>CM029532.1:54012760-54695260 GCA_017141395.1 Laodelphax striatellus | reverse complement strand
AGAATTTCATGAAGTTGTTTTTGAATTTTATTTCATCATAGTAGTTCATTGCAGCGCATTTGATGACTGCTACTCTATTCATGATGGGAATTGAGAACGAAGAAAAAACCCTGAATAAGTGCTTAACTTTGTGATGAATAAAATTTATTAAACAGCTTTGGACAGTTGCAGTGGTAGCTGGAATTCCATCAGCGAACGATTTCACAGTTTTTTCCGTTTTTTGTTCATGAATCCCAATTTAATTTCCCCGGGAGCATTTCTCCAGTGTCAATAATGCAGATCTCTGAGCTTTTTTAAGCGCTTATTCAAGCTATAATGAAGCCGGCAAAGGCTGTGAGAGGAGCAACGAGGTTCAACACAGAGAGCAGATAGAGCAACACTACACTCCACTCAAGCACCGTCTCCCAAGGGACTGCCTTAACCCCCTCCCCCCTTCATCAACCTCCCCCCTCCGCCTTTATTCAGCAATGGGCCTGCTGTATCGACCCTTTTGCCTTTCGGCACCACCAGCATATATACACTCGATACAGTCGACAGTCATTTTCGAGACTCATCCGCAGCGACACTTTACAATTTTGACACTCTTGACAACGCGTCGTTGCACATCAAAATTGTAGTGAGCACTTGACGAGAAAAGAGGGTGTTTTCCCGCTTTTTATTGCCCCTCCCCCCAAACAAGAGAACAAAAATTAACTTTCCGATCAAGTTGGCAGTCAAAAGGCTTAAAACTTCATTGGAGCCAATTTTGGGAGCGAACTGTTAACTGCTGTAGCTGCCTCATATACAGCAAATGTCTGTCAGAAATCGTTTGGGCATCGTGTATTAGTTTTTAATAAAAAAAGGATCATTTGGAAAGCTGGATAAAAACTCTTTGTAATGTGAAGAGCTTGGAGAATCGTATGATGTTTAATACTTGGGTTTGTTTGCTGAAAATAATTATTGAGAAAAGATCACATTTTTTTATACTTCAGAGGTTTAGAATATTTGAAGAGTATTACTATAATATAGGCCTACCTTAGAGTATTTCTGTTTGGCATATTTTTTAGAACGGTACTGAAATGGCAATAATTGAATCAACGCAATAAGCTATCGGTATTATCATAATCATCACATCATAAGAGTATTTTCCAGTAAAGTAGAATCTTTCAAGTGAATAAATTACTTTTGAAAAATATTTACTTGTGAGTTGTGATTTTTTATTCCAAAACACTACTTAGTTTGGAAATACTCCTCGTATTTGACAATGGCTCGTTATAGCACTAAAGTGATTTTTTTTTCAAAATAAAAACACAACGATTTGCTGCTAGAAAGTTTGTAGTTGCAGCTTCACATTCGTTTTAATTTGCTGGTGAACCGATCAAATAATGAGAATGAAATCCAGGCCACTTAAAGTGAGTGCCGGCCAGGTTCTTAACGGGTTTCCAATAGTCAGTCTGTGGCAGCGGTATGGGACATTTTCTTAGTACCGCTCGTTTGCTTGAAAGCATCCTGCTTGCCAAGAAGGTGACGACCAAAAGACCGCAGAAGACGAGACGGGACGGGACGGGTACGGGACGAGACTCTCCTCGGAATCGCTTTAATGTGTCCCGTCTCACTTATCGTGATGATAATCTAGATACGTGACTGCCGCCTCACTTCCACCTTTTTCCAGGATTCTTTTCAGTTTCCGAACACGTTCCTTTTTACAGCAATGCACTATTTGGATTTTCGTTCCCACTCCGAGACTGAAAGAATAAATAGCACACAAAAGATTCGAAGATATACACCACTTCTTCATTGAACGTTGACTACTCGGACTAGGTAGTCCTAGGTTGAGGCAACTAGGTTGAGTGGATTAGGGCTAGACTAGCTTTTCTAGGGGGATGTGAGTGTGGGATGTAATTCCAGATGAATTCAGGTTCTCCTTTAAACGATCCGCATTATTTGAATTACTTCTCAAGTCCTTGTGTTTCAATACTAAACAACCAATTAATTGGACAATTTCAATGAAATCGTTTGAATTATATGAAAATGAATTGAATGCATTTTCATACATTATCCATTAAAAAGATAAGAAGTCATCTTCTGATCGTAATAATGAATCAATATCAAATCATTAATTACATAGGCCTGTTGTAATGTAAGGAGTACGTGAACTAGAATATAGTTTTGAATTCAATTTCCAATAATTTAATCTCTGTGTAATGGTTAAATGTCTACATAATAATGATAAATGTATTTACTTCTTTTAGGACGTAAGTTTTTTATCCATTGCACATTGTCTTGAATAATTATTCTGAACGCTTAGTGTCAATGAGATCTTGAATAAATCATAAGTGAACAAAAGTTTCAAATTATAGAAATTTATTCAATCAGTTATGCTTGAACTTACCCCGCAAAAGTGTTCTTCCAAAAATACATCTAGCAATTGAATATTGATTTGACGTCCAATTGAATTGGCGTCGAAACAGTAGCGTCAATAGATAGACTAGAGTCTAGTTCTCGACTTCTTATCAGTTTTCACTGTCATTATGTGGGAACTTTCACTGTCCTCTCTGTCATAAGATCATCCTCTGTTTGATAATATAGAGAGTATTATATAAATAGAGATATAATACAGAGCTTAGGACAAGAACATGACATGTTGCATGCTACAAATTAAAAAAGGGAAAAATGAAAACAAACAAAAAAAATACCAGCTTTGATGTTTATCATGAATAACCATACTGTTTTCAAGGTAAAGTGCTTTTCCCCATAATCTTATTTTCTGAATTGGAAAAAGGTTTAGAATTTTCACGCTCACCGCCTCTTCTGTTCAAATACAAACTAGGCTTCTTAATTTCAAACAGCGACACATGCTCTTGTCGTTTCACTTGAAATGTTCACGGTGCCACAACATAGAGCAAATGAAGCGAAAGGCCCACCGGAATACACGGTTTGAATTGAATCAGACGAGACGGCACCCTTATTCAGAAAATCCAGACTGTAGTTTCCCGGGCGAACACACAGTTTTTGCTCGAAATCCCTCCGCAGCTCAGGCTCTGCTGTGGGAGTTGTTCCGCCGCCGTTGTTTGAAGCCTGCAGTTCATCATCTGGTCACGTTCTAATCCAATTGCGCGTCGCGGTAAATACTACACAACTGCTGGAAAGTTCTTTCGCCGTTGTTTATTACACCTTTCCCCCGAGAACACGCCAGAAAATCGTCCGTTATTCAGCAAGATTAATATGCAAATAAGTGGGCGCGCTGCACAATCCACCAGTGCATGCTTTCAACGCGGCGAGCAACAGATAAATTTATTCAAAAAACACTGCCTCCGCCGCCTCCGCCACCGCACAGTCTCAAGGGGCGGCTGGAAATGAGCAAACCCTGTTCCATGCCCCATGTCCACACTAATCATATGCAGCGATGGAATAAGCATCTTCTAATCAGAATAGGCTAACACTCTCTCGTTCAACTTTCACAAAAACCTGCCCGGCTTCATGATCCCTGTGGAAAATTGAATGAACTGATTTGTATTCCGTGCGTAGTATAGAGCCAACAACTGGGGAAAAGCTTTGCACAAATCGCTTTATGCTGTATGTTGTACATGTAGGAATGAAATCAAACTTATTCTTCTCTATGGCTTATTCTTCTTTTAGGTGATGCCTACTAATATTCGATGGATTGAGAAAAGTATTAACCACACAATATTATTCAACGATGTAAAATAAGGATAAACTTAAGGATCAGGTGATATCACTGATATTAGGACGGTGATAACGATGGTGAAATAAGTGATACATCTTCTTGAAGAACATGTTTGATCATACATGAATAAAATAATTATTATATGAATGTGTTTCCGCTTAGAAAAAGGAATCCTCGTCATAAACCCTCCTAGTGATCCATGTGAGTGATTATTACTATTATGCCTGTAGCTTTTTGGCGGAGAAACTAATGTGTTCCGCTCTGTCGAATTATCCAATGTTCACCAATGATTTCGGAAGTGTGGTGAACTTGAATGTAATGATTAGACTTACAGATTCAGATGGGTTCCCAACTACCAGAAAGAGATTTTGAAACTCATCGATTATATTTACAAGAAGTAGACATAAACATAATAAAACAAATTGTTATATATAGTTTGAAACTTACAACTTGAACGTGATATTCATTGGGTTAAAAGAACATGATTACGAACTTTCATAAAATTTATATAGATCGATTCAGTTAGACGGTGTTATTGAAACCCCGATCGACGCGAGCAAATTAGAAAAATACTGGCGTCGCTAAAAACGTTGAGCACTTGATAACCACCTAGGTTACCGTACATTAGCGGTGTCGTTTTGTGGAAAAGGTAGTTGACAACTCCGCGATAAAAGTTGGAGCTGTTGGCAAGCCAGAGAGAGAAAGGTGTAACACCGTGTTTATCACAATGAATGCAAGAGAATGGCAAGCTTTGTGAATTATTCATGAGTACCTCTCACTCTCACACACACACACTTTATCACTCTCTCTTTCACTCGGTCTCTCTCGTCGTGTCTGTCGTCTTGCAGAACTTCCAGTGATGTCCCACCAACCGACACCGTCTAAAGCCTTTTTTTCCGCGATCCCTTCGGAAATCCCGAGCTAAAATGCTCGTTACAATCTCTGCCAACCAAGCCTAGATTCCCCCTTCATAAGGGGGCGGATACACGTTGCATAGTGTGCATGCATAAGAAATCACATGGAAACAAATTACATACATGACTGTATAGGCTACACCATCCTTGTCTAAACTGAGTTTATCTAAACGTATAGTTTAAACTTGAAATAAAGGGTGCGGCACGGCATTTTACTTATTTGAATTACGCGCTACGCAGCGGCCATCGGTCGTAGGAGGTTGGGGCCATTTGCAATCAGGTGGATGGAGTTTAAAATTTTACTCAGTCTAGGTTAGTTGCGGCCATGCAGTAGTCAAGAGGGGAGCGAGCGTTCGCAGTGTTTGCATACTTTTCCAACAGTCGTTTGATCATTGCAACCCAGCGTGCGTTTAGGAAACAGTTTAATGTCGCGCCCAAAGGACGTGTTCCTGGTCGAACATCAATCATTCAGTTGGTGGATATTTTTAAGAATACCGGTAGTGTTTGGCAACCAAATCCAGGTCCGTCAAAAACCACTAGAACACCAGAAAACGTAGAGAGAGTAAGGCAGGCGGTTTTGCAGATAGGGCGGTACAGAGACGATAGGGCAGTTACAGTCACTTCGGAACGGTACACGCGGAAGATGGATGGTTTAAGAGTTTTTTTCACAAAATGTGTGGTTTCAGCAAGTTGGTGCCACTCCTCACACGGCAGGCGTCAATGGATCTCTTGCGCGAACACTTTCCACGACGGCTCATCTCTCAAAGGGGTGATCTCCAGTGGCCAGCACGCTCGCCGGATTTAGCCCCCTGTGACTATTTTTTGTGGGGATATCTGAAATCCGTAGTTTACGCCAATCGTCCGAGGACCCGAGCTGAGCTAAAGAACAACATTCGCGCTGCAATTGTCGACATTGGTCCAGATATGCTTGAAAAGGTAGAGCAAAACTTCCGATCTCGCCTTACAAAATGCATTGAACAACGTGGAGGTCACCTAAAAGACATTATATTCAAGAAATAAGCTTGTAAGTAAACCAAACAAAACTTTAAATGTAGCATTTTGTAAAAATAAAAAAATTAGGTTGTTATCTCTAATACTTTTTGACTTGTGGTTCTTTAAAATAAGTAAAATGCCGTGCCGCACCCTTTATGTTGAATATCTTTAAACATAAAAATATCATGAATATTTTTGACCTTGTATGTACAGTTTAATCAAGTTTAAACTATGATTTTCTTCAACTAGTGTAATATTGAGAGTATTTTATTATAGTTTTTTATGTGTTCTTCTTCCAGGTGCATTGACCAACAGCCATCTCAAGGATTCTCAATCACTAGAGGTGGCTGTGATCGAGCTGATTAGAGTTGAACGGAAATGGTGCGTACGGTCTTATGAACCCTTATGAACGCTAGGGCCGAATTTATGAACGTTTCTAACGAAAGAATGTTACGTGAGTGACTCATGCAAATGCGGAGTGAAAAAACAGCCATATTGTTGTATTTTGATTTCAGTTCAAACATAAATTAACGTACAATTCTAAGGAGATTTCAACCATTTTTGTTATAGATTGTTAATTTTACTAACGTTATAATAATGTATAAAGCTCATAATATTTCAAGGATCCAGCTAGATTCAAGTGTTAGGTATCATTATTATCTATTGTAGCCAAGCTACTTTTTGAGGTTACGTTTCGAGTACAATTCATGAATACGGATCTTCTCATGAAAGTCTGATTTTCACACTTTCGTAAGATTTTCTTAAACCTTCATAAATTCAGCCCTAGAAGTCTGTAATACAATTGAATTTTATAAGATTTATTCTATTATAGAGCTTGAAAGTTTCTCAAACTAGGCCCTTCTAGACTGATGAAATCTTACAGAAATCTTGTAATTTGTCGGTCCGAGGTATGGGTTGGCGCCCATTACAGAATATTGCATCAAGAGAAGGGAGATTTCTCATTGCAGAAGTAGTGGCTGCAGCACTGACACTGATTGATTCCCCTGAAGTTTGAGTCAAGTCAAGTGATCCATTATCATGTTACTGACAGCCGAAGTTGCGCTTAATTGACGAGATGCGCTTGATAAGCATACTTAGGCCTCGCAACTTTATTTTTCAGCTCAAGTCATTTGATGCCCGATATTGATGATTGTACGCCTCGCACGCATGGAGTGAGTGAGCCGCCGGTTCTAGTTCATTAGCAGTCTTCTCAAACTATTGCTGTAGTGCAGCCCCAATAATGATTGTTTGGTGAACAGATTTGTCATAAGTAGTCAGAACCTGATAAGTGGCTGATAGGTTATTAGCTTGATCATTATAATACTAGTAATATTTTCATATATCTACGATGGTGAAGCAATGATTAAGGGCGAGGAAACACGATGCTTAGTATTTGCGATATGTTCCATACAATTATGTATATACTATGCATCTTGTATTCGCGCCCTAATTATAGCACCCAATATTGAATTGCTACCAGCGTAATTATCTTTCAACTTGCTTCCTACAGTTGCATTTTCTGCTATGAAATACTTTCTAGTGATGTTTTATGGGATTTTGAGAAAAAATTATAAAATATCATTAGCCTATATTAATAAGACAAGTATATTGTAAAAATTTTTTAATGAAATATTGTGTCATTGATGTATAGTGTAATATTGTGAATAATAAATTTCATATGATGAATTATTGCGAAATCCTCACTTTTTTGGTGCTGTGTATAGAGTCGCCCTGCAGAAAAAGGCTTTAAAAGAACTCAATTTAAATATTAAATATCAATAAATGTATATTTGAATACATTTATTATGAGTTTCTTCTTTTAAAATATTGATGAACGAGAACACTTCCAAATAAAAATAATACCTTCATCGGTTCACACAGAGATACAACCCCACTAGCAAAAATATTGGAAATTTTATTTTTAGAATACCGGTACCGTATTGAAGGAACGAGAAAATTTTAGAATTAATATCTAGTTACATCAATTCCACTAGGTACTAGAAAGGTTCGAAAAAAATGGGCGAAACCATTGTTGGAATTAAATTTGGAGACAAGGAAGAAGCGAAGATGGAAAAAGAAGGAGACAGAGAAAGAGGAATGGATGTAGTGTGAGAGAGAATGTAATTTGAACCGCAGTGGGGTTGCTTTAGAACAGTTTCCAAATTGTTGGATGTGGGGGGAATGGTCGTATTTGGGGTGCTGCACCCATCTTTACATCATTTACCCCCTCCCAGCGTCCAATTCCGTTTGCCGGGGTGCATTATACAACTCGGGCTCGATCTCTTCTCTTCTCCAACCCCCATTTTTCCTTACGCCATGTTACTTCTCGCGCTTAATTAAATTCGGCTGTAATTGTTTTCTTTTTCATTAGGGAATATGAACTTTCTCTCTCACGTGTCTGGTCTGCTGCTGCTATTGACCATGCCGCACACTGAGCAATTTCCCAAAACAATGAACTCTGTCGTGGTCGATGAGCCGGAAAATAATAATTATTGTTGGCGATTGAAAGTGTGCCACTGGCAGCTAGATGCAATGGAACTCGGCCAACTCTACCGTAATGAATTTTTCATCAGCGAGAAATGAGTTCAGAAATATCGAAGCTTATTCAAGGTACGTTTATATTCAGATACATGTATGAGATACTTGTTTGTTCACACATGTCGAAAATGTTGAAACAGAATTTTGTTCATTCATAATGTATGAGGAATTGTTGAAGCTCGCAGATGTTTCTGGACTTGTCCAACTCAAACAAGTATCTCGTGTACGTAATGTAAACGTACCTTTATGCTGTAGGCCTACTGTAGGCTACTAGCAGGTCACCCGTGAGTGACCTGCACGGATCACGTGGTTAATAAACCACCCTACGTGGTTTATTAAAAAAATATATAATTCAGTCCAAAGTAGCGGCCTCGAAATTAGGAGGCTGAGAAATTTTGCGCTGTTGTCAGATGTGGAACCGGTAAAGCGAAGGAATGTCGAAAATTGCTTGCTCTTGATCACAGAGTGACAATGCTGTGCTTCCAGCGTTGTCTATTTTGAGTCGATTCCCCTGCATGATTAGAGAAGTCAGCTGGCAAGACTACGGCTCTACTCACACTTGGAAACTCAAATCGCGGAAACTGAGCGACTCTGATAACAAACATGTGTTTTCAAATGATGACGTTCAGACAGTGTAGGCCTACGGTTGCAGGATAGTCTGAGCCTCATCATTTGAAAACACATGTTTGTTATCCGAGTCGCTCAGTTTCCGCGATTTGAGTTTCCAAGTCTGAGTAGACCCTACTACAGCTCAAAATGTCTCCGCCTTATTTTTTGGCCGCCAAAATAGCTACAGAGACTGTATAATCTCAGTGTGGCCATTGGATGTCACACTTTTGATGGTAAACTCGGTCAAATCCAACACACTTTTTCCAATTCCCATAAGATTTACATTGAGGAGATATGTGAATCATATCTTATCTTGAGTGATACATTTCCAACCTACAATTTGCTTTTGCAAATGCTTTTCATCATTTGAAGCTTTGAAAGCAGTACCAATAGTAGACTATTATTTTTTAATGTAATATAAATTATATTCTATGTCGTTCATGAGCGCTGATGATACAGTCTATGTAAGTCCAGGTAAAGCCAGTGGTATTACATTTACCAGGTAGGTAGGTCATATTTGAAAACCAATAATGTTGTTTACATGAAGAAATCATGTTTACTTGAGCAGGTAATATTTTTTGCCAATGTTAAAAATGTTAAACATTACCTAACCCAAAAGTTAATAAGGGTTGTTTTATGCTATATGACCTGTTTCATAACGTTTAGAAGTCTTGTAGAACAGGAAAATGGCGAACTCACACTAAACAGACAGATCAGCTGTAACAACTCATAGTAATTTTTTTCAAATTTTATTCGATATTTGAGAATATTTTGATTGGGTTTCTCTATTAACATCTTCAAATTTAAAATCGATAATCTACTTGTGGTTAGCTTTATCGTGTGTTGTAAGAATTTCAAATTTAATTAATTCATTTGAAGTACCACTGAAAATAACCCATGGAAGAAAATTAAAAGTTAAAAATTAAAATAATAAAAATTAATGACTAAATTACTGTATATCTGTGAACAAAAGTAGTTCTGTTGAACAGTAGTAAAAAACCAGCTTTGGACTTTCAGTATGAGTTCGCCATTTCCATGTTTTACAGACTTCTGAAACTTTATGAACCCCTGGGGAGGAACTAAATTTTTTAGGGTGAAATGATTGGCAAATAAACATTCTTCATAAAATTTTACATATTTTATTAACATGGTTTCGAAAATGAGAATTATTACACATCTCAGAATTCTATAACATTATGGACAATCCTCCTACAAAAGTCAATAATTGATGAGAAAATAGAGACACTTCTAAGTTATTGTTTATCACAAAAATTTGAAAAATATAACTTTTACTAGAATATTATTATAAGTGGCAGAACTAAAACAGATTAACAAAAATATATTTCTTTATAATCCCTGGCCAAGTATTTTGAAATTAACCTCTCAATTATTCTACAAAATGATGGACAATTCAGCAAATGAATACTGGTAACTGAAAGGTGAGCGTACAAGAATTAGAGGATATTTTGAAGGAGCTACAGTCTTCCAATGTGAGCAAAACTTTAGCAGAGCAGTCAAAGCTACGTAACCCTGCCCTGTAGAACAGGCTTCTTTGTACGAGAACGCCCCATTCTCTAGAAACCCCATCACTTCACGACTGCAACCATTCCTCAAGTTCCCTATCTCAGTTGGTAGCCATAACCTCTGCATGAGAGCTCTTTCTTCTTTGACTTTCAAATCCGTCGTTTCTTTCAAAACCTTCAAAGTCTCAGCACTATTTTTATCTTTGGCAGATTTCCGTTTTTTCCTCAGCCTGATCATTTGTTTCTGATGAGTCTCACGGGCCGATCGTCTTTCATCTTCATAGATATCAACATGCGAAGGTTCAACTGGACCCATAAAACCGCCATTTTCTTTCAACTTCTCAACATCTTCCATCAAAGGCAGACACAACGTCGAGTTTTCACACAAATTGCCGCGTTTGCACATTCTCACATTGACCGCAACCAGGAAAGAAGACACTTCTAGCCCGATTTCCAGCAACTTCTCATTAAGAGCACTCGATGAGAGATTTCTGAGTTCTTGCAACAAACTGTTCAGGTTTTGGAGGGCTGCAATGCTTTTCAGGACACAAAATGAGGAGGGAGTATTTTCTGAGCCGTTCCAATCCCTTATCAGTTCTTTCCATGGTCGGTGAAATGGCGTAGGAATACCCAGCTTTATGTAATTTGGTCGTTTCGATGGAGGTTTTCTGAAAACAGAACAAGAATTTTATAACAATTCTATAAGCAGATTACAGTCATAATATTAATGAAATAATTTCAGTTTCGACTCACCAACTGATGATGATGCCATGAGCATTGAAACATGTTTTGTATAAATTAAAGTTAGTAGAAGAAGACAACATCTGTGTTTTTATTTCATTATGGAGAAATTCTACAATATTTCTGAGAACAGTGTTAAATTTATTAAAAGTCATAATATTATTTTAAATGTCAATATTATAGTGCATTATAATTTTCATTGCTATTGTCACAGTCACGAAATAAGGCGGATGTAATGTGTATGCTGTAATGTCTTTCTGACAATAAAATTTCATCTATTTATGAAATAGAGGTGAACGGAATACCTGAAAAAGACATCAGTCTTAGCAGCTCTCTCGGCTGCATCACACTCCTGTCCAGCGGCTGAATCGGGAGGCAGACAGAGGGCTCCAGCCTCGCGTGCCATTGAGGCGCTCTCCCGCAGCCCCCCCACCCGCGCACCCCTCCACACCATGCCCAGCCACAGGGGCATCGCCCAGCCGGCCGGCGCCACCACATCCCAACCGCCACCCCACGATGAGCCACCACCTGCTGACACATCAGATCAGCTTCAATCAGATAGAGAATGATTAGAATTATAGAGAATAATAAAAGATCAAAATCATCACATCAGATTCAATCAGATAGATAATAATGGTTAGAATTATAGTGAAAGATTAGAACGATAAAGTGATTAGAATGTTAGAGATTCATAAGATAGAATGATGTATAGCAGGAGCCAATTAACTTGTCATAAATCAGCTGATCCAGTAATAATTAAACAGTGATTTCGACACAATAATCAAAAGGCTTGAAAGTCTTAAAGGCCTTTAGAGTCTTTAAAAGACCTTTTTAAAGAAGACCTTTCAAAGAATAACTTTTTAAAAGACCTTTTCAATAATCTGCGAGATTCAGCATTTGTAGGTTAAGTATTGTGATATCGCTCTTTGAAACAGCTGATTTCTGACAAGTTGAATTGGATTTTGCTATATCATACTATCGATTATAGAGACATCTGTTGAATAATCTGGTAATTCAACCACAAAAAATCTACTATTTTTTGCCATCATCATGGTGGTAACGAAGCAACTCCGGGAACTGATTGTATGAAGAATGAATAAAAAGACTGGAAGTTGTCAAAACCACAAATTTATTAAAATATCGAGAAATTTAATGAATTTTTAAAGGAAGTTGTTAAAACCAGAAATTTATTTGAATATCGTGACATTTAATTTATTCAATTTCAATTTATTTATTCACACACTCAATTACAAAAAAAAACAAGCAACAAGTACAAATTCGAGATTAAACAAAGTACAAACTTGAATAAAACCAAGAATCTAAGAAGGGAAAAGCGGTGCAAAAAACGAGAGGAATGGAAAGCTTTTCCAACTATGATTTCCCATGTATTAGGAAGGCGTTCAAGGGAAAGGATGTGATTAAGGGATAAGAAACAGTTACAAGTGAGAAATGTCAGTTCATTCAACTAATAAAATATCACAAAGTTTTAATAGATTTGTGGTTTTGACAACTTCCGGTATTTATATTCATTATGGATAACTATATCAATATCACCTTCACTACTACACAAAAAGTTTTTGTGTGAACATTTCTCTTTATTCATTTGTTTTGCTGAGGGTGATGCCCACATGCAAGGTACATAGAGGCACAGTTTACTCCACTAAACTTGGCCCACATGAGCTTTTGACTTGTGTGAATAATGATGGAGCTACAGCCATAGGATGGCGTAACTAGGTTCAAGTGGAGGAGGGGGGTTAGCTACGGAGGAATCATGGGGGGATATACAGCAAGAAGAAATCAATGTAATTCTAATGCAGTCATACTCAATAGAAATGTATTTGATCAGAGATAAGCCTAACTACCATATTAGTTTTAACACATGTTAATAATTAAAACAGATTTTCATAAGCAAAATACAATTTTTGCCTACCAATGAGGGGGGGGTTACAATCACCAAACCCCCTCCCCACTGGTTACGCCTATGGCTACAGCTTAAGGTGATATCGAACTTCAACTCAAGTTAAAATTAGGTTATACACGGCGAGGTGGAACTAACATCGGGTCTCCCCACCGTTCAAAGCCGATACTGTAATAATACAGTTTAAGGTGGGTTCCGAACCACCAGTTAGGGATTGTGAAATTTGATGTTGGACATGAAGTAATTTCAGATCATCCCTTGTCTTGACAAGGTCAAGACAGGTTAGTAGTTTCTGACCTTTTTTCGTAAACTGTGGTCTAAATCCAGGGTTTTGGATGAGAACCACAGGAAGGTAGCTGGCTGGTGCTAAATTCTCCAAGTCACAGGCACCAGGAACCAGTTGATCTGATTTGATTAGATTCAGTTCTGCAGTGGACAATTTTTCAGCTCTAGATTTGTCTCTTATCGACGGCTCCCACATGGCATTGTCTTGCACGAAGTCCGCGGGAATTGTCTTCAGCGGCCAAATTCCTGATTGACCTGAAAAAACCACAACAATAGAATAAATGGTGTTTCAAGACGTTGATGTCATAAAGAAAAGAGTTATTCGGAAGTGTAGTTTTCAATTAACAAAAAAATATTCAATCCAATTCAAAAATCTTCATTTGCCATCAATTTGAATGAATGAATATTAATATGAATTCAACCAAATATATGTGAAGCTATCTTCATACTTCAAATCGTTCAGTAAAACACAGCATGATTATTGAAATTGGAACCGTTTGCTAGTTTTATTACCTAGCTATAAAAAATTGTAGGGAACGACATAATAGTTATTACAAAATGAAAATCTTTGGGAATATAATAAAGTTGCAATAAAAAATAATAACACAACAAAATAATTATAAGAAATTGGAAAAATTTGGAGAATTGATAACGTAGCAGTCAAAAGATTCAGAAGAGTCTACAACTATTTTAAGTAGACACCACCTTAGGCTCTCTTTCTTACGATATTTTCATTGCCTTTATTGATTCTCTATAATTAATTAATTTTTGCAAATTCTTACCAAGTTATACTGTTATAGCCTATTGTTTTATAATATTGTATGTTAATCTAATAATGTATTGTATTATTGTATAGTATCTACTCCTGTAATGTATTGTAACATGTTATTATAATAGACTCATCATCGTCACCATCATCAACATCATCATCTCTTGATACTTTTTCTCATTGGTAGTTATTTTTGTTTTGTAAATCAAAATCTTATTCTATTCGTTATTGTTTGTGTTAAGGAAAAATATTTAGGTAAATCCTATTGTCTTATATTGAAATAAGTAATGAGCCTAAATACTGTATTGAAATAGCACCTGCTGGAAAACCTACGGGTTCAGCAGAACGCTGCAGAATACAGTAATTGATTCTCAATTAAATTAATTGATTGACAATGAGTACTTGTGTAAATTCACAAGTTACGTCTCGATTATATCACAGCACGGTATTACTTACCTTCGGAATCAGAGACCAGTTTCGTTCTTATTTGAGGCATGTGATAGCGAGGATCGGAAACAGTGAGTGGAATAACGCTGTGTGGGGGTAACTGGGATGGCTCGGTGAAAAGCTTCATTTTATCCCAAAAATCTCTTTTCTTCTTCAGAATTTCAACTGTTTCAGGTTGGTCGAGAAGGCTGTGTGCCCAGCTGAGTCTGGCGTTTTCCATTGTGCTATCAGTGACGGAGGCACTCAGCTTGTCAGGATCTATGACACGTAAGAGATCGGTGAGTATTGGTTGTGACAGTGGTCCAGTCAACCGAAATCTGTTCAAAGTGTCTTTGAGCTGAGAAACTGTGACGTCACACTCTGTGCTCGAGTATTTCGGGATTTTTGAAACCAAAGAGTTCTCTGACTCTGATTTTTCGTTCGCATCACAATCAACATCCATTTCCTCACAATCGTGTATGTTTTTCAAACTAAACACTTTCACCAACTCATCGAACAACTCCGAATAATAAGCCGCATGACACCACACCCATAAAGTTCTCCTAGAATCATTTCCGGGAGGCTTCCACATGAATTTTACCGATCCAATCACCCCGTTAGGGTATTCTCTCATTCTGAAAACTGTTGTCGAGCACTCTCTTGTTCCTTGCAGTGAGCATTTGGCTCCAAACGTCAGTCCGCATTCTGTGCTAGTCAGCTGGTTCAAACCTTTCAAGATGTTGTCCAGTTCTCCGACTATTTCAATGCACGAGAAGTATGAGATGTCCTGAAACAATCGAAATTTATTGTAGACTAGGAGACAAGTCGAGTTTACAAAACGTTACTGATCCCTTCGAACTATTAATATTATTCATTTGAATTATTACAATCACATAATTAAACAAAAGGCATTCATCCATAACATTTCAAATTACAAAATTTGTGATGTCATTCAATGTAGCATCCATTCAGTAAAAGTTCATGTTAAATAAGTCATTATCAATATTACTGTTGTTTGATGTGATTTACACAATCGATACATAAATTCTCATCAGGCTGTAAAAATTAACAGAAATAACTGAAATAATCTACTAAGTTAACTGCGGAAAAATCTGATGGATACCGAAAAATATTATTTTCTTAAAATCCTGTAAAATTAATTAGCACTCAAACAATTTAATTGAATTGATTATTTAGTCCAATACTAAACTATACATTTTTATTACAACTAAATTTCCGTTTTATGAATTACTTTTTAAAAATAGTGTAACAGGACTAAAAAATCATCCTTTACAATATATTCTTCCTATAACCAGATTCATTTAATTTGACGCTTGGTATTGAATGGATAGATAGATAGAGATATTATTTCTTTGCCATCGTACTCTACGGTCATCAGCAACGTCAAGAAATAATATCTCTCTATCTATCTATCTAATGCCAAGCGTAAAATTAAATGAATCTGATTATAAAAAACTGTACAAACTGATGAGAAGTTGATGTACACAGAATAATATTTGTTTCATACCTGCAAAAGGCAGTGTTCTTTACAGGCTCGGTAACATGCTCTGAAGCTCTTGTCATTTGGAAAGTTGGCCAGCTTGTAGCCCCATTTTTCTACCATATGGAATCGTTTGGCGTGCCAAATATGCGTTTCTAACCACACGAATCGCCTCTGTCGCCTATTGTATTCTTGTAGAAGGTTTTGCGGGCGTCTACGGTACTTTCGTCTCGGTGTTTTCACAACGTTTGGGATGCCAGACTTCAATTGCTGAAAACAGAATGAAACCAATTTCAAAAATTACGTTAAAATAGTTTTGCTATTTCTTACTATAATACTGTGTAGAATAGTAAGGTCGAGTGATGGAAAGGACTTTCTAGTCCTAACCACTTCTGAAAGAGAATATTTGCGTTTCATTTCATTAATATTTCTGTTCTTACATGTTTGTTTTTCCTTGTTTATTGGGAATAAAATGCAATTCAATTTGATTCTGTTACATGCCACGGGACTTACACAAAGTTTCTTTTTGTGATGAATATTAAATTATGAAACAAACTATTCAGGTAAGATGATCTTGAATTGAACGAAAATAACTGAGTAGAGGAAACAAATGGGTAGAAAACAAGAGAACAAACAAAACTTATTACTAAAAAATACCAATACAACAATAGGTACTAATTGGGAGAAATTAATCTTGAATGCCTATTTGAGTACAAATTCTAAAATATTCAGTCTTGAGAAAGAGAAACTAGGAAAGCCTATTCTCTTATAAGCTTCGTTGCTATATCTTCTGAAAAACAATTTGAAAATAATTTTACAAACTTTCTCCTTTCTAATACCGTAACGATTAAAAGTTGTTTTCTAGGTTTGATATTCAGTCCCCATACCAGCAACACAAACTTCAATGAAACTACAGATTAATCGTACTGACTAGCCACCATATCAATAGCCACTCACCATATCAATATGGGCTTCTCTCAATCTTCGAGGTAATCTCTTTGGATTGTGACTCATCACACGTCTTTGCATGTGCTTTGGGAGTTTTTGAGGTATGACAATAACTCTCTGGGGATCATCTGAAAAATGAGAGTAATATAAACACATTAATTGGAACGAGAAATACTACATCAAACAAAAGAACATAAGATTCTTCTTGATACATTAATATCGCCAGCAATACTTGCCACAGCAAAATGATAGAAAAGATACACCACCTTAATATAGAAAAAAAAATGTGACAGAAATAGACCATAAATTACTATGATACCAGCATTATATTAACTTGATTTTCATACAGGCTAATCTATTGACTAACAACGTATAACTTAAAAACTGTTTCGAGTTCTGCAATGGTCAGCAAGATGCGCTCACAACATGTGACCTAAGCAAAGCGTTTGATTGAGTGTCTCATGATAATATTGATTGAGAAACTCAGAAAGTATGGTGGCCAAGGCAGTGGCGGATCCAGGAGGTGATTTCGGGGGGGGGGGCAAACACCAAGGTGGTTGGTATGAAATACCCCTCAACCAAAGGGGGGTCTGAGGGCCCACCCCCGGAAAATGTTTTGATTTTTCAACAGAAAATGATGTATTTTGATATTTTTGGGGATCTCGGGGGGAGGGGGGCAATTGCCCCTTTGCCCACCCCCCTTGGATCCGGCACTGCCAAGGTAGGCCTACAGTTTTGAACACAATCAATAGCTACTTGGAAAATAGGAGGCAAGTGGTCTCACTTGAGAAAGCTACTTCAAGTGAGGACGGCAGTGGAGGCCGAACCCCTCAAGATGCTTGGCTTCTGGGTGGACGAGGTGGAGATGGAACCACCTTCTGATATCAGAAGTGTTCAAGAGACTATCCAGCGTGATGTACTGTCCTTCTCAGGAAGCTGAGATACATTGTCAGGAAATACCTCGTCACAGCATATCATTCTTTGTTTCATAGATACACTGTAGACTGCTGCTGTTGGGTCATGCACCTGCTTGCCATGATGTACTGCTACCACAGAAGAGGACAATCACAGGATTCTGCTCTTTTGTCAGACAAAAATTAAACAATAGACCCATCTATTCATTGTATGAGTTGACTGATGAGCAACTATTTTAATTTTTAATCTCCTGACATAGTCTGTCTGGTATCCCCAGTCATGAACGGCTACATCTAGTAAGTATCAACAGACAACAGTTATGTCTTATTTAGCTACAGTTTTCATAAAAACAAGAATATTTTCAACCTACCAATCGCTTCATTCAGAGCTAAAATTTCTCTAGTCCTCGATGAAACAAAATCTCTTATTGGAAAATAGTCTGGTAGATCATTTTCACCACCCAAGAGGTGATCAAATTGTTGTTTATCACACATTGTGATTGGGTACTGGAAGAAACTTCTGCACAACGAACGAATAGACTCTTCGTTCAGGAATTGGATTAAAATATCATAGCAATATAGAGATAAATAATAACTTGAATGTGAAGCATGGATCGCGAAAAGTGAAAATCAACAGAGCATGTGAGTCGTCTTCTAGTTTGAAGATTGAGGTTATGTTATGATGAAACAACAAACAAACATCAGAATCAGTCGCACAATAGAGTACTTCGGACCTGACTTGTGGTGGTTACTCAAAGTTAAACGATACAACCATCTTATTAGAATCTCAAATTGATTTCTGTTATCTTTGGAAATTATTGAGAATGAATGTCAGTTATTATCTTGATGAATCATTTGCCAAGGCGAATACAATTTCTCACTGTCATAAAATTTCAATTGGTATCTCTATGCTTCTCTCCTCTAGCACCACGTAGATCATCTGAATCTGAGTTCAAAGTTCATGTTTATTATTTTAATTGGATTTGCCAAGAGAGAAGTGATGTTCATTCATAGATTTTTTATTTTATAAAAAACAGATAACTCTGTAATGATCGTCAGATATAAATAATTGTGATTAGTTTGACTCTTCAATTCTAAATTTTTATGTTTTAGTCAGCTATATGAAAGCAGAAGGAATGGTAAGAATTCATAACCTGAAAACTGCTCTATTTACCTTGTATTTCAGAATTTATGCTTTAGTGATCAGAACTCCACAAATATATTATGATAATCAATAGGTTGAAATTATGTTTTTATCAACTCACTACTTCTACAAAGTAGTATTTAAAACTTGTAAAAGTCTATAATTATTATGATTAGTGTCGTGTCGTGGCTCTCCTGAGGAGGCCATATAATACCTTACTATTGTACTTACCCATTCTAATTTAAAAGTATTAGTAGTATGTGACAGACTTCTATCACAAAGAAACTCCTTACGCTTAAGTTCTAACCATTTGCATTATAGTTTCCTAAGTCAGCTACTTTTGCTATTCTAGTATTTAAGTTTATGCAACTAAATTTATCTCATATGCAGCTCAAGCATGAAAAGTTCTTTATTTCAATGCTTCTTATGCTTTTATCTATTTTTATTATTGAATGTCAGCACTTCTTCATGATTTTAATTTTTTTCAGCCAAACCATACAACGCCGTTGGATGAAATCAATCCTCGACAAGGCCAAACTCAACTATGCATGAAAGTTTTCGTTCAAAGAGATTACAGTGATGGCACAACTGTTAGATTCCAAACTCTTTTTCCATCTGAACTGGAAGGAAAGGTAAGGAATTTATAGATAATTCACAAATGTTCTAGTCTAATTATTTTTCTGAGGGTTAATGCCCTTGTAAGCTCTTGGTTTATGTGGGTAATGGGAACGATTTTGATAAAAAATAAATGGATCTAGAGATGTAGGTGGGTTCTGAATCAACAGGAATAGATTTTGTTTAATATTTACTTTAATATAAGTTATTTGGTGTAATTTTACTTTACTGGGCCAATTAGCTGGAGTCAAATCTACGGTTGCAATCAATTCTGCATGATATGCTGTTGAAACTTACTAAACGTATGCTGTTTGGACTTACTAAACGGGAATACATGTTGGACATGCTGCTAGCGGGGTATGTGGATGTTTTTAACTCTGTGTTCCCAAGAAAAAAGAGGATTGAATCCAGAAATCTTAAAAAGGAAACCAAACCTGCTGGAAATAGGCCATGGTTTACAGAGAAACTGAATACCAACAAGAACCTGGTGGTACTGCTTCACCATCAGTACACATCGGCGATTACACCTCAAGCAAAAGCATACTGGTACAGCCAGTATCTGGTACAAAGGAAACACTACAGGACCCAGGTTGGCTTGGCAAGGAGAGAGCACACATCTGAGATCATCAAGTCAGCGGGGAACACTTGCAAAGCGGCTTGGGATGTCATCAACTCTCATCGTCCAGGGAAACCACAAGTGAAGTCGCCACTCAGCCCCGATGACTTCAACAACTACTTTGTCGGAGCAGTTGATGGCATACTGGCAGAGCTGTCTGAGTGCGATTTCAATCCTGCTGCCGACATTGGTCCTGCACAGCATCGGATGGAGACTTGGAAACCTATTACTACTGAGAGGGTCACCAATATTATTGGGAAGCTGAAGAACTCAAGAACGCAGGATATACAGGGTCTATCTACTTTTGTGTTGAAGGCTACGGCAGAAGTCATAGCAGAGCCAATGGCTGCAGCCATAAACAGCTGTTTTGAGTTTGGAAGATTCCCTGATATTCTCAAAATAGCCAGGACACTGCCCATCCACAAGAAGGGGGATGCTGATAATCCTGCTAACTTCAGACCAATCTCCATACTTCCAGTGTTTTCAAAGGTCATAGAGACAGAAATGAAGTGGCAGCTGGTAGACTTCTTTGAAGGCAACAACCTGCTGTCCCAATCTCAGCATGGTTTTAGAACTGGTCGCTCTACAACTAGTGCTGTTTTGACATTGACCTCCAGGGTTCAGAGTGCCTTTGAGGACGGGGATTCTCTTGCCCTTGCAATGTGTGACCTCAGCAAGGCCTTTGACTGTGTGCCTCATGAACTCCTGATCAATAAACTTCAGAGATATGGCTTAGGTGGAGCAGTCCTCAGGACAATTAGGTCGTACCTGGAAAATAGGAAGCAAGCAGTTCAACTTGATGGTGCCACATCAAGCATGGGATGCATCAATCATGGAGTCCCACAAGGATCAGTACTGGGCCCACTGCTGTTCATTCCTGGGTTTACAGGAACAACTTTACAAGCAGCCAGGGTGCAGTTCTCTTTGCAGATGACACTACGCTGATTTCCAGGAGGTCCCTCTGTGAGTTGGGTGAAGGCTGAGTGTACCAGACTCATAGAGGAGGCAAGCTGTGGTTTACGGCAAACAAGCTCAAGCTAAATGAGGAAAAGACATCAGTCATCGTTTGCTCCCTGAAGAGGCAAGCAACTGATAGTGTGGGCCAGTCAAACTGTTGGGCTTCTGGCTTGATGGTAGACTGACCTGGAACCACCATGTACACCAGGTGTGCCAGAAGATGTCAAGAGTTATCTACCTTCTGAGAAGACTTAGACATTTGGTTGACTGAACTGCCTTGTGATGGCATATCATGCACTGTTCCACAGCCACTTGACATATGGAGTACTCCTGTGGGTCATGCTCCGGCGGTCCAGGATATTCTTCTGCTGTTACAAAAGAAGGCTTTGAGGTTGATGACCTTTTCGGGATACCAGGGATCACTGCGTGTCCTCTGTTCAAGAGTCTCGGCATTCTTACAGTCTACAGTCAATACATCCTGTGCTCATTGCTGTATGTCAAGAAAACTCAAGAACATCTACAGAAGAGGAGTGACATACACAGCCACAATACTCGGCATGCTGCCAGACTGGAGATGCCTCGATGCAGACTAGCGGGGACCTACAACAGCTTCCCTACTCAGGCCAAGAGACTCTTCAATACTCTGCCAAGTGAAGTGCAAGACTTGCCATATACAAGTTTCAGTGCAACATTGAGACATAGACTGCTGGTTAGGCCGCTATATTCTCTGCAGGAGTTGAATGGGGAGCCTCTTTTTGGGGTTACTGCACCTCCACAACACGAATGACCATCCTCTGGTTATTATCTACATGACACCGCCCATCTGGAAACCCCAGTCATTGGCAACGACTACAAGTATCAAAGTAAGTAAGTAAGTAAGAAAAAATTTAAAAAATTTGCGGACCTAATTGGACCTGTAAAATGAAAGTTGACCCTATATTTAGCTGAGCAGGCTAGAAGCGGTCACCCTTACACCGTGAGTTCAAATCAAATCAAAGTTTATTCAACAAAAAATAATCACAATACAAAGTTGGAATCTATAAAAATAATACAACTAGAACAAAGACATTTTATACTTTGAATCATTTCTGATCACTTTATGAATAAATATACACCCCGCTATAAAGATATGTGTTGGGGTTGCAAGCACTCATCTCTTATCTAGTATGAGGGATTAAATACCACAAAGCCAACCGATTCCCTTCATCCATCGAAAATTTATGAACTAAAGATTTTCCAATGTATTCATAAAATGATTCAATGTATGAAATGTCTTTGTTCTATTTGTATTATTTTTATAGATTCCAAATTTGTATTGTGCTTATTTTTGATTATTAATTATTATAGATTATAATATTTGATTGTCCCCCCCCCCTAACACTATCTTGGGGAGAACCCCCTCAATTCAGCCACCATATAAAAATATCTACCCTTGTGTGCTAGCAACAAGAATCTACAACAGGTTCAAATACCGCCATTACAGTGAATGTTTATTAGGCTATTGGTTTTTCAACTGAAATGCCGATTTGTATTCGTCTTTTCAAACTAAATAAAAATGTTTCATATAATTAAAAATAACGACATGTTTTTGTTGTTTCATCTTGTTTATTTTTTTTAATTCAACGTTTTTTCTGTGTTTCAGCTCGATAAAGGTGCTTTCCTATACACCGTGAATCAACTAAATGCAAATTTCGCTGAAGCCGAAAAAGGATCATGCAGCACTTACTGCGAAGGATGTTTAGCTTGCATCACAGCCTACTTGATGTACATTTGTTCTGAAACGCATTATGAGAAGGTAGATAAAATATTCAACAATAGTTTACTAAAAAAAGGAGAGCCAAGAAAATATTGATTTTGTGTCCATCAAAACCTACACCTGGAGGCTGTTTCGTAAAGTTTTAGAAGAAATAGAATAGAATGACTGCCTTTATTTTATCCTAGGAGGGCAAAGCGAGCACAAGAAGTCTTGTAATACAGAAAAAAGGAGAACATACACTATGTCAATATGCCATGCAAAACACTTCCAAGTCTAGTGTGATCACCTTTCTCCCATTTTACAGGAATTCCCATTAACTTGTATGAAATAGGTTCTCCCCTGATTATACTGAAGATATATCCACCTATATTTTATTTATTGTTATGTCTTTTGTTCGTCTTCATAGTTGTTACCAATTCTTTTTCAAATAGCTTTAATGACCTTAAAATCGAAGAATAGCTTCAAGAATTGGTGCGATCAATTCTTATTCAAATAGCTTTAATAAGAAGGCATTCGCCTTAATTATTGAAAACTGTTCAAATTTATCCAAAACGGTTATGAAATTGGATGTATTCAATAGGTAAATACATTGACGAGCTGTTCAATTACAATAAAAGAGTATGATTTTTGTAATTAGGTCACTAATATCAGTCAACTCTGAATGAATTGTTCGAATTTTAAATCCTTTCAAATTTCGATAATTTTTTCTTGTTTAGACAAGTATTTATCATCATATTCAGTGATCACTTCTAGGCATATGGATTAAAAAACAGCTACTAATTCTCACTTCTTTCAAAATTCGAAATCATTCTGAAAAATGGAAAAAACTTCAACGTAAGTGGAATTAGGTTAAACACGGCGAGGTGGAACAACCTTCGGGTCTCCCCACCGACGAAAGCTATACACTAAATAATAATACTGAGACATTTTTCTAGGGTTAGCTGGTTCATTTTGCTACGGCACCTAAAAATGTTTTATTGTCATTACAACTTGAAACTCATCCACCATACAATACTCACCATACCATGTCTCCATCATAGTTTATGAATTCTTTTACACTTTAAACATTGCAAATACTGTAGTTGTAATTAAGTAATGCATTGTCAATTCAGGTGTATTACCAAGATGAACAAATCACGACGTTTCTTATCAACTCAATGCTGAGGAAAAATAATATTTTTGTGATGGCGTGATTTCCATTTTGTTGACAACTCTCTTTTTTACGAACAATTGAACAGTAACAAATTGATCGTTGATTTTTGTGTTACAGTGCTTGAGGAAAGTTGCTAAGTTTGTAGCAGAACAAAATGAACGGGTCTATATGCCAAGAGGACTTTTATTAACGAACCCTGTCGACAGAGGCCTACGAGTCGTATCCTTTTCACTTTAATTTTCACGTAAATTACGTGAACTTTTACTAGATTCACGTAATTTTTATTTTTGCCTACTTGCTAGTTTTAAACAGTTACAAATTCATTGAATGCTTAAAATTATATTGCTTTCACTAGTTTTGACCAATTTCCAATTTATCGATCAATTCCCAGGCATTCCTGGAAAAAACCCCATAATCTCAAATTTTTGAAAAATATTATTTGTTGCAAAGCAAACAATTATTGGGGCAGATTTTCAAATCTTCAAATGCATTTGGCCACTTGCATGAAAATAAAGAATTGAATTTAGCCACCGTTAAATAAAAGTTTTGCTTTGTTGATAGAATTGTCAATTGATTCTTGTTGCATAGTTCCGTTAAGTGATCTCATTTATACAGCAGTTAAATTTAATTTAATTTTCATGCAACTGGCCATTAATCTTGCAATGATTCTCAACAGCTGAAATAGTTACAATAACTCATGGCTTTAATGGAAAACGGTATTTATTTAATGGTTTAATTCATCTTCGTCGTAACGTGTATCTTCGTCGTATCTGCTCTTGCATGGAAATATGTCTTTGTTTGTAATGTTTTATGTATGTAAAATGTGTTTCGAAAAATCGTAAACCTTAGTTTTCTCTTCCAGTTTGTGCTTGTTTTACGTGCAAATTTCTTTGCTCAGGCTATTTTTGCGTCGAAGTTTTCCTTGACTGCAACAACAGATTGAAATATCGATATTGGACCAGCCTATGGTTGCTAGGACATGACTTTCTTTATCTGAATCGACAGAGGAATTCTTCATGTAATCAACAACATCATCATCATTCTTCACGGCCATTATAAACTTAATTTTGCACCAACTTTGTCTGCATTCTGTCCTCATACTCTATTTATAGATATATTTTTATAATGTGGCATTTAACCATAGTGTATTGTTAGCTAATCATTATAGTTTATTACTATTAACGACTTTGACAATGATGATATTATGTGAATGACATAACGGTATTAGATTATTCTATTTATTAATCCTAACAAATAATTTCTGACTTTTTTTAATGAGTTGCAATTGTTGAAATTGAAATGATTCCTTTTGCATCGATAAAATATATCATTTTCAGGCTTTGCATGTTGGTCGTATTTGGATTGGATCTTTTATTTCATTATTTATAATATTGAAACCTATGCTTTTTGGACTTGATTGAAAAAATAACTACTCTGAACTTTCATTAACTGTGTATTCGAGGATAAATTTTTCCTATCCCTTTTTTAATTTGTCTGAGATGAATGTTTCCTCCGCTTTATTCATGCTTACTTGAGAGGATAACTTTATAGGTTTCTTTGAAAAAGCCGGTTTTTTTTTGTTTTGTTTTTTTTGAACCAATGATTGTAACTTGTAAGTTAGTTTGATTGGCAGATTTATTGCAGAGTGCCAAAAGTGTATGGATTTCAAATCGATAACCGCAAGAGACGGGTTCAGTTGCATAAGTTATTGAATGAGACATCATGGGTTTGAAATCATAAACCATAATGTCGATTTCATGAGACTACAACTCAGCTCTTCTGAAAAATTTATTTTCTGTATATTTTTCACTATTAAAAAAAGGTAGTTAATGAGATTTGTGGAAGATTTTCTTTGTTGATTCAGATCTTAATAAATTCCATATTCATTATGAATAGACGTTGTTCAAGAATTTATTGTTTCTATTTTCTTATCCAGATTTTAATATATTTCATATTTATTACGAATAGATAGATGTTGTCCAAGGATTTATCGTTTTTATTGTTAATTTATGTTGATACTGTAAATAATTAGGATTTTTCGACTTTTCCAGTTGTCTGTGTACCGTAAATAAAATTCTTATATCATTGAATATTAACATCTTTCAATATTTTGGGAAGGTGGAAAAAATGAGTGGAATTTCTATTCATAGAACCCGTAATTTGAATGTATATTCCAATATTTTGTAGTATTCTTTCTTGTAATGTTGCAGAATTGTTTTAATAATTATTTATATTCTAATTTGTCTCATCAATATATCATAAATTTATTCTATTGTATTCGAGTATATTAACATCAATTCATTCTATTGTATTAAAGTGATGGTTTTGTGTTGTGATAATATATCAATGTTTATTGTGAGGTCTATTGAACATTTTTTCTACCTCTAAAACATCAATGCTATCTTACATAATTTTGGCCATAGTACAGTATTGCTAACAATTTTTAGATCTGAGTTCAAAAAATTATTTGAATCTTTTCTTTCTATTGAGCTTACATAGGAGATTTAAAATTTTCATGAAGTTTATCAACATTTTGAATAATTGGTCTTCTGAATCTGTCTTTTTAATCTGTTGCTATATTATGATTTTTCTACTGTTCGACTAAACCATAGATAACAGATTAGAATAGATTTCCCATCGTTTCTCCTATCTCTTCTCTATGACTAAACATTATCTTCAATTACTTACTCATAATTTAATATTGCCATTGGAAAAAATAATGTGTAAATTACATGCCGACTTATCTATCTTTACTATTAATTTATTCAATTATTATTCAGTTCATTACATGTATAATACTTTTTTATTTGTACCTTGCGCAATATATTCAGCTGTTAATAATGTAATAAAATTCAACAATAATATATTGTTACTTGTCTATCAAAATTCCACATGGTACCTATATGTGTTCTTTGGTGGCCAATAAATACTTTTCCAAATCAAAGTTATATTCTTCAGTTGTATTAATGTTGTGTCTTCAGTTGTGTTCATGGGCAATATGTAAGATATCCATCAATGTTTTCTTCAATTAAATATTTTTCTTTCGTAATTACAACATTATATTTGTTTTGCCAAAAATAATTATGATTAGGGTACCTATTAGACACAATTTAACTGGACTTGAAATATTATCTGTGTATCATAATAATAATATTCATCACTTTCACCGCTACATCAGAGAGGTGTAGGCTCTTCAGGGAGGGAAAAATAATTATGGGAGGGCCCATAAGAGCTTGCCCATCACTATCGATAACTTTTGTCATTTCCTTTAATAACAACTCATATCACTTTCGCCCATATTGTGTTACTGAGGTTGTAAGTTATGAAAAATCTATGTCAATCAAGTACTGTATTAAAAATATTTTATTCTACCCAATAATTGTTGAAATAATTTTGATTTGTAACGAGCGGTTAATTGATGCTTATTTTTAATTTGAAAAAATTTGTCGCTGTGCCCTCAGAAACCATTCTATCCTTGAGGGGAGGTCCTAATTCTAATACCTTGTCAACCAGGCAACCGATGTAGCCTATTTATGAAAAGTTGAATATTATTTAAAAGAATAAATACAAATTATGATGCAGTAGGCTACATCAATAATAATTTAGAAGGTAAAAACGTGATCATACAGCTAAAATTTCATAAAACTAGTCGATTGGAAGCGCGCCACAAGGTTTGAATACAAGGCCCCAGTGATGCCAGAGCACTCTAGCTAGAGAAGTGTGAAGTTTTTCCTGTGTAATCCAATTTCTTATAATGTTTCCATTATATTTATTTACTGTTATTGAAAGAATCGCAAAAAAAATTGTATTATTATTATTAAAGAACATAAATTTTAGAAATTATTATTGTTCATTGTATTTTGATCGAATGGAGAGGATGAACTGAACGGTTTCTTGGAACTGGCTGCTGACCCCACGGTCACTCTATTTTCTCTCTCACTCATTTACGCACTCTCTCCCCGCTGATCATGATCCCTGATGGAGTGTGGTACTGTCTGCTGTCGCGGAAATGAACCATCCAAAATGGCAGTTCTCATGCAGATGTTTTTATTTTTATTCAAGACTAAATTTCGTAGAAAATATGGAATTCAAAGTGTAATTTTGTGTTTTGTGATAGTTTACTCATCTGTGTTCACAATATTTTGTAGTGCTAAGTGTAGTGATGTTCATTGCGTAAACGGAGAGTGTGTGAATGGAACTTGTGTTTGTTTAGATGGGTGGCAAGGTCCATCCTGTCAATTTTGTGGTGGAAAAGTAAGGTGAGGTGATCTTTTTCTCTATTTAAATTTGCGTCATGTATGCTGTAAAAAATATTTGAGGTTATAATCAAATACTCTTCGATTGGAAGGAGTACTTGCCTATGTTTGTTGACACTAGACCTATCTCATGAAATGAAAGTTGGCTCTTGACTACAAATCTCTCTAGCTATTAATTCTCAGTTTGAATTGCCTATAGTTTTATACTTAGCAATAATATGCTGCAGTGGAGTATCATACAGCAGATGTTCATCTTGTTTGAGTAAAGTCATCTTAGTATTTGCCCTGTTAGTGAGGTAGGTACGGTAGCCTAATTTGACATTTACATCAAACACCAAATCTTTTCACCAACTTCCAATCTACACCTACATGTGGACGTCACAAGCTTGCAAACGTTTTTATTAGACTAACCGTTTTTTTATTAAACGGTGTACTATGGCCAAAGCTCCAGCTACCCTAAATCGGGGACTGGTGGATTGTATGAAAGTGCGCTAACTTTGACTAGATAATCTGATATTATCGCAAATTATTTAATTTAAGTCCCTAATTAATTTTATTGAAGTCCCTAACTTATATTGGACTCGCCCTGAGCCCTAGCAAGATTGATTTGACGTATTGCCTCATTCAATTCAGAGTTTAAAAACGTCTTAGATTATGAAGCAAGATTTCCTTTAGTTATAGTTGTAAGAAATATTAATTCTAAAAAATAGAATAAGGAAGAAAATGTGAAAAATAACTTCAAATTACAACACCTAATTTTTGTCAAAATGCCAGCTAAGTTTCATATGTCTAGTTAGTATAATTATAGTTGTTTTGAAACATGGCTGCCTTATCAGTCTCTCAATATATTGCTTTAAGTGTAGTTTAATATTTATTGGCAAGGAGAATTAAAAAAACCCATACTTTGCTGTAACTTGTCATTTTTTAGCAATTTATTTCATGTTTGACATTAATTGAGCCTACGATCTGCTAAAATTAAGCTTTTCTATTTGTTGTCAATTTTTTATTCTCCACGGACTGTTGTCATTTTGACATAAGAATTTTACATTGACATGTAAGTTACTACTTGACTTATCAGAAAAATGAAATAGAAAATTCACTCACTAAAAACTACAGGTACTAGGAATATTGTGGCAGGATTTGGTTGACCTACCATGTCGAATGCAAGAATACTTCTCACAAGGTCTTAAATCATAATTATGTTTACCTGGTCTCACATCACTCAGTTTTTCTGGAAAGCAATGTCTGCTATTTCTATTGTTCAAAATTGTAAAATTAATCTTCAAATACAGGTTGTACCGTATAGACTGGAAGACTGCTAGTTTTTTCACTCATCAGAACAGAGTCCCTACAAAACATTTCCTGAAAATGAGCTAAATAATTATAATTGAATAATAGCTAAATAATGATGAGCTAAATGATGTTAGCTTACTCAGGTAAGAAAATGCTAAAAAAAACTTGAAAATAGTGTTTTAAGTGACATTAGAATATTATGGTATCATAGACGACATTCTTTCTCATAAATGATTCATTTAATTCTTATGAAGAATTATTTATTTATTTAGCGTATGGCTTTTATCGGTGGGGAGACCCGAAGGTTGTTCCACCTCGCCGTGTTTAACCTAATTCCACTTTAGGAATTAACTTTAGGACTTTAGGAAGCAACTAGTAGGTTTATTTATAAGAATTATACTAAGAATTTATATGATACCATAATACTCTAATTTTACTTATAAAGAAACATTTTCAAGGAAAAATAAGCGTTTCCTTACCTGAAATTTTAGAAATAACCCTGAAAACTAGACGACTGGTGCCAGTCGTCTGGAAACGTGTATTCGCACCCTAAAGTGACTTATTGCTAAATCCTAAAGCTATATCCATAAAGACTCCATTATGATCTCAGAATAATACTTCTAAAAACTACAAAGCACACTCCTTATAATCAGAATAAAAATACTGGATGTTGTACTGCCAAAAATTTATTAAAATATGGATATTAAATTCCTTATAATTCAAGGAATGTCTTTGTTTTTATTTGACTCATTTTTTACTTGATCCCAGATTGACAACTTGATTGGTTGTTTTTCAGATTATCTGGCCCATCGGGCGTTATACATGACGGCGCAGGCAATTATTCCACAGACGTGAAATGCAGCTGGCTCATAGACGCTGGAGGCTCTCCAAATGCCTCTATTCGATTGCACTTCGAGGAGTTCGCCACTGAGTGTGGCTGGGATCATTTGTACATATTCGATGGTGACTCGGTTCACTCACCACTGCTGGCTGTTCTAAGGTCAGGCCACACTATCAATTCATTTCAAAACTGTTCTAATTCTTTGAAACAATTAATTGTAATTCGTTAAAGTTATAAGATCAAGACTAATAATCGATTAAATTGACTAAAATTATTTTACTTGACACAAGTGTTTGAAAAATGTTAACTGTTTCAAAATTGTTCGAATTGTTTTCAACCATTAACTTGAGTAAGCCCTTATCTCAAAGCTTGTTTTGTTCAAATTTGACACCAACTTATTCAATACTCTATCTAGCACATCATGTCCAAGCAGTTCCATTGAAAGCCGAGAGATGGCGCTGAGTTTATTCTGCATTTTTTATTCCTTAAATGTATTTTTCCCCCAAAAAATAATTCATGTTTATAAAGAACTACTAACTTTTCTTTTGGCGCAAAAACATCTAAATTGGTCCAATACAACGGTCACAGTGGCTGTCATCAGTTTTGCTAAACTCTTTTAACACAAGAATTGTCGTTGAACAAAGAATGTTGTTTTAAGTTTTCAATCGTTTTAAATGTTCTTGTTCTTGTAGTCAATTGGAATTGAAGCAAAATGCAACATAGTCAAGTCCTACCGAATTTAAATATTGAATTTTAGTACCAATATTCTAAAGCAAATAGTTTTGAAGGTAATAAAGTTCAACATATTTGATTTGCTTCGTTATTTCAGTTTCTCAACTACTTATCAGCCTCTTGTTAGGACTATAATTGATAAAAGTTCATCTTACCGTAATAGTCCAGTTGCTGAAAGGTCTGTTAATCGTGATGTCCAATTAACAATGTTGATTGTCAATGAGTAGTTTTATCAGGAATCGGAAATGAACTTTAATCCAACTGTGAGCAACCGGCTCGTAATCTTGTTGCGATAGTTTTTTGTCTCAAGCAACGCAATAGTTTTATCATTGTTTTCATTCTATGTTGTTTTTGAGAAAACTCCTGATTTTCTTTTTTTGTAATTTTAGAACTTAATTTTCTTTGCAGTGGATTGATGTATAAAGATGACTATGCCATTAGAAGGACACCAGAAATAGTAGCTAATTCAGGATTTGCACTCCTACATTTTTATAGCGACGTAGCGTATAATATGACAGGATTCAACATATCTTACAGGTGAGTGTGAGTTATCCAGTATAAGGGAATCTTTAGCCCACCATTATTTAAAAACAATATAGGCCCTACTTTAATAATATCAATTTGAATAATACTAATCCCTCAATGATTTACAGAATTGAATGAATTTACATGATCAAATGCTTTCATCGCATAATCTCATCCAATAAATCTTGCCCAAAGTCTATCAAGAATAATCAAATCAAATACTTCATAGTACAGTTCATACAAAAAATATATAGAATAGAATAGTTTTTATTGATCAACAAATATAAATATACATGGATCTTGTCAAGTAGAAAAGAAAAAAATCAATAAGAATAAGAATGATTATATTCCGTTTGAACATATTGTGATACATGTTATTGGAAACGTCTTAAAACTATTGTACAAAGAGTACATAATATGTACATATATTATACAGTACACAATACAAAGAAAATGACACAACAAAACAAAATATGAAAAAGTCAATACAAGATTAAAAAGTAAAAAGCTATTGAGTAAAATTCAATCATGAAAATAGTTTCCTACTGGCAGCTGGAGGAAATCTGAGAGTGAATAAAGTCTTTCAAAGGCTTGAAAATTCCGTTGTTGATCAATCTTCTTTTCACTGATACTTTAAATTGAAGGAAGAAAACACTTATACACTTAGGAATAAGTGAAAAATTACTCACGTTTCATGCGCGACAATTTTTCCATGCTGGTATTGCACATTATTGGTGCAGTACGAAACAAGTGTCTCGCAAAAAACTTGAGTAATTTTTCACTTATTGAAAATTCTTTCAACAGGACTAATATTGGTTATTTAAAAATAGTTTTCGTAATTAGTTGATATTAATATAGGGAAATGGAATTTGTGTATGGGAGCGAGGGTCATGAGAGCAGTTCCAATCTTATTCAAATTATAAGTTGTTTTGAAATGTGATTTATTTATTTGAATTATTAAAAGCTTCAATAATTCATTTTGTCGTCGGTTGAGACGTGAGATCGTGTAAGCTCGAATGTATTTTTCAGGGGAGCAAAAAGCCATTTAAAAATCTAATAGTGTATGTATACGTAAGAAAAAGATTGTGTACCCTCATCTATGAGTTCTCGCAAATGGATCATTATTTTATTTTATTGTTGTTATTATTATCATCATTATTTATTCTTATGTTTAAGAATCTGAAAAGAATACTGAATATTTGTAAGGTTTCATGATTTGATTAGCGATATATTATAGTAGGCTTGCCTATTATGATCAGTTTTATTCATCTTATTCATCCATTTCCTTTCTTTATTTAATTATTACTGAGATTTAAATCAATTGTAGACGTGAATATTTTGTTGGATTGTTGCGGAGAGGCGATAGGCAGAATAGTAATTCTTAATATTGTTTCAACTCGGTTTTACTCGTTAACTATTTTTTGGCAACATCTTATGGTAACAATATTATCATAAGAGCAACTAGTTCTGATATTACTCAGTCCATCAAACTCTCACTTGTCATTTACAAGTCCGTTTTGAGCCTTGTTAGGTTCTTTATTTATATCCTTTTTCTTTTTTCTTCGTATCCCATCTATTTTCACTACAATTAATGAACTGTTTCCTTTATATTTTTTCGTTCTCGTTTTGACTCTCTCTCTCTCTCTCTCTCTCTCTCTCTCTATCTCTCTATGTCCAAACTTCGCCTTTTCATCTAGATAACTCAATTATTATATCAGTATACTTTGCTCTATATCTAATAAGCTAATGTAAATTTGACGAATAATTAGTTGTACAGTATATTTATTATTATCTAGAATTTAAGCCGTCATATTTGTTATCTAAATGAATAAAGTAATAAATCTAAATCTCTCTCAGACACCCTCTCATTTTTGCCGGTATTGAATTGATAATGAAGATACTCTGGATTTTTCGATGAAAGTAAAATTATATTTTATTGTAACTTACCTAATTGTAAAAATGGGTTGAAATACCTTGAAATAAAGTGGCGGATTACAGGAAAACTAAGGAAGATTTGGCCAATTATGCCAATTACATTTTCTGTTTGGTTTGGCTTGTAGAATACCGTGGTATAGTGCGATTCACGTCAAGAAGTTAGCATTATTAGATCATTTATTATCCTTGTTCAGCACAAGGCTTATAATATCAGTGGTCAATGAAGCGGTTAATAATGTGGTTAAGAAACAAACATTCAAGACCGCTCTTGGATTGACCACAAAAAAATTGCCATTTCAAATACCCGTTTCACCGATAAAAAGCCATGATAAAAAACAAAACATACAATTGCTGATGTCTCTATCCTATTCGCACTGTGAATCTGTCAATTCCCAACAACACGTTTGGTGCAGTTTTCTTTTAATGAAACTTGGCATCAATCATAAAATAAACAATGCTGACTTCGATTAATCGCACTATAGTAGTCGCAAGTTTTGACACCTGTATATCTTTAAAAGTATTACCCTTTACTATGTTATAAATGAAATAGTTTGAGTAGATAGTGACGTGTGTCTCACGTGTGTGTTAGACTGAACTCGTGCCCGAGCCGTGTGTCGGAGGTGAACTGTTCGGGCCAGGGCGTGTGCATTGACGGCGTGTGCACGTGCGACGCGCTGTTCACGGGCGACGCCTGCGACACGCCCATCTGTCCCAACAACTGCAGCTACAGCAACGGCCGCTGCAACGCCGAACAGCATCGCTGCGACTGCAACGACAAGTACCGAGGTCAGTAACCACTCACATTATAATCATAATCATAATCATTTATTGGATCAAGTAATACAATCTTATAGGAAAGAAAAAACAGGTATTAACCCAAAACTTCTTCTGTTCCAAAATTTAGTCTGATAAATTGTTCAAATTAAGGTTATGTACAATAGTTTTGTTCACATCAACGATTTTCACTTCAAAAAACACAAAACGAAAATAAATTACGAATTTTAAATTTGAAAAGGTCAATAAAAAAGCCAAAAAACACCAAACAATTCAAAAAAAATTCAAGAATAATGGGCCGTATGAATAAAGTTGAGCATTTGCTTATACTTCTAAAATATTGAGCAAGATGAATCAGCTGATGAAAAATCTTTGAAATAGGTAAGCATTTGCTCCAGATTTCAGAAGCATGAGGTAAGAGTATAAGGTAAAGATTATTCAAAAAAAAAAAAGAGCAAATGCTTATATTTGCTTCTACAGCAGGATCATTTCAACTTGTCAGAAAACAGCTGTTTCGGTAATAATTAAACAGTGATTTCGACACAATAATCAAAGTCTTGAAAGGAACCTTTAAAGTCTTTAAAAGATTTTAAAGAAGACCTTCAAAGAATAACTTTTAAAAGCCTCATTTATAGGTTAAGTATTGATAAAACAGCTAAGTTAATGGATCGTGCTATACCTAATGCTCAGAAGCAAAACCTTATGCTTCATGCTCGTGCTTATAAGCATATGCTCAGTTTTTATTCATACGGCCCATTGAATTCAACTTGAAAATTTTGAGCCTAAAAATTCACACCACTATGAGCAATTACAGCTGATTCAAAAACATCCACAGATTCATCACAATATATTAGTAAATTATCACAGATTTAGGGCCGCATTTACTAACGTTTCAAACAGAAGAATCTTACGTGAGTGACTCACGCAAATATAGGGCTAAAGCCTGGTTTTCATTAGTAGAGTTAGTGGTCGAGTAACTGGCATACTAACTCTACCAAGCTAACTCTACTCTACTTACTTGGTCGAGTAACTGTTTTCACTACAATTGAGGTAAAGTTACCTACAAATGTAGGTAAAGTGTGTTGTCTAGTGAACAGATCTAAAGCCTGGTTTTCATTAGTAGAGTTAGTGGTCGAGTAACTGGCATACTAACTCTACCAAGCTAACTCTACTCTACTTACTTGGTCGAGTAACTGTTTTCACTACAATTGAGGTAAAGTTACCTACAAATGTAGGTAAAGTGTGTTGTCTAGTGAACAGATCTAAAGCCTGATTTTCATTAGTAGAGTTAGTGGTCGAGTAACTGGCATACTAACTCTACCAAGCTAACTCTACTCTACTTACTTGGTCGAGTAACTGTTTTCACTACAATTGAGAATAGTAGGTAAAGTGTGTTGTCTAGTGAACAGATCTAACCTTAAAATGTCGATACGGAACATTCATTACCCTCATATTTATTGATACACCTAACCCCAAAAAAGGTATAAAATAATAAATTAATAGATTTCCAAAATAAATATAATAAGATTCTTTAGAAAAAAGCTTAATAGCATCACTTAAAGGCTGAAGTAAACCCAAAAATCCCACCTTGAAAGGACCTTTACGAATACTCTACTCTACCTCTACTCTACTAGCTCGAGACTGTTTTCATTAGAATAGTGGTGGTAGAGTAGAGTGAGAAGCGGTGGTGGGGGAAGGCAAGTGGTAGAGTACTATCCCACGGTGCTATCCCACTCTACTCTACTAAAAACAAGTACTCTACCATGACTCTACTCTACTATGAACGTTTTCATTGGGAGAGTTCACAAGATAGTTAGTACTTGCCCAGGGAACTCTACCACTAACTCTACTAATGAAAACCAGGCTTAAAGGAGAAGATAGTTATATTGGATTTTTATCTCGTTTCAAACATGAATTAACGCACTATTCAGTAGTGATTTCAATAAATATTGAATGATTGCTACTTTTTACAAACGTTATCATGTATAGTAGCATTCATTCAATTTGGCGGATGGCATTAGATAGCTAGATAGAGAGATATTATTTCTTGACGTTGTTGATGACCGTAGAGTCCGATGGCGAAGAAATAATATCTCTTTATCTATCTATCTAATGCCAAGCGTTAAATTGAATGAATATCACTGTACATCTTATTTTCATTTTGCACATGTGTATATTTAGAAGTGAATTGTTTGTTTTCCTTTTTTGGCAATAAAGTGAATTGAATTAGAAAAAAGGAAGCCCAACCATCTATCATCTATCTTTATCTATCAATCCACATTACATAAGCTGCATTATTGTTCTTCCAATTCAATAAAACAATAGAATAAAAATTCAATTTGGAGTGGTCCGTAGCCGAGGGCGATAAGCGCCTGTCTGATAATCCAAAGGTTCCAAGATCGAATACAGTTGCCGGAACGGATTTTGACAGAAACGGCCACTCCCGTCTTTCGGAGGAGACGAAAAGCCGTCGGTCCCGATTGCCTAAAAACAGTCGTCATCTCTCATCATCACCTCTCTCATTACCCACGCACAAGCCTAGAGCTCATGTGGGCATCACCCTCAAAAAAAGTTTTTTTTTAAATTTATATTTGTAACTATCAATCCATATCACTTACTATATTATTACTCTTCCAATTCAATTTATCATTTAATGTTTTCGAAAAGTAGGCTATTATGTTTTATAGCTGTGGTAATACTTTTCAGGCGAAGACTGTAGCCAAGTAGCAGAAATGGGCTATTGGGAGACAGTGCAAACAAAGGATTTCGTCCCAGAGGGATCGGCCTCTCACTCGGCTGTCGTCTGGAGAGACTCGTTGTACATCATCGGCGGAGAATCCTATTATCATCCACCTCCAAATGAACTGCCAAAGCTGATCTACGTTTATGACTTTAATGGTAAGATTCTTAATTACTTTTTTAAAGTGTCGATTCATGAATTATTAAAATCGAAACAAATTTAATGGAGATAGTTGAAGTTTCAATTCACATTTGTACCTATAATAAGCATTCTACAATCATGTTGTGTTATTTTGCAGGTAAAGTATGGGAGACACACCACATGGAAAGTAGAAACATTCCGACTCTTCGATATGGACATTCGGCTGTACTGTTTGGGGTGAGAATATTCTGCCAACTCATCAAAAAATATGCTTTGACTCAACCTAACTTCGCCCATTCATTTAAAACAGTATTATAGCTACTAATATTATAACATACTTCTCAAATGCATAATGCATATAAAGTTTTAAATCACCCATTGTATTCTCATACTCAATTTGTATTCATCTTAATTTTGATGTGTCTTGTAATTTATCTCGAGAATTGTTATTTCAAATATTGTTACTGTTCTATTCTAAATTTGCTACAAAAACGTCTACACATTTTAATATTGTAATGTTATTCTGTATATTTAGAGTACTAGTAACATAACAATTTAATTATATTACTAAGATGAGATAAACATAGTAACAATTAACTATATAACTCAGGTGAGTTCTACGAACTGTCATAGTTTTTTGTTAAATTTATTTTTTCTTGAACAAAGATGGGTGTGGATTAAGTTTTTGTTTCTATTCCACTATTCAAGGGTTACGTTCAAGAGAGGGCCGGCTGCGCTCTATCTTCGCCCTCCCAGGAACAAATAAAGGCAGTCTATTCTTTTCATTTCAGGACAAGATCTATGTTTATGGAGGTGTGAAGCTTGGTGGAGTGGTGTGTAGCGAGCTGTGGGCGTTTGATGTCAGTGCTAAAACGTGGGAAAACATCACTGTCCGAGCAGAGCAATGCTACTCGTTATCCAACTCTAGCTCAATCAATCTATGTGGTAAGTTGCTCGCCTTCCTTTATCTGATTCATTTATTTATCACTAGACATGTATTTGGGAATAAATACCGTTCATTAGTTCAAAGCAATATAGACTATTTTCATGCAAACAGGCAAATACATTAATAAAATGTATAAATATTATAAAAAGGCAACAATTAATTATTCGTAATGTTGATTTAAAAGTAAGAATAATCAAATGTTGTCTTCCCAGCCTAATGAATGTTTCATGATTGTAATTAATATTATGCATCGGTAATACTGCAAGTTGAATGAAGTGTATCAAGTTGAATGAATTTCATTTTTCTCAATATGTAACAGTTCATTAGGCCAGCCATACACGTTAAGGTAAGCCGAAGAGGTTCACCTACGGACATGGAACATGTGATCGTCTACTCTATACAAACAAACAGACCAATGTCTATTTCCATTGAACAGAACAGATCTATTTGTATTTTCTTGTATAGAGTAGACTTTCATGTTTATTCATTGATAAACCTCTTCGATATACCGAAACAAGTTTGGCCTTAGGTCAAATAGGTTAATATAGCTTCAAATAGGTCTATAGCTTGACCTTTAATATAGGTCAAATCTTGACCTATTGATGGCATACCAATTTAGAGACCTGTCATTTGGTCATATTTTCAATTTTCAGTTCCTGATAGGCAGTTGTTGTCAATGTTTGTTTACGTTTGTCTCATTAAATAATTATTTAATACAAAAAGTCTCATGTAAAATCTCTTCTGCAAAGTCTCTAGAATTGTAAAATCTCATGTGAAAAAAATGAAAAGTGATTAATTTTGAATGATTGCAGGTCCTCTGAAGTCGTCTGGACACACTGCAACACTAGTCACAACCAACAAACAGAAGAAGTCTGAAAAAATGGTAGTTATTTTTGGACACTCGCCCAATTACGGATACCTCAACACTGTGCAGGAATTTCATTTCGGTGAGATAATTTTCTATTCCTATTTTCATTAAAATTGAATGAATAGATTTCTCTAGTCTCTAGTGGTTGGTTACTATTTAAGATTATTTATTAGGTGCTAGAATCTTTGAGGGTTGTTTCAGCAAATTCATATAAATTGACAAGTATTGTGTCATCTAAGAAGTTTTGTAATAATTTTGTGATTTAATATTATCAACTTATTCCTTGTTTTTTGTTGATATGAGATCCCTTTATTCAATTTAATTTTTACGTTGTACACATAATTCGGCAGTGTAGTATAATGTGTTATTTAATATTTTAAATATAATGTTATAATATGTTTTTATCTATACGACTATTAGAATTTACAATCAAGTGATTAAACAACAGGCATTCATCCAAAAAATTTGTAGGTATCTTTAACTTGAGCTTTCCAACATCGTATAGGGGCGATAACTCAATAATTGACTTATTTATAGGTGGATGGGTATAAATCACAAAACATGATGAATACTATTTGAAATTCTCATTAAATACATAAAAATATTCATTTCGATCTTAGAATTTTAATATTGCATTACTCATAATACTAAATTTATATTCAATTACTAGAAGAAAGAATATAATATTCTTAACTATTCTTATTATTTCTCAGGAACAAGAGAATGGATCGTTGTAAAGACCAAAGGATTTCCTGTAAAAGGCGGTTATGGCCACAGTAGCTCCTGGGATCCCATGACTCAACGGATCTACGTGTATGGTGGTTTTGTCTCGGAATACCCTTCAACTCCTATTCTGTCCAACAGATTATATGCTTATGATCCGGACTTGTATACTTGGTGAGAGATCATTATTATTCATATGTATGATGTATTTATTATTCAATTATTCTATGAGATCATAATAGTATGATTCTATGATATCATTCGAATGAGATCATTAATAATTATATCACTAGCCTACTGTTTTTATTAGTTTGCATTTATAGTTTCCCAAAAAGAAAGAGAGACTTGTCCCATCGCAAACAGTTGATACGTCTATCTTGATAAAATCGCCTTATATAATCTACTTCAAATATCAACTCAAGCGACAATGATTGGCCCAAATTATCTGAAAAATCTATTCAAACTACAGTATAATTAATTTTTATATCTGGTTGCTTTTGTTATCTGATTGAACGATGAAAAAATGTTTTCCATAACAAAAACAGAGTTTTTTCTTGGAAGAGACTGATTTCAAAATGAAAACCCATTTATTAAGATTAAAGATTTTAAAATATGGCAAAATACATTCTTTCTTTTTGCTACAAAATTCAAAACCCAATCTATGTGAGACTACAATCATTGATAGATTCATAACTATTATTTCTTCTCTCTTATCAGAAGTTCTAGATCATTTTAACCATAACATTCAAAAACCATGAATTCTGTAGGCCTACTTTAATGATTTATTCAATTTTTACACATTATCTTATAATAAGATCATCATTGCTAGTCAATATTGAATATTATTAAGTTATTAAAATTACTGTTCTAAGTACTATTTTTCTATGTCAATATATGTTTTATTAAGTTATTAAAATTACTTTTCTAAGTACTATTTTTTCTTTAATGTTTTATAATGACTTAACTTTAAAATGTAAAATTTATATTGTATTATTACTAACTGCATTTAATTTGTGTCATATTTGTTATAATGACATGAATATTTTGTAATAATGATAACCTAATGAGTAGTTTGACTCTATTGCAGATATAAATAAATAAATCAGAAGTGTTTGAAAGATCAGCTTCTCTGCCTTTGAAATATCTGTCCTTTGAATCTTCTTTGTTTAAGATCACCACTTGTTGCATTTTTTCTAATATATTGAGTCACTTATATAATTATTGAGTCTCGGTTCCTGTATGAATGTTGTAATGTGATATCTATATGTCCTATTGTGAATGTACAATATTGATTGTTTTGAATTTGTGCAGGACCCTGCTGAGCGCAGCGCCCAGCGCTCGCTTCCTGCACACGGCGACATTTCTGAACGGTCTGATGCTTGTGTTTGGGGGCAACACGCACAACGACACGGCCACGTCGCACGGCGCCAAATGCTATTCGCAGGACTTCCTGGCCTATGACGTCACTTGCGACACGTGGTCACAGCTGGCCGTGCCCGGCTCGTTGCGTGCCGACCTGGCCCGTTTCGGTCACTCGGCCGTCACCTTTGAGAATGCGCTCTACATCTATGCCGGCTTCGACGGCCAGATGCTCAACGATATGCTAAGGTAGGCAAAACTCAAGGTTGCCGCATACATTAGAAGTAAGGAAAGGGTTTATGCTAAGGAAATGAAAGGGAAATGCTAATAATAATAACTAAAAATTTATTTTTCAATATTTTTTATGGTTTTCTTTTCTTTTGTCAAACGTCATCAATAAGTTCATTAAAAGGAGTCCATTAACGTGCAGGGCAGAGCGGGAACTATCAGCCTTGGACCAAACTCTTATTTGGATCATCCAAGTGTTCCTATTTGCAGGATGAAGTGTTTAATGCAAACAGAATATGCTATTCATCTGGTGAAAGTGCTAAAAAAGTAATTTACCAAACTTGTATCAGAGACAAAAGGAAAACTCAAATCCCATTTTGCAGTATTTGAGAAGAAGGAAGAGAAAAAAGATTAATTAGAAAAAGTACTAGATAGTGTCTATGTATCTTTTTGTCAAAAGATCCAGATACAGAGTTTAAAGAGAATTGGGAGATTGTGAAGATGAGCCTTGTATGAAATGCATCCATGGAAGGGGGTTTTCCAATTAAAAAAATTAACTTCTTTTAAATATAACATTTATGTATAACCTCCAATTAAAAATGTACCGCTTCAAAATAAGATACACCAGAATTCAGAATCTATGAATTGACATAGATCGTAAACTTCTTCAAAATCCTACCCGGATTATCAGATTACTTAATAACTATGGGAAAAATAAGACCGAGGACAAAAAGTTCGGTGTTGAGTTTAAAATAAAATAAAATAATCAAAATATACATTTAACATTAGTAAACGAGCATACATCAATCAGCTGTTTCTGACAATTTGAAAGAATTGAATCAATAACTGTTTGCATTGAAACCGGGCATTAGGTAAACAGTTTACAATTTGGTATCGAGTACCGTACTTGGGAATTCTCCATCCGTGTGTACTACTTACTTGTGTTTTGAATAATATAATTTGAAATGGCGATCTTCTGTTCTTTTCAGATACGTACCTGGTTCCTGTAGTAGTCTGTCTAGTAGTAAATCGCAGTGTTTGAATCACAAGCTCGGCTGGAAGTGTGTGTGGAATAGGCGAGAGAACAAGTGCATGGCTCTGTCGCAGCTGCCTCCCGATCAGCAACGTCATCCATCAGACATCGACCAGGAGAACGACTCTATTATGTAAGAAACTATCATAATAAATTTATTTATTCAATTGTACAAGTACATTGAACATTGTCACATAGCTTATAACTTGAATACAATACGTGAATGCAAACAAACAAGAATCGCACATTACCTCTGAAAAATTCTGAAAAGAGTACCATGACTAGGGATGTCAATCCCGGGATCCCGGTCTTTTTCTGATACCGGTTAATACTCCTTTTTAATGTCTTTGAAATTCACACAAAATACTCTAAAATCGCTCACAAATAACATGCAGAGCAGACAGAGACTGTTGCATTGTTGTGGCAGACTTTAGCCGCATGCCCAGGATGCAGTGCAACTAGCCTCCAGCGGTCACCTATCACTAAAGCTGCCATATCTCAGTCAATATTGATCCAATCTCAACAAATAAGGTTTCAATCGATTTGTAATTAAATTTACTAAAAAAAGTTATTCTTGTAAAATTTTCGTAATATCAACGGTTTCCGAGTTATTCAAGAAACAAAATTTTAAATGGCCGTCATTTTGTTTTACGGATTTGAAAAATTGTCATAATTTTTTTGTAGCTTTGTCTAAATGTTATGAATGTTAGTGCAAAGTTTCAATTCCATATGTTTCACCATTATTGAGATGAAAAATAATAAGTGAAAAAAACAAAATGGCAGCAGTGTGAGTAACTAAGGACTTCTGGACAATTTAAATATGATATTTAGATATGGTTTTTACCCAGGAACAATGCCCTAGAGTATTGGTAGGGAGTTCTGAAACACCCTGTATATTAAATTTATGAATTATTGTGAAAACTTGTCTTGTTGCTTGACGATGCTATGCAATAAATTGCGATGCAATAAATGCTGAATGTTGAATGTTGTGTGTTGGTGTAGCCGGTGCCCGGAGGAGAGCCGTTCGTCGGTGGCGGCGACAATAGTGGCCTGTTCGCAGCTGTCGGACTGCACGTCGTGCGTGCACACGTCGCTCGGATGCGGCTGGTGTCCGGCGTCCGACATCTGCACGCACGACACCAAGTGCAAGGAGCCCATTCCCAACACGCACAGCTTTCATGCCGTCCGGGTGAGTGCACCCACCACTCTCTCAGTGTATAGCGGGATTATTTTAAATTGTCAGAAAACAGCTGATTGATGTACGCTCGTTTACTGACCATAAATCAGCTGTTTTCTGACAAGTTAAAATAATCCTGCTATTTTTTTAAATATTTTAAGCCCTCATTGAAGCAAATCTAGTAGGAGTACAATGGATGCACTGTTTGCCCTGAGAGAGGTCATGGAAAAGTTTGGAGAGAGGAGGCAGCAGTTGCATATGGTTTTTATAGATCTAGAAAAAGCATATGACACGGTACCAAGAGAAGTGCTATGGAGGTGTATGAGGGGAAGAAGGGAGTGGCAGAGAAATATGTGCGGATTGTACAAGATATGTACCATGAATCTCATTGCCACCAGGGTAAGGACAGGGGTAGGAGTGACAGAAAGATTCCCAGTAACTGTGGGCCTCCATCAAGCGATCACGACCCTGGAGCCCATATCTGTTCAACTTGGCTATGGATGTGCTGACAGAAATGTTAGGAAGCCAGCCCTGGTCAATGCTCTTGCAGATGATATTGTGTTGATGGAGAAAAGCAAAGAGGAAGTGGAGGAACTGCTAGAAAGGTGGAGAAATGCTATAGAAGGTGGAGGGCTCAAGATCAGCAGAACAAAACTGAATACCTTTGGTTTGAGGAGGAGGCAAATGGAGATGGAGTTGGCAGGAGAGAAGCTAGAGCGTGTGGGAAACTTCAGATATCTTGGGTCGTTTATATCAGAGGATGGTGGCCTTAGCAGAGAGCTGGATCACAGAATCCAAGTGGGTGGATGAACTGGAAAAGGATGTCGGTGCTGTGACCGGAAGCTGATAGCAAAGCAAAGGAAGAATATATAAGGCAGTAGTGAGACCTGCACTGATCTATGGGCAGTGAGACTTGAGCCTTCAAGACATCGCAGGAGAAGACGCTGGATGTGGCAGAGATGAGCCTCCTGAGCTGGCTGCTTGGGAAGAAAACAAGGGCCAGGATCAGAAATGAAAGGATAAGAGAGATGGCTGGGGTGGTGGAGTGTTCAAAGAAGGTCCAGGAAAGAAGGTTGCAGTGGTATGGTCATGTTGTGAGGAGGGAAGAGGACTACGTTGGAAAGAGAGTGAGTAGAATGCAGGTGGAGGGGTGTAGACCAGTGGGAAGACCAAGGAGGAGATGGAGAGACTGTGTTGCAGGGGACATGAGGGAAAAGGAGCTGACAGATGAAGAAGCCGGGGAGAGAATGGTGTGGAGGAGGAAGATACGGAATAGCGACCCCGAATAGGGAAAAGCTAAAGGAAAAGAAGAAGAAGAAGATTGAAGCAAATCTAGTCGAAATTAGTAGGATCATTTTCGGAAACGTTTCTTCTGTGCCCATTGTCTTCATTCTCTCGGATCTCTGAAGTCTCTGCCATAGACTAACTATACTGTTGTCTGTGACTAACTATAACTATATTATGTCTGTGACTGTGACTAGTTGTCTGTGACTAACTAGACTAACTATATTGTTGTCTGTGTCTCTGCTCATCTGTGATGTTGTAATTTCTCTGCTATATTTATACAGTTTATACGACAATAATCAGGCTGGCCGCACACCAGATGAAACGAAACGTCTTGGTTCGAAACAAAACAACGCTTTTTTGTGGTTTTGATAACTTTCAGTCTTTTAATTCACAAAATGTTTTATTTCGAAACAATACAACGCACAACGAATGAAACAAGACATTCTACAAGTAGTTCAGAAACTGTAATTTCAACAAAAAAAAACGGTATTATAGGTGCCGTTGGAGTGTTATGGCATCATAATTATTATGGTCATCATTTAATATGGCCTAATGAATTCTTATTATTTTTTTCTTATAAAAAAGTATTATATTATTATAAATAAGTGTTATATTCTTATAAATAAGTGTTATATTCTTATAAATAAGTATTATATTCTTATAAGTAAGTATTATAATATATTCTCATAAATGAATATTATATTCTTATAAATAAGTCAACTAGTTGGCTGCCAGTCGAAGACTTTTCGGTTCCCATTCGATTTATTCATAAAACTTTTGTGAATAATTTATTAGAATAAATGCCATTCACGAACTCTAAATGCTCCATATAATACCATTTTCAAGAAAAAAATTAACGTTTCCGTGCCTGAAATCTTACAAGTAGCCTAAAAACTTTTCTTTAATATAAATATTGCATATTCCATAACATCTGAACGATATTTGAAAGTCAAACAACGAAAGGAAAGTCAGCGAAATGACATAGAACGTGTTCCAAACCGATTGAGACAAACAAAATATTTTGTCTTTGGAGTGCGTTGATCTCCCTACTTCAATGCTAAGCCCCTGCGCCCACTAAGCAACTGCTATCTGATTTCAGTCAGCAACCCAGCGTTGCCAGATGACTTTGGCTGATAGGTTAGATTACCCGAAAAACAGCCAAATGTCATCTGGCAACATTGGGTTGCTGACTGAAATCAGATAGCAGTTGCGAAGTGGGCGCAGGGGCTCAATCTGCCCAACTGGTATGGACAGGAAATCAACAAGACAATCAACAGAGCAATCAACTCTAGACGAAACATCGGCTCAACAACTGAAATATTAGCTTTGAAAACGTATTTAGGCTATTTGTCATGAAAAGCAATGATAAAATCTTGGAGAATCGAAGAGAAGTGTTGTAATAATGCATTGTTGACGTCAGGGGGCTGTCATTGATGGAGTGGAACAATCCTATCTTCCCTATGTTAAAGACGGGTGAAGCCTGTGTCTCGATCTCATTGGCCGAATTCACTAGGACTGAATTGTAGCTGAGTTCTCATTGGCCGAATACACTCTGGACCGAATTTTCGCGCTGTATTTGAATTCAGAGCCATCATGTTAAATTTAATTTTCATAATGAAAAAACAACAAGATATTGTCAATTATCACGATTTTTAATAATAAGAAACACCTAAGGTGATGATAGCACCTAAGGTGCTGAAACATGTCTGTTTCTTATTATTAAAAATCGTGATAATTGACAATATTTTGTTTTTTCATTACGAGTAAGTATCACTACATCTCACCAGACACTGTGTCAAATTTAATTTTCATAAATAGTTTTGAAAGTTTATGGTATCTTTTGCGGTATAAATCAAAACTGTTGGGAGAATATAGTTAATATTTACGGCAAAATACAACATTTTTGTTGGATTTTGTGTTTTTAGGTTGGTTTGGGTAGAAGTTATGTAGATGTTTTCAAATACAGCGCCAAAATTACGTCCAATAATAATGGCCGACATCCTACTCCCCTGATTTCTCTTACTTCCTCTCCCTTAGAAGATAAGGTTATGTTCGTTTTCGTATCTCCATTGTTGACGTTGATGTTTCAGCCGATCACTTCGGCTTACGTCCAATAATAATGGCCGACATCCTACTCCCCTGATTTCTCTTACTTCCTCTCCCTTAGAAGATAAGGTTATGTTCGTTTTCGTATCTCCATTGTTGACGTTGATGTTTCAGCCGATCACGTCGGCTTACGAGTGCGGCATAGAGGACGAGCCGTTCTGCCGCCAGCTGCACTCCTGTCAGGCCTGTTCCGCCTATCCGCAGTGCCGGTGGCAGTACACGGGCCCCTGCAAGGCTGCCGCTAATCTGTCAATTGAAGAACAGCATGTAAGTCAACCATTCTTATCCTGTTTTTCGAATATTTTAATTGATGAAGGGAAAAAGGACTTGTTATTGTACTTGTCATTGATAAAGGAGAGTTTATACGTGCAATGATTTGCTTGCGACATCTAGGTTAGGCGTACACCGGTTAGTCAAGACAAGACAAGACGAGATTAGTCACAGTACTTCACATTGTTGCTTATGAAGCAACACACACCGATTAGTCATTGCATCAGTGTGTGCTGCTTCATAAGCATCGCCAATCTTATCCTGTTTTTCGAATATTTTAATTGATGAAGAGGAAAAGGACTTGTTATTGTACTTGTCATTGATAAAGGAGAGTTTATACGTGCAAGGATTTACTTGCGACAGTTAGGCTAGGCGTACACCGGTTAGTCAAGACAAGACGAGATTAGTCACGTTTAGTGACAGTACTTCACATAGGTGCTTATGAAGCAACACACCGATTAGTCATTGCATCGGTGTGTGCTGCTTCATAAGCAGCTATGTGAATTATTGTGACTAAACGTGACTAATGTCGTCTTGTCTTGTCTTGACTAACCGGTGTACGCCTAGCCTAACAGCTGTCACCAATTATGTTACTTACTCAAGAAAAGGTTAGGGCGATTCCACTAATCTCATTGGCAACGCTGATACTGTCGCAATCAAATCATTTCACGTACAGCCTAAACGCTCCTTAAGTCAGTATTAAATAGATTATTGTTTTTTGTCCTTTTGTAATTGGTTTTTCTGATTTAATGAAAAATTTTGTAACAAGTTTGTAAGGAATAGCTCGAGCTATGAGCATTGGATGGCAAACTAATTTGTCGATCTTTCATTTGTTTATTATGTAGAAGCCACACGATAAGAGGATGAGATTGAATTGTTCATTCTCTGATAAAGACTACAGAAGTTATCTTAAACATCATAGCTTTGCTTTTTAGAGCTCGTTGAATATTTTGGATAATCATCGTTCAAATATGAGTGTTTAAAAGACTTGTTCCTTTGCATTTCAGAGATGTGGTTTGCACCAAAAGAAAGACTATTGATCCTTGATGATGTGCAGGTTTCATTATTGTATTTTGGTTAAACCAATATAAACTCAGCGCCATCTCTCGGCTTTTGAAAGAACTATTAGCAGTACTGAACTATTAGGCTAGGCGTACACCGGTTAGTCAAGACAAGACAAGACGAGATTAGTCACGTTTAGTCACAGTACTTCACATAGTTGCTTATGAAGCAACACACACCGATTAGTTATTGCATCAGTGTGTGCTACTTCATAAGCAACTATGTGAAGTACTGTGACTAAACGTGACTAATCTTGTCTTGTCTTGCCTTGATTTAGGCTAGGCGTACACCGGTTAGTCAAGACAAGACGAGATTAGTCACGTTTAGTCACAGTAATTCACATAGTTGCTTATGAAGCAGCACACACCGATGCAATGACTAATCATAAGCAACTATGTGAAGTACTGTGACTAAACGTGACTAATCTCGTCTTGTCTTGTCTTGACTAACCGGTGTACGCCTAGCCTAAGAAGTACAGTTGGTTAGTCTAGTATCAAATGAAATGTCTTAGAAAATTCCAAGTTCTATTTGTCTAATTTCTTCATCACTTTTCTTTGTTCATCACGTTTTCTTCTTTTATTTACAGTTTTTCTTACTTAGTTTGTATAGTATAAGTATATTTTTATTAGTTATGTTTTTCCTCTTAAATATGTATACATGTATAATATTATGTTCATCTTATTTTTATTTTTGCACATGTATGTATATGTATGAGTGAATTGTTTGTTTTTTGGCAATAAACTGAAATTGAAATTTTAACAGTTGTATTTTCAATTGTTGCCTACAACAGGAACCAGTGGTATGCCCGAACAGTTGTGCTCAGCTGACCTCGTGTCTGAACTGCACCCAGGAAGAGTGCATCTGGTGTCAGAACGAAGAGCGCTGTGTTGACAAGACCGCCTACACGGCCTCCTTTCCCTACGGACAGTGTCGCGAGTGGACCACTCAGCACTATCGCTGTCGCTCCACCAACGGTCAGTTTACATAGAATCCTATTGCTTTCATCAGAATTACAATAAAGTAGCGTGCAATGATTCGCTTGCAACAGTAAGTATCAGCTGTCGCCAATGAGGTTAGCGGAGTCGCCCTTTGAGTCACTAACCTCATTGGCAGCGGCTGATACTGTTGCAAGTGAATCATTGCACGAATAAACGCTCTTTAAGGCTGTGCATCAGCTTAAAAAAAACTTTTTTATGGTGATATTTTTCTAAGTTTTACGATTTGGATACTATCAGAATGAAATACTTTTAGAGGAAAAATTTTTTTCTTGTTCATTCGTTTTGAGATATGGGCGTCTAAAGTAGAAATTTTCGGAAATTAATCTCAAAATTGTTCAAATACTATGAAATTTTGAGCATGCTTGAAGGTATTGTCTATCACTTGACATAAGTAGTTTCTCAAAATACACAATTTGAAAATAAATATATTTTCGAAAATAATTTCTTGAAAAAATAACTCAATTTTCAATTAAATTGAGAATGTGTTATTTTTCAAAAAGTTGATATTTCGAGAAACTAATTATGTCAAGTGATAGACAATACCTTCAAGCACGTATGCTCTTTCATAATTGTATTTGCAACCAATTTGAGATTAATTTCGAAAATTTCTACTTAGCCATATCTCAAAAACTAATGAACAAGAAAAATTTTTCTAAAAGTATTTCATTTTGATAGCTTGACAGTATCCAAATCGTAAAACTTGGAAAAATATCACCATAAAAAAGTTTTTTTTAAGCTGATGCACAGCCTTAAATGCAGAAAACGTTGGCACAAGTTGAAGTTATTGTGTGAGAATGATTTGTGTAAGTACTATCAAGTACTCGCATGACTGGAACTTAATTGCTAATGAGTAGCCTACCTTATTGATGATCAAGTTACACACACAATTACAAATTTAAAGACAATTGGCTTCGTGCACTAGAGACAATTCAAAATGTGATTGGCATTAATAGAGATTTTTTCTAATATGAATATTGTTGAAAACAACTTCAAAGATGCACCCAAATCACAGTCGAACGTTGTAAGTACGAATTTCGATAAAGCAAATTCCTCGATATGACAATCTTTTTCGAATTCCCATGAAACTTTTTTATCTGATGAAACGAACCTCTTTAGTACTGGTACCTCGATAATACGAAATTTTCCACTACACCTTGAAATTCGTCTTATCGATGTTCGATTGTACAAATTACTGATGACAGCCAAATTAAAAAACTTATTCCATGCTTGGATACATTATAACATCAATCTGGCCATATTTTGATTATAATTTTTCATTTTTCCCTACTGTATTAATTATTAATCAATGTATTATTACTAATTATTATCCCTGTATTATTAAATTATTAATCAATTTCTAATGGTAATGATAGCAATTGACTTCTGTTCTTATATCTTATGCCTGGTCCGAATACTCAAACCTATTGTCCAACTATTGTCGTCCTCAAATTGTAGTGTTTGGACGCTAAATCGGATTGGTTTTGGAAGTCGTCTAACCACAATAACAAAGGATCGACGATAAGTTTGACGAGTGGATGGTGAATACTTTTTGCAGAACGACAATAGTTGGACGATAAGTTTGAGTGTGTAGTTTGTAGTTCTAGTGTAGCTTCAAATATTAAACTATACTGCTCGCAGTATGGCCATCTGCAATAGTACGCAATGCGTTCGTTCACTAGGATCAGTCATTAAGCGAGTCACTTGGCTCTTAGCATCAAAGAGGCTCCTTGTAGTGAGGCCTTAGCCTTAGTTCTTAATGGGATTTCAATCTTTCATACATCTGTACTGTTACCTAATATTCTTTTGTACTGTTTATTGCAATCTCTTTGTTTCATTTGTTTTTTGAGTGTTATCTATTGTCTTATTTCTGAATGTTTTGTTACGTGAAACGATTCCTTATTGTTTTTTCATTGTTCATTGTTTTGAAAATTGCAATATTTCTGTTTGACCAGGTCCTTCTGGCTGTAGCGACTATCGCACCTGTGACGAGTGCAGGAATGCGCCGGAGTGCGGTTGGTGTGACGATGGCTCGGGAACTGGTCTCGGCAAATGCCTGTCGGGAGGTGCTCACAACTCCATGGACATATGTCAGAAAGAGCACTGGTACTTCACGCGTTGTCCGAGTGAGTATTGGTTTCCTCATACATTTATGGTAAACGCTGTTAATTCACGGAATTACATTTTGGAAACTACAGGCTGATGATCTCTTACAAGCAAATCAATTATGAAAATGAAATTTAATATTCTTCCAATAGAAGACTAGAAATGTTATTTTACCAAAAAATACATTCTAAATACAATTGAAGCCTTGTAGTGATAATAATTTTACATGAAGTAAAATGTTCTTACTGAAATGCTTGGTCGCTTTATTCTAGAATAGAATAGATTAGTATTATTTTATTGATCAACAGATACATTCGAAGTAAAATTTACGCCTTGTCAAGAATACTACATGAAGTAATAGCAATATAAAGCAGTATTTCATTAATTCATTCATTTATTTCATCAAAATACAATACAATTGGTAAGAAAAACAGGCGTCAGCCCAAAACTTCTTCTATTCCTAAATTTACAAAGAAAAATGTCCAAATTCAGGTTATGTCCAAAACGTTTTGATCATTTCACAATTTACGTTCCAAAAAGGTAATCACAAGTATGCTATTAATTTAAAACTGAAAATGTTCATGGATTGAATCACGGTCTGATAAATATTTATTAGACTGTGATTCATCAAACATCTCGACACCTTAATAATGCATCAGTAATAATAGAACAAAATATTTTGAAGCTTTGAATAAAATTACATTGAAATTACATAATATCAAGTCACATTGTTTACTTGAGTTTGATGAAAGTGTTTACTTTTAAAAAATTCTTCAACTGAGAAAACCGCTTTCTCTTGTATAAGTAATGTAATAGCTGTCATTATTTTTACTAGAGGCAGGTTTATAGCTCCTAAGGAAGCTTATATTGTAAACAGAAAATTGTAAATAGCAGTAGCTTCTCAAACTCTGAATGAACCTGATGTTGATGCTAATATTTACTGCAAACTCAGTATGCAGAATCCAGATCGCTAAAACGATACAAACCCAAGTAATTTACGTTTTTGCTCAACTCAATGCGGTAGTATTGAAAAATAAAATACTTGTTTTGTTAGTTGTGTAATGATTGATGTGTTGTGTTGCAGCCTGCCAGTGCAATGGTCACAGCACATGTTCGAATAACACGGCAATTTGCGATCCTTGCGGCAATCAGACGACTGGACCACACTGTGAACGCTGTAAGCCCGGCTACCATGGCAATCCGGTCAACGGAGGAGTTTGCGAGCGTGAGTATCGATTGAATTCTGCTGAATATTCCTTGAGTTTTCTGAATATTACAGGATAATTTGGTTGATCGGCAATTACGAAATGAACAAAACAGCAGAGTGAAGGTACGACTACAGTTTGAATATTGTCACTTGCCTAGAAAGAAAATAATTTTGTCAATATGTAACTTGACCATTTGATTCAATGTTAGTATTTCAGATGATCGGTCGTTTTCTGACAAAAACGGTTCTAGTGAGTGACAAGGCCAAGTGACAACTTATTTTATTCAAACTACAGAGAGTGTATAGTAATATAGTATAACATACTATACACTCTTTGTAATTCAAACTATAGGTACTGGACTTGAACACAAGAAATAGTAAATGATAATTTGCAATATAAACATTCAATACGAGATGGATAATACCTGTACAAGAAATAGGAAATAATAATTTACAATATAAACGTACAAAACTAGATAGTTTCATGTTATAGATTCATTGAATAATAATTTTCAACTTTGTATAAATAAGTTTGTTTGATGGGTTTTTGTTGTTGTTTTTTCAGCCTGCCAATGCAATGATCATGGAACGCAATGTGACCAAGAAACAGGCAAATGTTATTGCACAACAAAAGGCATTGTTGGTGATCATTGCGAACGTTGCGATGTGCAAAATCATTATCACGGTGATCCAACCAATCATGGCTCTTGTTTCTGTGAGTAGTTCAAATTATTTTCTCTCTACTTGTTCTCAATTATAATAAAACTGTGTAGACTAACTCAAACTAAGTAGACTTGTAATAATTTGGAGGAACATTATGGGAACTTCATTATTAATTAAAAGTCAGCTTTGATTATTGATTATGAATGGAAATGGACATTGAATTGCTCTCATTAGGAGCTCGTGGAGCAAAACCTTTCATTGCCTTTGAACGGAGAGTCGTTTGTTTTGAAAATAATAAAAATAAGGCGCCATAATTATTAAACTTTGAAAAATAATTCCAATCTGAGAATAGTACTTATTCTAAAAATTTAAAATTAATATTCAATTCAATTGAAAATCAATCAATTATTGTCGTTTAACGTTATCATATTTTGAGACCCTGCAGTTTGTTGTTAGAGTTGCTTAGTTTTAAGTGAGGTTAAAACTACAGGTTTATTTATTTGATTTTGATTGATGATTCATTAATAACGAGTAAATAATTTTTATTGTTTATTAATTTGATTTTTATTGTTGAACCAATTATTTTACCCATGGTTTCTGTTGCAGATGATCTGACCATCGACTATCAATTCACATTCAATTTATCGAAAAAGGATGACAGACACTTCACGCAAATCAATTTCAAGAACTCGCCACCAAAGCCTGACATTGATGCCGACTTTCTCATCACTTGCTCTGTTTTGGCTAAAATGAACATCACTATCAAAACAGGTATTTAAACATTAGATTCGTTCGTGTTATTAGCTCAGCTATTCTGTATTAAGTTGAATCACTTACTATATTCATTAAATTGGATAGAAATCTTCAGATACCTGTTTATATTTTGAGATACTAGAAGTTCTAGTCTTCTTATGCAAACTAGATGCGTCTAGCAGTCGGGAAATTCGGGAATTAGTATGGAAATGAAATAAGGTCGGGAATTATCCTGGAATTTGAAGTTAAGTCGGGAAAATTCATAGATTATAAAGCTCTTAATTTTTTTCCATATTGAAGAGTTTTGTTAGCATGATTATCAGCGTTTGAAATAAAGGAGTTGGAGGAGAAAAGGAAAAAAACAATTGAAGAGATGAAAAAAAGCTCTTCTTGCTTGATGAAGAAATCAAGCAAAAACAGCTGAGGTAGAATTATGAAATCCATGTTAAAAAGTGTAAATAGTGTATATAGAATTTATGGAATAGACTGTGCAGAATTTATACAGTAGATACTGTATCCTCATCATGAGTTTCCTGCTCATAAGTCTTTCCTGCTTTTCTACTTTTGGCATAGTAAAGGGTGAGATGATGCAACAAGATGTTTTTCTTTTCCTTTAGGGTGGTATTTTACTTTAAGTACAGTTATTGAACTTTAGTGCAGTTCAGTAAGTGTTGAATTTACATAATTAATCTATTTTACATTGAAATTAAGCATTGATTCTAAGTTAAACGAAAAATCAGACAAAAAATCATATAACGAGTTGCATCATTTAAAAACGCATTAAGAAACTCCAACTTTAAGCCTTGAAAAAAGTCGGGAAAAAGTCTTGAATTTCGTTCATGCAAATTGCTAGACAACCTGTAGATGACTAGTTCAATATCACCTTCTCTACTACACAAACACCCTCCCATTTTCCAAATGATGACAATCAATTTGATTTTAGAGCACTTGAAATTAATAGCTTTCAATATTAATACGGTACTGTAATAGATTCTTTTTCATCGAATTCCTGTTAATTTTGCAGCCAGCAGTTTGGAAATTCCGATCATCTCTGGATACAACTGCACCACCTATCGGTACAAGTTCAACAAAGCGGACTTCTCATTCGGAGTGATGGACAATGTCACCTACACAACGTTCTATGTCTATGTGTACGACTTCCATCCGCCTCTCTGGATTCAGATATCATTCTCGCAGTACCCAAAGCTCAACCTCCAACAATTCTTCATCACATTCTCGTCGTAAGTATCTCTTTATTGGCATTATCATTTGTGTTTCTATCATGTAACATAAATATAAATTTATGCAACGTCAATATACAAAAATAAACCGATACAGCGTATAGCACGATCCTTTTAACTTGTCTGAAATCAGCTGTTCGGTAATAATTAAACAGTGATTTCGACACAATAATCAAAAGGCTTAAAGACCTTTAAAGTCTTTAAAATACCTTTCTATTCAATAATCTGCGAGATTCAGCATTTGTAGGTTAAGTATTGTGATATTGCTCTTTGAAACAGCTGATTTCTGACAAGTTGAAAGGATCCTGCTATAGTGTCCAAGAACCCGATATCGTTGTGTACAGAAAAAACAGGACAGTACTTTTTAAGAATTATTCAACTAGTAAACATAGCAGATATTTTCTGCAATTGAGGGAATCGTTTCAACGTTTGGATTAATTTCATGAAATTAGAATAGCCTATTCTAAAAAATAATAAACACTGCCATTGATCCATTGCAGCCTTTTTAAGAAAGGACTCACATTTAAATACTTCATTGTCATACTTCTCCTCTGTAACATGTATTTGGAATTACAGTACCTATTTTTTGCTTGTTACTTCTCTTAAATTCAACCGTCAATGTTCAAAATCAACAGGCTTCTTACTTGATCTATGAAGATATTATATTCCAAATTTCAAAAGTGTACGATCTTCCGTTCGTTAGATATCGTGCGGACGGACGGACACCAGTACGATCGCATCATGTACAATAATATGTTGTATGATTTGAATAGTATCATGATAACCATTGTGTCTAGTGTGTGGGTCCCTTCAGCTGTGGGACCCAATCAGCTGTTTGATTCACGGTTATTTTATTGAATGGAATTTGGTGAAACATTTGATCGTGTAATTACGTCTTTACACATAAAACTGCTAAACTAGACTTTTCCGTTCACCTTTTATTTCCTTCAAAAAATAGCCTACAAATCAAGAAAGTACTGTACAATACAATCCCACCCACAAAAACTGCACTAGAATATCACCTACCATGTATATGGAAACATTTTGAATTGAGAGTGGAAATTTAGTTACAAAATCAAATAAAACCATGCACTGAGTAACCAATTGAATAAACTTATAAGTAGATTAACCCCTCAGTAATTATGAAGTTTTGTTTTTTAATGTACTTTCAATTTCAGATGCTTTCTGGCTTTGCTGCTGGTTGCCGCCGTGTTGTGGAAAATAAAGCAGAAGTATGACATGTACAGGCGGAGACAGGTAATATTGCACGCAACATATCAAACTAGATGTAATTATAATTAAAAAAAGAGAATTATATAAATCCCATTGAGTTAGTTTGGACAGAAAAGTGAAAATGCTCAGCATACTATCTTTGTTATGAAATGGTGTTTCCTCGTCTTTTTTTCTTGTAATTAAAGCTTAGTTAATAATGAATAAAACTTCATTATTTTAGGTATAAACATCGATTTGCCATAACAGAGATAAGTTTGCGTTTTCAAGCTCATGTTGCTTCACCTGATCGTTATTTGTAAATTAAATATAATTATTTGTAAATATATACCCTTTTTATTAAAAAAACAAATGTTTCTTGTTCATCTACCACTCGATTCTAGAATAAAATGTAAGTTTTATTAAAGAATTTATTCATTGAAGTTTTTCAGAAGGCAGCAGTGGTATCCAATAATTCAAAATAGTTGTTTATGTGGTACATCTCCTTAGGCTAGGCGTACACCGGTTAGTCAAGACAAGACGAGATTAGTCACAGTAATTCACATAGATGCTTATGAAGCAGCACACACCGATGCAATGACTAATCGGTGTGCGTTGCTTCATAAGCAACTATGTGAAGTACTGTGACTAAACGTGACTAATCTCGTCTTGTCTTGTCTTGACTAATCGGTGTACGCCTAGCCTTAGCTGTATATTAACCATCTGCATGGTTCAATAATTATGAAGATCTGTTACCTGATTCAATCAGGATCCAGAACTAGTAAAATCTAAAAATGTTGGGAAAAAATTTAGAAAAAATTCCGATGAAAAATATAGCAGATGAATCAAGGATGCAAAGAGTTAAGGATTCTTTCAACTGTAAATAAATAACCAAGTTTATCAATGTTGTCATATCATGCAAATAGACTTCATAAATAATGTTTGAAAGTTGTCTCTTCATTCAAAAATTCAATGTTTCAGAGAATCAACGTAGAAATGGAGAAGATGGCCAGTCGGCCATTTTCACAAGTACTTGTTGAAATAGAGAAACGAGACAACTCAGCTAGTCAACAAGATACCACGTCAGTCACCAGTACCTTGAAGAAGAGAAAAAAGGTTCATTTTGATTCAATTCATCAAATAATTCACATAAAAATCTGTCATTTATTTGGTTGAATAGAAAACTTTGACCTTGCAGGTTGAAACCAAAAAATAAATTTATTTCTGACGAATTTATATATCTATTACTTCTGATGTTTTGGGTCGTTTGCAGAAGAGTCCCACATTCTTTTATCAATTATTTCGTTGCATAACAAGAAACTATTTCAAAAACTAGTAGGACTCTTATTTTACTAGAAAATTTCTTTTTGGCTCAAGGGGAAATATGTTAAGAAATTGTAGTTATGAAACATACATGTTACAAGTATTCATTCATAATGTTATGTTCTTGGATAATAATAAAAGATGGATGAAGCAAGTTCAATCATTACTAAACAAATGGGGGGGAGGGTTCTTCTGCTAGAGACCCTATGTTTCTGGAACCAGGAAGAAGTATATTTATAGATGGTTCAATTTTCTAAGGAACCAGGGACCTGTTTTATAAAATTTAGAAGTCCTGTAATAAAGGTAAAAGGCAGAACCACACTAAACTTGTGGTATTTTGCATATTACGCCATGCTACTCATGCCTGAGTGTCCGTCTCCTTGTGCAGGCCTTCTGAACGTTTACAAAACAGGCCCCTGGATTGAAAATGAATTATTATCGTTAGAACTCTTCACAGCATATCAGGATGTTGAACCATTTTCAAATATTCACCAACTATAATACAGTATTATAGCCTGAGTCGTAATGTAATAAATTCCTAAACACTTTGAACATTATAAAAATCTGTATAGCAGGATCCTTTCAACTTGTCAGAAATCAGCTGTTTCGGTAATAATTGAACAGTGATTTCGACACAATAGTTAAAAGGCTTAAAAGTCTTGAAGACCTTTTTAAAGAAGACCTTTCAAAGAATAACTTTTTAAAAGACCTTTTCAATAATCTGCGAGATTCAGCATTTGTAGGTTAAGTATTGTGATATAAAACGTATGTTTTCTGACAAGTTAAAAGGATCCTGCTATAATTAGGCGATTCATTGTCAGTCCAGGTTCCTAATCTAATCTACTACTTTTTCTACTTTATTATTATCTACCTTGAAATGAACAACTTAAACTTATACAAAGGTGATATTTTCAATATTATAAATACATGAAAATTAGACGTAAGGAAATATCGAAAACTTATTCTGAATGCAATCATAATTCTACATCTACTTGAAAGTGTTCGAATGTAAATTTTTCAAAGCTAACTTTTTTACTATAAATAAATGGCTATATTAGAACATAAAGAAATATTTGAAACGTTGGGTGCGAAATAGATTGTATTATAATAGTGTTTTGTTGAAATTTTGTTGCAGGATTCTCCAAGTCCAATAGCTTTAGAGCCTTGCTGTGGCAATCGGGCGGCCGTGCTGTCTTTGCTAATACGCCTTCCGACTGGAGGAGAAATGTACACGCCTACTGGCCAATCAGGTAGCTTTATTTGAAAATTATCTTCTATTTCAAAAGTTGAACTCTTATAAATTTCCATATTGATCTCTCCATTTTTCATAGGTTATTTCTTATTTTTCTGAGCAGAATATGCTGTGAATTCTTTAACGTACTTTTACATTCGGATGAGATGCATGTTAAATCAACACATACAGAAAATTTTGCTCACTGAATTCGTATGAGCTTTAACAATTCCTCATACTTTTTTGAATAAAAGCTACTATGAAAGAAGAACGTTTCAGCTACAAGATTTTTCTTATTAAACAAATAGTTTCAGCTATAAGCTTTCTCTTATGAAACTTTAAACTTTCTCTTATTAGTCTTGATTCGATAGGCCGAAACCTTGAAACAATATTGACAATGACAAATAACTAAAACTCGACCTGTGTTGCTCTCTTGTGAGGAAAATGTTAACTATGTATTATTTTGCTTGAATACAACATTTATTGAAATAAATTCGAGAACTGTTTGTTGTCTTCAAAAGATTTATTAGGCTGGCCGCACACCGAATGAAACAAACCGCACGTTTCGTTTCGACTCGAACGTTGCACATGTTCTCTAAACCGACTGAGACAAACGTTCTGTCTATGGCTCTATGCGGTGTGCATTGGTCAATGCTAAACCTGACCCACTGGTTTGAAGCAAACAACTCTTGAGAAACGAAACTGTTTTGTTTCATTCGGTATGAATTGGACCTTAATATTCCAGTATGTTAATATTAATTCACTTAATTTTCAATTTACTTTTGAACTTTATTTTGTTACTACTCTGAGTTTATTTTACTTTTTTAGAAGTACACTCCAATCTAGCTTATGCCTAGGAGTGCTCATTTTTATTTCGCATCAATTATCGCCTGTTGATTGTCTCTTAAATCGAGGAATGTTAAAAATGTTTGTGAAAATAGTTTCAAGTAAAAATTTCTAGTATTTATTGAGATGACCAGCTTGGTTACAATGTACAGTAAACTCTCGATTATCCGCTGCATTGACTGCCGTAAATACCGCTGATAATCTAATTTCGCGGATAAGCCACAAAATTGCCGGTAATGGATAGACATTGGTCGAAGGCACTAGAAAACAACACACAAGAAGAAGTTTAATATACAATAAAAGGACATACCTGATAACAAAACTTGATGAAATTTAATCATCTATGTTATTAAAAAGCAATGCTTACTTTTTAACAAAAATTTCGTTCATTTGCTTTTCCTTTTTCGTATTGAAACATTAATCGTAACATAACATGTAAAGAAACATTTTCGTAGCTGCTTTGTATTTAGTAACTATTTGAATTTTTCTTTTTTTTTCTATCCTAGAGGCACCGCTCATAAACCGCCCGCGGATAATCGAGAGTTTACTGTATTGTATTTATTTTGTTGTGCAAAATAATTTTTTTTCGGTTCGAATTCTAATGTGGTTTTCAATTTGCAGCCGGATTAGCAATAGCATCAGCCTTGGTGACCCTAGGCAATCCGAGGAAAGTCAGCATAGATCCGACAACAAAAATGGATGCCAAAGGCAAAACTAGAAAATCGGTGTCAAGCCAGCATCTGGATAGTTGTATATAGCAGCCGAACAGTCATCAATATCATTGAATAATACTCTCGTCCATTCCATTCATCAATTCATTGTATTGTAAATACTTTTGATTTACTCAGATTTCCTATTCATTCATCACCAACTCACATTATTGGTTAAAGTGCTATTCTATATTTTGTTGAACTTTAGCATGATTTGTTTTTATTTATTGACATTAATGTATATATTATTATACTTTTATACCAGTAATTTAAAATTAGATTTAAGTATCATATTATTCGCTTAGAAACCATGTTATGTTTTGTTGTTGGACGTATTTATTTTTTATACTCAAGTTTTTTACATAATTTATATAACATAATCGTGAAGTCGTGCTCTTGCAAAGTCCTATGAAAGTAATTTAAATGTTGATTTTTTCATCTCGGTAAAAGTTTTTCGATAAATTGAATACCATTGTATGGTTCAATTTTTCAATAAATGGAATAACATTGTATTGTTTTTCAATAAAGAATGTCAGCTTTGTAAGCAATCTCGAAAACCATTAACGCTGAATGCATAGCATAATGTATGTGCTGATCATTTCTAGCCTACCTCATAGATAGCTTTGGGATGTTGTGTGATAGATTCGATTAAGCTCAGTATGAATGATAATACTGTACATGTCATAATGCTATCAAATATTTCTGCATGATCTACATCTACACAAATATTTACCTGAAATTAAAATTTGTTTGCTCTCTCTATCGAACATCCATTTTATAATTTTGTTCTTAATATTTTATGGCCTTCGATTATTGTATAATCAAGATGATTTCAGAATTACAAATAATTATAATAAGAATAGTATCGAGCGAATAAATTCTGTTCTTGTCTTTTGTGTATTTAAATTGGTTATTTACCTGAGAAACAAATTCATCTCATCCTTGCGGAAAAAGCACACAGTTGTATCATCTAATAAAGTTTATTTTCAATTTTGTAGTTTTAGGTACATGACGTATAGTCAATGAAATTCTAGTATCTCTATTCAGTCGTTCACCCATTTTGAAACTCTGACCGGTTTGATGCAAATTGGCCAAATCATCAGAAATGACGTCATCACATACTTCGGCTATTCCGTGCAAATACTTTGAGTACATATCGTCTTGTAGCACCAACAAACTTCGCCTCTCAACTAGTAGTGAAAACATTTTCTGGTTGCTGACTTCTTTCTCATCAGTTTGCATAGGAATGTCTTCAGCGTCCTGAGAAAATATAAATCAGAAATTCAAATTGAATTAGCTGGAATTGAATTCATAATTAGGTACAATATTATCAAAAGTCAAACGAAATTTGAACACAGAAGATAAAATGACTTTTTCCGGTCGTTAGAAAATTTTTACATCAATTATAACACATGACTTCGAAGATGATAAATTATTTCCCTAAGGCGGCTCGTACACTGGAGCAACAAGCAACTATCAACACGCAATAAGCAATATATATTATTGCTAGTTGCTTATTGCTCTGGTGTGCGAGCCGCCTAACAGTGAAGTTGGAACTTATATGGATGTCGGTTCTGCAACAAATCAACACTTGAAATGTATCAAACAAGGTAACGATGGAGTCATAATAATTATTATAATTCACTGTAAATTGTCTCAGAAATTTGAGGAATCTATTATTACCATTTTTGTCTTGATATTCGATAACAGATCATTGTATTTAGATTTGACCAAGCAAAATGTGGTTCTTTCATTATAATAGACACATTATTTTGTCAGTTGGATTCGACATACGTCATGTGAAAGAGCTCAGAGATTTCGTTACATTGGTTCCGTCAAATGACCTCATTTTAGGCTGCTTTTATGCATTGCGGTTGCGAAGTTCCCCGCATCGCAGAGAATTTGCGATTCGAAAATTGTCATGCGTTTTATAAAATAGTGGAAATGGATTTCAATGTTGCCAGCGCTCAGAAGGTCACTGATATGAGCAAGTACAGTGTCAAAAGTGGTGGGTGTTGGCAGCATGCATCCTTTCCATTTTTGCTAATACATCACTCACATAGCCCACATTCAAGACAAACCCAATTCATCAAAAAGAAAAAGGCAGAGTTGGAAAGGTTTTCGGGATGTATGAAATTGATAGGAATTTAACGTCAAACTCACCGTAACTGATTCAGAGCGCTGCGAGTAGAAGTCGAGTACAGTATGTGATCCACAACTAATAGTGGTAACCGTTGGATAGAACAGTGGTCCATCCAGATGAGGCTGGAAATTTTGAAAAAAATAAATCAGTATGGAAATAGCCACAGATTGAAGATCGTAATTTCAAATATTCATTGCTGCTATCAAGTTTTATGCATGCTATCTTATATGCTCTATAATGTACATCTCGTTCACTTTGCACCTAGACTGAAAATTAATTATTGTCATTACATCTCTTTACAGCTTTTTACCATATTGTTCAAAGTGTATTTTTCCATTTTTTGCTGCAAATGATGCCTACATGACATAAGTATATTACTTGTGCGTGTGTAATGAGGCGAAGGATTCAATACACAATATTAATATGACTACATCATATAGTTGATGAATTCTCATAAACTTTCTTCGTTTTAAAAAGCTGTAATGACGTACCGTAATTAATTGTCGGTCCAGGTTCCTTAACAGATTGAATGAACTGATCCAGTGTTTTATTTTTTCTAACAAAGATCTGTATTATGTAGGCCTACACGATCGAATTTCAAGGTGCCAATGTCATACGATGAAATTGTTTGTTCAAGAATGAATTCAACATTTTACCATTATGCCTTGTCCTTGAAGATATTCGTTGATTAGAACATGATTTGGTCGGATGGGTTTTTGAAAGACACTCAATTTTTCCACCTTTTCAACATAATTTTGGAGCCACTGTAAAATTATTAAAGAGAATTCATTAGAACCAGTTTTTGTAAGAGATAAAAAGCATCTGCTGGTAGTCAAACCAGAATGTAATGTAGGATTTCTGCCTCATAATAAATCTCGACATTACACTGATTAAAATTAGAGCTTATATTGTTTCTAAATAATATTTTTTTACCTCATTGTGCAATAATATTTCACATTGGAAATTGTTATATCGATATGAGATGGACGGCTTGTATGATTGAGAAGAGTTTAATTTATTAGAAATGAATGCTAACATTAATTAATAAATGGCAAAATAAATGAAAACTTTTTGAACCAGTCACCTATCAAGCACTATCCCAATATAGATGGCCCATCACGAGAATGGCTTTTGAGCGAAGTAGGCTCTGCGGTATACGGGGAACAGTGGGAGATGGTGTTACCCTGTAGAACAGACGAAGAGAGAAACAGAGAGAAAGAGTCGCGCATGTGCGCTATTCTGCTCCCCCTTCACACCACTGACATTTCAAACACATTCTCATAGTGCGCCATTATTACCACATGCTTTTCAGAAATTACAAATTGAAAAAAGTCTTACATCGGGAATGGTTTCCGCAATCATTCCTTTCGGATGAGGTATGCCTCCCCAATTTTGAAGTCTTCTGTTGGAAAGCTGTGTCCATTTTGGTAAGGGGGAATTACTGACTTTATTAACGATGTGAGTTTCTTCTTCCTCAGAGATAAAATTTGGGATATAGTACACCGTGTCAGGTACCTTTGGAAAAGAATAAACAGATTTAATAGAGATGGTCACATTGGTTGATGTGAGTTACGATATATTTTTTCTAAACTCTTCTTACTATACAGGCTAAACAAAATTATTGTCAAAACTGATGGAATAGTGGCTGAGGTACTGCTGAGCAATAATTATGAGTTTATTCAGCACCTTTATGAATTTAATAGCCACCCACCTGCAATGCATCAGGTTTAAGGATACATCAATATCTAAATACTAAAGAATCATTTGTGGAAAAGTAATTAATTTATGTCTCCAAGATATCAAGTACTGTAATTTGTTGATCTACTAATTTACTTATTTTATGTCTAAGGCTACACTACTAAGAGCTATGCTTGGTGCTAAGAGCCAAGTGACAACAGCCTTCAACTCCATTGTAATACAACTTAGTTGGTGCCGCTGCCGGTAGACATTTCAGACAATCATTCAAGGGTTTACTATTTTTAGCCGTGACTATGCCAGTCAATAATTTATTCTTGAATGTAATAAAAAATTCATCAAATTTAATATTATGACATTTTGACAACATATCAGCTAGAGAATCGCGAGATAAGTCAAAAAGTGCCTACTTACATTTTTTATCTTATAAGATTCCAAAAATTCTTTGAGTTCTACGTTCATGTTTTCTTAATTCATGGAACAGAAATAACAGAATATAATTTAAAATTTTCAAATATTTTCTCGGCAGGAGTGAGGAGAGTTTTATAAAATCTTAACCTCTATTTTTTGAATATTTGAATTCCGCAGATTCCGCTACAGCTAGTGATGTGATCGATGTCTCGGTATGTCGATATTTTTTAATATCGATATCTTCTGGCCGATATATCGATATTTGGGCATGCGATATATCGGTGTATCGATATCTTCAATCGAATATCGTTGATGCGACATAAAATTGAATTTTTTTTATTATTGATATATAAACAAGACAAGACATAGTACCTTCTATAGTTCAAAAAATCAGTTCTATGAAGAAACTTTCAAAAATTGAAGTTGTTGAGATCGGGCGTCGGCGTCGGTCAATGTGTGAATTGACTGAATGAGATCAATCTTTCACTCTTAAATGTCGATTATCGATATTAGCCCTTCGATACTCTTGTTTCTCCCATTTCATTTTCTGTGTGTGCAAATTTTTTAGGTTATCTCGTCAACATTTGAAATAATGAATCATGAATCTTTCAAGTTATCTTTAATAATTCACAAAATGTTGTTTGCATGAGATTGAAAAAATGAGCTGAGTACTACTCTACCATTCGCCGATACTTGTTAATTAGTATGCTGCCAAAAATGAGTGGTGTAATGAAGAAATATCTCCTTTGGTTTGCCAACGAGCATGTTGATTTTAGATTCAATGTAAGCTTAATGTTTTTGTTACACTCATATTTTTCAATGAAGGAAATCGCTTTCCTCCTCTGTAGATTTATTGATGAAATTAAAATGAATTTGTTATACATAGTTTTATTTTAAGGTTTAATGCTGATGTTACAAACTTAAAATTTATATTAGGAAGCAGATTTAAGTAGTTTCATAGAAAAACATGATGATTTTAAACAATTTTGGTGTATTTAACTAAGATAACAGTGTTTAGCTTTTAAAAAACTGAAACAAATGCTTATTTCATCATAACTTAATAACTATGTGTTGTATGTTGCTTTGAAGTTATTAGTTGATCTGATTAGTTTCAATTTAAAATCAATAATAAAAACATTGATGTTGCAGGAGATTGTATCTATCGCCAGCACTCTGAAAATTGCTTTGAAATGGGATGAAGTCCCCAATCAACATGTAAGTGAATGTTATTGCAAATATACTCTTCTTTAAAATTACACTATATAACTACTAACTGGTCATCAAGAAGATTGAGTGATTTTTGCTGTTCCCACAAAAAATCTTCATTCATCATAGGCCTACACGATTCGATCGAGATGACACTTTAGGAACAACAGTCCGTGGGAAACAGCGTATTCAAATCTGAACAAAGGCAAATGGAACTTTCCATGCTCTGGCAACCATTTGCTGACAGCTGTGAGCCATCATCTTAATTATGTATTTTTACGCGTCGTATAATATTTCGGGTAAAAACTTGCGGGAAACTATAGTGTGACGGGAAGCAAGGCAGAGAGATTTTTGACCTCCGATGGTAGCAGCGCTTCACATTTACTTAGTAGAGTGGTAAATAAGCTTGGGCAGTGTTAATAGATAACTTAGACCTACTAGCAGTTAACCCGTGCTTTGCTTTAAGGCCTCAGAATTCCCGCTGAGGAGGAATCTCTCAGCCACTCTCATCAACCAATCATATCCCATAATTTGTGATTTTTCATAATCGTTTTGTCATGTTACACATACTGACCTATTTGGTTGAAAAATTCATGAACCGCTTGAAGAAATGTGAATAGAATTATATACAGAGTGATTCAGATAAGTCAGAACTCAAATATTGAATGGATAATAAAATGTTTTATTTATATGTTCTTATTTAATGTTTTATTTATATTCTATATTTTCTACATTGTTGGAAGCATACTTTTCAGTAAATGTTGTAACATTTTACTGAAAAGTATGCTTCCAATAATGCGACTCTGCTCTTGCGTAAGCATCGTGAAGGACTGACAACAATTCGCTCTCTGCCTGACTCCAGCGCTTGTGGTGGGGGGTGTGTGCGTGGAGTGGGATATGTTCTCGAAGGTCAAAGCTCTCTGACAAAACAAAAAAAAAAAGAAATTCTTATAACTGTCCAACTGAACTGCATAACTAGTTACAGTTCTGACTTATCTGAATCACTCTGTATAATATCATGAATCCTTTAAATAGGCAAGCCGGTGTAGCTGGAGCATCACACCTTCACTCTGCTATTGCTTCACCGGTCTCGGGTTCGATTCCCGTTCCGTCTGGTTTTTTCACCGTATCATCCTTCACCGTAAGTAAAACACAAATCTGGGTATCAACCGCAGCAAAAAGTCCTTGATGCTCAACATTATGTATAGGATTGAACTGATAATTAAATCTGTCTACAGTGATCAGAATCATGTAAACGATCACAGAATTGTTCTCAGAGTGAGCAAACAATGATCAGTATTCAGAGTTGCAATGCTTGATTTTGTCTATTGTTGCAGCCTTATTGGATAGTGCAATTGAAATCTGACGACTGTGCAGTGAAGATTGCCAGTCGATCGGTGTGTCTGAGATCCATAACTGAACTGTGGGCGCATTCCAACAGTATTGAACAGTTGCACGAGCAGTTGACAAAGTTGCCTGAGGATGTGCTGCCTCACTTCGAACCGCATCTGTCGTTCAAGATCAAGGTTGAGTCATTTGGTCATGCGCAGACTCTGAGAGAAAAGATTCAGAAGATCGAGGTAATCATTTTCGTTCGATTTTCCAATGTATCTTCCGCTTACTGGTTTCAATTTGTCTATTGTAATATGCATAAGAAATTAATGCCCGGTTTCTCAGTCGTTCAATAAACAGTTTATGGATCCAATAGCAGTATTGAATCAATAAACATGTGATTTCAAATGCAAAAAATTATTGATTCAATAGTTTATTGAACAACTGAGAAACCGGGCATATTACTAATAATATTGATGAAAAATTCTTATTATTGATTGTTTGTGTCAAGTAAAAGCTGTAGGTATTATTGTAGGCTAAGATTTTATTTGTTTGAATTTTTTCATAACATCTTTTCCTTCTTCATATAAGTAATTTATTTAACTTCGTTTTTATTAAACGAATGCGTTAATTATAAAAAATTAGGAAATACTCTAGAAGGGTTGTCTTGAATTGAAATGTGCTAAACTTTCTAAAATCGTCTATTTTAATTCAGTAAAGTATGTTTTAGTCTATTTATAAATGTTGTGTTGAATGTGAAGGAATGTCGTTTCCAGATTCGGCGACATTCCTAATGTATTGCCCAAAATGGACATCACTTGCCGGAAATGATTTTTCATTCGTGAGTATGTAAAAAATGTTATGATTCAACAAGTATTTCTGTACAATTAAAACTTTAAAGAAAATATTAAAATTTTTATGATTATTTCAGAAACATCCGATTTCCGTGAATGACTGTATTTCTGCGAATAATTGCAATTTGTAAATTTCAGACTTTCAACTATCTTCCCATAAAAGGTCCAGTGAAACTGAAGAATCCCGACCGCTCGTTTCTATACACAGAATATTATGGCCTGACTCCAAACAATGTACCTGAAAAACCCTACCACGTATTTTTTGGAAGAGTGGTAAGTTATTGTTTAGATAATCAACTGTTCATTCATTAGTTATTAAAGCTATATTGATGACCGTTGAAAATTATTGGTTTTATATAAGTGATGAGATATTATATTATTGATTATTTATCAATATGTATATATACATATGTGTATGTATATAATATAGTCTATCTATACTATTTTAAAAATGAGGTGGTGTCTGTAGGTCCATCACGCCTAGAATACTTGAAATTTTGCACAAAGTGTTGTCTGTATAGGCTACCAAGGAATGTCATAAGCCTATTTACATATTTCAAGAATAGTTTTATTATATATTTTTATTATAGAATAGTTTTTCGTTGATTAATGTGTTCTCCTAAGTCGTTTTCTTTTCAAATGCTTCTTTTGCCAAGCTTAGTATTCAACTGTCCATCAATTGCAGTACAGGAGAACTAGAGATATTCCTACGTGTATTATATTTGCAAAATAAGTTAAAACCATTAGAATGTGGTCTTTTTATATTAAAATTCATTCTCTTCCATGACAAATCTAATTATTTTCTCAGATCTCCTCTGGCCAGAGAGACGTTATTTCGGAGCTATCTTTGAAAAAGAGAAAGTTCATTGGAAACACAAGCATGGATGCTCAGCTGTCACTGTTAATGGCCAATATGGCGAAAGTGTCAGACGGGGATGTCATTTTGGATCCTTTTGTTGGTTCTGGTAGGTACCGATGGATAGCATAACACTTTGTTGCTTGTTCGTTTGTTTCCTAAAACGTGCAATTTATTGTGTTGCCATAAGAATTCAATTATAGTGTTTTGTGGTGTACCGTCGTATTCAGTTGGTTTGAACACCAGAGCTCTGAGCTGTGATTATTCCAAAACTCGAATTCATATTAAGAGTTGCGGATGAAAAATATATTTCCTACAGTTACTCGAAAGTATTTTTGCTCTAGCTAATGCACAGAAAATTTCTTCCTATTCCTGCACCAGTGCGGGAGAGTACTTTGCACAATAACAGCAGAATGCACTTCCGTTCTTATAATTACACATTTAAAGTAGATCTTATGGAATCTTATTGTGTTATTGTAACATTATACATTATTATGGCTTAATTCGTCGTAGCTTGAAACTAGCAAGGTGTAAAAAAGACTAATTTAGCTACTACAGTTCGAATAAAACTAGTTGTCACTTGGCCTGGTGCTCAAGAACCACTCACTAGAAACGTTTTTGTCAGAAAGTCGATGTCCGAACAGCTGACCATTTGATTCAATGATGCTTACATTGAATCAAATGGTCAGCTGTTCGGACATCGGACTTTCTGACAAAAACGTTTCTAGTGAGTGTTTCTTGAGCACCAGGCCAAGTGACAACTAGTTTTATTCGAACTATAGATCACTAGCTACATGTGATTAAGTCTTTAGATTAAGATTAGTAATTCTGGTGTCTTCTACAGTTGAAAGTATTTTTTTGAGATCGTACGCTGGTCAACGATTCTTTTGTTAACGATTTCAAAATCAATCACTACAGTTCGAATAAAACTAGTTGTCACTTGGCCTGGTGTTCAAGAACCACTCACTAGAAACGTTTTTGTCAGAAAGTCCTATGTCCGAACAGCTGACCATTTGATTCAATGTTAGCAATTCAGATGATCGGTTGTTTTCTGACAAAAACAGTTCTAGTGAGTGGTTCTTGAGCACAAGGCCAAGTGACAACTTGTTTTATTCAAACTATAGGTAGAAAACTGGTTGCGAGCTTCATTTCTTAATTTGTTTTTACTATTTTGTAGTTGAAGCTTTTGTGTTTCCTCTCAATGAAGGAAGGTTTGAATGTGAATTATATTGATTATTCAAAACGGCAAACTAACGTTTTTGTTGAAGGATCTCTTCTGGTGGCAGCTGCTAGATTTGGAGGTTATGTGTTGGGGGCTGACATCGATTACCTGATGTTACATGGAAGGACAAAACCTACCAGGAAACAAGATAGGGTCAGTTGAAAACCGGTCAATACTAAATTAAAAAAAAATACTATAGGGATTAATATTAATGGAAAATTTCCGCTGTCATGCAGAATATAGCTTGTTATATTGTCACTAATCGATAAATTGTTAATTCTGTAAAATTAATCGATAAAAACTGTTGAATCGTCAAAAATACTTTCACAAACTGTTTGGTAATGCTTGTAAGAATAAAGAGAATTTAATTGCCACAAAACAACATACAGTAATTTTTGTAGTAAATGAATTTTTTACAAATAGCATAAGTAGAGCTTGCTTGTCAGCAGTGAATTTTAGAGTAATGTACTTGAAAACGATTAAGAAAATAATTACTCTGTTGATGAATTTTGTTTAGAAAACGTTTTTAATAAATTTGAAGTTGGGGTTTGTTCTTTTTAGAGACGGAGAAGTTGAAGCGGGAATAAAACACTAAAAATGTTCCATTATCCAAGAAATAGGTTTTATTTGACAGAAAATTTTATGGCATTAATGTTGAAAATTATTAGACATTTGACCACCATGGTTGGCGCGTACATGGCGTATGTAATCTGAAAGTTCAATTCATACTTTTAATCGGAGATTAAGCTCAACAGACCTTCATGCAACTGATTGTATTTTAACTTTATAATATATTTATCACTAATAATGAAATTTAATATGCTAGTTCTTGACTCTTGAGAAACCAAAATCGTCTGAGGAGTTATTTTCGATTAACTTTTCCTCCGATTTCAGTTCAAGAACCGCGCTGTCGATGAAAGTATCTACTCAAATATGAAACAGTATGGTATACTCAACCATTACCTGGATGTAGTTGTCGCTGACTCTTCATTACCTCTGTGGAGAGACGATTTGAAACTTGACGCTATCGTAACTGATCGTGAGTACCATTTTGAATAAAAAGACTTGAAGTTGTCAAAGTCACAAATTTCACTACTACACAGAAAATTTATAAGGGTTTTCCTACAGAGACTGTATTAATCACAATGTTTCACATATTTTTATATTGGTTGAAATTTTTCTATTAATTTATTGTTTTTAATAGGGTTCATTAAAAATCTCTGGGTTGAACTTATTGCACAGGTATTAAGTTAGACAAGTATTTTGCTGATCGAAATTCACAATTATTATACTCATCAGGCATTTTATTAATACTTTTTTAATCAATCTTTAAAAGTCTCATCAATAAGTAATATTTTTTATTTTGATTTGATTCAATTTTGTATGTTTCAGCTCCGTGGCAAAAGAGTTGGATCAACGAAAAGCAACGTCAGTTTGAATGAAAACCAAGTAGAGAATCACATTCCCTCCAAAGTCACCTACAACCTAGCTCAAATATTGTCGGATCTACTCTGTTTTGCTTCAAAGCATTTGAAATTAGATGGTCGATTGGTGATTCAAAGTTCCAATTTTAGGTATGTTGTAGACCAAACCTAAATAACTATTGGAAACCATAAGAAGCTACTGTAAAGATTTTTTTGGATCATGAATAGATAACGTTAGCAGTTTGAATGAAAATTTGAAGGCGAAAAAGGCTGCGCACTGGGGCATCAAGTTTTCAGGGCCTACAATGACGTGAACCGTGGTAAATCATTTAATTGACACCTTTACAAAGTTGAGGATTCACAGTATCTACAGAGTTACTAGCACAACTCTTTTGAAATTGGATGGTCGATTGGTGACTTGGGTTCCAATTTTCAGGTAAATAACATGAACCAAACCTAAATAACTATTGGAACCATAATATTCTAATCGTACATTTTTTTCTGCTGAATCTGGTGCTAACATAAAATCTCTAGGCATACCGATGATGATGATAAATGATGAATGTACCTACTGTTTTAGATTATTTCAAGAATAATCATGAAATTACACTGTTCTTGAGTTAACTCAATATATTGTAATTATTCATATAAAATTATGAAGATTTATTATAGAATTGATTCATTCACTGGAAAGCTCACAAGTTATATTTAGCGGAGCTGGCCGCAAACGGTCACCCGTCTGACAGGAATAGCCGGCACTTGTCTCTTACCCTTAATTTTTGTTCTCAATAGTGGACATGCCAAGTATATTATTTTGTCAGTCAAGATTCAATTTCAACGCACTCAACTATGATTTGATCACACTTGAACTAAGCTCTACTCTTCTTTCCAGCATCGTTTTTGGAGTAGACTGTACGTAATTTTTCATTTATATATTTTCTATTATTTTTAGAAACACAAATTCAAAAAAATGCAAATTATACATTAATATAATAGGAAACATTGTCTAGGTAACCTCGTTAAAATTCGTGTTGAAGCACTAACCTCAGCATCCCTCACTTATAATGTTATAATACATACTTTATACTGTAAAGACCTTATAAAGGTCCATACAATATTATTTGTATAGAAATATTTGTCAATTTTTCACGAGTTAACAGTGATTAAAGTCACGGAATTTTCAATTCTGGGTTAGGCCAGCTCAATTCATCATGAACTTCAAGGAACACAGATCGACTTATTGATATTCCAAACGTATTCATTTTTTAATTTGTAATTTTATTCTACAGAAGTGATTATAAAGAAGAGGACCTACCCCAACATCCAAATTTAGAATTGATTGGCAACTGTGAACAAGTTCTATCCAAGTTTGCCTCAAGAAGGCTTCTGACTTATGAGAAGAAATCTGAACCACAGGTATTGAAACAATTTTCTAGTCCAATCCATTTCCTAGCCACGTTTGCAAGTTGCAAATGGACAAGACACTTGACTTGTATTATTTACATCAGTATAGCAGGATTCTTTTAACTTGTCAGAAAACAGCTGATTTAACGTTAGTAAACGAGCGTACATCAATCAGCTGTTTAATGACAATTTAAAAGAATCCTGCTATACCCGTTTATAAGTTGCTAGTGCGAATGATTCAAGTTAAACTGTTATTTTATTCCACTATAGAGGAGTCTTTCGCCAAGCATGAACCGCTTTGTGTAAGTCAATTGTCTTGTTCACTTGCAACGTGTAAATATTGCATACGTTCTTTATTTTACTTCAATTATTTGGTGCTTGCATTTAAAAAGAATGCCTTGCTCTTGGTGACATCTTCTTCAATGTCAGTCATTACAATTTACTATTAAGGCTCTACTCACACTTGGAAACTCAAATCGCGGAAATTGAGCGACTCGGATAACAAACATGTGTTTTCAGACAGTACGGTTGCAGGATCGTCTGAGCGACATCATTTGAAAACACATGTTTCTTATCCGAGTCGCTCAGTTTCCGCGATTTGAGCTTCCAAGTGTGAGTAGAGCCTTACTGAACTATAAATTATTCAATATTCAACTCGAACTATATTTTTACAGTACTAGACAATATACTTCGTTATTGAACCATTAGTAGAGAATAGTAATAATGGAGAATGATAACTTGTACTTTTACAAAATGACTTACTATGATAAGAAATCAACTCAGCGGTTTTATCACTGAAAAGTGATTTGAGGTTGATGAATTTACTGTATTTTATAGCACTGCTTAAACCATACAATTCCATCAAAGGAGTAGCCAAGTGTCTCCTATAAGCTATTAATGGTTTATTTGAAAAGTTCACACAGTATAGAATTTCTAATGAGAAATTAAATTGCTTTCCCTTTTCTCTATTTATTGGTGGTGAACCCTTAAGGTAGGTTTTCGCTTCTGCGGTTTCGCAGCCGACGCCGTCTGCAGTTAGACAAAATAGCTACTTTTTCAAACAAAAACTCGTATATTAAATACTGAATATTAATAAATTCAGTTAATTAACAATATTCATACTAAATGGTTCCTATTTTTGCATGGTTATTCTTGTATATTTTCATTTCAAGTTTAAATTAGTTGCTATTTTGACTAACTGCAGCCGGAGTCGGCTGCGAAGCCGCAGAAGCGAAAACCTACCTCTACGGGTGTTTCACCTCACCTCACCGTGTATCCATTATCCATGTTATGAGAAGCATCCTTTATCTATCCAATTTATGATGAATTGAATTGGAATGAGATCAATATTTCTCCTGCCTCTTACTTATTTCTGGCTTTTTTCTATTCTTTTACAGGAAAATATTGTTCCAAACAATATTGCAAACAGTTATCTGGATTTTAGAGAGAAGTACTTCAATCATATTAGAAAAACGAGGAAAAAATATGAAGCAACAGAAAAGTTTCAAGCATCCAACGGGTGATTTTTTACAGGTTCAAACTTTAGTAAATCGTTATCTATAATTTCGCAACACTTTAATAAAAAATATTAATATCAATTTTTAGATTGTTCTTTAGTTGTGACCTCAGACAAATTTAAAAACAAAAATCCTATCTCATTTTTAACAGTTCCAAATCCTTTATCGCGGCCAGCGCGTATGCCTGTGCGCACCGTGAGTGCATTTGTGCCGAGAGAATGGTGGAGAAACAGTGTGAGGGGGGATAGGTTGGAAGTTGGAGAGAGTGAGTGAGAAGAGATGAGATTGAGGAGTGGAAAATAGAGGAGGAGAGTAAATAAAAATAATGGTGAAGAGTGAGTACTGGTAAGAGATGGATATAGGAAGACAGGTATTGTCGTGGTGGGAAAGAGGAAGAGAGGGTGTATGGCGGAAGAGAAAAGATTGTGAAGAGGAAGATAGAGGGAAAAAAGAGAGAGTGTTCGTGGAATACAAAGGAAAAGAGGGATAGTTTGAGGAGGAAACTGTATCCTTGTTCAAGAAAATGCTGGATGCGATTAGTTTTTGAATTCGCCGCTCTCATCAAAAGTACCAACCACAGAGAGAGTATCAGTCCGTAGTACCAACAATGAAGTTCATAAAGAGAACAGGCTATCGAATATATATATTATTTATTTATACTTTTAGATATTTGAAATTCTCCTGAATTTTCTCTCTCTCCTCCATTTTTTACAAAATAACCAGGAGTGGAAATTGAAGGAACTCATCTATATTTTAATACTCAATCAGCTGATAAGCTCTTCCATATTTCCAATTGAAAGTCAGGTCAGCAGAAAGTAAGAAGTGAGGTTAATGTTAATAGTCAAAAACATTGCGGTGCGGTGATTATTGTACTTTACTAACTCATTAGCATCTTTTATGAAGAGAAGTAATATTTATTGATTCTATATAATTGATAGTTTTAAAATATGAGATAAACTCAACCGGGTTCAAATCATAGCTAATCTTATCACTGTTTGAATTTATATTAGCAATGATTAAATGTTTGAGGTTAAGTATCATTCAATCGTTACAAAATACTCCCAAAAGGTTTGCGGGGCACAGTAAATGGCAAAATATTAGACATACAAAACAAGCAAATGATCAAGCTCGTAGTCTACTGTTCATGAGGCTGGGACAACGAATAAAGATTGCTATTGCAGGTAAAAGTGGCTCTGATGTTATTGATCAATGTGCATCATGATACAGTATTTTAAATGTTGAATTGGTAGAACGTAAAGCATTGTTTTCTTCTTGTAGTGAAATGTGTTGAGCCTTCCTCACAATTTATAGTAATACTCTTGCAAGGTAATGAAGGAATGTTACACAGGAGTAATCAACAATCAGCCACCAGTTGACGACACTCCAGATACCTAATGAGAAAGAAATTACACCTTCCATTCCTTCAAAGCAACGAACCACAATCCTCAAGGTTCAACAGAATTCCCGTTTATCAGTGTCAGTGGCACTTATAGGTCTACTATAGTTAATCCTTCAACATAAAGAAGGCATCCTGTATGGGCTTTGTGAGAAAATTCAAACAAGTGGCAATTTGAATGACTACTGTGAGGCTGAGGCGACCGGCAGCACTCTGATAGGTTGTCCAAACAAAAATTTGTTTACTCTGTAATAACTCACCCCACCAAGCACTGAGACAAACTCCTCTTGAAGTGACCATAGGAAGCACTCCGTAAAGCGAACGGAATGAAGTTGAACGTCTTTAGAAACAGGGTTGGGGAAACCCACGCACTATAGACAGTCTAGACAACCTAAAGCAAGGTATGTCGAGGCTCACTCCCTCTACCACCCTCTTGTGCTGAGCTCGTGGATCTGCCCTCTTGGAGTGTAGGACACATGGTGGCAAGTTTCACGTACAGGAGAGAAGCCTAGATGTACTGCCAATACTCTGTAAGCAGGCCAAGGTTTTGAAAGATGGGCCTTTATACCTAATTCTGCATCCTTTACCCGTAATACGGGATCGATGGCTTCGAACACATAAAATCAATAACACACAGAAGGCACGTTCAGCAAGATGACATTTCAGACAAATCATCACTCATATACTCTTGAACACTGTAATACGCCTTGGTCTTCAAGTGCTTGGACACAACTCTCTCAAAAGCTCTTGGATCCAACTGTTTCACCCTATCGTGTGGCACGGAAGTCACTGGATGTTGGTGATCTCAAGACCTTCTTTTGCAGGAGAAGGATGTCCTCGTGTTAGAAGAGTGCCCCAAAGGAGGATGCCGTACTGGATGTAGCAGTTGAAGAACGAGTGGTACATCATCACCAGATGATGAAGACTTAGTTTGGTCCTCAGCTTGCGCAGGAGATGTATGAAATCCAATACAATACGTTGTGCATGTGCTTCAAGTTTTAGGTTTTTCAATGTAATTTTTACAGTATTTATAAACTTGAATACCATTATTTTTCATTTTACAGAAAATGGGAACAATAATAATCCGGAAACAAATAACGCACTAGCACAAGTTTTGGACGTATGTAGAGAGAAAAATATGCCCAATGCAGCAATACAAAATGTTCTCAAATTGTCAAAGGTAGGCCTATGTTGTGAGTAGATAACCAACCCATTTCTCTAGCAGAAGTTTGAAATTACAAAAAAATTGTATGCTACTCTTTCTATATTGTTTTAAAATGAAAGATTATGATTCAAGATATTTTAAGATATATCTAATAATTATAATTTCGACTCAAAATTATCAAATTTATTCCAATATTAAGCAAACTGCTGAGTGTTTTTACAACTTTCAACCAACTTTTCTAAATTTAAAACTGTTGAGTTTTTCGTGGATTATTCTCATGGAGTATTCCTGGATCAGAAATTCTTATATGAAAATACATAACGTTGTTTTGGATGATTATTACTGCATTACTCATCAAAATTCGGAAGAGGAATAGTACAGGCCTAGTTTTTCTCTTCTAGATTATAATATTATGATTTGTAATTGTATTAATGAATGATATAAACAAATTTAAAATGTCTCATAAAAGAGCTCCATGTCATTTGAAAAGAGAATTAAGATTCTAGAAAACTAGGACTTTTAAAATAATGTACATATTCGATATTACTATAGTGATTTTATAACTCGATAAACCGCAGTTTCACCTGTAAAACACGCATCTCCAGTGATGTCATGTTACATTGAGACCTTCAAACCAGTTATTAATAACCTATCAAATCATATCAAGATTTATTTTCGACAATTATTTGTCATTTCAAATATAAGTATACCTATCTAAATTATGCAGCATTATCACAGTAAAAATTTGTTTATTTCAGGTCGACAAATCTTCTGCAAAAACAGTCTGGTTTGATCTTTTGGGGCCTAATGGAACTTTTTTTCTTGTCAATACTTACACCGATAATGCAGGAAAAACAAAAGTCAATATAAGGACGTGTATTAAAAAGCATAGGTTGGTTGATTGAAATTAATCTTGTAATAAGAAAAATACGTTTGTAATTAACCAATTACCGTAGCTAAAATATCTTATCAATAATCAATTCATGATGTAAAGTCGTAAAAATTTAGTGAGAAGCTGACAATCACTACTCTATTCTCAATTCATTTTTACTTTTCCATTATTATAATTGCCATCATGAAATTTTCTTCTAGCAATGGCACGGTAGGCATACAGTAGGCCTATTAATTTTCCAGGTACAAAAAGCATAAAATAGGCTTACAGCTTTAAAAATTATCTCAGAGATAAATATAGCATAATATTTATGATTTATTTATAGAAGTGAACACCGTATAATATTGATATAAATGAATACTGTTTTACTGGAATGTATTTTATTTATTCATTTATTGGCAAGATAGATTACAATGTGGGAAGAATCAACAGACATTTTTCCAAAACTGCTTCTTGAATAAATGATAAAAATTCAATTCATTAATTTCAAATAAATAGCACTATACATGATAAAATAATAACAACAATATAGCTTTAATTTTTAGTCCCGGTTTTGAGGTTTGACCATTTTCAGTGTTTTTATTGTATCTATTTTATATAGATACAATATTATTACGATGATAATGTAGATAACAATATTTGTAGACGTGCGATAATAATGTGTGTCTACATTGCTAGTTTAAAACTTTTCTGTAACAAATGAACCCTTTACTTATTAGTATAATGCAGAGGTTCCCAAACTTTTTTGACCCACGGCTCCGTTTGAGTACAGACATGGCTTTGCGGCGCACCTTGTATAATTCACTTGTTTTGCATTTCATTATACGATTATGAAGTATCGTGATAATTATTATATATCGTATCGTATATTATAATCAAATTTCTAGTTTATATTCTTAATAGTTATTTGTTAATATACTTCACATAACATTGTAGATAAGATTATTACTATTTTTTCAACAACACACGCCTCAGGATTTAATAATAAATTTGTTACTGATTGGTTAGTTGCTGGAAAAGTTTGCCTGGTTTCTTCTTACAGAGGTCAAAAAACAACATTAAACACACAAGAGTTGTATTGTACTTGATTTATTGAAAAAAAAAACATCATCTTGGAACAATCATAATTTGTAAATATTAAATTCCAGTTCTGAAATGCCAAATTTGTGATAATTGATAATATGTATGAATATTTATACTGTTTCAACTATTTCTCCAGGTTGACATTGGAATCGAATTTGAAAGGCAACTTTGTGCATAAAGGAATAATAAAAACAAAGCCGAAAGCTGATGCGAATGTGGAGAATATTTTAGACGCATGCATCGATGACGCAATCACAGTTGGTGCTGAAGACGCCTTTGAAGATTCTGCGGAAAGTGGAGTGTTTCTGGTGAGTTGAATCATTTGAAAATTCTGAATTTTGGGATCCATAACGAACTGCGAAGTTAACACTATTGATTCAACATTAGAATTTACGACATGCAGTCAATATTTTACTGTGACTATATAATTATTTCTCACTAGTCTGGAGCGCTTTCAAGTTGCTTTAATCCCTTTTCCAACAGACTGTTGAAAGCAACTAGAAAGCACTCCAGTCCGGTGAGTAATAATTATACAGTCACAGTAAAATATTGACTGCATGTCGTAAATTCTAATGTTGAATCAATAACATTAAAAAATATTCCACAATATCTCTAATTTTAAAGCAACTGACATTAATAGTTGATACATTTCTATAAATAGATGGAAACTATTTCCATTCATAGGTTCTGTAGTTACAGAACTATCAAAATTATTCTAGAAGTGTTGATAAGATGCTGCAATGTTATAGTGCGTTCTAGATTTAAAGAGAAAGGGTGCAGGTAGGCCGGTACCACAAGCACGTAGCGGAAAAGTACTTATGTAAAACATCCATTGTAATGAAAACTCTTGGATATTGTATTCATGTATTATAAATATCACCAGACACTGTGTCAGAAGTTGAACATCCGTTGTGTTGAGGCCGACCGGCCAGGAACACAATAACTATATTTTTTAAAATAGGTATTTTTCACAAGTGTTTTTCAATAGGAAAAACAGGTTTCAATTTCATGACTATTCTACTTTTATTTCCATCTCGATTGCGTTCCAGGTTTACAGAAATTTTAAATAAGAAATTTGGTTGTAGTGATAAGCCTCTACAGCTTATCAATGTGATAGCTCATTCACATTGCTAAGGCATCTGGACTGAAAATGAATGATAAAATTTGTAGAACAAAAATTGATGTTGGGGAATCTTTCCATAATAGAAAAAACTTTTTGAAATTGTCAAACTCCACTTTTATTTTACACTGGTGTTTAACATTGTGTTTATTAAAATAAAAGTGGAGTTCCTCAATTTCAAAAAGTTTTTTCCTATAATGAAAATGAATGATTGTCACTACAACTCATTACAGCTTTCTAACATGTTCAAAGTGTATAAGATTTCATTTTCTTTACAATATTAATAGGCCAATACAGCATCATATAGTTGATAATTCTTTAACTGGCGAATGCCATTTGTGTAGACAAGGCATTAGTGATTATCTTGTTTGCTCTCAGAACATTATTAGTCTAATAAATTATTTAATTATATTTCTCAATTTGTTTTACAGTTCCATTGTGATCCAAACCATGTGCTGACTGTTAAGAAGAAACTAATCGAACTAGGATATGAAGTTATTGAAGCCGACGATTACTATATACCTCTGAAAACGGTCACTTTGACCGATGATGAAACAATTGCAGACCTTGAAAAAGCCATCGAAAAGCTACAAGCTTTGCCGGAAGTAGTCAAAATATTTGACAATATTGCGTGAGACACTCAACGGTTTACACAATATTTTGTAAATAATTGATAGCAAATAAATTAATGAAATTATTATTTTTCGTACTAGGAAGTTCTTTCTCTACTTATACCAGGCAATGAAATTTTTCTACAAATATGTGACAGGAATGAACAAAACTTATACTGATAGAAATGCTGATCTTTATTAACATTTCAGTTACAAGCATAACCTACAATTTTAGGTAGATTACTTCCTCTGAACCCATTCACATCAGGTTTCATATTGCGTTTGTTGGAAAATCTATCATTTTCACGGTTGGAAAAAGCTCCACAATTTGTTTCTTTCTCTAATGAATTATTTTCATTGATTGCAATGTCATTGGTTTGCTGAACATCTTCAGCACTGGTTGATTGAAGATTATCACTCTCTTTAGGTTTCTGGCGTTTTTTCGATTTTTTTGAAACATCAGTATCAGACGTCAGTAAATTGTTATCAGAAACATCAAGTTCGCGATTCACGTCTGTCTCAGTAGTTTCCTTGGGTTTATGGCGTTTTTTCGATTTTTTTGAAACTCCTATATCAGACGTCTGTAAATTGTTATCAGAAACATCAAGTTCGCGATTCGCGTTTGTCTCAGTAATGTCAATGGGCCTCTGTCGTTTTTTCGATTTCTTTTCGACTTCAGTATCACATGTCTTTAGTTTATCATCAGACTTATTCATTTCAAGTTCAAGTTCGCAATCTACACCAGTTGCAGTAATTTCCATGGGGTTTTCATCTAGCTCCTTGACTTTTTTCTTCTTTTTCGTCTTCTTTTTGTGATTCACAGTATCGTCCTGCTCTAATCCTAGATCACTACCCCTCTCCCCCTCCTTTCTATAATTTACTAATTCGTCGCTGGTCAATTCATTGACAATCTCTTGTTTAGCAGAGATGCCAACTTTCTCCAATTGATCATTTTCACTAATTTCCAGGTCATTTGTTGGTCGAGAATTTTCAGTCAGCTCTTCACCATTCATATTTGATGGAAAATCAGTTTCATTTGTTTTCTGGCGTTTTTTCGATTTTTTCCTCACTCTAGTATCATCATTCAGTTCAAGTTCACAATTTACATCTGTCTCAGCAATTTCCATGGGTGCTTCATCCAGCTCCTTGATTTTTTTCTTCTTTTTTGTCTTCTTTTTTAGGTTGACTGTATCGTCTTGCTCTAATCTATTGTCACAATCATCCTCTCCTTTTTTAAAACTTTCGAACGTTAATTCATTGCTACAGACTTCATCCACGACTTCTTGTTTTCCAAAGATGCCAACTAGATCCTTTGAAGAATAACGGCTCAGGTCTTTGCCACGTGTGAATTTATGATAACTGAAAACAAAAAAGATCATTTTAATAAATGTTGAACTGATTTTTGGACTTTATTTGTACTAATAACAAGTAAGACATTGCATGAATGAGGTAAATACTCCTTGACACTATTTTTATTCTGTGCTTGCTACTATCCTCCTCAGCTAGGTCAAATTTTATCGAAATGTGCCTTTCTACTGTAAATAACTCAAATGTGATATCTTTCTTCTTTTCTCAGTAACCTTCTAAAGGTTGATTCACACATATAGGACTGTACTACGACTGGACTGTGAAAGATCACTTTCAGAGCAATCTTTTTAATCTACTAAACAATTGGTTCGTTCCGCTTCAATAAATCTGGAGTCCAGTATTGATCTTATGAAGTGTGGAAATTTTTCAACAATAATTATATTTTGTAGCACCAGGGGCCTTCATAAATTTTATAAGTATTGTAAAACAGGAAAAAGGCGATCACACACAAGACATATCAAGACTGTTGCATATTAAGTTATATTATTGCCCAGTGTGTGTACGCCTCTTTCCTGTTTTACAGGACTTCTAAACTTTACGAAACATGAGTTCAAAGAATATTGAGTTCCTTACAATTATTACAGTTCTTGCCAATTGATGTTACCAATAACACACGTAAAAAGTCAGCATGAATGAATAATATGACTCTCCGTGATAAACTAATATTGTAAAAGTTCCAGTTGCACGAAAATCAAATTAAATTTTACCGCCATAAAATTATGTCAACCAACAGAACCAATGCAATGAGAAGCAATAAACGGTGGTTTAAGTGCATAATTGTGATCAGAATAACATTCTGAATCGATTGCAACCGGAAATTTGACTCCAGTTAGTTGGACCAGTAAAGTGCACTTCAGCCCAAGAGACGAATTGGACGTCAAGGCAATGACGTCATTTTGCGGTGGATTTTCGTGCAACTGGCCGCTTAACTTTGTTTTTAACAAGTACGCTCTAAAATTCTAACACTTACTGAACACGGGCTCTCGAATTTTTTGATTTATCTTCCAACGAACTCACATTCGAGTTGTTTAATGGCTCTTCGGGTTTGCTATTATTCATTGAAGACAGTAAGGTCACAAATTCCTTCTGCTGAATGAGTGTATCCTCTTGTTCCTTAAAACCAAATCCTGGAAAAAATAGAATAAACATTCAATTGAGTGATCAAAATGTAATTTTATTATATGGTAGGTCGCGACCACGAAACTAGGCGGCTGAAATATTTTGCGTTGTTGTCAGATATATGGAACCGGTAAAGCAAGCAAAAGTTGAAAATTGCTTGCTTCCCATCATAAATTACAAGTTCTGAATTTTTGGATCCATGACGAACTGCAAAGTTAACACTATTGTTTTCACACTAGAATTGACGACATGCAGTCAAATTTTTCTGTAAATAACATAAATGTTACTCACTGGACTGATTCAAAGGAACTTGAAAGCGCTTCAGTCCAGTGAGTAACATTTATGTTATTTACAGAAAAATTTGACTGCATGTCGTCAATTCTAGTGTGAAAACAATAGTATAAATTACAACGTTGTGCATCCAGTGCTTCCTTTTTTGAGCGCCGGAGTCGATTCCCCTGCATTATTTGAGTACCGCAGTCTGCTGGCAAGACTTGACAACAGCTCAAAATGTCTCAGCCGCCTTATTTCGAGTCCGCTACTATTGTCAAAATTTATCATTCAAGATAGAATTCCTATTTGTTCAATTTCTACAATAGCAGTTTTATTGATTATTTACTATAATTCTTTAAAGAAAAGCTAACAATATTGTATTGTTCAACAATTGGTGATTGCCAATCGTGGCCAGGTTTCATAATAATTATTAATGACTATACTAAAGACTAATAGTAAAAAGAGATAGGAATGTTATTTATTTTTCAAGGACACAGAATATCCTTCAACTAGGCCTAGGAAAACTAAGTCCAATTTATTGGTTCAATTTGCTGGTAATTAAGTTGGCTCTTAAACGTCTGGATTTATTTGAAGAAACAACACAGAGCGTACCGGTACCATAAGTTCCAAAATTTTCCAGAACTTTTTTTACGTAGGTAAAGAGGTTGAAGGCAAAAAATTGCATATTGTTTTACAGATATACAAGTTGAATAACGTCTCATATTATATAGCCTACATTTTTCCTTCCAGGTTATAGAATATTCTCACCTTACAGTTACCGTACTAAATCAGCGAGACAAACAATAGTTAGGCTACTGATAGAATAGAACCACACAAAAAACATGAAAGAAGATAACAAGGATTCTGAAAAAAGCTTCAACTTACCGGCACAATTATTCAATCTGAAAGGAACCTTTATTCTCTCAGAGATTCCTTGATTTTGAGCGCCAAGTCCTTGTCCTTCTTTCCAACCCATTTTCTCTAACAGTTTTTGTCCAAATTTGCTTTTATCTGTAAGAATAAAATGGTATATTAAAAATTTATTCAAAAAATCTCTAAACTGTCTCTCTTTTATTAATAACTAGCTGTCCCGGCGAACTTCGTATCGCCCTCTTCCCCCCCCCAAATGTCCCCCCTTAGTGCCACACCCCAAAAATGTCATCCCCCAAATGCCCCCCTTCACTTCCCTCCACAAATCCCCCTTCATGTCAACCCCCTCTTTTCCACCAAATGTCACCACCCTCTTCTCCCAATTGGCCCCCTTCATGTAACCCACCCCCCAAATGATCCCTTCATGTCACCCCCAAATAGTGTCACATACACAAAGTCTTAGGTACTTTCATAGCAATACAAATACCATGAATTAATCAAAAGAAATTGTTATTCCAGTAACAAACAGGTAGGAGAAGTTCTGTATCTTAAAAACAGTCCGAATCAAATAGGATTGACACTATACCCTATTCATCCACACAAACATTCCTGAGGTGTGCCTCTGACGATTGAATTGACCTGACCGTGACGATAGGAGGAGCCTTTTTGTCAACTCTCGATGAACAGGGTAAGTTATAGATATCATAAAGTAAAAATATTGTCAGAAAAGTAAGAAGCTTTCTGAAAATTGAAATTATAGGCTATCCAACATAGTAAACATTTCTAAAAAGAATTATCACTGACAAATGTCCATCTATTTGTTATATTCGTTTTCTTTAAAACGCAATAAAAAGCCTATAAATGTTGAGTGGCAATGCAGGTTATTCACTAAGTTATAACTTTGAACTCTACCTTGATGCCAAATGTTTCCTTGAGGGTTGGGACTGAACTTTTTCCGTTTTTTCTTGTCAGCTAACATTATTGAATTACGGATGTATTGCTAACAGAATAATCACCGTAATAATAATAATTCGCAGAGCAATGTTTCACCTGACATGTGCTAAATGTCACTCAGACTGTGAACTGCTGTGAATGAGGTTAGAAAATAATATCCTAACCTCAAATTCGAAATCATTTCAGCTTTTTTGGTCACTCCGAAGAGAGATTTAATATGATGTGGTGTGAGAGGGAAACAAAAATCTCACCTAAAAATAGGGAGAGGATAAAATTTTAGAAAAGCAAGATTCTCAATTACTCAATTTTTCTTAAGTATTGGTCAGATTTTATTAGATTTTTCACTCGCTAGTGTTGAATTTCCCTAATAATGGGAAATTTCCCTCAAAGTGGAAACACTGCAGAGGAGCAGGATCAGCCGTTTCGCCCGTTTCAGTTTCAAGTTTCAACACTTTCAACAGTTTCAACAGACATCAGAGTATCAGACAGATAAGATAGAGGCTCCTTTCACTACCATAAATTATTTATTGATAGAATTTTAAAAATCAACTCTGAATTTAGATTGATCTCAAGTAAGTATAGTTATTATTGCCTCTTTCTATAAAATTTGTTTCAAATAAATTACCAATATTGTTCTAAATGATTGTGAAAAGTATTTATGGGACATAACCTACAAGTTGTATAAATTCAAGATGCAAATAATTTATTTTAGCAAAAGCGACTTGGAATGTTGCTTTTTTATCTTTGTCCTAATGTTGTCAATGTTTATGTGTGCTTTAAATAGCGCACCAGTAAAATTATACAATACATGTAAATTATGTTTGAACTGATGTTGGCGTGCAAGTTTTAAGCTGATGCCAGTACCTACTATTAATTAACAGACCCTAACCATAGTATCGAAACTCGACAAAATGGCAGAAGTTGTTTCTAGCTGTAGAGATTGGATTGAGAACAGCTGATCCATTATGTCGACTGCATACAGGCTACTAGCTACTAGCGCTATCAGAAAGTCAAAGCTTCATACCGGTATCGGTTAAATTCAAAAAGTGAAGCATTAATAATGAAAGTAGTAAAATGCGGTAGTGAGTAATATGTAACAGTGAATAATGAATATTAAATAGAGGAATTCATGTAGTAAATTTAATTTGAGTGGAATTTATAATGATGAGCCAATATGGGTTCCACATAAAAACCCAAATTGAGAAGGATAAGTTTCCCAACTATTTTTTCCAAATCGTTCAAAATGAAATAGAAATTCTAATAAAAACATAGAGATCCATCGATACGATTTGAAAAATAGAGCAGAGAAACACAGAAGAATAGTCAAAATCTTACACATATGAAAATTGTGTTGAAAATCGTATTCACACACAAAAAAAGAACAAATTGACGTATGAAATATATTTATTGTGCCAGATTTACCACGCCATTAGCTTCTAAATTCTTCTACACAGCTAAGTTAAATTAAATGGACAAGATTAGTTATGTAGGTACGGTACCGTATGTATGAGAATTGTGAATTAAGTTATAACTTACAATTGAAAAGTTACAAAATTATTAACAGTAAAAAGTCAACGAATCTATCAATTCAATAGAATTCTTTAACTGGATGTATATGAACCATGTTCAACACTGAATTTGAGAGATCAAGACCGAAGATAAAATTCAAGATCAACTTTCAAGAAATGTTCTAATGTCTGTAGGCATATTATCAATGTGATAGAACAGACAGCTTATGATCAAAACCTGACATTTTAGGTGAGTAAAATCAACATGATGCACTCAATAGTTAACACTAGAACAACATATTATATGTAATAATATGTAATTGATTAAATCAATGACTAAAAGTTTTGTTTTTTGATAATAAAACTTCAACTGTTCGCTTCAAACTGGGCAATAAAGTGAGGTTACTTCTCAAATTTTACACGCATTTATAACAAAATTGAACTTGAGCAATAAGTTTTATCATTGGTCACTAGCGATAAGATAGATATCCTCTTGCTAGTAGATTTATAATTACAAACGATTTACAATATATATGGTAATGAAGATCAATTGAAACTCATAACAATACAATGTAAACAGTAGTACTTTAGATGCAGTCAGCCCTCATGGTTCCACCATTTTGTTTGAAGGTTAGGTCTGTTACTCGTTGGTGATGCTGATGCATGCTCTGAAGAAACTGCTAGAAAATTTCTGCATTCTTTCATTTTGTTTGCCATTGAGCTTAATTCTTCACAAATTTCTATCAACATAGACGTTCGTTAAAATAAAACTTTCAATTTTTTTGTAAAACTAACAGCGTGCCATTAATGAAAACTGGCCTGTGCCAACAAATATAGCATGATTGTGCAATGAAGTAAATGCGTCTTTACTTAAGACAGGTGATAATGAATATTGAGGTTGTCTGAAGGGAATACCTTCTTCAATAATTCGTCGTGTTCAAAGGAAACTGAATAATTGTATAATGCATCCTGTAAACTTTTTCAATGTTTATCTCTTGCCTAGCCTATAAAGTTTTTGTTCAACATTAAAACAGTAATTAAGTTATGGTTATGCATGTTAGTTTCAAAAATTATTCAATAGACTACCTAATTTGAATTATTCTGATAATAATTTTATAACTTTTCAAGAGATGATACTTTTGATACTTGATGTCGTCGTCCTTGACTGGGGATAACATACCAGATAAGACTGTCAGAAAATTAAAAATAGTGGCTCATCAACCAACTTATTCAATTTTTTTTTTTTTTTTTTTTCTGAGGATGATGCCCACATGAGCTCTAGGATCGTGAGGTGGTAATGAGTGGGGTGATGATGAGATATCACGACTACTTTTTAGGCAGTCGGGACCGACGGCTTAACGTCTCCTCCGAAAGACGGGAGTGGCCATTTGCTAAAATCCTTTCCGTCAACCAGGCTCGAACCCTGGCCCAATGGATTTTATCTGACTGCTGATAACTTAATCAGTCTGACGCCTTAGCCACCTCGGCTACGAACCACTCCAAACACTTCAATGTCGTTTACTTAATTTCTATCTGACGAGAGAGCAGAATCTTGTGCGTGGCGCATTTCTCATTTCCATTGGGAGTCAGTTGAAATATCTTATAGCAGCTGATGGGAAGCCTCTCTGCGTAAGGTGGGTTTTCGTTACTGCGACCGAGTGCCGGGTCGGGCTTCGCTGCGGCACTCGGTCGCAGTAACGAAAACCCACCTTTAGCCTGCTGTATGGAACCTCCAGGTCTGTTGCATGTCGGGTGTTGTGGGTGTGAATCTCGTTTCTTTCCACTAGCTTCTGCAGATTCTCCCTGACATACATCAGAGAGGATGGCTCCTGTTCCTCAGCTCTCCAAGACGGTTTTAATGCGTGCGCGGTTTCCTTAACCAAATTAACCTGGTTGCGTGTCTTACCAGTGTCTTAGCACAACCTTACCAGTATAATAAATTACTGATTGTTGGAATCCTGGTTATTCAATTATGTTAATCAATCCATTGATATTTTCAGCTCTTCTTGAACTTTCTCAATAAGTAATGATTCAGCCAGTAGCGGTTCCAGGCTAGAAAAACTGGGTGGGCAAGGACTAAAAATAAACAAATTATTCAAGAGGACACTTACTGTGAGAAAAGGGGTTTCAGTAAATTAATATTATTTGCCTTGAATGTTTCAACTTTACATTAGCCTAACATGAATTAACATTTTATAGATAACACTTTTGTAAATACCTACAGTGCTATTTAGAAAAAGCAATTGAAAGAATTCCCATTAAAACTGGAGGGGCAGCTGCCCACCCAGTCCATGGCTAGAACCGCCACTGGGTTCAGCCCATTGAAAATATATTTATTTGAAGTGTACAAAATAGAATAGAGTAGAATAATCGTACGGTATTTCCATCTTGACTTCCTAATCCAGAAAGATTAATACAAGAATGTAAATGAAAGTGGTAAAAACTTCCTATTTCCTTCTGCTGAATAGTATGGCATTCATAAATTAATATTACCAGTAACTTTTTTTTTTATTTCAGTCAAAGCAAAAACTTGTCAACGAACATCTATAAGATGCTTGCAATCATCTTCACAAACGTCAGAACCCATCAAGAATGCATGGAAAGAAATTCAAAAGTGCGGAGATTTTTTTGATGAGCAACACTGCAACATACTAGTCACAAACCTAGTCCAGATACCAATATCAGGTAATATAATAATAATAATTAATATGATTTCTTCAAAGAATATTTTAGTTTATCAAATAAAAGCTTGAAAATGAACAAAACAAAATTTATTCAATCAGTTTGTATTGCTGTTCTGGGTACATACAAGAGCTTTTGACTTGAGGCACTGTTTTCTTCTACGAAGTATTATAATTTTGAAAGAATCACTACAGATTGTAGAATACTTTTTCAATAAATCAGTGCCAAACTGAGACCTTTTATATTTCACTTTAAGATGATGAGAGTTGGCTCATACTCTCAGATGAACGCGGAAATTTCTTCCCTCCTTTGCTCTTTTGTCTTAGATCGAGTTCTGCTTGGTAAAGCCGCCTTGTCTCATTCAGACGGAAGTATTCCTGTAACAAACAATGTATTTGCACTATTTTGAGAACTTTACTGTTATTAAAATTGAAGCATTCCAATCTCATACTCATGAATAGGCGAGCCTATTGCAAATGAATTAATAAAATAGGCCTATATCGAATTCATATCTTATAGAAGGTTGTTGTTTTTCTGTTGCAGGATGTGCGGAGATAAAATCTCTCATCAAAACTACATCAAAGCTCTCATCAAAACTACATCAAAGCTCTCATCAAAATCTACATCGAAACTGGAAGCTTCGTGATATTGAATGAGTACTGAATTGACTGATTGCTGAAACCACTTGCAGTACAAAAACCCAGCAATTTCAAACTGAGAAACAAAACAGTTTTATATTTACGATGGCAAGTGCTACTGAAGAGGTAAGACGTGATGATTTCATCCAAACTTGTGATCAGCTAATTGGTGTTCTACAAGAGTTTCTTCACCCGTCGACTTGAAGATCTAGCATTTTTATACCGGTACCCCCTCTCATAGCTTTATAGGGGTTGATAGAGTGATTGTGTGTATTGTATGAAACATGAAATTTGTAATAAATCGTCAAATATCACTCAGAACAACTTGAAATCCGATGAAATAGTAGGCCTATTTTATTTGGAAATAACAAAAGTGTTCTTACACCTACAGAAGTTGAAAAATATTTTTGTATCCACTCATTTTTTATAAGGGTAGCCTACTTGGTCTGATGGTTTGCATTGAATCAAACTTAATATTTTTTATAGTCTAAATTTTCAATTATCACTCATAAAAGCTTGAAATATGATGAAATAAGGAATCTGATCTGGTTAGATCCTAATGGTATTAAGGTAGAAAATGTAATGAACTGATCGGCTTCATAAATAATTGTCAATATCAAGTATAATTTCAACATAATGGCTCAATCACACGATGACAAGTATTCTTGCATAATTATACTTATCATTGTGTAGATGACATTTGCAATACAATATGATGATATGAATATATCAAAAAATATCATGGCAATATGTGTGGTCAAAATTGTGTGGTCACTCCATGAAAGTTGTTGAAACCATGTTTTATTTCATGCACTTGAGTGTGTTGGTACTCGATCAATAACGTCCGATATGTTTTCGTTGTCGTTCTGAACCGTATTTTTGAATTTGAATCTTTCCGCCAAAAAGTTCACTTTCGGTGAGAAATGTTGAGTCAAAAGGTTAACGATTTCGTCGTATTTCAAGTCTTTCACCAGTTTAGGTAGAGCCAAGTCCTTCAATAACGCATAAGTTTCATTACCTATCAATGTGATTAGTAAATGAGTTTGTTTTTCCTCCGGAATAGAGTTCACCGCTATAAAAGATTCTAACCTCTCACACCACACTTCGAAATCATGTTCTTTCAATTTAAATTCCTTGAACGTACCGATTGTACTCGTCGCCATTGTAATAAATGAATCACCACTTTTTATACATTATCAAAACTTTATTTTATCTCAAACTCAATATTAATTGCAAACACCTATTCAATACACTTCACATCATTACATCCTGTCTCACACATCAACACCCGCCTAAAAAGACTTCTTCACAGTGTTGCCACTACAAACATTACAGTATTCTAGCACAATATAAGAATAGAGAGAATTATAATATTAAACTATAATTGTCATCAATTTCTGTACTGCTTATAAACTTTCATTCATTACTTCATTACAGCTCTTTGTTTGAATTTAAAACAAAATCAAATTCATTACTTTAAACTGGAAAATTTAATAAATATCAATCGAATATTGAAGAGGAAGTCTAGCCAAGTCCATCCAATTAATACATTTCCTCTTCATCAATTTCTTCATCTGAAGTAGATGATTCTTCAAACTTCAGATGTCATTTGGTCACTTGTTTAACTTGTATCGATTTCTTATTTTTTTCAGGGTTATCACGTGAATCCTCTTTTTCTCTTTTGTTTCTTCTGCTGGCATCTTTTTGAAGCCTCGATCCCTTCATTTAAATTTTCTTGTTTGAATTTTTCAAATTTTCAGCAAAAATTTTGATTACAGATTTTCCTGCAGTCAACCTAACATGGTAAATAGAGTTGGACTTGGGCTAGATAATACTCAATTACCCCACCTTCTCCTGAAAGTTGAAACTTTACAACATAGGGTTGGTTACCACTGAATTATGATGATGAAAACTATGAAATTGTTTTTCTTATTCTGATGATCAAGGAAGACTTGATTTTGCAAAGCTTTCAGCTTTCCACTGGAGTCTTTTCCATGAAGATGTGGATCCATCAGCAGTATTTAGAAATTTCAAACTTTTTTATTGGAAACTCAGCAATTTCAAACAAACACAATGCTGCTTGCAATCATTACTCATTTCTGAGAAATCAAGATTCTTCTTGGTATTTTTCAAGAATCATGCACAACAAGAATTTTGAAAGTCTTGTCTATTCTTGAAGCTTCACTAAAAGATAATCTTGCATGATTGGCACAGCTCCTTCCTCTGTCTCTTGATTTGAGTCAAGATTGAGTACTACAGTCATCATTGCCCAAATTGTAATTTGTTCTCCTTGTAGGCTCTAACAAATACTTCATATTAAAAAGTCTCTCTTAAACACATACTGTCAGAATGAAAAAAAAAACAAAGATAATGTTCAACCACTTATTTATCATGGATTAAACATTACAGTTCATGGTTTCATGGAATAACCTGCCACCTGTGCTGACATACAGTCAGATTTTTATTCATACTTAATCAAAAGACTTTTTGTTGTCAAAACCACATATTTAATAAAACAAAGAGATACCGGTTTTGGTTGTTACACCATTATCAATCTCTGGTAAACTAAAACTAAAATACAGTGCAGCAGAATTTATGCTTGTTGTGAACAACCCAATTTGCATCATCTATCTGTAGTAGAGTAGAGTTTCTGACTTCTGGATGAATAAGATTTGAATACAATTCAGCTATTGTGAAATTGGTGCTATCTGAGATGGGTCAGCCATTGGGAGCAACTGGTCGGATCTCCCCAAGTTTCAGAGCTGTTAGCTTGGCAGAAAAGCTTTCATGGGTTCTGCAAGTATTTTCTCAAAGCATGAGAAAATATCTTAGGCTATTCCCACATTGATTAATTTGTGGTCGCTGGACAGTACCTTGGACAGTACAGACTTGACTAGCGCTACCTAGCGGCAATATTTGGTACTCTAGTGGGAGTCGTTGCTATAGACCTACAGCAATTACTCAACTGGAGTAAGAAAGTGAAAACAAAGCAAGTTTAAATAGGATAGAAAATCAGTTGCAAATAGGCAATCCGCGCGAGAGCACGTCAACATTGAAATATCATCTTTGATTTAAACGTGTTGGTAAAACAAGTGAGTGCGCGGAGAATTCTGAAAGTGACAGTGAAGTGAGTGAGGATTTTGTAGACTCTGATGCTGGATTTCAACAACCTTGGTATGTTGGTCAAATAGAATTTGATGATCTTCAAAAAAAAGGCCATGGCAAAAAAGTTGTTGCAAAGGAACGGAAACTTTAGCTAATCTTTTATAATGGATTTCAAGTGATTGATATTCTCATGGGGTACATAAACAGCTGGATAAGATGCTATTATACAGCAATTTACCAATGTAGACATAATTTTTTGTGGCAACTGAAAAATTAACGGTCAAATTTTTGCAGTAATTTTCCCCTGTTGATAAGTTATTGAACATAGTTGAATATTTTTTACCATTCTTGGTGAAACTCGGCATCAATATTCAAGTTCATTTCAACATAGTTCAAAGTGAATTAACGGAAAATATAATGTTATCAACTTTTCAAAGGTGAGTGAGGAATATTTTGCTTGTTATTTTCAATTTCTGGTAAGTTAAGTGAATAGTAAATTCACCTGGAAGGAGCAATTTGATAGATGATGCACTAAAGTTGGTTTCTATAGTTGTGTAGCTAATAAGGAAACTTGAATATTGTGTAATATTAATGAAGTATATAGGTACTTATGCAAAGCAGAATAACCCTAAAACAGATATTTTTTATAATGGCTGATGTATGTGATGATGAAATTGTAATAAGTTATAGCCTACTCAAGGGATGATTCCAATATTGTAGACTTTATTGATGACAAAGATGAACTAATTCGATCATAGCTGAAGCTGATATTATTGAATTAATAACCCCTCACCACAAGCAAATTGCCGACTTCTATCGCACTAAGTGAATTTGAGGTTAATTTTTGATAGCTCATAATAAGAATAGGCAGATTGTTTGTCAAAAATCCCGCTTAATATTTCTTTATTGCTACTTGGAATTCATAATTGCTACTGAGAATTAATAAAGAGATTCGAAACCTGATTGAGGTAGGTACAGGTAATGTAATGTTTCTAATGAATGTTCCTTACCTTAGCAAGTGGCCTCGATCCATTTTAGGACTGATTTTATACAAAAGTGTATAATTATAGTGTGAATTATAATACACTGTAATATTATAATATTTCTGTAACTATAATTACACAGTGTATGGATTTTTATAATATTAAGGCGAGAGATAGAATGAGCACAAGTTAACAGCACGGAGACAGTATTCGCAATGGATGATGGCCGATCATTCATCAGCTGGTCAATCGAAGGATCAATGAATAATATTACAATATTAGTATTATAACTTTCGTGAAACGTAAAATAATTGAAGACTATTTTTTTAATCTAGAATAAATTAAAATTGGGTGTAATAACGGAAGTCGACATTGTGTGACATTGATACTAGTGTATCGATACACAGTGTGTGGATTGGAATAATAGCCTACTATTACTACCTGCTGGTGCTAAATTTTTTAAATTTTAGATTCGTGGACGGACTTTCACTCTTATCTTACAATGCCATTTTTAAGAAAAAGTAGGCGTTTCTATACCTCAAATTTTAGAAATACAGTTCAACTGAAAACTAGTCGACTAGCAACAAGTGAAAATAGCAACAAGATACTAGCGCTCACTTGAGAAAAAAGAAAACATTAGTCCAGTTCAATATTGTTCATTTGAGCTTGCACAAATCAAGCATAAATCACCGTAATTTCCTTGTCTTGGCTATTTTGTGTCGCAAAAAACGCGTTTTCTTTTTCTTCTTCTTCCCATTTTCCTCTACTCATTTTTCTTCTCCTGCTTTTCCTTCTTTCTATTCTTCTCCTTTTTCTACTTCTCCTTTTTCTTTTTCTCCTCCTTTTCATTCTCCTTTTTCTTTTTCTCCTCCTTCTTCTTCTCGTCCTCCTCCTTCACCTTCTCCTTTTCCATCTTCTTCTTCTCGTTGTTGTTGCTGCTTCTTCCCCTCTCTCAAACACCTCCCTCTGCCTGGTGTGTGGGGGTGGCAATTCAGCCACCTTCCTGTTTACTTCTCTTTTCAAGGTTTATGCACTCTTTCAAGTTTTGGTGTGGGACTTGGAAGGGGGCAATGGAGCTGGCCCCCAACCAGCTTGTGCGGCCATTGCCACACCAGACCAGGTGGGGAAAAAATATCTAATTATGCCGTTTCTGCATCTCTACCATCTATGGAATAGTCTGCGGCCCGAATCAATTGTGATATGGGCAGCCATGTAGGGCACCTTTCCCAGGCTCCCCCAAACGTATGCACACTCCATGTAGGCATACAGTTGTTCAGCTGTGAGTACTAATGCTGGCGCAGGTGACAGTAGGGCCACAAGTGGCTGTTCGGCCTCTTCATTGGAGGGGTGCTGCTGGTGGATCCTCAGAGGTCTCATTGCTGGGGGGGGGGGGTCCTTGTCGGTAGGAGGGTCTTGTATATTTTAAAAATAAACCCAATGTATAACTGATCAGTTGGTCAGGTATTCACAAATTACATAACATATCCCAACAGAATTAGATCTTCTGAATGAATAAGATTTGAATACAATTCAGCTATTCTATACATAACATATCCCAACAGAATTGGATATTGTGACTTCTGAATAAATAAGATTTGAATACAATTCAGCTATTCTATACAACAGAATTAGATATTCTGACTTCTGAATGAATAAGATTTGAATACAATTCAGCTATTCTATACATAACATATCCCAACCGAATTAGATATTCTTACTTCTGAATTAATAAGATTTGAATACAATTCAGCTATTGTATACATAACATATCCCAACAGAATTAGATATTCTGACTTCTGAATGAATAAGATTTGAATACAATTCAGCTATTGTATACATAACATATCCCAACAGAATTAGATATTCTGACTTCTGAATGAATAAGATTTGAATACAATTCAGCTATTGTATACATAACATATCCCAACAGAATTAGATATTCTGACTTCTGAATGAATAAGATTTGAATACAATTCAGCTATTCTATACATAACATATCCCAACAGAATTAGATATTCTGACTTCTGAATGAATAAGATTTGAATGCAATTCAGCTATTCTATACATAACATATCCCAAGGGAATTAGATATGCTGACGTCTGGATGTATAAGATTTGAATACAATTCAGCTATCATATACATAACATATCCCAACAGAATTAGATATTCTGACTTCTGAATGAATAAGATTTGAATACAATTCAGCTATTCTATACATAACATATCCCAACAGAATTAGATATGCTGACTTCTGAATGAATAAGATTTGAATACAATTCAGCTATTCTATACATAATATATCCCAACAGAATTAGATATTCCGAATGAATAAGATTTGAATACAATTCAGCTATTATATACATAAAATATCCCAACAGAATTAGATATTCTTACTTCTGAATGAATAAGATTTGAATACAATTCAGCTATTCTATTTAGAATTAGGTTGACTACTAAAATAATTAATAACCATGTGAATTGAGTTCTTTATAAACACAGATAACATTGTAAGTACTTCACATCAGTGTGTGGGTTACCATGTACGGACATTCTTAAGACCACCTACACGCACACAACAGCCTGTTTTAAGGCAGTGTTACACTGTGCCTGTGGCATCAGTGTTACCACACCAACTATAAGAAACAAGTAGTTACAATTATTATACTCTAAACCATCCCTTAATTGTAACTTACTACTTATTTACCAAAAAATTTATGAACTCATTTTACAAGAGTATTATGTTAGAATTGTTATATGCATGAAGCAGAGGACAATTATTTTGAACTGTAAAACTGCTCTTTGATTCACGGCATATTTGTTCAAATACTTTTTTTGAAATCAAATTGACATCAGCTCCAGTGTCAAGCTTAAAATCCACAAATGTATCTTCAACTAATAAATTTTCTAGCCATACTACTGAATTAACAAACTTCACTTCATCTATAAAAAAACAACATTTCATTAACCTTATCCACCTCAACGTGTCCTGGTCACTTGCAAATACTGTAACACAATTTTATTGCAAAGTAGTTCATCCGGGTTTGAAAATTCATAACTTTTGACAAGCGTTTTAACCTCAGTGACAAAACTATCAAAAGATTCACCTTCTACTTGAAATGCTCATGAAGATTTTTTTTTTTGGATTGCAGTAAGCTTGAAATTTCTCAACAACCTTTGTAATGTCTTTTTGATGTAATGAAAAAACAACAAGATATTGTCAATTATCACGATTTTTAATAATAAGAAACAGACATGTTTCAGCACCTTAGGTGCTATCATCAGTGAAACCATGTTTTAAGATGTAGTATTAATTATAATAACTTCTGACTTTGAACTATATAACATCTTTTTATTTGAAACGTGTACAATACAAGATAACTAGTTCTTTTTGATGTTCTTCTGTTTCATAATTGAATGTCCTGTGAACCTCAACTGCCTCTTCACTGATAATATTGAGTAAAATTACCACTTGTCTCTCAGATGGAAAGTAACCATAACCTGTTGCCACCATGTAAATATTAAAAGACTGAAGAAATCGCTTCCAGTTCTCTGCCTTGAAGTTGCCTTGAAGTTTCAATTTCTTTGGCACTACAAAATTTGCCATTGTTATACATACACAGTCTCTTAATTGTCGAAATATAAACACAGAAATTTGTTCGAAACTCTAAACTCAGCCTATGACAGTCGTGAGTAGTTGCATTGCACATCATAAGATGCATAAGATGCATTGCATATCATGTCCAAATCACTATCAAAACTATACATAACAATATTTTAATAAATTTAACACTGTTTTCGGAAATATTTTGTAGAATTTTTCCATAATGAAATAAAAACACAAATATTGTCTTTTTCTACTTACATTTATATGTTCTACTTACTTATGTAAGTAACATTTGTGTTTTTATTTCACCATATTTTATATGCAATAAACGTCATAATAAACGAAAAACCGACTGCGCCATGTTGATTCGAAGAATAACTTGGTTTAGAAATTATTCTATATTACACAACAGTAGGAACTTGTTGCTTGGTGAACATGGTGCTTGTGGCAAGCATGTTCCTCGTAGTGTCCTTGTAGGGCCCTGCTATTTGTGAGATTGTAACTTAAAGCTCAAGCCCCTTAAGCTTGGTGTAAATGGAAGTTATAAATTCTTTGTTTTCTTCTTGTTTTTGATGTCGTAGAGTAGCTTGTCCATCAAATAGTGGAGATTATTCTACTGTACTAGATACTAGTCCATTCTGCTGGACTGGATATTTGATGGTGTTAGATTTGGAATTGGAATAGTCATAGTAGGTGTAGGTTGAAAATAACTTGTTGATTTTTACTTTTTCCTGAAAGTTTAGTGTTCAATTTTCACCATGAAATAAATAGTGCGATTGTAGAGGTCAAGGGTTCTAGGCTTTTCTTGCTAGCAAGACTCCTAATCTGCCTACCTAGGTTTTGTAACCGAATAAAATTTCAATACAATCTGCTGGTTGTCATTTTAGTAAGGAACTTTCGGTTTTCTTGGCTATTGGTCCGTAATATATTCAAGTGCTGTACAATAATTATTATTATTAATGTGCCATAAAACAATAAACGAAAAATAAGAGTATTAAAGTTGTCTGAAAGATTGATATATTTACTCTTGCTTGGGAATCCAAATTATGTTCCGTATCTCTAAGGCTGCTCTGAAGATCAGTTTTCATTCTCTCCAGTTGCTTGACCACTCGTATCAATTCTGCCTGAATCAGAAAAAACTTCATTAGTGAGTCACTTAGTATTAGTATTAACATGTGGAAATAGTTCAAATTTTACAATGCCATTCATTTTATCAACTCTTCCGTTTTTAAAAATAGTTTAGAACTTTTTTTTGTATATTGTACATTAATTTGTACACAATCAAGTCTACATCAGTTATGATTTCAATATGAATGAATGAAAATTAAAGAATTAAGCTTTAATTTAATAGATTTAATACAGAAAGTTGATGATCTGAGAGAACAAACAAGCTTCAGGACATGGGAAATATTGATTCTTTTTATGATGCACTGGAGGTTTTGAGAAAAAGATCAGTTCCAGGGTATGAAGGGTTTTCAGTAAATATGTAATATCTTTTGTAGAAATCCTATATTGTATGTAGTAAACTTCAGTATTTGAGAAGAGTTTTGCTCCCACTCCCTTGAATTAAATTTATTTAAAATGCATTTCTAGATGATCGTTAAGAAATGGTTCATCATTAATGAAATAGATTCAAAAGAATGTAGTCGGTTTTCAAGAAGGCATTTTTATCTCTGAATCTATATAATGTCTAGATATAAGTGGTTGATAAAGCTTGTATGCTAAATACCTGTGTCAGTCCATCCAAGTTCAGGTCTGTGATATCCGTCTCTGAATCTGAAACAAAGAAATGTTACCACTTGAAAACATTATTCGACACAAAGTTTTTCAGTAAGAAGATGGCAGAAACTACTATTGTTGTGAATAATAAGTTATGAATAATTCGTAGATTGATGATAGCAATATTGGCATTAGCTGTTTAGAGTAATTAACAGAATTGTATTATACTATGATTTTCAAATATGTATTCATTTAGAATGTATTTTGTTCGTAACTTTCTACTGTTGAGACAATAATATGAATTGGATGTTTATTACGCTTGTATCCCTGTACATGGCCAGAAACCAATTATTCTTTCTTGCAATTGGATGTATGTATAATTGAATAAATTACGTTGTGAATTAATTATCTTCAGTGGAAAATAAACTTAGGCTACTTTATTAATACAATTCAATACAAAGAAAGTATAGTATGAACTTTATTTTCCGAGCTAGTTACAAGCAGTTTGTATCAAGAATTTAAAAAACAATTCTAATAACATTAATATTGAAGAAACAATACATATTATGAACACATTATTAGTTTGTACTATGTTAAACCCTTTTTCAGCTATTACAACAATAACGTGAATGCTTTAAAAAATATTTCTTGTATTTATTTAATATTTTATCAATTTTTTATTTGATACTTATTTTGTGCAAAACCTTCACGAGTGTAAATTATTTTTTCCATAGTTGTCTGTGATATTAAATTAATTACGCTATTTAAATTGATGGTAAAGTGGTACAGTATATTGACTAATTTACAAGTTCCAATTAAATTATCTTTGATTGAAACTCATGAATTTGTTATAAGATAATAATGATGTACATATACGTGTTCTGTTAATAGTTATATACTATTGGTACCAAGTCTTCTATCACACACATTATAGCTGCACTATGATTATGTTGTAGTACTTGATCTTCGGTTTAAATAGGTTGTAATTCAAATCTTAATGTCAATTACTTAATATTATCAGTATCAAAAAGTGCCTGTAATTAATTAACTACTACTTATATTGAGATTAGTATTAGTTTTTACTGTAAAAGACAGGTTCTTTTATTATAATACAAAATAGGACTGATTTATGCTTGTGAATGATCATTTTCAAATATTTGTCTGTAAAATAGGTATCGTGCCTATTTTATTATTACTGGTTTCTAAAAAAACCTATTTTAAGCCTATTATTAACCTATCTTAAAAAAAGATCCAAAGAAATTGTGTTGCCATGAAACTAATAAGAATCATGAATATATTCATTCAATATTCCATTATTTTAATATATCTACCTATATTAACTGATATTTCTTATATAAAATTAAAAACAATTCTTCTATCATCCTTACAAACGTTTTAGCACCATAGTTCAGTAGTACCAATGAATACAGAAATTACTATCTACTAAATACTTCTGTATTCATTGGTAGTACTCAGTGTTTATTTTAAATAGACTTCATTTCAAAATTGTATTGCCAATGACATTATTATTAGTATTGAAAAGTGCCTGTGATCACAGAACCTGCTGTAATGTAACCTAAATATTGATGTATATCTATTTCTATATCTAACTGTGATATTTACCTTATTATTATTTTGTACTGTATTTTAAGATAATTTTCATTATCTTAAACAAAATAGGGCTGAATTTCATGCTCTATCCGTTTATGTATTATAATTATTATGTTATAATAAAATGAATTTATGAAAATATTTTCTGAAAATTGATTTTTTATTTCAAGAATCATAGGCCCATCGTTCCCAGTTGGCAGTTTCTCCAGCAATTTATAAAATTCTCCATCTATAGGTCTACAGTCTACACGTGTACAGTAATCTATTTTTATAAATAGATCATTTTTGTTTCTTTGTACCTTATTTGTGTAAATAATTGTATATATTTAATAAATTTTATTATATTACGCCTCATAATGAAGGACTCTTCTATATAGTCCATTAGTTATTTTATTTTTTCTGATAGCCAAGGATAGGATTGGATATTTGGATTGAAAAATGAATAAATTTAATAATTTAACAGCTCAAAAAATATACCGGTAATAAATTGATAGCCTGGACTCCTTCCACCTCTCCCTGTGGAATAAATTCTCTATTGAATTTTGCAGCATTCAAAATAACGTAAACAAATTTCACATTGGAACAGTTTCTGAAGAATTCAACTATAAAATTACCTTTGAAAAGTATAGTACATTATCTTATGGAACTTTCAAGTTAGTCACTTCAACCGTCAATGATAGCATACCGGATTTAGTCTGCACAAAGGTCTGCGAAGCTTAATCTCCAATCAAAAATCTTAATTATTACGAGTGATCGAAGATTAATTTGAATCCACCTTTGTGCAACCGGCCCTTACCTAATTTATATGTATTATGGTGAAGATAGGCTAAATAATATTTTTTTCATTTCCAAATACTAAAGAAATATTTATTAAGGTAAATACTGTAGCCTGCAGTATAATTAGCACTGCCGTAAAAGGAACCGAATGAGTTCTTTTCTTGATGAAGCCTGAGGAGAAATATTATTATTATAATTCATCATCAACACCGTTACTTATAAGCACAATACTCTGTCATTTGGTAGGTAATTATTGTTTCTCATATACATGCATTGCAGTCTGCTAGCTGGAGCAAAATTTTCAATCATGTCTAGTGTATAGAATTTATACCATGTATAAAGTACAGTGTATGTTTACGTACGACATTGTTGTATTGGCTCTATAATGTCATTTGACAAGAAATCTGATAACTTACTTGGTGGAAAGCCAAATCATGAGAGGAGATCGAATCGCATGCAAAGAAATAATACTTTAATATGAGTGATCTTTGCACATTCTCCAGGTAAATTGTAAAGAAAAGTAGAGTTTAAAGCTCTAATTCATCGCCACTAAGATGTATGGATTTATACATGTAAAAAATGTACAGTTTTACAATGATACCATGTGAAGCTACGGTATAATTACAATTCAGTATTTATGATTGGTGAGTAGGGTACATTTACAAAATGAATATTTTTACAGTGATTGGCCTATCTGAAGCTATTTTAAAATTTTTACTCCAGGTGTTTCATAGAAATTAAAAAGTCCTGCAAATAGGAAAAAGGCTTACACACGCTAAACATTGATAGTGAGGCGTACTAAGCATGAAAGTCTGGTGTGTGTCCCCCTTTCTCCTTTATTACAAAACCTCTAAAAATCTATGGAGAGGACTGGTGTAGGTTTCATGAAATGTTAGAACTCCTATAAAACAGGAAAAAGTCCAACACATGCTTGACTTGACACAACATGTACTAGGCAGGAAAATTATAAGTCAAAAATGTGCGTCCTTCTTTCCTGAATTACCTGACTTCTACATTTTTTATACTCGTGGACAGCTTTGGAGTAACACGATTGATAGCAGAGTAAGTTTTAGGCCATCGATATTGAAGTAGATTATAAATGTGTTTGAGAATCGGCTCATTGCATTGGTTTTTGATTGAACTGCATGTAAAAATGTAGATAAGAAACACTACTCACCTAATTGAATGACAGTGGTTGTGCTTACCAAGATAAAGCTTACCAGTCAGAATTCTCAATCGCTCACGTTCAAGAGCTATGTCCTTTTCCAGTTTCATGTTGGCATTCAGCTGAGCTTGGTACGCCTGGAATCCCTCCTGGGTAACTGTGGAGTGTGATGAATTCAAAACTAAAAATCGAAAAGTGTCGTTATTGGTTGATTTGAGACAGTACAGTTTAATAATAACAATGTATAAGTATGTAAAGTGTAAATTGTATTAAATAACAGGTATACTAGATCCTTGATGGTGTTCTAGTTCAATGAAGAAATCATGCAGGAGGTTGATTGTTGAATCTGATGATAAAAAATCATCATTATCAATGACATTGAGCGACTAACTACCGTACTAATACCTCTTCAACTTTAATATCACTAGATTTTTTCTTTTTTTCTCTTACTATTTATTTCTATTGTTATATAATTTTCATTCCTGTCAGTTTTACTCTATAGTTTTGATTTTTCTTGCTTTTCAAGTATGATTTTATTTTTCTTATTTTTTCAAATTTTATATGAAATTCACCTAGTAGGCCTATTTTATCTAGAAATGTAGCGGAGAGTTGAGTGTAAGAGAGGGCCGGCTGAGCCCTCTAACTTCGCCCTCCCCGGAAACAAATAAAGGCAGCCATCCTATTCTATTCTGTTTTTGAAATTTTATGCATTTTTCTGACAAGTCTGATATCTACAAATAAAATTCAGTTTCTGATCAACTAATAGTCTTCTGAATATGAACAATAGTGTGTAAGCAATTCTTGCTTTATTGGATTTATTGAAAAGAAATTTTAAAAAATATTGAATAACATTCTGTTCTGTCTTGAATTTGATGTGAATCTTCAAATCGATGTTGTTTTCCATGACAAAATTCTAGTAGGCTGATGAAGCTCCTCATATCAGGAGTGAAATGTTGCCTGAATAATGTATGAGAATTAAATTTTTTAATACAGTGAAATTCAAGTCAATTTTCATTCTTGACCAACCAAGCATTCCTGGTTCTTCCGTTATGTATTGTGAATCTCAAAATTTCAAAAAATATTTTGAAGTTATTTTTATTGAACAAATGTTTTTGAAGAATGTTGAACAAATTATAGTTTTTAACCAACGAAGCATTACCTACTGCTTATCTGAATAAAAATATCAAATTCTTTTGTAAAACATTTATCAACCCAACAATTACAAAAGAATAACAAATCAATAGATGAAGATCTCATCCATCGAACATTTTGGAAACAGAGAAAGGACAAAAATATCCCATTATCGAGAAATAAAAACCTCTTTTGAATTAGATTTTCTTTTAAATAGGGAATCAACAGAATTAATTCAGAATTCCGGCAGTATTTCAAACAATTTTCTAATAAAAATGCTTGAGATTTTTGTGGATCAATGTATACTTAGTACTAAAATGTGAACTATAGCAGGATTCTTTTAAATTGTCAGAAAACAGCTGATTGATGTACGCTCGTTTACTAACGTTAAATCAGCTGTTTTCTGACAAGTTAAAAGAATCCTGCTATACCTTGAATGGTTGATGGATCTTCTTTTTTCAATCTGTGTAATTCTCTCTCCATTCGTTGTATATTTGCCTCAAGCTCTTTATTGCTGTTCACCATCGAGTCCCTTCAAATGGACAAAACAAATGCTATTTATTTAAATTAGCAGATTTTGGCTACTATTCCTATGCTACCACATTAATTCAAATATTAATTATTCAAGTGAAGTTGATTCAGGTTGTTTTGTATATTTCCAAAATCTAAATTCATTTTACGATCTGAGAATCTGGAATCCCTCCTCACTTCACAGCAGTATTGTGAAAAATTAATTATTTTTATGGGCATTATAAATAATGCACATTCTGGTACAAACTTACCAGTATGTTATAATGCGTGCATTATTTACTTGAAGTGATAGATACTTATATTCACAAGACAACGTTGCCTCTGTAATTGTCTGATGATAGATAATTTTTGTTATTATTCCTGTTGTTATTACCAAGAAATACGTTTATTGTTCCAGTTTCATTTAATGTATACAAAGAATAAAAACAGAGATATATTTATTGAATTGGAATAGTCTCTGTCATCAATCGTTGAAATACAAATCTTCAATGATATTGGCAATGTACAGTGACATTCATTTTATTTGACGCTTGGCATTAGATAGGTAGAGAGATATCATTTCTCGACGTTGCTGATGACCGTAGAGTACAATGGCTAAGAAATAATATCCATTTATCTATCTATCTCATGCCAAGCGTCAAATTAATTTAGTATCACTATGTCAATGTCAATTACTATAAATTATTCTAAATAACGTATTATTTTGTAAAGGGATTTAAACTGAAATTCGATAGAGTGAAAACTTCAACAAGTCTTGAATATTGAATAAAAATTAATGAAAAAATTAAAATTGTCACAACCAATATTTCATTATTTTTTGAATTTGAATGCTTCACAATAAATATTGATAGGCCTATTTGATGTAGGTTGATCAACATTGAGAGGATTCATGTTTGAATGATCCTCAAAGTTGCATTCAAAGATTCATGATCAGTTTTTCAATGTTATTAAGTTTTTATTCCTTTACTTTTGATAAATTATGAATGAGTGCATGGACTTGCCTGTATTTTTTCTCTTGCTCCAGTTCAGATTTAATGCTATCAATATCATTACTTCTCTTCATTTTGAGATGAACTTCCTTCCAATCAAACTGGCGCGTCGTTCTTTTTCGAGAAGCTAAGCTCAAGTTATTGATCAAACAATGCGCTTCGACTGAATAATCTGACAGGCACAGTTTGCTGAAAATAGGCTATCTTGTCCATGAAACAGCTCCAACTTTTTGACAGGGTTCTCAATAATGAAAGCGCCAGCCTTTACCAAAATATCCATTTATTAATACACATATGTTTTACATCTTGAAGATGATGTTTATCATATCACAATAATTTTTGGTACACAATACATAAAATTTGAAGAGACATCAACGCCTGGAAAACACTTACAAGAATAACATACATAAAATATTTTATATATACATTAAGTTCAAAAGATGAGAAAGTAGGTCTTTGGTGAATTTTTGTGAAGAGGACAATCAATCAAATTACTTCTTCTTTTTACTTCGATATTGAACCATATAATCTTGTTCTTCTTCTTCGTTTTTCCTGAAACAATAAATCTCCAATGCGAGCGAGCCCTTGGTCAGGGACAACACAACCAATAAGAAGCTGTGCATGAGGGTCCAGAGCTGCATTAAAAGTGACGTCATCAGTAGATAGCTGGTGATCAGTATCAGACTAGTCCAAAACAGCAACGCCAGGTACAGAGCATTACTCGTATCATCACTGAAAGGCAATTTCTCTCCCAGAAGTTCGTCGTCCTCTGGTGTAAAGGTTTGCTGTTTATAGAAGGATTCCAGTTTTTGCTCTTTGAGTTTCCAAGCATTTTTCAACCAGTCTTTTAGATCTTCAGGGTCTGTGGGAAGTGACTGCACAGGATACCTAGAAGGAAAGTTTGCTGTTAATTAATAGAATTGATCACTCAAGTAGACTTAAACAGTAATTTAAGTCTAGTTATTGGGTGGAAAATAGTACATTGAGAAAAACATACTCCTTTAAACAATAAAAATTATAGATCTATAGCTTATGAAGAGAATATCCAAATATTTTTTATTCATAAATATTTCAAAGGCTTTCTTAATTACAAGTTTGATGATTTTAGTCAACTCTAGTTAGTACTAGAGTTAATATAATAATTATAGTACAACTAGAGTTAGTACTCTAGTTGGTTAATCACTTTAAACCTAGAAATATTTACATTTATTATATATTATGTTGTATATATATTTCTAAGTTTCTAAAATACAATTATTAGGTGCCGGTATATGATATAGTATGCACACTCCAACACTATAGGGAAAAATTATGAAAGTAGGTAAGTTACCATCAGGGCCGTACTCAGGCCGGTAAAACCGGTAAATTTTTACCGGGCCCGGACCCTGGGTACTATTTTAGGGGGGCTCGGGCAAGGCCGCAAGGTTATTCCTATTTGACTGGCCCTTAACATTCTATGAGAAGGATCCCTCAATTTTTAATACATTCACTATTAGTCAGTCATTCACTATTAGTAGTTATAAATCGGGGGAAAAGGGGGGACCCGCTTGAGTCATTTTTACCGGGACCCACCAAAGCTGGCTACGCGGCCCTGGGTACTATACCGCATTCTACCCACGGTAATTATTATCGATTGATAGAATTCTTAAGAATGCTTTTTCTATGCGCTTATGCAATATATATTTTGTTATGAAATCATTAATTTTCTGAGTATTCTACCGATTCATCCTAAATTAAAAAAATTTCAATGTTTCAAGCTTCAAGGTAGGTAGAGTATAGAAGAAGAGAGTACGTCGTTACCCAAACTCTACCAAGAGTTTATACATCTTAGCAATATATGCATTCTGAAATCGTGTCTTATCTAATTTGTATTCACTATACCGGAAATCGATCCAGGAGTTCAAATTCGTTTCAAAACATCAATTAACTGACCTTTTAACGAAGAAGTTGACTTGCTGTGGGAATACTCCTTTCACAACGTCCACTTCACTTTGTGGGAATTTATCTGGATATCCAACTGTCAAATCATACACAGCGTCCAATTGATTATCTGTAAACACAAATCTTTCATTATTATGCATTATTTTAAAGGTTTGTTTTATTAAAATCTATTTTTTATCTTTACTGTCAAACTCCAATGAATGCTTTCTATTAAGAGTAGACTACAGTACCCAACAATATAATTTTTTTACAGTTTAGAAAATATCATCAATATTATCATTCCTCTTTTATAAAAGAAATTAATAAAATGAAAATAAGGTTTACCCTTTCATCAGATATGTTGTTGAATTGAAAATATTTATTTAATTTAACAAATTCACCTCATTAAAAATAAGGTACGGTACTGTATATTCTGTTTTCACAGTATCTTATACCCTAAATTTTAATTTGAATGAACAAACATTCATAATATAGGCTACGGAACTTTATGAGCATAATATAGAGAACAAATATGTAGAACTTTTATGAATAAGGGTGAAATTTACTATTCCATGATTCAGTTGGTGTTTGCACATTTCTGAATGTATAAACCCCTTAAAAAGTTTTTGAATTTTACTTGTTATTCTGTAAATGTAATTTTATATCATAATCTTTATTAATCATCAACTACAACTAAAGACCTACAACTTCTCAGGTAATTTTATCTACACGACACCATATATGCAATTAATGTAGAGTAGGACATCATACTCACTCTCTCTCATTTTCGAAGCCAGAAACGAGAAGCCTGTAGTTCTTGGATGGAGTACTCTCTTATATTCCTCCAAATTGTGACTTCTGGCAAATGCATTGCTCTTTTCCAAGTTGTGTGGTGTTAGATCTGTTCCTTCAGGAAATATTAAAATCTGTAACGCAAACAATAATTTACAATAAAAAATTGCTATACAATTATAATAGTAACAGTTGAGAAAATTGAAATTATTTTCAAAAGGTCTACAATCATTATACCGGTACATAAGCTACATAGCCTAATGCCTAGTTTTCATTTTTTTTTAACTTGAAAATTTCCATGATTCTCTCACATCAGAGGCATTTCTCTAAAAGTCCCAGTAATACAGGAAAAAGGTGGACGCACACTAGAATTATTGTTTATGGCGTAGCCATAGGTAATCGTGTTCTTCATTGAAATTGAAATTTATTTCCCAAAAAACACAATACAATACACAGTACAAACAAAGGAGAAAGAAAAGAAAAAACATGAAAAGTACAATGTACAATAATGTTTGTTACCGGTATATACACTAATGAAAACATGTAAATATTATAGTATGAGAAAAAATATAGATATTATATATTTATATTTATTAGTCATTGTATATAGAAATATATAAATATTCATGTCTATTGTGTATCCGCCTTTTTCCAGTTTTACAGAACTTTCAAATTTTTACGAAACATATGCCTATTATAGTAGTAGGCAGTATTATTTTGGTATGTTACTGCATTGTCAATTCAGGGGAAAGGCGAGCACACACTATAATCTTACAAGTCAGCATATTAAACTGTTCCTATCATGTCTGTACAGCGTAGGTTTCTTATTTTTTCTGGTTTAAAAGTCTTCTGAATTTTTATGAATCATGTCCTTGTTTTCAGTTTCCAAAACACATCAACTAAACAAATTTATAATATTCGAATTTATGGAAATTGAATTTTATTAATTGTTATACAATGTTTTGAACGCCTAAACAAAGTACACTAGAAATTATGAAAAACTCTGTTGTTAAGATTAATGTGTATAATGAGGACATATTCGTTGAGAGACTAAAATATTATCGTACCTGATATGTGTTTTTAAGGTCCCTCATATAGTCCAGAGATGTTCTCAGCACTATCTCGTCTTTCTCCCAGTTCCGATCAATGAACAGAAAGCCAGCCATTTGCATCACCCACCCTGTTGAAGAGAAAAATCAAGATAAATTAATTTATCAGAAAACAAACAATTATTTCAACTATCATTATAAATTCATGTTGCGTGGTTGGATTAAATTCAAGCGGCCAATAAAGAGAAAATTGGATCAGATTTGCCGGCCAATGAAGAGAAAATAACGTGGAACTTGAATAAGCCACAAAGCGGGACTATTGTTTGGAAATTGGAAGCACTCCAAGAGCTAACAGAAATTAGTCTGTGATATTCCCTATTAGCATGAGAAAATTGAGTAGCCTCTAGATTGGATCGCTTTATTTATTAAAATTTTAGTTCTGCTATCAATGAAAAATATTTAATTAATCAATGAAAAATGTTCAATTAATGAATGACTAAATAAACATGAAAACCTAGTTGCACAAAGGATAATAATTTGAGTTACACTGCAACTTACCTGGTCCAGGAACATGTTTGATGGGCGCTTTCAAGACGAATTTGAGTTTATGGGAGGGCCGCCGCGAACCGTAGAACATTGCGGCCCAAAGGAAGTTCCAGTCGCAGCGAGTCTTGTGATTCATTATGATGAGCGCCGATTCCGGACGAATTTCGTCACCACTCACAACTATTCTTGTGCCAAACAGCACTTCCATTAGTGCCTGTTTCAACATGGAAAATTACACCTTTATTATCGGGTATAATCGTAATATAGACACTATACTGTATATTGGTCATAGCAAAAAATATTGACCAGCTATAGTATTTAAGGTGATATTCTTTAATGGTTTTATCAGCCATTAACAAATAAATATAATAGGCATTGTCATAAGTCTACAACATATTTATATAGGCTATATTGTATTTATATTATATTGTACCGGTATTTATATTATATTTACATATAGGCTATTTAGTAGCCATATTGTGGTAGTTATATCCATATCGAATATAAAAACTAATAACCACAACCACATATTTATTCAAAATAAAAGAGATGGTCACACTATTATCAATTCCTGGTAAACTTTTCACCAGATCTGGTAATCTCTTTATTTTAATAAAGAAGTGGTTGTGATAATTTATAGTATTTTGCAACATAATGCATGCGTAATTTACTGGTTTACAAATTCCTGATCTTCTCAGTTGATGTTATGCAAAATCTTAAATCTTACCGTAGTTTTATGAGTTATAGTTCAATTCTCAAGTAAAATGTGTAGTACAAGCTCATATGGAAAATTGAGTATCGAGGTAGTTTGTGATTGAGATGTAGATTGTTTCTGCATAGAAAGGTGTTGATAATTTTTTTCAATATTTTCATAAAATGATCTATCCAAGAAATGCGTTTGATTACTCTGCGAATCTCTCTTCATCAATTTTTGTTAGTCAGTATATTATTACAAGTATTTTGTGGTCGAATGAACGAATTAATTCATGACGTTAATTAATTTATACAGTATTGTGAAATAAATCTATAAAAATACGTCTATGTCTTACCACTGGATAGAGTTCCCAGATTGCGAAAATCAAATCGGTCAGCCTCCTGTACAACCTCTGATTGATGAGCATAAGAGGAAAAACCGGGCAGCAAAGCAGCAGAAACCCGGAAAATATGCTCGACGCCCACAGGAATGCGTACAGCATTCCCAGCAGACATTGTTTATTCATTTCCCCTACTCCCTAATAAGAAAAATTGACATTAATAATAGTTACCAATCAGCAGTGCATTAATTACTCTTTAATACCAATTTATTTAATATATTGTATAACATTACAAATACAATAAACTATAAAAAATACTTAGCGAAAATGAATTATGCAAAATGGAACATAAAAGGAACTACCTCCTTGCCTAAAAGAGCAAGCTCGAGCTTGGTGGAGAAGAATATTATTAAATTAATTCATTATTATACTTGAACAAGTGTTTTATTAATAATATAAGTGAATTATTAATATGAATTGAAAATGTTCTAAAAACCGGGTTTCAATAAAAAAAGGAAAGAAGTTTTGGTAATCAATACCTACAACATATATGGTAATATTTATTATTTTTCTGGATAATTGTTTTAATACAACTGTACATGAATTATTTACAAAATATAGTACTCATAGTACAGAAAGTATCAGAACTGTTCTAAGACTGATTTACACACTTGTAAAGTGTGTAAATAAATAAGACCGGATTTGAGAAAGAGTCCAGTTTCATTTCATAATTTATTAATTCAACTAAAATTGGCTGTAGTGTATAATATTTTTCTTTGATTAGATAGATAAATTGATTCAATTAAACTTGAACACGGGTTTAAAAAAACAATACGGTACTTCAAAGATCAATCTAAAATTTGGCCACAAAAGCCTTTTTATTATCAATTAATACTGTGTATTACTCAATTAAGTGTAATATTTTAAAAAGGTTTAAAATCAAAACCTGGAAATGTAATTTCTCATCAATTCAACAAAATGATAAACGGCAGGCCTACTTTAGTAGCAAGGAAAGCGAGAATTCATAATAAAAACTATATAAGTATCATTCCTATTGTATAAAGCTGCGGTAGACGAAAATACTTGGGTAATATATTGTTTGTTAAGTTAGCAATTTAAATAACAAAAACCGGTATCGGTATACCGGTATCATAAACAAAAATCAATTTGAATCTTCCTCTGTCCCTGTATTGTTCAATCTCCTGTTGGATAATTGGTTAGTAATTGCTCATTTCAATTATCATAGTTGTTGTGAAATCGACTATAATAATACAAACATAAATAATGTACAAACATAAATATAATAACGCTCAATTACGAGCACTTTCAAATAAAATTTCCAGTTCATTCTTTCTCCATACCTTACACTACAAATAACTGTTTGATAATAGTTTTGGTGAGCCACTCTGTGTAAAATCTGGTCAATACCGGTAATTTTATGAGTTTATGTTTTGTTTTGGGAGTGAATTTTATCTAATGACACACTTGAAATGATCTAGTACAGGCCTATGTGATTCATGAAATTGACGATGTACTTTAAACTTACATGTGGCATGTAAATAGTTTAACTTTTCATTCTCAATACTGTATTAATCACTTCATGAATAATATTGTAAAAAAATAACATCAGAATGATTCAACACGAAATTTCATTAAAAAATTTTTTCTAAGTATACTGGCTGGTTCCTGGTTGTGGGAGTTTTGTTTACAGTTCTGCTAATGAATAGTAGAAAACCACTAGTTTTTTCATCTCTGTTTTTTAATTTAAAGCAAAGGGCTGATGAAGCTTCTTATTAATTTTATGCTGAAATGTGATTCACAAAAAGTTCCTCTAGTAGTATAATACTTTTATTAAATCATATTCAAATAAGAGGCAATTTTGATTAGAGCATTAGAGGATTGAAATATTTAACATTCATATGTTGAAAATTTGGTAAAGAAGAGTCTGTTTATTTTTTATTAGACTGAAGTAGAAATCGGGTTTGATGAGACAATAATTCAAATAATTACTAAAAGTTGTTGGAAATTTTGTAGATTAAAAATTTGGTAAAGAAGAGTCTGTCAATTTTTTATTACACTGAAGTAGAAATCGGGTTTGATGAGACAATAATTCAAATAATTACTAAAAGTTGTTGGAAATTTTGTAGATATCAGTCTTCTCATTTTTATAGGAACAATGTAAAAAAAATAACTTCCAACTTGATTAAGCTTTCTACAGATAAAATCTCATTAAATGTCAAAAAATTAATATAATATAAAAACAAGCTTGAATATTTCACTTTTTTGTTGGATACATCACTAATGAGAATAAAATCATGCATATAGTTGATAAACAAATGGATTAAAAAATTGTCATTTTTTCTTTGACTGCAATTTCAATTCAATCAAGTGCGTGTCAATAATGTACTGTTATGAAAATGTTAGCATATGTAAGAAAAGTGCGTTTGTTTCTACTGCTGATAGCGGTATTTGTAGTAGTTGATTGTTTTGTAAAGTAGTAGCGTATATTATTTTACTTGAAGCAGCTCTTGCTACAATCGTTTCAGCCATGAAGCAGAGCGAAGAATATGTATGTAGTCAGTATATAGGGAATGTTCGGAACCTTGTTTGTAGGGTACGGCTTGGAGAAAGACATGAAGATGTAGGTAGATGGGTAGGTAGGTACTCACAACTGAACCTCCTACTCGCACAAGTGAACCAAATCGAATGCAAAATGTCGGGACTTCGGCAGCTAGGCACCCTAGCAACCCTCTGGCTGTGGGTGGGGGTATTATTGATCCAGCATCACTCCTGGTCCAGACGGCCCCCTGTCTCCCCCCTCCCCTTCACATCGGGCATTGCTCGCTCATTTCGCAACACGCATCTGCAAATTAATTGGCCAAGTCCATTTCAATAATCAATAGGTAGATATGTTGATAACATAAGTTAAAATGCATGAAAGGTAGTCAAATTGAATAGATAATCGATAATGAAATGTGAAAATAACTCCTAAATAAATTTAATATCTTCCTTCCATTAAAAGGCAAAAGTATGTTGATAACATAAGTCAAAATGCATAAAAGGTAGTTCAATTGAATGGATGATGAAATGTGAAAATAACTCCTAAATAAATTTAATATCTTCCTTCCAGTAAAAGGCAAAAGTAAGTGCGTAAATAGAGTAGTCCCATTCGCACAAAAGTCTGTGAAGCTCAATCTTCAATCAATATAATGTTGAAGTAAGTGAAGATTACCTTTAATTCACACTTGAGTGCAACCGGCCCAAAAAGACTTCAAATCAAATCATTTTTATTAATCTCATAATTACTCTGACATCATAACAAACACACTTGACAGTTGAAATTTGTAGAAGCAATTTTGCAGATTATGGACTATACGGTAATTTAAACTTGAATTGAGAACAAAATTTATTTAATTATCAGACAAAATCTTCATTAATAATAATTCAAAACAAAAAATACTACTTTCTAAATTAAAATTTTAAAAATAATTTATTGAACCGATTGAACGAAATGCTATAAAATACAGTGAAGACTTCCGCTACTGCGAATATTGACAACAGAATAATAGCTAGTATTGATTCCGGGTATAGTATTTATCCGCCCGGGCAAAAGTTTTATATACAGCAGCGTTCAACGAATTTCCTTACTGAATGAAATCCAATGAATAGAAGAACTGTACAAAAACGATTTACTGAAATTCTTGGAAAATACATAAAAATCTTCTTAAAATTACAAAAATTATTTGAACCCATTAGGGAAAAATGAGTTGAAATTGAACCCATTTGAATAGTAAGAGAATGTTAGTAAAAAAAATTGGATTACACCTATTAATTATTAGATCTTCCAACTATGAACCAAATCTTGATTTAGTTTGATTTCTTTCTTATTTCAAACTAACATCACTGAGCACTGAGAGAATTTCAATAATTATATGTTTCAAATTCTCGATGGAAATGATTTCCTTGATTGTCTCGTATACTTTATGACATGAATTTGTATTTGTTAAATTGAAATTAAAGTAATATTCTCTGAACTCACAAAACAAAACGTATTTCACCTTTTTTGACATCACTTTATCACTATCAAAACAGAATAGCTGAAATAAATTACACACTATTTTCACAGAGGCAAGGTAGACTGAATTCAGAAATAGTTCGCTTTAGAATTAAACTTGCTTTTGGCACTTATATTTTGACCGGCACAGACAAACGCGTTTTTTTTTCTTTCTCTAAATCAAGCCAAATTTTAAATGCTCATTCATCCGACTGTATTAAAACTACATGCCAGCAGTGTTCTTTAAAAATACCTTGAACAAGAGTAGGATAGAAAAAATATCTCTCGCACCCGATTCACTTGAAGGTGTATAGTGTGTAAAAGCAACTAATAATGGATACACTACAATTATTTCTTTGAGACTGTATCAAATTGCTGTATCATATTCAATAAAAAACTGACAGTTAAAAATTAAAGTGACGTTATCAACTGCGTTCAATACAAACTTATGCTGTATTATCAAGAAAGGGTCAAATTTGATAGCATTTCCCGCCTGAAAACATCAAAACGTCTACTATGAATGCAATTTTATGTATTTCCTCTGCATTTGCTCTGAAGTAATTTATTTTTATTTTATTATAGTGGATACTGTAGTAATTATTGAGTTTTTTCAGGAAGTCTACCATTTTTTATAAGCTCAATTTGTTAACTACAAAATGATTCGATCGAATATAATGGTATCAACAGAGTAATGAGTGATATTGATAATAATAATTGATTCACTGTTATAATTTACATTGATGAAAAGTATTTTTTATGATGTAATAAAAATATTTCATTCACTCGATTTTGAGACATTAATTCCTATCACTGAAACGTGTTATTATACAAATTAAATAATTCGAAGTCATTTCATATGTGTAAATTAATGATTGATCGTTTATCTTATTCAAACGTCAATATTAATTTTATTGCAGAAGGCAGATACACCAAAAAATTAAATTAATTTTAATTTTTAAGGACAACTAAACAAATATTGAGACTGTCAAAAAAAAATATATTGCATAGCATAAACGACAAAGATGAAAGTCCCTTGTTCGTGACAATAATTATTATTATCAAATCTTTTTTGTTAAAAAAAAATAATATTAATAATAAGTTGGTATAGTGATGTATTTTCTTTACATAAGTAAATCTAATAGGCCTACCTAAGTGAGAAAAACGGATAATCTTGAGAATACTTATGGAATCTGCTTTAAATTTTCCAGAATTGCCTCTCGCAAATAACCAGCAGTGTATCTACTAAAGAGCATGGCCCTTACTACTTCTTTAGAAACGATGGATTTGAGCTGGTAGCCAGAGCACCAATATAATGGCTTCCCAATCCAATTATGACAGCTTGGTGATTTTATCGGTTTAAAAAGGGTCTCTCACACTGGTATTAATAAAGAGATACACTTTCTCTGATGTAGTGTCATTAAATTTATTTCAATCTATTGTTGATTGAACAATTTTTTCAATAAATTACACTTCATCAATATGCACATAACAAATTCAAATCGTTTTGTCATGGGTGATGCCAATTAAAATAATTTATACGGCAAGTTGCACAGATATCGAATTATTGAATTAAACCATCGTAAAATGACGTCAGAAACGTTCATTGGTTCTCGTTGCGTTGGTTTTGTTAGATGTCATCATTTTTCGGCAATCATTATTGCAATCATGCTTCATTGCAATCATGGCAAATTATGCAATCATTGGTTTTTTATGCAACTGGCTGTTGGACTTGTGCGTGGGTTTGGGAGAGATAATTATAACTAACAGATTAATGAATCTACAGTTTTCTAGATGGATTTCGACGAACCTCTGAGAAATAGAGTATTGATTTAAAGGCACAAAAATAACTGAAAATTAATTGTGCCGGCTAACAAACGGTCCATTCTACAAAATTATCAAACTTTTGTTACTTATTCTCAAACTGGAAACGAGATTGGATACCGCACCAACCGTTCGGCTACTACTTATTAATTAGACTATACTACTTGCTCATAATTTTCGTCAAAATTGGGAGAAAACAGTAAGGGCTGAGATTGTTTTTATCTCTTGAATCATGTCATGATATTTGTGTTTGTATCAATATTAAAGCATGACTGAATAAATAAATATTTCAGCTGCATTATCACTAGCATGAGGAGTATAATATAGGCCTATCAAGGAATAATAGGGCCATTACAGTATCACTATTGTTTCTGTGGAGAAAGTATAACAAAATACATTATATTTAAAATCATTTTTGGACTAACAAACATTAAAAAAATGTTTTCTAAAATATAAGTGGCATATTATATAAGAAGCATTTTGCATCGCACCTGGTCATAACATATTATATAGGTAGTAATAATTAATTTTTTGTTTAAAAATCTAATTTATAACAATCTGAAAGATTGCAGTAAAAATAATGGTGATTCAAATTTGCGGTGTTGGTGTGATTATGTCTGGACTAAATATAAATGTACGAATTGATATTAATGGAGGTGGAAAATATAGCCTTTGTTTCTGGCACTCCCGATTTTACGTGTAATGTAAATTTAATCATAAAAGCCATTAAGAGAATGAGAATTTCTACTTATAAATTTGAGCAAAAGAAAACAGATAACCCATTCTCTTGAATTAAAAAATAGTTACAGTGATATATGTATATATAGAGTAGGTAATAGTAATGAAAATAATTCAAGTGAGTTTTAAAATAATGTAATAATATTGTCTATAAATTAATGTAATACAGCATTGACGTTTTGACTGCAAACAAATAAATAAAAAATGAACCTTCCAATAACAGTTTCATCTTATTCAAGCTGAATACTGTATTAAAAAATAAAATAAAATCAAGTTTAGAATTTGTTAAAAATATTATATTAAAATCATTAGCAGAAATGAATTTACAGAATTTTAAAATCTCATACGGTAGGTACCGTATGACAAAAATCATCATAAAGCTCATGCTGGAAATTGATTTATTAATTTTCTAATAATTATTTAAAATGTTGTAGAAACTATTGTATTAAATTCCAAGTACTGAACAGTTGAGTAATATACTTACTTACTAGTGAGTAACTGGAAATTTCATTTGTTCTTATTAAAAAAGATTTAAATTTTCTTTGTGAAAAGCAAAATAATTTTAAAAACGGCGGCTAACGATATTATTATTGTATTGATCGAGTTTTAGCAAACATGAAACAAGAATGTTTAGTTCGTTGTGGTTCGACTTTGTTACATGTAGAATTAATTTCCTTTGAAATAAATTATTTTTCAAATTGGATTAGACCAATGTCATACAAATTCAAATTATAAACATTGAATAAATGTTAAAAATTATTGAAATTGATACAAATATTTTTCAAAAACCGTACCAAATTCAAATGCGAATAATATCGATGACTCTATATCGACTTCTTCATCTTGAATCGATTGTCGATACAAGTAAGATTAGAGCAGAAAAAGTTAGTTTTCAATCAATCGCTAGTGTTATCATGAGTTGTGTTGAAACTATATAAAAAATCATTGGAAACTGCTCAGTAAATATCAATTTTTTAATCTTATCTTAAATAAATTAATCAATTTAGAAATTTGCCCAACCCCTTGTGTTGAAACTCCTACGATGCCAAAACTTCCTAGCCAATCGACCAATCGTCATAAACCGTAGGTTGCCCACAGCAACAAAGATGGCAGAGCCAGAAGGTAAGTGTAAACATGTGTAAAATAACATGAAATTTAAATGACATTTTATGAATTACATTACTTATTCAATGATAAAATCATTATATATAACCAAAATACATCTATTTCATCCATCATTACCTGAGTGCAATCTCACATTCAATTCTAACCTTGAGAGTGTTGACAATAAAATTTCTCCAGAACCCCTGGATTTATCATTCTATTTTACTTCAATATACAATATATCAATTGCCTATGATATACCAGTATTTAACCATTCATAGGAAGGTACATATTCTATTTATTCCGTACTATATGCCAATCATCTTCTATTTGAAGGCTTAGCTATATAAGGAAACTTGCTTCAATGCTATTCAGCTTTGGAAGGTTTTCATCTAAAACCTTCATTCATTGGTTTTACAACATACTCTCAAGATGTATTAGATATTCTATACCATTCTGACAATTATAAATTGCGGTGTACTTGATTAATTTTTATGCTCAAATAGGTCTTATAGATTTTATTGAAATAGACCTATTATTATTCTTGCTACTGTTTTGAAGTAGGCTTAACATACTTCATAGCTCATTGCCAAATGCCAACTCCTGTCCTGTAAATATATGAACGTCTTTGATTGAACCTTGTAATTACTAAGAACTGAATGGTGAAATAGTATTTTATTCAATTGTGAATTATCCATCTCTTATTCAACCGATAGGCCTACATGCTGTCTTATTTTGAATCACCTTTCCCAAATTCATTTCATTTGTTGACAATGTACTTCTGAATGTTGAAGTTTCATTTATTGACATTATACTTCACAATGTAAATGCAGACTAATGCCAACATTTACAAAAAATAATTTTACAACTTTGCTAGACGAACAGAATTGAGAAAATTGCAGTAATTCATTGAAGGAATGATACTGGAGTGCAGAACTAGCCTAATCCAAATTTCACTACCCTGCTTATACTAGTCTCAAAATGTTGAGCATTTAACAACTCCGAGCAATTCTATCGTCTATTCAATTGTATTCTCTATTTTATTATCCAGAATGTTTATCTATGCAGTGGAATAAACGAGTGCAGCAGCAAAGATCCTGTTGTCCTCCAGGGCCTTCAGGGTTGTTGACAGCAGATTGAAAAAGAAGGCTCGGAGTCTGCATAGGCTGGGGAGTCTTCATATTTTTTTCAGTCTCAGAGAACGGGGCGCATTTACGCATGCGCAGAACAAGCTGAACTGAACGCAGAGTGACTAAACTTATATGTGGGAAAATCCTTTATTATAGACTAATAATAATATAATTGAACTTTTTTTCAGAAAATTTGATTAGAAAACCAATATAGCTTAACTTAAGTTACAGTTACTGACGTAAAGTTAGTTACTGACCTATTTTCTTATTTGATTCCTGCCATATGGCAGCGATTTTTTCTGTTATTTCTCGACGTGTCCCAGTGGGTTTCACTTAAGTGACCCCTTTTATGGACCTAATAATTAAATACTAAAAAAAAAAATACTAGTTACGACCGTTTCGCCGTTGGTCTTCATCAGACTCATGAAAGTTTTTTAAAAGCAGTGTAATTTCGTTATTAGAAAAAAAGAATGGATATACAATTCAATGTAATAACAATTTTTATTGAATTTTTGTTTTCAGAATCAATTCCGTCCGTTCTACTGCCTTGCAACTCATGTGGACGCACATTCCGTCCCGACGCACTTTCCAAGCATGAAAAGTATTGTGAAAAGTCACTTATCAAAAAAAGAAAAGTATTCGACTCCGCCAAGCAGCGTCTTCAGGGAGATCTCGCCGAGTTTCTGCCGGTTCTCGCCACACAGAAGAAGAAAATCGACAAATCGCCGATTAGGAAAACACAGTCGAAGTGGAAGGAGAAGCATTTGGAGTTTGTTAGGGCGATTAGAGCGGCCAAGGGAGGGCCGGCGTCGACGGAAGGCGGAGGCGGCGCTGCTGCTCCGGCGCCCCCTGTCAAACCGGTCGACCACGAAAAGTGTCTCTATTGCGACCGCTATTTCGGACCGAAAGCCTACGACAGGCATCTGGAATGGTGCAAGGAGCACAGCAGTCTCGTCCGGCCGAAAAGTCCGGCTAGTATTCAGGCCAAGCAGAGGCTTGAAGCTCGAACTAAGGTAGGCCTAATAAATCTAGAAGCAATTATTCGATCTACAGTATAACCACAAACCAATTCACACACTAAGGCCCGTATCTACCATTTAAACTAAGCTCAACAAAACTTATATTTAACAACTCACTAGGATTCAAAGTTCAAACCAAGAAGTAGGTAATTCAGGTAAGTTTGAACTGTGGATTTAAGTTTGAACGAAGTTAAAACTAAGTTTTGTTAGAGTAAGGCTTGTGTGCACCATCTAAGTTCAACAAAACGTAATTCAAACTTGGTTAACTGACTATTCACAGTTCAAACCAATTTTAAACCGTGGATCTACAGTTTAAACATGCGTTTAGTTTGATTGGAGATGGTGCATACGGGCCGTAGATACATATCCAGAGATAAAGCCTAATAATAAAATCTGTGGATAACGGAAGCAATAATAGAACCTCTAAAAGGCCTAATTCAATAAAAATGTACATCTTAAATAATTTTTAATCAGATTGAGAATCATTAATATAATTTTTAGAAAGACATAATACTGATAGACCTGATGATTAATGACATAAAGCCTCACATGAGTTACCGTGTGATCCTTCTTCGGGAACGAAAAAATTTCTAATAACTATTTCAAAAACTTCAATAGTTAGAATGGAATAGAATAAAAATAGAATAGAATTTAGAATAGATTAAATAGAATGAATTAAAAAGTTGAATAGAATTTAGGCTATTTACAAGGACTTCGTCAATTTACCATTCGAAGGCCATTCTTATTCTTCTATTTGGTCAACTGTGAAAGTTCAATGAGTTTTTTCTGACAATTTCTCAAAATGTATTCAAGCGCTTGAAATATCTTATTAATATGACTAGGTATATAGGTATTCTAGTCTTAAATAAAATAAAACACTAAAAGATATTGTCAATTCCACTGTTTTTGTGGAAAACAGTGACAATATCTTCTAGTGTTTTATTTGATTATGGAGTTCCACAACATCAATAAGATTTCTACAATCAAGTATTCTATTCTTATCTTATTCTTCTAATGTCTGTGGTAATATGTAATGAGCTTTTAATTTTCGGCAGTATAAGGCACCACTGCTGAACAGAACCAGGCGTGCTTCGATTAGCGAAAAGTGTTCACCAAAAAGTTGCACCAGGGATCCGTCACCTGCCGCCGATAGACTCACCAGAACACGATCCAGTTCACTTTCATCAAGAACTGTTACAAGTGAGTTGAAAATAATATTGATCTACCTCAACAGAGACTTAACAAATTTAAAAGTTTTCCAATTCACACAGGGTCACGTTTTCTCAATCTACTTTCAAATACTTAATTCACTTTATAGTACAATTCATGCAAAGTAGTATAGAGGGAAAATATCAAGTGTATTCCTCATTAGGCTAAGCCTAAGCCTAGGCTAAGTCTTATCACTAACGAAACCAAATCTTGAATCTAGAGATAACAAGGGTGACATTCAAGGGTAAGTGGGCTCGTACACCGAAGCAATAAGCAATAGGCAATTAGCAACATTTGGATCATATGATCGTCTACTCTATAGAAACAAATAGTCCAATGCACACCTAAAGCAGCTGTTTCAGTGTGCATTGAACTATTGGTTTGTATAGAGTAGACAATCATATGATCCATATGTTGCTAGTAGCGTATTGCTTATTGCTCCGGTGCACGACCAAGGTAAAGTGTGTGGCCGGCCTAAGGATTAATATTTGATGCGTTCTATCAAAACTTTTAGAGCATTCTATTAATTTACATTATTCATTTATCGGTTACAAACAGGTTTGATATAGTTTTGGTTTATGAACCATGAGGGGTTCTATTAGTCTGTGCAAACCTTAGATTGCAGTGTTACGTTTATGGGGCGCAGTGTTGCCGGATTGTAGCCAGCAAACTCGGAGGAGTAAGTATTCAAAACTTGACATTCTATGCAGTTGGCTCCAATGACTGCTCGAGTTTATCAAACCACGACACTAAAAGACCTGAATGTTGAAAAATGCTTTCTCAATTCATTCTATCTCTGGGTGTGCTAATGTTTTCTCATTTATGTAGTTCTCATAGAACAAGAAATGTAAACAAAACAAGAGAAAGAGTGGAAAAGAGAGCGAACAGCTGTGAGTGAGGAGTAATAAACAAATAAGCAAAACATGGCAACAGCGCTTCCATATCCCCATAACAAATAGCATTGCCATTTAAACGCTTACTGCATTCTAAGGTTTGCACAGACTATAGTTAAATGAAGCAGAAAACGTCTGAAATCTAATGTAAAAACTTATAAAACTATTTTGCCTTGAACTATCACAATTTTTCCAGATATGAATCGAGAACCGTTGAGCAATGTCTCGTCGAAAACCAACTCTGGTATGGATTCATTTAGAAGAAATCAACCTGCCCGGAATAGCCGACGAAGTGTATCTCCTTTGAAGAAAACAACGCCGGAAACCGCTAAGTAAGCAACTTATTTATTAGTATATCTATTTTCATCTTCGAAATAGAAATATTTATTTATTCATTCAGCAATGTATTATTCAATACTTTGCATTGAAATATAAAGTATCGACTGTAAAGTATCAGTCGATACTTTAAAGTACCTTCGTACTTTAGTACTTTAAAGAGAAGGTACAAGAGGCTTCTATAGTTCTGTAATTCAATTATAATTTATTTAATAGTGATTATAAATCCTCAACTTGAAATTCGATAACTTCATTCAACTGACATTTTGTTTCACATTGTAATAACACATTAATGTAATATATTGTAACATATACCTGTACATTGTAAGTATAATAAGTTTCATAGTGTTAATAATCTCCAAATACATTTCAGGGAAGATACTGAACTTTCTCGTTGAATAGGTCTATACATTTTTTCCCTATAACAAGTAAAATAAAAAACATCCATCTACTTCATGTTATTACCGTATTATTCTTCACCTCATTACCATGCACAAGTAAAACATCTTATGTGGGCATCATCTGCAGCAAAAAAATTATTGTGTTAGAGGATAGGAAAGGGGTTTCAAGTGTCTGTTTTGATTACGGTTATTTTTTACAGGAATAAGGCAGTCAACAATAATTTAAATCAAAACAATCGAACCAGAGGAAGGCAAGTCGCTTCGCATGTAGTGAAAAATGAAGCCAAAAGAGAGGAAAAAACTACACCGAAATCAGTGAAGGATGACATATTCAGTGCTTCTTGTAACATCTCGCCTATTACTCCTGGACAGAATCAAAGACAAAAAACACGAACGCCTTCCCACAACAGGTATGCTTCCTCCTTTAGTTTTTATCTACAAACTTCAGTTCATAAATAATCTAAAAATGCAGTCCTTGTGATACTACAGAAATGACTAGAGTACATCACATATAAATAATATTCAACTAATCAAACACAATAGATTACCTATTAATGTGTGAGAGTTAATCTCCATTAAAGGTTTGTCTAAATGGCAATCAGTGAAGATTTTATGGCATCAAAAATTAAGATTATCAATTGAAATATTTTTCTCTTGAGTCCATTATTATATTATTGTATTATTTATATTTTATTGACTTCCTAACTTTTATCAAAATATTTTCTCGTTGGAAATGAACCGCGTTTCACTAAATGGCAATTTTTAGAATGTGTTCATATTCCCTGTTCTCAGCGGCCCAAAATACAGCTCGCATTCCCAGTCAAAAGGCGAACAATGCATGTTGAATACGATTCTGATCAGTCAAGACGTTATGGGAATGACAGTTCAGCAATGCTGTTTGAAATCAGACACTGAAACCGACGAATTGGCTGAGAAGTATTATAAAGTTGGAGAAGAATCAAAGTATTTGAAATGTGCAAAAGCTAGACAAACTTCGTCCAGGAAGTCACCAAGCGTTCGCTATGGTAAAAGACAACAATTTAAACCGGATTTATCAATGAGTAATGATATTGTTCATTTCACTGGCATTGACGACGATCATATTTCCAAACAAAACCAAATTTATATGCCTTCAACTGATTGTGACAATTTTATTCCTGATGTACATGAATCAGACTCGTCGATTGAGATTCTCCGTAGAACAAAGAATTCCCGAATTCTTGCTGCAAATGAACTTGCCGATTCAATTGTTACTGTTGGACAATGCTCCAATATTGGTGATGATAATGCGGATAATAAACTTGGAACTTATGGTTTAAAGCTAGTCCCTAATGAAGTCGGAGTGTCTTTGATTGATAGGGAACTATTGACATCTGACCTTGATATCAACTCTTCTAAATTTCATAGAGATGATGGTAACGCATCTCAATATTCAGAAAGTAGAGATGAGTTTGATGTGGGACAAAATAGCTTTTTTACAGAAGAGTGTAGCAACCCTGAAATGGTTGCCCGTCCACTTGAGGAAGAAGTCGAAGTAGTGTCCCGTTCACTTGAGAAAGAAGTTGTCTCATCTGAAGTAAATGCTATGTTGTTGACTGAAAACGAACCGAAAGTGAGTTTGAAAATGCTGTTCTCCAATCCAAAACTCGATAGCAAAGAGAATCTTTGTTCCAATTGTCGTAAAAGTAAGTCGGAATCAGATGTGCTGTTGTTTTATAGAAAAGATATGATGAAGTGTTGCATCAAACAAAGAGAACGTATATTTGAAGTGAAGAAAAGCTTGTTTTCATTGCTTTCCAATCATGCTTTGGATGCTCCCAGCAGACACAAAGAAAGCCAAGGAAGTTTGTGGGAAGATGCAGAGCCGGATTTCTGTAAAGTGGGAGAATACGATCATCCCAGTACAGATCGAAGTTTTACCAAATACAAATCATGTTCATCAATTAATGAAAAAACTTGTTCCGATAACGGTTCTGAAATTGAAGTGATTGACGAGAGTGAAATAGCAGAAGGTGACTACAATTTTCAATGGGGAAGTACACATGAAATTCTATCTCCAAAAAGGAAACTCAGCCCTGAAAGTGTTGAAGTTTTAGAAGAGAAGTTCTGCAATCCTATTTTTTCTGACGAGGGTCCTAGAGTTGAAGAGGTCTCTTCCATTCAAGAAGACTTAGTTGATTACATTGGTGGCTGTAAAATTGACACTCACGATTTTCCGTGTGAAAATTATCCAGAAGTTCAATATCCAAGTATTGAGGTTCCCTCTGAAAGTGTCGATTTGATTGAAAGCTTAGAACAAGTCAGCATTTGTGACACCGCTCAGGATTGCTTAGGAGATAGAAAGTCAATTCTTGAAAACGAAACCAGTGAAGATGATTTTTATAAATCAAGTGGAGAATATCTTCCTAGACTTGTTGAATGTGAAGCAATTTGCCCAACAACATTTGAACAACCGAATACGACTGGAAACAGTCATGATGGTTTTCAAAAATCAATGAATACAAGTGGAGAATTTCTTCCCGACTGTGGTGAATGTGAAAGTGGATTATCTGCTACTTTTGAACTACCAGATAAAGTCTCTGATAAAGAAGATGAAAACTTGAATGCAGCCATCACAACTGATGTTTGCCTGGAAGAAAAAGTTGGCTTGATCGATGCTGAATTAGAAATCGATGCTTATCCTGTTGAAAATGTGGAAGATGATAGATTAAGCTATATCATAGAAACTGATAAAACTATAAAAGAAAATGATAATGTTGAGGAATCTGTCGTTACAAGTGATAGTGGAAATCACGTTAAAGATGTGGATGGATTTATTAGAAATGGGAGTGAACAAAATGAGTTTGAACAACAAGATCAATCCAAAGAAAGATTGAAGACACGAAAGAAGTGGAGAATTATTGAATGCAATAAGTTGAAAGATGTGAGTATTTTGAACTCTGAGCATAATCTAGATTATAATGAAGGATCACTTGAAAATGTTGAATCCGTGGACCCACGGGCTGATAATGAATGGGCCGAAAAATTACAAACTGCAAATAAAAAAAGTTTGCTGCGAAGAAAATTCAAATCCAAAATTCCTTCTAGAAATGTTAACAAACCGCCAGCTGATGTGAGGCTTTTGAAAAATAAAATTCAAACACCTTCTAAAAATAAAACCGGTGAAGAATTAGAAACATGGAAAAGTAGATTTCCTCTTATTGGTAAGAGTTCTTCACCAACTGAAATGGAAAGTATTCCTAACATTGAATTGAAGGAAACTAAAACTGAATCTGAATCGTGTGCTGTATTGTATTATAACGAATCTGTTGGGCGGTTGTGGAAAATAAACAATTTCAATGCAGATTGTAAAGGATTCGAAAATTCAAGAAACAAGACTTCATATTCTAAAGAATTCGAATTTTCTAATTCAAGAAACAAAACTTTCTCCCTGCCGCCAATAAAAGAATCAAGCTCGGCGGAGAGTTCGAAATCTCTCAGCATAAAGCAAAGTGAAACAAAGATAGAAAGGGTCGAACGAAATGGAGCTGTGGAATCAATAGAAACAAACCTGTTGAGAAAAAAGCATTTGCCCATGATAAGGAGAACAACTAGTAATGAAATGAATGTTGAAGATGGAAGGAAAATTGCAAGGAGGTTAGTTTTCCCAATACAGTACAGTTTGTGAGGTTCAGCTTGAGCTATGGGTTAGCACTTTTCCATATCCTGGGGACCGGAAAGGCACAGGCACTCTATGCTTCATCTCTTCACACACCGGTTCTAAGCTCTTGCCTAGGTAGCAGCATAGAGAGGGATGTACGTCCCAGGATATGGAAAAGCTGTAACCTGACCTATGGACGGACATTGTGTGAAACAACAGGTTGCGACCTGCATTTGATCACTTTAAAAAATCTCAATCAGCTGATTGAGTTACTATCATCAGAGGCATTTCGCACAGAAAAATAACAAACATTACTTCAGTGGCGTTAGACGCTTGGCATTAGATGGATAGCGATATATATAGCGATGATGACCATAGAGTAAGATGGCAAAGAAATAATATCTCTCTATCTATCTAATGCCAAGCGTCAAATTGAATGAATATCACTGTAACGTCAGTATTGTTATTAGGTATTTCAAACAGACAAAAGAATACCCAAGTCATTAGTGGTTAGTGAGACAGTCAATAAAGATCAGTCAGTTGCTTATAGACAATTTATGCAATACTGTGCTTCATAACTATGTGAAATCTATCTTATATCTAGTCTTGACTAACCAGTGCACGCCTAGCATTATAGAGAACAACAACAACACATAGTGCATGATAGTCAATAGAAATTTCATTTCATTGAAATCATCAATAATTGATTTATATTTCAGTAATTATTAGTTGATTGAGATGTTGTATTTAAGATTGATTTCAACATTATTATATTGACCATTCAAATTAATATCCAGCTTTATTATTGCAATAATTTGTATACTGAATATTATTCTAATCATGCTGATAATAAAGTTGGCAATAACAAAATAGTTTATAAAAGTGATAAATTCATGCGTTCTGGAGTTTCGCTTTTTGTTGGCTCAATTGAAATTGAATATTAGACTTGATAATTTAGCTCTCATTTACCAATTGTAAGCATTAAGTTGTATTAGTGTATTTTCATCGTACAAAATTAATAGAAGTATGATGAATCTCTCTGTAGGATCATACTACCTCGTGTAGTGAAACATGTAGTCACATCAATGCTGCCAAAACGTTTTCCAGTCGTGTGAGTGTCAAGACAAACTCATAATTTATGAATTACACACCCTTCGAAGTCTGTAGATACTGTAGATGCACCATAGCTAATATTCTGCTTATTGACTAGCTTTTTGTTTTGTTTTAACATTTTACTATTACTTCCCTGATCTGAATGAGACCAATTAGTCCATTACCTCATTTTTTCAATCGATGCATTTTATTCTTTCAAATTGAAATTTTTCAATAAGTTCAAGTTGGAAATTTTGTTGTTCTAGCTTTTTCTTTATTTTTGGTTTACAGTTGATCTTGTACTAGCATTATCCACATTAGAAAAATTGAAAATAACATGTACCTAAATACTTTTATTTGTTCCTTTTCTCGAATAATGTAAATGATAATTTTCTCATTCGAACTGCAATTATTTCCTTATAGTTTTATCATTTGATCCTAACCACCCTTTGGTTCCCCTCTTATTTTTTCCTTAGTTTTCAAAGTAGAGTTGAAATTTTGTTTAAAAGCAGGTAAATTATAAAATTGTGTTTTCCAGTAGAATTATTTTTCATTAGGCTCATAGAAATTGAATTAAATTTATTGTGGTATGGTGATCAACCGATTTTTCATTCTGTAATTATAATTAACTATGCCGATTGAACTACAGATAACAGCCCAGTTGCACGAAAATCCAATTAAATTTAACCTCGAAGCTCAATCAAATGAATAGATTTCACGGAGATTAATAGGGATTTATTGCATAGATTTCGATAATTTTCGGGCCGTATGTGCTGCCGCAGATACTATCTTAGTATTTTGATTGAAAGAATTATTCTTCAGTTTTCAATTTCAAATATTTATTTGGAGTTAGAATATTTTCATATTATTATTATATGGCGTCTTAACTCATGCGCAATTTACAAAAAATATACTGCCCAAATCAGCTTCTCTTCCTTCATTTTAAATATCCTATAATGGTCGTTCTCTTATTTAAATGAATGAATAAAATTTATTTAAATCCGGTATGTTTTCAAAAAAAAATTTAAACAATGTTCATGAGAAACCCCAACACTTCTAATCTCAATTGGATCAATTTCTTGAAGTAATAGAAATAAAATGACAAAAACAATAAGACATTTTTTCTATCATTAATATCGTGAATTAATATGAACGTTCATATCGTTTTTCCACCTGAAACTCATCTCACCTGAATCTGTTCTTGTTTATGAGTTAGTGACAAGAAAACACTGACATCAGTCTCTGATTCAGATGAATTTTCAAGATGAATAGAAATAAAACATAACAAAAAATATTTTTTCAACCAATTCTCTAGAAAAGCTTTTATTGAACTTGTTTCTCCCTTGAAATTAATATCATACAAATCTCTTGTTTATGAGTGAGTCCTACTAATGTTCACAGGAAAAACTCAGTGATTATCGATCTCAATGATATAAATTGAAAGAAAGAAAATACTGAAATTCATTCAAGAGAGTTATTTTGTCAATTTTCACTGATCGCTTTATTTGTACTCTCAAATTCATCTCATACAAACGGTTTGTTCATGTGTGACATTTTCAATTGCTTGTTTTTTCCAAGTGAACTCTGTAATGTAATGTGTTTAGGTCACGTTACTCTCACCCCACCCAATTCATCTCATACCATTTTTTGTTCATGACATTTTCAATTTCTTGCTCTTTTTAAGCGTACTGTTCAAAATGATGAAATGTTTACAGTATAATGTTTTTATGGTCACTTCCCCTCCCTTCAAACACATTTCATTGTTCATGAGTGACATTTTTAATTGCTTGCTCTTTTTAAGCGTACTCTTTATAATATAATGTTTTTTATGGTCACTCTCCCTCCCTTCAAACCATCTCATACAATCTGTTGTTCATGGGTGACATTTTCAATTGCTTGTTCTTTCTATTATTGTGTTTATGGTTAAGACATCCTCACCACCCCAAATTCCTGTTATAATCTTTTGTTTGTTCTGTTCATGTGAACTCGATATAATTTTATGGTCACCCCCTCCCTCCAAATTCATCTGATACAATTTGTTGTTGAAGAGTGTCATTTTCAATATTGCTTGCTCTGTTCATGTGAACTCTCTTGTTAATATGTTGTGTTTTATGATGGTGTAGCATGGATAATACAATTTGTTGTTGAGTGTCATTTTCAATATTGCTTGCTCTGTTCATGTGAACTCTCTTTTTAATTTGTTGTGTTTTATGATGGTGTAGCATGGAGAACTACGACCCGTACAAGTCGGCCGAGCGACAAATGAAGGAGCTGCTCGGCCTGTCTGATGACGATGATGCTCCCCTGGTGCACTCTCTCGTGCCCCAGCCTCCTCTCCTCTCCAACCCCTCCTTCAATTCGGCGTTCGCGAAATTCTCGCCCATTCACTCGCACGAGTCGCCCCCCTCGCCTGACTCCGATCTAGACAACGACTTTGAAAGACTCGAGGCCGAGAGCCGTGTCACTCCGACCTCGGGCGGTATTGTCGACAAAAACTTCAATCCGATGAGCTTGAGTACGATTAGTTTGTGCTCGACAATTAGTATCGAATCGTTCGACAACAGTAGAAACAATTTGAGAAAGGGCATAAGTTCTAGCGCTAAAGTGGCGAGCTGTGATAGGAAAGTGTCGCTACCGCTGCAGCGGTCTGTTTCCGTTGTGGAGGCTCCTCGACGTGGCCGCGACTTCCTTAAAAGCAACCTTAAAATGGAGCATCTCCTTTTTGGCAGTAATTACACTAACAACAACAACTTCAACGACAACTCTTTAGATGATGAAGAAGACAACAAAACACTTAGGTCATCCAACGAATTATTATTAAAGAATAGTAACAGCTCATTGGCTGACAAAACTCTTCGATCGTCGAACGAATTATTGAAAAATAGTAACAGCTCATTGGCCGACGCCAGTCGCGCCGAACAAGAACTGCTCAAGTCGGTGTCGGAGTTTGAAAAGTTGTTTGCCACGCCTGCATCAAGTCTCAATCCCTACTCTCCTCTAATACCTAACTCTAGTCCCGCAAATACCCTCGTGTCTTTGGACCATATCGACAAGCATCGATCGCAGGCCAACAAATTCATCACCGACTCTGCGTACAACAGGTAACCACTAAAGCTCACATTGCATGCCTTGGAGAGTACTAAAACCTAAAGGGATTATAATCCTTGAAGAAAATTAAATCATCCATCTTAAAATACTCCATTATGATAGAGTGCTCAAATTAAATAGATAGTCTCATTGAATAGTGCAATACATGAAGGACTCCTGCATACATCAAGTAACCACTAAACCTCTCATTGCATGCCTTGGAGAGTACTAAAACCTGAAGGGACAGTTTGGGGTATGTTTCACGATTGTACGAACCTCAATTGTCCATTTTGGAATAGTCTTTTATGATATTCCAAGAGTTCTCAAATTAAATAGATAGTACTAACTTCGCATACAAGTAAACCTCTACACTTTACATTGCATGCCTAGAAAAGTTCTAAAACCTAAAGGGATAGTAGTTTGGGGTAGTTGCACGATTGTACGAACCTCAATTTTCCTCTATAAAATGGTCAATTATGATAATCCAAGAATGCTCAAATTGAATAGAATGATAATGCCATCAGAAATTATTCAGTGAAAAGAGAGATTATAGTTGGAGATTATCCAGTTGAAAAGTTTGCACAAACTTCAGTTATTATCCGTTTTAGAACCATCCATTATCCATTGTAAATTGTCCTTGGCCATTACTATCTACAATCAGCGATTTTAAGTCTCACAGGTGATGGAGTCGTGATTGCCGTTCGTGCAACAGACAAACATGCTGTGCGAAATATTTATTATTGAAATCTACTGCATGCAGTTTCTCTGGCATGTCAAAATTCAAATCAAAATCTTTTGGTCTTTTCTGTATTTCTTATAAGATGAAACGTTATTGTCGTTGAACATATTTTTACAAAAAATGTTGACAACGTCACTCGTTCTACAATACATAGAAAGTCGGTTGCACTCTACAGAAAAATGTACATAGAATAATAACGAATTTAGTGATTGCTCAATTGTACAATATTGGTGAATTTTTTAGTCGAATAAATTATACAATTTATAATGTAATACTGCATTCGTGTCCGATGATTCTTTATTGATTGATTTTTTTCTGTTCTTTATGTGGATGGAGCTTCATAATCTTTGAACATATTTTTCAAAAAATGTTGATAATAACGTCAATTTCTTTACAACACATAGAAAATCAGATGCACTCTACAGAAAAATGTACATACAACGAATGAACAAGAACAAAATGTACAATAACGAATTTAGTGATTGATCAATCGTACAATTTTTGTGAATTTTCTAGTTGAATAAATCATTGAATAATATCGTTGAAAAATATCATTGAATGATATAAAGACTCGGAAAATCAAATATGTCGAATAAATCATTGAATATTATAATTCAAAAATATCATTGAATGATGTGAAGACTGAATGGTTTTGTGTTGTTGGTTGCAGCCTGAATCGCAAATCACCGCAGGAAGGGAGTCCGGTGGATGTCGACAATTGTTCGAGTGGATCGGACTGTTCGTCGACCCGCGGTAAGGCGGCTCACACGGCCAACTTCTGCCACGAGTGCGGAGCGAAATTCCCCGTCCTAGCCGCCAAATTCTGTTGCAACTGCGGAGTAAGAAGGCTTATTATTTAGAAGAAAACAAAACAACGATTTGCTGCTCTTCATGTGCAATCATTAAATCTAGTTTCGAACTTCTCTCGACGAATTAATTCTTGTAAGCTATTATTTATTTATCATTCACGTAGACAAATAGTGTGGTAAAAAGTAATAATTATTCTCTAAATAGTGTGGAGATACTGAGTTTCCTAAAACTACTACTAAATATTCTTGTACTCTTATGTCAAAACGACGTAATGAATTAGTCATTAACTCTAATGTCTACCTACTATAATAATAATAATAATTTTAAAACTAGTTAATAACTTGAAAACAACTTGCCTTTGATACAACTTGAAGAAGGCTCCAACTTATACAGTACTAATTCTCCTAAAATTACTAAAAAATATTTTCCAATCTTATAGTTGAGGTCAAATTCAAAGCAACATAATATATAATATATATAGCTCTATATGCTTCATAATATGGAGCTTAAAAGTGAATTGATTATATTCTTTCTATGTAGTTTTCGATCAAGATCATGATAATAATCTAAAAATTAACAAATAACTTTAATAAAATCAATGATTTACTTATCGGTGCCTTTTGATTAACTTTAAGGAGGCTTACTTGTAGGCTATCTATTTGTACAATATTGAACAAATATTTTTTAAAAGACATATAACTCCCAAAGACTTCTTCCAATATATTTTTCTTTTTTTGTTCGGAAATACACATGCACGTGCTCTGTGTTTTAGCGTCTCTAGACTGATATTATTACTAACAAATTTCCATTTTTTGTTGTAAGTTTTGTACGTTTCGTATTTTCTTTTATATTTAAAAGTCTTACCATAATGTATTGTATGCGACTCTCTGTCAACACTAGACAAAGATAAGATTTTTCATCAATTAATTTATTTACTTTACTAAAAATCCTACGTTGAGTAATTACCTATAATAGTTTCATTTTTTACACCATAACTTTTAGTTTCGGGTATTTAGGATTTGATTGAAACTGATCTAGTATAATTTTTGTTAGCTTAACTCCAAAAAATTACATTTACGTAGATTTCTACTCACAAAAACTTGTGAACTGTATTTAAAATTTAAGAAGGATTATAATAAAATAATTTAATATATAATAAAATAATAATTTCTATATAATTCCTTATTATTCAGCTCAAAATGAAAGCTACTTATTTTGTATGTTCCATTAGTGGGTTGTTTGTCTCTGCCTTGGAAGTTAGAAGTTGTTTTTAATATTTATAAGATTAACCATTTGATGAAATAGTAAAATTTAAGATTTTAAATTCCAAAAAACTCGAATTTCCTAATTTGATAATTTCCCAATGTTTTTATTAATACTATTACACCGGTGCCTTATTTAAGAAAATTCAAAGGAACTAAGGAAAGAAATCATTAACAAGACAAGTTAGTAGAATATAATATTAAGATTGTTAATCAATGGTGCTCTGGGCTTGGTCCTATTCGACTGGAAACTGCCCCATAAATTTCTGTAGAAATATTTTAGATGCTTAAGAATGAGATACTTCCAAAATAAAAGTTGAATGACGAATTTTGTTACTCAATTTTACGAAATCTCATTTTAAACCCGATTGGCAGAAAGAGATTGAACTTAGGAACTCGATTTTGTGCGACAGAAAGCATTAACGTTTCCTAATTGTTACCATAGCAAGCTATACTAATAATTTACATGGAATTGAAGAATACTTTTTAAACAACTGTATCCTTTTAACTTTTTAAACAATTCTTTCAACTAAAGAATTTTATTCTTTTCCACTTGATATTCTCTGCTACTAAAAATGCAGTAACTCTCTAGAAAAAAGTATTATTTACTCTAAAAGATATTCGAGTCTCATTCATTAAGGAAATATCCATTTTTGATGGATTTTTTTTCTAAATCCATTGTTTTCTATAAATAAAATGTAGCTCATAATCAAAACGTAGACTGGTTTGATGTGTTAAAACTACAGTATATTTTAGCATTAATAATTATTACTAATTATAATTTCTAAAGTTGGAATTATTTATTTTCCCATAAATTATTTTATTCTCATAATCATTAACTTTGAAGAGAGAGTTGTATTCTTCTACCTACTTTTAAATGTATTTCTTATACAATAATTTCTGTACAATAATATTATAAATTCAAATTTTTCCTTATGAAATGGGTAATTTTCTATTGAAAATTTGAAGCTTCAGAAACTATCACTCAAATTATGAGCATATTTGACCTTGTGTCTGTGTTTTCATCTTATGGGTTGATTATTCGTTCTTTAATAAATAATTAAATTAATATTATTCCATGAAGTAATACATAATAATTTCACTAAATGTACATAGACCTATTCTTAATTAATAATCAAGGAATTGAATTCCATTCAAATCTTTATTCAAGTGTAGTGAATATTATTGATGAATTCAATGAATAGATATAGTTTTGAAAAAGTAATTCCAAAGCGTTTATATTTTAAAAGCGTCTTTTGCAAATTGCAACTAAATAAATGTAATTTATTCAATTACTCAATTACAATTAATTGAGTTGTGCCTTACAGTAAAACAATAATGATTTCCAACCCATGTTTAAATCAATGATTTAAGTCTTCATTTTGAATATAATTCAAGTTTCATTTTGAATAGGACAAAACTTTTTGACAATAAAAAAATTGAAAATAATGTGTGAGGTATTCTCTAGAAAGTTATGTTTCTTAATTGAAATAGTAGTAGTAGCAACGAAATATAATTGAGGTGCTCATTATTAAAAGTTTTTCTTTTAGACTGATAAACAATAGGCCTACTTTAAAAATACTATAAGATACACAGATTCCGTCCATAACTTGTCCCATAATTTAGACTTATAAGTACAATTCAAGCCTATACAAATTTAATATACATTTAGTATAAAAGTATCCATATTAGTATAATTTTATCCAACCAAGAATTACAAGTGAAGCAAATAATTGAACTACTGTATTATTATATTTCTTCGGAAAATGTAGAGAAATCACAAGTGAAACAAATATTGATAATTAAAATAATTAAACCACTGTTTTATGATGATTTCCCAGGAGAGGCTACCTTACAATGCTGTAATTCAAAGATTAAGGTTATTTCTGAGTTGATATATCTCTGTCCCAAACCAAAATCGCTTCATGACCTGATTGAATTTATACCAATCTACCTAATCATAACCGTTAGCATTTATTAATTAACTTAATTAAGGTATCTAACTATAATTTACTGGGCACCTAGTGCTGTTATTGCGAATTTAACTTTAATTTTTATACCATTTTTAAGTTAACCCTTCTCGTTACGAGTCCGTTTTTGCCTTTTAATCGTTAGAATAATATTGATAGGATTGGAGAGTAGATTTTAATATTTATAATTTTACGAATTAAATGTTTTATTCCGATGTTCGATGCACAAATTAAATGATCTTATACTCAGTTTTAACAGACTGTAATGTTTTCAATGTTTGTGTTTTGATATATTGGTTTGGATACATAAGTATTAAGGTGTGCAAACTCTCATAAATCACTAATTGATTTAAGTATAATTTTTAAGCTTAGAATTTTTTGATAATTTTTAGTGCATTTAGTCTAATAATAATTGTAGACTGACTTTTTCCAATTCTCTACAACTATAGTAATATACAAAAGATATTTTCTTCCTCTCTTGGTGTTCTTTGTGATTATAGTTGTTTTTTACTTTTCTATTTCTTTTAAATGTAGGCTTGATTCTACTGATTGAAAGTGTGCTTTTATGTAAAAAATATAATAATTATATTTCTAAAGTTCTGTTGGTAGAAAACCTTATGAAACTTTCCTGCTGGTATAGAACGAATTGATGAAGACAAGTTTATGTAATGAGTACTTGATCAAATTTTTGTGGTTTTAATGTATACTTTGGATCTATTTTACTCTAGATTTAAATCCAGTTTTTCCAGTTCAAATCCATTCCTTCACTCAATATTGTCTGAATCAAAGTGACAATAAACGTTTTTCTATCTCAATCTTCTCTATGAAGTTGATCAAATATATCCAGTACCTAAAGTTTTTGAAATAGATTAATTATTGTTCTTTTAGTGTCCGGAATATTAAGCTTTCTTTAAAAAAGAAATAGTTACGTCACAAAGTTCGCCTGAAACATTCAATTCTTCCTCAAAATGATGAATACATTCCGAGAAAACAGTATACAATTTTCCTTGACTGATATTGTCGTTTGCTCATTTTCATAATTCATAATTATACTGTATCGTTTCCATCAACACATCTTAAATAGCATTCGAAGCTATTCCTGTTAACATGGAGCTACTCATCTCCAAAAAATCGTTTCATTTTTTAGGTGTGGGCTAACTAATTTTTCAAATTGTAGTTTTTAATTTTCGTGTTTTAGTTATTATTAATATAATTATTGTTAGCTCGTAATAATCTTGGACAGTTAATTTTCCTTGGATACTTATTTTTTGTTTAAGTTTTTAAGTCTTCTAAGTTGCCATTTTTACTGAATTTATGTCAAATACGGTTCGAGAATCTCATGGGATTCGTCTCCAGTAGGCTTTAATACTATTTAATTTCTTTTTTTATTTGTAGTCGATTCTAAACGCAGCCTTTACTCTATTTGTAAAAGTCATGCTTAATATTTTTAGTTAAATTAATTGCGCAACTAAAAACTAATGTTTTTGGATGTTAAATCCTGATATTATTATTTATAATTCAATCAACGATAACAATTAGGCTTTTAAAAAGCCTCAATGTGTACCATAGGAATGCCTAATATATACCATACATTATTTCACAGTTAGCCATGGATCTAGTCATTTTAATATATTTTATAAATGTTATTTTATTTTATTGTTAATCTGTCGACCTTTTCAAGTTCAACATTTTCATTGATTATTAATTATTATAATCGTCTTCATCTTCATATGTAATCAACTACATACGCAACAACTAGATTAGACAATATAAATTAGTTATATTGTCCAATCTAGTTCATCTATAACATGGATAAAATTTATATCCATTCTTTAAATTCAATGCTTATTACCGTATAATTCGTGTTACAGTACCGTATTGAAGATTTTTTATTGTAATTGTTATGACGACAGAAAATTTGTTTCAATGTTACAAGTAATTGAGGTATGGCTCATTTATGCGGAACATTGAAAATGTCTATTTTCAGTTGAATTTAATTCTATGTATTTTTGTGTGTTGGCACAAACTGTGTTATCATTGCATCTAGTTTGTGTTCATTTTTTATAATATATTGTATGATGTTGTTACTGAAATAATCTTACCAATTCCACGTTAATTTTGTAAAAATAAATCATTAATAGAAATGAATCTGATTCAAAATGGTCAGATACTTTACTATTGGAACATGAATAAAGCTTTCAAATGTTCTTGATAATATCATTCCAAGACATTTACCTGAAAGATCTTTGAGTCTTCAGTTTCAGCAAATAATGAATGTAGAATGTCACAATTTACTTTTTTTTAAATATATTCTCTATATTTTACAATGTTTTGAATTTAATTTAGGCTACTTGATTTGGGCAATGGATGTTTATTAATTGAGAATTCTAACATTCTTTACCCTTTCAAAATTGGTCATTAGTTTTATAGATATTTCGGTAAACAAGCTATCAAACCATTATAATTCGTTTTAGTCTATGGTTTTATAAAACTATGGAACTTGTTTATTAAAACAGTGGTACTAATAAAATGATTACTGAACATTTTTGTATAAGACTTAATGAATTGTTTGTTGAAACTATTAAAAACTAAAATGATTAATTAAATTATTGCCTGTCATTTCCCTGCCTTCCTTTTCCTCTACATAGGAAATAATATGTGTCAATGCTATGATTGTATGTCAACTGTCATGTATACTTTTATTCAATTGCATTGTTTGCTCCTATTTAAAAAAAAAATTATTACAGCCACTCATTTAAAATTTATTCCAATTAATTATTTTTGTGCTACTGGCCATGAGGTGTTGTAGACCGCCCGGTCTAGACGCTAGGACTTGTTGCACAACTCTAGTCCTAGGACTATTGTCCTAAGCAAAGTCCTAGCGTGTAGATGGCATAAGTAATAGGACTTTTGTCCTATATATCAGCGTGGATAAGTCCTAACGTGTAGACGCGATGCAATTCATCCATAAGTCCTATGACTTGTTGTACAACAAGTCCTAGGACAGAAGTCCTACAAGTTCTAGCATCTAGACCGTGCTTTACTCATCTGATTGGAGGTTTACAGGGCACTCTGTACATGGAAGATTTCTGACAGTACCTGATGACTGTTCATTTGTAGACTTTTTTGAGGTTATCAATTTTTACCTGCCATTTTTACATATTTTAATGTATAATTTCTTTCCGTCTAGCTTTTTCATTTTCGATTCGCACATTTTTGAAAATTGACTTAGTTGGTACGACTGTCTACTCCCGACCTAGAGTTCGGTGTTCAGAGATAACCTCGTATGATTGTCTGCATCCTCCCAGCCCAGTGTGTATTGTGAAGTGTAATTTGAATTTAAGTGTCAATTATTCAAATAGTATTATCTAGTCGCGGATGACATTAAAATTGAAATATCATGTAGTTGTTATTGCACAGTGAATATTCGCTCTGTACTGTTTTAATAAACTCTAAAATCAAGATTATTATCTGCTCTGGTTCCTCTTAGTTTATGAGCTTCAGTATTGAGTTACCGGCTCTTCATTAGCCTACAACTTGACATTATTATTGTTCTCGCATTATTGACGGTTCATTTTTGATCACATGGAAGGATAAATGTTTGCTCTTACTTTATAAATTAGAAAAAAATTTGCAATGGGAGCGCATGTTTCTCGTACTGACTTCGAGTATACTTATAATGAAGAACCTCATGCATCTCGTCGTAAGGCGATTTTAGGTAAGCCTGTTGCGTAACATTGATATAATTTAAGAAAAACATTATATTTTTTGCGAATTTCTTCAGACAATTTAGAATCAATATGGTTTTGAGGTTAGCCTATATTTCAATTTTTAGCACAACGGTAGCATCAATTTTGCTAAACTTTATAGGCCCCCTAATCAACTCACTTGAGACCATAAAGCCCGGTCTAGATGCTAGGACTTGTTGTACAACTTAAGTCCTAGGACTATAGTCCTAAGCGAAGTTCTAGCGTCTAGATGGAAAAAGTCCTAGGACAAAAGAGGTATCAGCGTGGATGAGTCCTAACGTGTAGGGCTCTGTAAAACGTCTTTATAGTGCCTTACTAACGTGTAGACGCGAAGCAATTTATCCATAAGTCCTAGGTATTGTTGTACAACAAGTCCTAGGACTTGAGTTGTAAAACAAGTCCTAGCGTATAGACCGGGCTCAAGTCACAAATATTGATAATCAGTTCCTCGAGACAGGCTCAAGTATTGTGGGTCTGTGTCTGTATTGTGGTTCTCAGAGAGGGCTCCAGTACGTTTAATTAAGAAACATGACATTGATAAATCCTTCAAATTTTTCGATTTGGATTATTATTTTTAATACCACTCATTGGTTATTGGAAGATTTCATAGCAACCTACCATAAAAGGCCAATAATTAATAAGGAAACTGTACCCAAATTTTACACTTCCAATTTTGAAATTAAGCATAATTATGATCTGTATCAAGACTTTGATAGGTCTTCATAATTTCAATCATAACCGAGCTTATTATTTTATGGTGCAGTGGTTTGATGGTCTTATAAAACCACTATAATTGGTGGAAATATAATTACAGTACTTATAGTACAGTATTATCATCATTTTCTAATCAGTCTTAATTCTTTCTTGTACTATGATGAATAATTTAATCATGAATATTATTGTTATTATTAAATTTACTGTAGCATAGAATAATAAACCCAGATTCTTCTCCTCTTTTCCAGCCAAATATCCGCAAATAAAGAAACTCTTTGGTTACGACCCGAATTTCAAATGGATTGTGATCGGTATGGTTTTGACACAGTTTGTGTCATTTTTCTTCATAAAAGACTGTTCCTGGCCGGTTGTAATCTTCTTTGCTTACATCTTTGGTGGTGTCATCAACCATTCTTTAATGCTTGGTAAGTTAATTCGCAAACTACGGTATAGCAATAGAATGTAGTGAAAATAATAGAAATTGTTTATATTTTTTGGAGTGATTCACTCTTTCAAAGTCAGGCAAGAAAATTGACTCAACGTTGTAGAAACATTTCAAAAATTTGATGAATATTCTGAAGAGATTTTGAAATAATATTATAAGAAGCTGAGTTGAATTTTTTCATGTGTTGTTTTTTTCTTTATAAATATAATGGATTACTTTGAATGAATTCTAGCTGGAATATAAATTGAAGATTGGAGCTGTGAGCTTGAATATAAAAGTTGGCGGAAAATTGGATGTTGATACTATTCTTCTACTAGAACTAGACCATTTGGTTTAGCAGATCAAACGTTTAGCAGAGATGAATACGTATATTTATAACAAATTTTTCTGTATATCTAAATCATCCATTATTAATTATTGTCTAAATAATATTGTTTATGCTATGATTTTCTGCATCGTTCTCATTTTTAATTTTTTCCAGCCATCCATGAGATTGCTCATAATCTAGCATTTGGATACTCTAGGCCAATGGCTAATAAACTTCTAGGAATGTTTGCTAACCTACCGATCGGATTGCCATTCGCAATCACCTTCAAGTATTATCACTTGGAACATCATAGGGTAAGTGTATTTTTTCAATTATTCAATTGTTTTTCAATTTTGTGAAATTTACAGTCTTCCGGTTACTTGTGACATGAGTGAATCACAAGAAGTACTAACTTCTATAGTAAATCACTATGACAGTAGTAGCCTACTATTTTTTAACAGTAAACCTGTTACATTCTGTTATTGGTTTTACATTTCAAATGAATTTACTCACTGGTGCAGATTCCCTTTGAATGTTCAGAAATTTCTAATAACATAAGAAACTGGATTCCCATGTTTTTTAGTCCGCTTTGTAGTGTTCAAGGTGATATTTTGATAGATATCGATGATGGATAAGATGAAGTTATTCTTGAGATTCATTGAATTTTCTTACTCTAATTATTATTTATTCATAGCAGTTGATTAACTGGAACATCCAATAATTTCTTCCATCTGTAATACCTCGCCAGTTTGGCTAATATTGTATCACAATTGAATGCTACTCTACAGAGTGTGTCTGGTAGTCTAGTGGTTAAGGCACTCGCCCGGCAATTGAGAGGTACGGGGTTTGATTCCCCGTCCAGACACAACTTATTCTACAGTAGCATTAATCGATTATCCTCTTGCTATGTAGTTCTGTTGTCAATATTTGCTGTAGCAGAAGTCTTCAGAACTTTACTATTTATTTCTTTGGATTTTCGTATCTCTAATAATTATTATAAGGATACCTGAGCTCTGTCACTGCCACAGATTAATTATAATTGATACAATTATATTTTTGGTCTGGTCATTGAATCTCAAACAAACCTCTGAGATAAAAGGAATTAGACATTGAAATTATTTGATTGCTGTAAAATACTTGAAAATATAGTATTACTTTGATTCTCGTTTGATTTTAGTAGTTCATGCAATGGTTGTATTATGAGAGCCTTTAAACGACGAGTGAGATACCGAGGTTAAAATACGAGTTATTTTATGGTATCTCAAGAGTCGTTTAAAGGCTAAAATACAACCATTGCATAAAAATTTTTATCTACGACCAACGAAACACAATAATATCTATATTATCAATCTAAACTAACCTTGATTCAACGACCATGTTCTATTTCAATGTTTACCGTAGGTTAGGAACTGTTCCGTTCCAGTGTTTTAAAACTGGAACAGTTCGAACTAAAAACGTTTTAATATGTTCAATCTGTTTAATAAAATCCATAATAAAGTTTCAAATTTCATTTCGAAAAAGCTACTGTTTCGATTTCAATTATGAAACTGTAATTATTGCGTTTTAACACGGTCGTAGATGATTATTATAAATCTATTTTCAATTGTTTTCCATTTTCTTTGTAACAGGTACCTGATAGCATAAAGAAAGCATATGCGAGTAGATTACTTATCAGATAGGGACGGCTGTTTACGTTTTTACTGTACTGCGAGAATAGTTCGTGTCAGGCGAGTTCAGAGGTGTCGCCGATTAGATTAGAATAGAATATGTTTTTTGATTGCCCACTTGATTAACACAGCAAGTATAGCAGGAATCTTTTAAATTGTCATAAAACAGCTGATTGATGTACGCTCGTTTACTAACGTTAAATCAGCTGTTCTCTGACAAGTTAAAAGGATCCTGCTATACTCTCGAGTCTCCAGAGATATTGCCACCATCACGTCGCTATTCCGTTGTTCACCATTTAACTTAAGGATAAATCATCTACTTGCGTATGCTTTCTCTTTGCTAATTCAATAACTGTAAAATACTTGAAAATATAGTATCATTTTGATTCTTGTTTGATTAATTATTATAAACTCTTTTTTATTTGTTCTCCATTTTCTTTGTAACGGTACCTGATAGCACAGATAAGGTAGTAATACTACCTTACTACCTTATCTGTGCTGATAGTAATAGCCTGTTTTATTGATGTTATTAATATATTTTCCAGTATCAAGGAGAAGAGAAGGACACCGACATTCCAACTTATGTAGAAGCAAAACTGTTCTGCAACACGTTCGGAAAGCTAGTCTGGTTACTGCTGCAGCCTTTCTTCTATGCGTTCAGGCCGGTAGTTACATATCCTAAGCCTCCTACGTTGTTGGAACTGTGCAACACCGCTATCCAACTGATGTTCAATTTTCTGGTCGTCTACTTTCTTGGTAACTAAATTCAATTATCTCACAGAGTCTTGTCTTATCATATTCGATTTAAAAAGAGAACACTCTTCATCAGTTTTCTATAACACCGCTATTCAAGTGATATTCAATCTTTCAGTCGTCTGCTTTCTCGATAAGTAGATTCAATTGTCTCACAGAGTCTTATCGTATTTGATTTAGAAATAGAGTACTTTACATCAGTTTTAAATATCTTCAGAGTGGTGCTGATTTATTTGAAAATGCAATTAACTGTTGTGATACAGTAATGTACTCTAAAACAGTTTCAGTTTCATACTTCATTCAACCGTTACATTCTCAGTCGATCAATATTATTGATTGTTTGATCAATCATCCAATTTTCCCTGGTTGATAAAATTGGCCAAGTACGATATTTCCGAATTCACACCAGCCAATGTGTTAAAAATCATCAATAATAGAATAGAATATTGAATAGATTATAGAATAGAATTATTTTTAATTTTTTGACGTTTATTTTACTGACAATATTGCAGTTATGGATGCAATACTACAATATTGCATTGAAGGATGTATGAATGTATCGCTCTTTTAGTACGAGTAGAATATTTCTAAAAAGTTGTATCAATTAATAGTTGAAAATAAGAAAGCTTCCAAAAAGTAATATTACTTGAAATCAAAGCTGTAAATAATGGCTCTGGTGAAATTAATTTTAGAACCAAATTAGCACAATAATTATAGTACTATGTCATCCATCTCAATTGGTTTAATGTTCCTATTACATGATAATGAATTATGTTTAGCACATAGTATTCCATAGATAAAAGATGCTATTGATTGTAGAAGAGATAATACATTGTCGATTCCGTACTCTAAATTTGTTTATTTCTCAACGTGCAACTTGAAGTTTAATGTATTAATTCAACAATTTTTCGTTCTGAAATAATAGCTTATGAACACATCCTATAAGCTAACCTTGTAGTTAATATTTCCGCTTGTTTTTGCAAAATTATTATTATAGTGATCTTAGAAAGAGATAATACATTGGCAAATTCATTGTCTAGCATTGAATTATTTATTTCCGCTATAAATAGATGGTAAATAGATTGTGATAATAAAAGCGATAATAAATTTTCCATTCCATTTTTCTAGTATAAATTTGTTCCTGTTTATTAAAAATACGTTGATGAATTTATTTGTTATTGTCATGTACTTTTGTGTTTGTTGCAGGATGGAAAGTGCTTGCTTACATGCTAGGTGGCTCTGTACTGGCTATGGGCATCCATCCGGTGGCGGGACATTTTGTATCTGAACATTACATGTTCCACAAAGGATTTGAAACGTACTCCTATTATGGTTGTCTCAATGCCATAACATTCAATGTCGGATACCATAATGAACACCATGACTTCCCTTATGTGCCAGGTTCAAGGTTACCACAGGTAATTGCCATAAAACATGTAAAAATAATCATCAAAATGTGTTTGTTTTGTAAGAGATTATTCATGTTTTTGAACTGGAAATCATTGATTGAATGAAATGTAAATCTAGGTTTTATTTTGGCTGATTGTTATAGAACAGTTTAAACCCATTGTTCGTTTTTATCTATTGACATAATTTGTGATTTCTTTGCTAAGAATTTATTTTGCCCATATAAGTCTATAACTTGTGCTTGGACAATGAGAGTGGAATAGAAATTAAAATTCTCGATGATCTGAAATAATTCTCGAAATAACTCACATCTATCAGCTTGCTTATTACAAGATACATTAATCACTGTATATTACATACCGGTAATGAAAAAAAATGAGACTCAGAATAAAAATTGATCAATTCAAACGAAATAAATTTACATCCACATAAGATTACAAAACTTGTACATACATATTATATGGCTATTACATCATCAGATTCTATTAAAATAGGTTTGTACATAGAATTTACAATTTAGATAGATTGGAATTCCGCCAAGAAGATTATGCGACAGAAAACAAAATAATTAACTATAATTATTAATTACTAAAAGTTGATTTGATTTGGATATTTGATAGAATGACGATCAAATATGATCAACAATGGTTTGTTGAGTAGAAATTCATATTCGTAATTTATTACATCATTAATAATTATTGTTAGATAGATAATTGGTACTTCTCGCAGAAAGGCAGAGTACTGCCTTTGCTTGAAAGATCGAGAGCTTAGAGATTCAGCCGCTGGATAGTGTTGATCGCGCTCTAATCGCTAAGTACCAACTCTATGATTGCACACTATCACGTCGGGTCCTTGGATACTCCGTTGGTTGTATCGGATTATTGATTATTATCATTTCCATTACTCTATCAGAAATTTTCAGTTTTCGATTACAAAAGTTTCTTTTCTAATAAAATATTTTGTGTTGAATAATTTTCAGGTTCGGGAAATTGCTTCTGAATTCTATGACAAGCTACCTCATCATGACTCATGGGTGTCAGTACTGTATGATTTTGTATTTGATCCTGAAATTGGCCCATACGCCCGCATCAAGAGAAAACAGAAGGGACTGAAAACGTGATTCAGAAATGTCATCAACTCCAACAAACTACATTTCGTAAATTATAGTATTATTCATTGCGTATTGTTTGTGTTACCCAAATCATTCATTTTTGTCAGTCATGTACACATTTTAACATCACTAATTTTATAATTACTAGAAAATGAACCTATGTATTGTAAATGTTGTTTTATTAAAAGTTTTAATCAATCAAGGCTGCAATGAACAACTTTATAACTATTAATAATCGATCAATATTATAATTTTGCTTCTTTCATATTGTCTTTTGGCTTCTATATTGTAAATAATTTAGCTTCATATTATTTATGAACCATGAACAAAATTATCTGACTAGTCTAGTCTTTTGTATTCCTACAAAATTGTGTAAACTAGTTTATTTTTAAGCACGTTTATCAGTTCTTGATAATTTCAAAAGTAACATTATTTATTATGTGCTTTATTAATAAATATTTTAAATTGCAACTTTGGTGTTTCTTTGATAGCCAATCATTATTCCCTCAGTCGAATACATAGAATATTATTTCAACTATGTGAATGCTCTAAATTTTCTTCCCCTCCCCTTCATTTATTTCCATCTCAGCTACATGAGAAAAGTAGAAATATCACTTGAATTGTTTTGGCAAAAGTAATGAGTAGTACCTGTTCCGGTAAAAACTGTATCCGTCAAGAAAATAGAGATATGTCACAAAACCGCTTTATTAATACAATAATATTAGAGTTCACTTAAGGGATTTACTTTTATTAATAGTAAATTTTACAAGCTCTAGGCTGATTATTAGACCTACCTTATTAGTGTATATGATGCTGTTCTAACTTTAACCAGTGTTGTAGCTGGAAGCCTACAACATGCAGTTGAATCAATCCTCTGGCTCTATAATCAATGGATCTTTATGAAGAGACATCTGCCTTTGGTCTCTCACAGTTATTAGACGACTACTACTACATACCCAAGGATTATAATCATCAGTACCGTGCTTAACAATTATGAAATGAATTAAAAATTTCGATAGAAACTCAATATTTTTTTATACCGTTATAGAAAATTAAAGACGCAAGGTGGGGCAAAACCACAACTGAATTGTTTTCCTTATTTGTTCAACAAACAATATTATCTATTCAAAGTCAATTTTATTCTCACAAGAAAAAACAAAATGCAGTAAACATACAAATACAGATTCTTAAAATACAAGAAACACATAAAATATTCAAAAAATATGGAAAATCAGCAAACTTATTCATTCGAACTTGAAGGGAATACGTTTATTCATGGCCAAAGTTTAGATTATAATTGCATTTAATTTGAGCATTAATCTTGAGCTTGGCCGTTGTTTAGTCAAACGTTTTACGTTTTTGAGACAAAATGAAACTTCAAATTTCGCGCGTCAACTCCATTTTCGCTCTCAAGTCGAAATTATATAAACTTCGATTAGTTGTTATAATTCAGCAAATTACATGAAAATATAATTTTGGGAAAAATTTATTCTAAAATACGATCGAGATATCCTAGCTTGAGTTAACAAATTGATTTTTTCAAATTTCAAAAATGTTACCATCCTCTTGCTCATTGGTTTGGTATGTCGTTGTCGTTGACGTCTTTGTAGACGAGCTGACATTTCTGTCATCTGTTTCTTGTTTTCTTTAGTTTTTGTTATTAGTTATGTTTCATTTTCATACATTTTGAAACGTTATTTGTAAAATAAATACTCATTTATCTACTTGATTGGGTGTGAGTAAAACTGTCTTTCATCTTATGATAAAAATAAGTCAACTTTCTTCCTCATACTAAAGTTATGCTTAGCTTACGATGAAGGTTTTGAAAGCAACTTGTAAGCATAAGTTAAATTGAATTTACATTCTTTCCTCGGTAATATGAAGTATCTGTAAATTATGTCAAGATTTATTGCATAACATTCTCATATCAATTCAATAAAGGATGATAGTATTAAAATGCTTGCACCATTTATATTTTGTCTTCGTCACATCTTTTATCCGTGACAGTGGACAATATTGGAATGAATTTCACTTTCAATTCCGCAAATATCACGGGGCTCAAATTTTATTCCGATAGAAATTCATATCTATAATTGAATTTCACTTGCAGATGAGAATATTCAATGAATGAATACTTCTTGATCATTGAATTTATAATCTCTGAAGTTTAATAAAATTTAGGTTATTCCCTAATGAGAAATAATACAACTCTGGGAGGATCCCAAAAATAAGGTTTTATTAGACATAAATGGTTATTAGATTGTATAGGCCTATTTATCTTCGAAATTTAGGTTCATGACACCCTTGCATTTATAACTCATGTTTATTATTTTACTGAACACGGGACAAGTGTAGGTATAGCAGGATTCTTTTAAATTGTCAGAAAACAGCTGATTGATGTACGCTCGTTTACTGACGTTAAATCAGCTGTTTTCTGACAAGTTAAATGATCCTGCTATACTTTATCGGCCCACCTTGCTGGAGTCAGATTTCAATGTGTCAATGGTAGGCTAACAGCTTCCGGAAAAAATTTGAGCCGGACACAACCATAGCAATTGAGAGTACAGTATAGTAATATTCATTTAAGTTGGCGGATGGCGAATAACTTTCATTACCGTAGATAGATAAAAAGATATTATTTCTTTGCCATCGGACTCTACCGGTCATCAGCAACGTCAAGAAAACATAAATATATTTCCTAAACAGAATAGTTTTGTTTAAAAATATTTTAAACAATTGTTTTGCAAAAATAATTATGTTTTCTTGACATTGCTGATGACCGTAGAGTCGGTCGGCAAAAAAATCTCCATCTATCTAATCCTAATGCCATCCGCCAACTTGAATGAATATTATACTGTTTTCATATTCATTAGTTACTTGGAGTTTCACACCTTGTTTAATAATAACCAATCACCATTTTAATTTTGGCTAAACAATATTTCCATTCAACAAACCTATTAATTGATTTTTAAACTAATTATTTACGTTTCTTTTTCAGTAAAATACTCATCAAATCAATTCCTCGTGTTCTAAGAACAATGCTTACCAAGAATTGAGACAAGTAGGCTATCTGCTGATGCGACCAGTATTCAGAGCTGCAGTTATTTCTTGTGAGTACAATTCTCTTAAATCTATTAATCATTTCAAAAATTATATATCTGAAGGGTTTATTACTATATTATAAGTTGATAAGTTTATCAGGCTTAATAGTTTCTTCAACTGTCTGTCTGTGTTTTCATCCTAAAAGTTATATTTTGTACTCGATCAATAAATAAATATATAAGCTGTTAACTTTGAGCTTTCTATTAGTAACTCTGTTGAGCTTTCAACTAGGATTGTGCTTCTAAAAGATGCACTGACTCCTCTCTCACAAATTTGTTTTATTTAGAGTATTTAGTTACGCGAGTAATTTGATAAACTTAATATATTCGCTTGACCTGTCATACGTTAACTAAATGACTTGGAAACTTCACTTAAACATGAATCTTCTTTAAATCAGTATATGTTTGGAAATCTATTTGACGCATTTACTAGTTTATAACCGGTATTTTCACAATAATTGGCATCACTTATTTAACATTTTTATCCTTTCTCAAGTTAAATCTCCATTTTGATCACGAATTATTACATACATTTCTGTCGTTTCTAAAATCTAGCCTACCTACGTGCACACAGCGAATATAGCCTAATAATAATGTTATGTATCTGTATTGGAAACATTGGATCCCTTATTATTGTACAAAATACGGTCGTCTTCAAAATTCTGTCTACCTACGTGCACAAAGCAAATACAATGAGTTTTATATCCTATATTGGAAACAACTTTACTTATAGCAGGATTCTTTTAACTTGTCAGAAAACAGCTGATTTGACGTTAGTAAAAGAGCGTTCATCAATCAGCTGTCTTCTGACAATTTAAAATAATCCTGCTATACCTGGAATAATACTTGGGGCATGGGGGTTACCGTGATCAAGAAGGCGGTTCCCCCAGGGATAGGCCTTGTCATTGCACTGCGACTTGGTTGACCCCTACGAATGGCCCAAATTTCGAGCTAAAGTTTGAGTTTAACCTGACGTTCGTCTTGGTTGACCCCTGCGAATGCCCCAAATTTTGAGCTAATGTTAAGTTTAACCTGAGATAATCGAAATATATGGTTAGACTACGGTTTAACGTAAGGCTAGGCGTACACCGGTTAGTCAAGACAAGACAAGATTAATCACATTTAGTCACAGTAATTCACATAGTTGCTTATGAAGCAGCACACACTGATGCAATGACTAATCGGTGTGTGTTGCTTCATAAGCAACTATGTAAAGTACTGTGACTAAACGTGACTAATCTCGTCTTGTCTTGACTAACCGGTGTACGCCTAGCCTAAGCTAAAGTGTAAGTTTTATGTTTCCATGTGTTTGTAAATGAAAAATATGTGTACGTGTGTTATTTCAGCTGGTGTGTGAGTTGAGCGGTGATAACTGAAAATGGGAGACATCTACAACACAATGGAAACCAGGAAGGACGACCTATCGGTGTCGAGCAGCAACCTGCAGTTGCCGATGGGTGATGGCGGGGGTGGTTACGTGGGGGTTGGGGACACCATGAACCGCCCCTCGCCCCCTCTGGCGCTGTTCTATCCGCAACTCGGCTACGAGATCCATCCCTTCCTGCTATCACAGCACCACGCGCATACACGGCACCAGAACATGGGAGCCTTCGAGGAGGCTGACGACACCAATCTCCTAGAAAACGATCACGCTGTTTTTGGGGCGCCGAATTTGCTAGAAGATCCCCTACGACCAAAATTACCCAACAAACCACCCAAACGAAAACCCCCGATCGAAACCCAACCCTACCCCGTCAATATGGTCGAGCAGCCCGATAGCAACCCCGACTACAGCATGAAAAATAGGAAAATCTTCTTTTGTAAACTGTGCGAGAAAACGTTCAAATTCCAGACGTCGTTACTGCGTCACAACAACAAGGTGCACATTAGCAAATACCAGTGCCAGACTTGCCATCGCGTATTCTCCAGACAGGCCTACCTAGATGTGCACACCTCCAAGCAGGGCAGCTCTTGTTACCTAGGTAACTATTCCAACGTTAAACCGCGCTCGAAGCTCAACAAACAAACACAACAGCAACAACAACAACAATAATAAACCTGTGCAACCGATCTTCGTTTCGGTGGGCTGTCTGTGTACTGAGCGGATGCCAACTTACTGCGGTAGATGAGCTTACATTAATACTAAGTACAGCTCAGTACTTAGTGCTCTTTAAAAGAGTAATTTTGTAAAGAAAAGCCTCCTCAGAAAAGTTAGTTCGTTCGTTTTCATGTGGGTGATGCCTAAATGAGCTGTTGGCTTGTGCGTTGGTAATATTAAGGGTAATGATGAGAGATGAATGCGACAATTACTTTTCAGGAAAAAAGCGAGTCCAGGACTGGCCCGAGTAAAGTATATTGGAGTTGCCTGGGATCGAACTCATTATTATCAGACCTAGTCTGCGAATCGATCGGTTAGATTAGATTAGCACCAAGAAGGGGTACCCTTTAAAAGGGTACTTACCATAAAAACCATTCCAAAAATGTATTTTGATTATTTTTTCCATGAGATTTCACATACTACATTACAAAGCCTTACATATATTTTTTGCTGTGGTGCTGACCACTCAAGTTCTTTGCTTGTCCGTGGGTAATAGGAAGGATGATAATGATGATGATGATGAGATCTGAATTTCCACACAGCTTAGGTGGGTTCTAAACCATTTGGAAGCGAGTTTTAGTTCTCATAAATGATATTTAGCGGAGAAGGCCGTAAGCGGTCACCCTTATAACGGGTGTAAGTTTCATATCTAATCTGAGTACCGCGCCATGCTTTAAAATGTTTGTGCGACAAGCCTTAGCAGCCAACATCAAATAAACCTCAGCATATTGGCATCCACTTAGTACACATCCACCTTCTGTTCTATTATTCTAAGTGCAATTGGAAGTATTTTCTTTTTTATTCTAGTTTTTACCATAAAATACTCTATCGATTGTTATTTTTATTACAAGTTATTCTAAAAATCAAAATTTCTCACCCCAGCTGAAATGCAAGTTAAGCTGTGTCAATATTGAGGTCTTTCAAAAACAAAACTTCCTACCCAAGTTGTATAAAATGGACACCTGTGTCAATTTCTGGGTCACTGCATCGTTCGATGCACAATGAACGTCCCAAGATTTGTACATTTTTACTAGAATGGACCAATAGTTTTGTGGGGGGAATACATGTTGTAGTGGAGGTGTGGGACCTTCAAAAATGTGTTCTCATAGTTATTAGTAGGTGTATCTGAAAATAGATTGCAATTTTCTATCAGTTTTTTTTATGAAATTATCATTTTTTATGAGAATCCATTTATCTCTATTTCATTCGCCTCTATGTTATTGTAAAAAGTCATTGTTTACAGGGGTTACTCAACAAAAAGTAGCTTCCTTTCGTTATTAATTGGTTTTCGTTGTTGTATCGCGGCGGTTAGACTATAGAATCTGGCTAATTTTAGATTGAATTTAACAGAAATTTATAGACACGTACAAGTTGATATGAGCTACCACATAATATGATGTCTTCATAGTTGATGGATAGAGTATGTTTTCGTTAATTTTTTTTTTTTATTAAATGCAAGTTTGTAGAATAGGCTTCGTCATTGGTCAGGAAACAAAATTAAAATTAATTTCATTTAAATTACAATACCATCATATAATTCTGTAGATTGTCATCAGAGTATATTATTTGCATACAACGACGCTGGTACAATATTTAGCCTGCTATTTCAAATTTGATTATTCCTATTCCAGAAGTATAACTTTGATAATATTTTATTGCTCACCTACGAACTATTCTATTAGTTTTTGTATTATTTCACATCCACAATAAGAAGCAAATTACTAAATTACAAAGTTGCACTTTAGGTACGCAAAAGTAGTTGCTTATCGTTACTTTTCACTTCGTCCAGTTATGTTTTTACAACTTATAGTCGAGTATTTTATCAAAGGTAATCCATGTTGGTCCCACATTATATCAAGATGGACCCATTTTGTGTTAGCTTATATGAATTACTGTTTACCCTATTTCTTGTTACAAACTTACCTTGAACTGTATACTGTTATACTAATTAAAATGTACTAATGTACATTACACCTTGCTATGTACTAATCCATCTACTGTACAATACATATAATGTTAGTTTTATAAGTTTTTGTTTTTTCTTGTAGCCAATCTACCATTTAAAGAATTATATTTCACAATTAGAGCAAACTCTAACCAAGCAAATGAATATTGAAAGGTTTATGTTTACATTGGTTGAATATATTTTTCATTAAATTCATCTATTGGGTGTAGTTTAGTAAATGTATATTTTGAATCGCCAAAGTAAAATGCCAAGGAAACTTAGTCCTGACGCTTGTCTAGATGAGAAACTGTATTATGGATGAAATAAAAAAAAAATTACCATCAAAATCTGAATGAAGCCGGCCTGCTTCTACTTTAGTACCGTACGTTGTAAAAAAATGAATATAATATTGTTTTACTGTCCCGTTATGATCAACCTTTTTAATGGAAGTGTTATTGAAATGTTAGTCTTCATGAACATTCCTCTTGAAGAACATTACCTTATGTATTTTCGTCACTTTAATTGTTTTAAAATAAGTTTCATATTCATGTCAATTTCAGTTTTATTGATCCATTTCTCTAAACTCGTATAATTTAGGGTTGGCGAATTTCTATCAAAGTAATCTCTTCTAGTCAATGACTAACAAAGTTCTATCACCATTCAATTCCAAATAATATCTGAATTTCATTGGGAATATTTCTGAAACTACCACTGGGTCATTCATTTCATTCCAAATGAAAATCTGTATTTTGTCAATTTTATTGTGAATAACCTTAGACTCTTTGATACTGTCGGCTGATTTGGCTATTGTTTCATTTTTGTTATTGCTTTAGTTGTTGAAATAATGCCATTGTAGAAACTCATATTTAATAAGAGTATAGAAAAATTTCAAAATGAAAATCAGTTATTTTTGGTACCTACGGTATGTGAATTTATATTCGATTCTTAACTGATCAGTTCAACTGAATGTTTGAATACAGGAATTTCTATTAACAAGTAGTATTTCTACTCGTAAAATAGTACTGTATGATAAAACAAGTTCAAGAAAAAAGACTGCCTAAAATTGTATTAAAATATGCATTAGATGTTAATGTAAACCAAAAATAAGAATCATCAACTAATTAACCAAGAATTGAAAATTTAGGCTATTTTAGAATTTGAAATGTGTAAATTATTTGCGTGTAAAATTCAACTATTTTATAAATCGTATACTGTATTGAAAATATTTTAAGCATTCCAAATACAGTTCAGTCATATAATTTTATTGTATTACTTCAATTTTGCTGGATTAGGAAATAAAATTTATTTGATATTCAGTCTTTAAATAAAAATAGCTCTTTTAACACAAATAAGAGTAATAAAATGCTCAATAAAGTTGAAATACATTTAATAAGTTTAACTAATACATAAGTAAAGCTGATATGTTGATCCCAAACAAATTTTATTTGAAGAAAGTTACCTTCATTTGTTGATGGAGTACCATCCTATTGAAATTTATTTTAAAAAATCACATTCAACTTCTTAAATTCCATAAATAGGGTTTTTTGAGAAAAAAGTAATTTTAAACATGAGTTCAAGTATCTGAGTAGAGCTCTACTCTATTATTGTTTCTTTTTTGAGAGTACTTTGTCAATATCTGTTTTTAGTTTTTTAGAAAATTTTTCATCCTGTAATTTAAAATTTCCAATATTTTAGCCATAATGCACTGATCCAAAATATATTGTTACTTATCAAAGCATCGATAGTTTAATTATTATGTATTGCTTTCAATTATTGCAAGAACTGATATGATTTTTTGTTTCTCTATGGGTTTGAATTTATTTTGAACAAATTATGTGTATTATCATACCAATGAGTGTATACTCTGTAATTATCGATTTATTGTAGAATTATTTAGCCTTAGAATTATTATGGTGTTATTATTATTCTATCTCTTCTTATATTAAGTTGGAAAAGTACTGATATATTCTGATTTATGATATCATTTCATGAAATATTTCTACAAGTATATAGTATATTATATAACGTTTGTATTATGAGTTTTTAATAGCTATTTTCTATATAAATATATATATTTATACTTATGAATAATATCCACATATATTTTTATGAATATTTCTTAACAGTACCGGTAGATGTTTTATAAATTTTTTATCTAGGTTTATACGTACGAAACGTACTACTTACTTGTTACCAAACAATAAATAAATGTTTTCATAAGAAGGGCTGCAGTTACTTCTGTTCTAAGACTATAGAACCATCAACCAAGCAAAAATTTATTTATCAATCATTTATTTTTAAATTTTTATCAATCACTTCGATCAGGGGCGTAGCCAGAAATTGACTTCAGAGGGGCCAACACCGGGGGGTATACCTTTTTTATACCTACTTTTTAGGTCTCCTTTTCAGGAGGAACAATCATTTACTATTAAAATTAAATTTTTACAATTTCGGGGGGGGGGGCCTGGCCCCCCTCTGGCTACGCCACTGTGCGTTAGATGGTATGATCAAATACAATTAGAATACTTAGTTTCCTATCGTCTTTGGTATGATGAACCCATTATTAAACTTTTCTTCCCAACGCTCTGTATTCCTTATTTCAACTTACTCTAGTACAGTATTGGTCTAGCCATGCCTTAGTTAATAGGGCTAACGGGTTCAAGCAATTATTATTCAGAAGTCACTTTCTTCTCATTCTCCTAATGAAAAATTATTAGCAGATGGAAAATAGCCTTCTTCCTGTAACCTTCATCTTTAATTTCAGTGACTTGTCATTCAGAGATTTCAATTGATTTTTAGTCCTGTGACTAACTAGAATTTGTAATTTTAATGTGACCTCTCCACTCTACATTAAACAACTATTATTAAGTTTTTCACCAGAGACGGCTTTATACTGTATGTACAAGTCAAGGTCTGTATCCATATATCAGTCTATATAGTCACCGGTCCGTCCAGTTCAGCTCGTTCTGCGCATGCGTCATTGTGCCCAGTGCTGTCCCTCCATCGTCATTGACGCATGCGCACAACGAGTTGAACTTAAAGTACCAGTTACAAGACTGATACGTCGCAATAATCCTTTAGGGTCCTTTTTATTCATGCGTTTCTGTTCAAACTACAAAAACGCACCATGCGTTTTTCAGAAAGCGCACATTTGCTCCAATGTATTTAGAAACTGAGCGGTTTTCAAAATACTTTATAATTACTAGACTTTATCTACAATCAGTGTAATAGATTATCTTTCAACTTTTTAAAACCCATGAGAAATTAAAAAAGGTGAAAGAACAAAATTTTATAGCTTAAGAACGAGCTGACTCAAACTGAGAATGAGGTTGAATCAAAACCGTATTTACAATAGTAACTTCATTTTTTATTAATTAACAATAAGCTTAAGATAATGGTGTAACACTACAGGCACATAACTATCATCCTACTGCATAATAATCAGAATTTATTAAATTACATCCTTCAACAATGTGATGGTCATTACAGCATGAAACAATTCGTGTCAACTTAAGTTCTGTCTTTGATACTCATCAATCAGTTTTTTAAATTCATGTTTATTGTAGTTTTTCTTAATTTTATTCAATTGAGTAACTTTAAAAATTGAAGATGATGATGTTTAGTAATTTTTTTCTGCTTTCATTCTTTATTCAAAAGCTTTCAAGGAAAATATTCTCAATGAAGCACAACAATATTTGAAAAAGAAACATCTATTACAACAATTATTTCATTTTATGGAATTTACTCATCAATAACATTTCAACATTAAACTATGCATACTTCTATGTATTCTTTACCAAATTATTATTCAGTCAGAAATAGTACTACAATGCATTTTTACATTATTTGCATGTTGTTTTTACACTATATCTATACATTTTTTCATTATCTTCAATCATGGTCAGTTAATTATTTATGAAATAAAACTAAGATAATTATTTATACATACAGAAGTAGAAATATCAATTTTTCATTCGTTAGGGTCTTTTTCAAATTTATGAAAGTACTTTAGTGTCACTAAAATGTATCTTAAAGATCCTTGGCTTGGTATCACATTTTTAAGGCAAATCAAGGGAGAACTTTTTCTAAAAGCTAGCCAACTCAATTGACACTGTTTCCAGCAAACGTTCATTTAAATTGGGAAGTAGCACACTGCTCTTTTAGAGTGTTAACTTTTAAATAATTTCTTCAGCAACATTATTAATCTATGGTAAATTTTTGAAATTGGTCATTTGAAATGACAGAGGCAGTCATGAATGATTTTGAAAGTTGAACTTGTTTTATTATATTCATTTAAAAAACCTTGTTTAATGAGTCTGTGAAAAGGAAATGCTCAAAAGACTCACGATGCTAAACAAAAAAGAGATTGAGAAGAACTTTGTATATTCTGGAGAAATGTCATGAAAGTAGAGAGGAGAGAGAATCCAAAAATCGAGTTCTATCGTTTGCTTCTATTCGAACAATAGATGAGTCGGGATAATCGATTTCAATGGGACAACCTAGAACATTAGCTGCTTGTTCAAAAGCTCTACCGAAAAAGTTTTTGTTTGTGAATTCTGTGACTGGAGGGATCCCCAGCACAAGGCAATGATCGGCATCGTAGTTACATTGTACAACAAGAGGCAACCGATTATGTTTCTTTTTAGTTCCTACTTTCAAGTAAGCTCGCAACATGTACCTAGCTAGAATAACTAATAAGTGAGGGCGTTTGAAGATACCGGCTTCCATAGTGTTCTCTTCAATATTATAAGACAAGAAATTACCAGACAGCACAATTCGTTTCATTTCGAAAGACATCTGAATCTGTTTCGATATGAATGACAAAACTTTTTTGTGATTTTCAAACCCCCTGTCAAGCAGCTCTTTATCTCGGCTTGACAAACAATCGAGGCACTTGAAAAAACAATCGTCGTTGCTTTTTTCATGTTCATTGAGCAGACCAAGAAACGAGTAAACGAAATCACTGGCAAAGTACTGACCTTTGTAGCACAGTTTCAACGCGAAAGATGGAAATTGGATGTCTTCGAGCCCGTGCGTGTCGGCCACTTTCAGTATCATCTTGTGAAACTCGCTGCGGAGACTAATGTCCATCGAGTTGAATGTTTGTCGACTTTGCGCCAGCGGAATTCCCATTTCGACAAGAATCTGCTGCAAACGCTGTTCACCTTTTTTCGTCCACAATTTCAACGGTATCGAACTGGACAACGAATGCCTCAAACTGCCCTCCACTGTCCAGTGTCTGAACATTGACAGTTTCAAATCCATTTCCGAAGTAATTGACACACTTGGGGGGTGCGGAGAACTATTCACTGTCGAATTATTTTCTTCACAGTCAACGTTGCTGAATCTAGAACTCAATTCACTAGAATGTCTTTTCAGTACGCTCATTTCTTCCATGTACAATTCTTGCGTTTTGTCACCGCACACAACGTATGATGTTAGTCCTACAATGGCGTACCATAGAATGTCCACATTGCCTTTTGACAAAGTCCAAATTAATTCGTGCACTAAAACCGAGCTAGATTTGCCGTAATACGAGAACTGATAATAATCGAACATTAGTTTATTTTTCTTCTCTTCCCATCTTTGCCTTTCTCTTCGTTTAGCTGCTTCCTTTTCAATCCGTTCGAGTCTATCGGGCCTTTCTTCACTTTCCTCCTCCTCGTTTTCCTCTTCCTCCTCTTCATCTGAATCGTTCTGCTGGAAGACATCATTGAAAGCGGGGATGTCTTCATCTTCATCAGGCAACGCTATGAGACGAATCTGTGCTGCACTGTAGACATTGCACAGATCAGAAGGACGATGGCTATCAATCACAAAAAACACCACATTCTCCTCGGGTTCGAGTCGTTCTACCAGGTCTATTGTTCCTCCACAATTCACCAGTACAACGTAGGTCGTATTCTTGATGTGCTCTTTGAAAGCCGCCTCAATATCGGTGATAGTTTCCACGGGAACCAACGAATAAAGCGTGCCCTCAGTCTGAAACAGCCACTGCAGCATTTTACAAGTGCATAATCCATCGATGTCATAGTTCACAAGCAATAGTACCTGTTGTCCAACAAGCACTTCGTAGAAGTCTTTCACTATGTTATCAACGTACATATTGCTTAAACCTCCAGTTAATAATGATTGGTATTCAGCTAGGATGAAGTGACGTCATCACATTGCAGATCACCATTGACGTGCACCACTCGAAAGAGACACGGGAAACCTCTCCAATCTATAAAAAAGAAACCTTGATTAGGAAAATTCCATCAATAGCCGTTCTTAGAAGAACTAGTATCTGTTTAATTTAAATTTACAAATCTTATGAAATGAAAAAGAGCACTATATTGTACACAATATGAAAATTATTCATTTAATGAACTTATTAGACAGTCGGTACCAACGTATCCTCCCAAAGACGTGCTGATTAATCAATGAGTTGAACCAGAGAATACCTAGGCCTAATCTATTCACATGGAATATTATGGTTAGTCTACAGTTGGACGCAACAAGTAGCCGAAAGGTGGAGTTTCGCTAAAATAATAAATTCTTTTTATTATTTCGCTAAAATAATAAGACTCTGTATGGAGTCTATAAACATAAAAAAATCTGCTGCAGTTGTTGTAATAAGCTATAGTGCGATTCACGTCAAGAAGTCAGCATTGTTTATATGAGGAGCATTGATGTCAAGTTTCATTGAGAGAGAAAGAGAAAACTGCACCAAACGTGTTTGTTGGGACTGTGTGCGACAGCAATGCACAGTGCGGCAACTATGCACAGTGCGAATAGGCTAGAGACATCAGCAACTGCCTAGTGCTGAACAAGGATAGCAAACTCCCATCTAAGCAATGCTGACTTTTTGAGAACCGCACTACAGGCTTACAATAATTCCTCTAAATCAGCTCAGAGTGTAAATCATATAACTCCCCGCTATAAAGGAACAAGCACAAGGAACTCATAAAGGAAGTAGCTTTCAATTTTCCAACTGCCAAAGAAAGTTCAGTTATTTAAGCATAGAGCAATAGCTACCTGTTGAAGCTTAACCGCCTAACCTCAAAATTTAGTTTTCATCTTACTTGGTCTAATCTACTAAAAGTACTCAACTTTTCACTACAGTCTTATATCAAGGTAATTAAAATCATATGAATGGACTCAGATAAATATTGTTGATCATTTTTAAAACGAGTAGAGGTATGGTATTCAATGAAAGGTTGTATTTGAGTAACTCACTCTGAAGTAAGTAAATGAATCCTGGTTTGAATTAAATTTAAGGCACAGAGCTCAAGTATTACATGCTTCAAGAGAAGTACATCAATTAAATATCTCTGGATTATAGTCTACTTAAATAATGAAAGCCGTAAATATTGAAACACAGTATTCGATAAACAGAGGCACATGTTAAAAATAAACTTCGTCTAAATGCATTTGGTTAAAATACAAACCTGGAATGAATATATGAATTTGTAAAAATCTTCCTCGATTCCAGAAGCACAGTTTGATGAGATACCTCACTCGATAACCTTCAAACTTCAAAAAATACAAAAATTATTATATTTTGTTTCACAGGATTTACTGTTCGTCGGCGTAACTATTATTGGCGGGAATCATGCCTGTCAGCTGACTAAATAATCAAAACTGGTCAACTTAAATACATTCTGACAGGATCTAAAATTATTACTTTAAATGATTTTCTAAAAGCCCCCAATTTTCAATGTGAAATTCATGTGAATGAAGTCAAATGAATCTCAGAGTATCAAATAAAATAAAATAAATTTCCAAGTCTGAAATGCAACGATGTAATCTAGGAAGCTCATCTCAATCCGGCAACTGTGGGCAGCTGTTGAATTTTGGCTGCCTTTCATTCCGTTTTTTCAGTTTGATTCCATGCTTTTCTTTGTGAGGTTATTGTAAGTTGTAAAAATATTTCTAACGACAAACTTTGCTTGGTGCTAGTGTATTTTATTGAATTTTAACTTCTAATGTGTTCAAAAAATACAGTAAGTGTTTCTAAATGAGTCAAAACTATGAATTCATTGTGGATTGTGGGAGCTGTTTCATCTCATTTCGCGCCAAATGATTTGGTTAACTTCTGACAAATGATTGTTGGTTCAATTTTGAGCATTACCGGTATATAGTTACAAACTGCCGTTTTATTATTATTATTCTATGTGAAGGACTTCAGCCGCATCATGGAATTGAGTAGCAAAGAAATGCATATTTGGAGAATAGCGGGTGCCATCGGTTGGAGTATTGTGTTCCAATTCATTTTTCTGTACTGCTACATCTTCGTTGCAAATTTGGACTTTTGGCATCCTTTACATGTATTTTCAGTATCTTTCAGTACCATATTCTCATTCAAAACTCTATTGAACATATTCCCTCTTGCCCTAGTCATATTTTGCCAAGGATTGCTGTGCGGTAGAGATTATTTCAATCAACGGAACAATCAGGTATCAAATACTAGATTTTCACTTTTACTGAACTTTTTCACTATCTATAATTTCACAACGCTTGTGCTATTCTCAGTAGTTGGTATTACTCTCGGATGTGTCCATACTTCGGTACTGAATGAACGCTTAAATTCATTTTCAACGCTGTGTCCAAACAAAATTGAGAGATGCCTCAACGAAGAACGATTTTTCCTTGCATGTGATGGACTTTGGATGGGAATCTTCTTCTTCATGAGAAATTACATTTTCCGGTCCTCAAAAGCATTGGTTTTTCCGCCGATACAACAAGAAAAATTTATCAGGATCAAGTCATCATTTTTACCATGCGTGAGAAACTCCTTCGCCAAGTCCATAGTTCCTAGTTTGTTATTTTTCATATGCTATTTTTTCAAAGGAGACTATCTGAGGAGCACATTCTCTTCAATTTTGTACTTGGAGACCAAGAATGATGGCTTGGATAGTATATTCACTCTTGTAGATTTTGAACTCATGTTTTATTTGTGGATGTTGAGCACTACTTTCATTGTCACTTTGGAAATGATGGAGATTCTTTTCAACATTTATCTAACAGAACAGGCTATGTTTCCAGTGTCAACATTACTGGCTCTTCCGGCTAATCAAGTGTCGTTACAGGACGCTTTGATGTGTGAGAGTTTTCCTATCATCCAACATCTTGGCTTCTATGATTTGGCACACTTGGCCGAATTCGATGAAGAACGTAGAGCACAACTATTCACTTTGAGCATGCCGGGAGGACATGCTCACACTTGGAACTGTGTTTCAAGTCAGTGCTTCAAAGTAATCAACTCATTCTTAGATAATCTTGATAAGGCTTTTGACGAAACTCGTCTTACACCAAGCGAAGTCAATTCAATCAAGAAACTTGATACATCTGCTCCCAAAGTTCCAATTCAAGAACATCTCTACTCTCCGAGAATCAGATGTCTTTCGCCTGTAGTTGTGCAATCGCATCCAGTATCTACTTCAACAATACAAAAGTCCTATGAACAAGCGTTGAAGAATTGCAGCTCATGGTTCGACGAAAAACTCAACGCTTTCTATAAAAAACCATTAATTGTGTATTTATTCGGAGACATGATTGAACCAAAGGTGAAACAACTTCTGATTGATAGAGGCCAGCTAGTTACTTGGGCTGTGAAAAGTTTGTCCACATTGGCTTGTAGCTCGCTTAGAGAAGATTATTTTGGAGTAGTTCAAAAAGATCTCGGTATAATTATTCTCACTCTTGTTCATTTGAAACAATCATTGGAGAAACTACAAAAACAGAATATGTATAACAGGAAGATGCCAAAAGCTGAAAGAATCGATTTACAAGTCAAAAATGCGCTGAGATGGACAGTCAAGCAAAGTCTCTACCGTATAGCTATCACATTCGGTACTCATGTCAAAGATATTGATCTGCCAGGCGATGTCCAACAACAAATGTTGAATTTTGTATCATTCAAAGAGGTTTGAGAGACCCAATAATTCAATTAATTTTTCTCTAAGTAACTTGAGTCTATTAATTTTAAAGACTGACATGTGCTCATAAAACTTTATAGAATTAAACAATAGGAAGTATTTCATAGTGAGATGTATCTTGAATGAAACTTCAGTAGTTTTCAACCAGTTATATGTTTTTTAGCATCCTGTCTGTAGTCAATGTGTCATTCTTTCAAAAATATCTAGACCTTTCACATTTGGTCAATTAGTTATCATTATTTTATAATGGCTAATTATTTCTTTGAAGATTGTTGATTGTGATAAATTTGGAACCCTGTTCATTTCTGTAGCAAATTTATTTAATATTCTCATTTTTTTAAACTGAAGGATTGATGGTTATTTTGTTGATAAGTTAATTTAAGTTAAGGTGTTAGAGACTGACATTTTCTTGTTGCCAGTTACTGTAGTTTGAATGGAGTTCTATGTTATATTTAGTTAGTAATAAAATGTTGGTTTACGTCACAAAAATGTATGAGTATAATTTGTTTTTTAGACAACTTGTATTTTTATATCCTTGTAGTTTTTCAACTGTATATGAGATGGTGTTAATAGGAAGTAGACTACATCTCAGATAAAATATGAGAAACCAGAAACAAAATATATATTTTTTGCAGGAAATTGATATGTGCTTTGGGTCTTATACATTTTAATTTTTGAGCTCCATAACATTTGAAATAATTGTTACTTAATCCTGCCGGTGAGATTAGCTTTAGGAACTTCATTGTTTTTTTTAATTGGTTATTAAATAGTTAAATCATGTTCGTTGTTTGAGTCTCAGTTGAATATCATTATTAACGTAAAAACGAACGTTATGTATTAAATCTAGTCTTGTCTCGAAAGATTGGAGTGTTTCATAGTTCATACTTCATGTATAGATATCTTTCTTATTGTATTGTTATTGGCGCATTCGTTCCAGCATTCAGCATAAGAGAAAATTTTGTTTTATTGGTCATTCTTCTAGAACTATAATAATAATAGTTAGTTAATTACAACTTTCAATTATTTCTTCCGTAGTTCTAGAAGTTGAAACATTCTGTATCCAGTTCGACATTCTGTAATTAAATACCTTTACTTATAAAACTGACAGCAGTTATGAGTGGCAAAAGAATTTTCACTAATTGAATACATTAATTACTTGTATACTTTAGTTATTATTTGTACATTATTATCTATCTGATTATTAGTTTATTGTAATATTATTTTCATAACAGCTAGCAGTATCAAAAGTTGAGTGATTTTGAATTGAACTCTCAAAAAAATTTTTGTTGAAAGTTTCATGAATTTCCACATTTTCATGTTATTTTTGCTATTTATTGTACTAAGTTTCAATGTAATAAACACAAATAACATTGACCAGTTTGATAGATTTTTTATTCCTTAGTAATTCTAAAAACAGTGTAATGATTGATATTCATAATGTTACTTTAAATTACACAATTTCAATGTAGGCCTACAGTATGTTATAGGCCTACATCCTGTCGGAAACCAAAAGGAAATTCCTTCTTTTTTTTATAAGAATACCCAAGTGATGGAATAGGGCCTGTTTCTAAAATTTTTAGAAGTCATGTAAACCAAAAAAAGGCGGATACACACTGTACTTGAAAGCGTTTTGGATAGTGTAGGTACTGTGCTATTTATGTCCAGTGTGTTCGCTATTTCATGTTTTACAGGACAGGAATTTTGTGAAACAGGCCCCAGGAACCAAAAACTTCAGTATTGATTGAACATGAGTTCATTTTTATTTCCATAATATTATTTTTTGATTAAATAAATGAATATGAGAGTATTCTGTTATAGTTATACACTGACATTTCAAACTACTATCTCTACAACTGGCCTACTATTTCATGAAACATCAAAAGTCCTTTGAAACAGCAAAAAGGGGGGCCGCAATTGACTAAATTTATTACACAGTACTTTTTCCTATCCTTGTTTAGTTTCCGCCTTTTTACTGTTGTAGGAGTTGAATTTCATGAAACAGCCCTGGTCTAGTCATCCTTATCTAGATGTTCAATTCATCAATGTTGTAAAATGAAATGACATTCTGTTAAAGTAACGACTTGTATTTCACTGTAATTAATCAATGCTATTACTAACATTATTGGACACAATTGGAATGCATTTCACTCCTGATGAGGAGCTTCACCAGCCAGTTGATTTTGACGACGTAATCTAAAATAGAACTGTTTATAAAAGAAAAAGGGCGATATTGAATTTAGATAGACTCGAAGTTGCAATGACCACAAGTTTCTTCAAGTATCGAGATACCGGTTGTTACACCATTATTAATGTCTGGTAAACAAGAGGTTATCAATGAAAACCTTTGGTTTACCAAAGATTGATAATACGTGTAACAACCGAAACCGGTGTCTTGATATTTTAATAAATTTGTGGTTATGACAACATTCTCTTATTATTCCATATATTATGAATATATCCCTTCGATGAAAAGCTGTCGGTCCCGACTACCTAGAACCAGTTATCTCTAATCACACTCCTCTTATTAGCCACGCACAAGTCTAGAGCTCACGTGGGCATCAGCCTCACAAAAATTGGATAACTATCACAATATAAATTATCACTACTATACTACACTGAAAAGCAATTATTGTGTTTTATGTCCATTCTTTTTCAACTGGTCAATACAAATAGAACAAAACCATAGATAAGATTTGGTTAGTCTATGATAGCACTGATTTAAAATGTTTAAAGCAGAAATCACCAAACGGTCGTCACAATACTGTGAATTTGATGTTCTATTATTTAGCGGCCAGTTGCACGGAAATCCAGTTGGATTAAACCCCCGTAAAATTACATCATTTTCGATCAGTGGTTCCGTTAGATGACATCATTTTACAGTGGTTAAATGCAATTTGATTTTCGTGCAACTGTTTTTCAAGTTTGAAATCAGTGCTATTATAGGAAAGGGGTGTTAATGATTCACCTGCGATACTCCTTGTCAATGAACGGGAGTCAAGAACTTCAATTCTATGAATAAGGAATTCATTTGCGAAGAGCAGGCATCTTAAAAACAGTACACTGATTTTAAAACATATATACGAAATTTAATATACAATCAATTTATTTTCAATGATTCAACAATTGATAAACAATAAGAAAACCTATCTTGTAGTCTATTCCAGCTGCTTTCCTGAGCAGCTTGTAATTCAGACAACATGGCGGACAGCTCTGTTGACGTGGCCACTGCTTCCCCATGCACCTTCAGAAACAAACCCAAATACGCTTGTCCCAGCTCAAAGTCCCTATTGCTATTGAACACAAACTTAATCAACCTCATAAACATTTCCAACAGTGTTGGAGATCCGCCTTCAATGAAGAGAGAGTTCACTTCGAAATCGACCGCTGATGGTCCCATGCTTTTCAGCTTCTCAAGAGCTTGAGAAAAATCGTCACTCTTTCCACACTCGACTAAAACTTTCCCGAACGCGGTATGATTATCGATCATTTTGTTCAAGTCGATCTTTTTAATAGCACCGTCGCCTTTCTCTACATCCCTCAGATCAAACTGTAGGTTGAGGGCTGGTAGGGTGGGAAGGAAGAAAGGGGCGGCTTTAGGAGCCTTGGGAGCTTCTTTCGGCTTGTTACGTTTCTTAATAATGTCCAAATCCAAAAGATTCTGCCATCTGGAGTTAGCCAACGAAGAAAAACTGATGAGATGAGTCTCCAGATGATCAGGTGACTGGTAATCTTTCTCCTCTTCGATGTCATCCAATTCTCCAACATTGGAAGCTGTTTGGGTTGTTGATGGCAGTTGCAGCAGCTGAATGTCGACGTCATGCGGCAATGGCTTCAGAGAGACGTGTGCGAACAACGTCCTATTCGACCACAGATACAGTCCCAAGTTGTCAACATGCGCGGTAGCCAAGAACTCTCCGGTTGGTGAAAAACTCAATGAGATACACGCATACGGTACCTGTAAAGAGAAGACCATTTGTTGATCAAATACATTCAATAATGTAAGTTCACAACTCTGAATACATTCAATTAGAGACTGTGGGACTGTGAAGCAGTGATTAGAGACTAAAATCGGTAGTTTATAGTACTCAAGAATTATCACGAAATAGACATTCGATTTTTCAGAATTTCTATTATTTGCCCCAATCAATTCAACCAATAGGCTAATAATTCTTGAACAATAATTTCAATTCATGAATCGGCAATAATAGAGTATTTAAACCCAAGTAAACAGAAACAGTTGGGTACTATGTTTTGAATTTAATTCAGGGCCAAATTGTAAAAGCTCATTCATGGATTGATAGATAAATAGAGAGATATTATTTCTTGACGTTGCTGATGACCGAAGAGTACGAAGGCAAAGAAATAATATCTATCTATCTAATGCCAAGCTTCAAATTAAATGAATCTGATTATATAGTTGGTTAGTCTAGTGTAACTTGAATTTACCTTGAAGCAATCGACCAGCTGTCCAGTAGGTATGTCCCAAACACGAATAACGGAGTCCATGGCAGCCGAAACTAGCCACCGCATGTCAGGACTGAATGTGGCGTCATTTATCTGCCCACTGTGACCGACAAACTTCCTCACAACTTTCCTGGTATCGATGTCCAACAGGCACAGGCTGAAGTCGTCCAATGCTATGCACACAATCGAACTTTCTCGGTGCTTCGAGAAAAACGAGACCGGCTCTTCCATCGCCACTGATGTGGTCCTGATTGAAATTTTAGGCCGATTATGAATCAATTTTAACCAAGTCCAAGAAACGGGTATCATGAATAGTGTCTGTGAAAACACAGAATCGACAATAATATTACATCAAGAGTTTATCAAATATGGAAGAGGCTAAGTTTGTCGATGTTAAGTGGAATCTTTTTAATAGAAAATACATAAATCTTTTTAGAAATTAATAATTTTTTTAAAGTGGAATCGAGGATGAAACCATGATAGTAAACTATGAAAATATTTTCAAGTTGTTTCAAATAAAATTTTTCAAATATTTATATAGATGTGGAATTTGAAAATAAAAATTTTTATGAAAAATATTTGAAATGTAAACATGTGAATATTTTTAAAATAAAGTTTTTGACAATAATCATTATAAAAGAATATGGAAAGTAATATGGAAAAGTAAAATAAATATTTGTTCATAAAATGTTTTAATTCATGTTTCAAAATTATAGCACCCGAATAAAATTCCATTTTTGGCCGTACACTATATGAGCATTTGAGATTTCACTATGATCAGAGACATCATTTTTCATTCTTCAATGAATTTCTTCACTTCAATTTTCCATAAAGAAATCAGAACAACTAGTTCTGAAACAGAACAATCTCTGGGTTGATTCAATTTAAATTAATATAATTAATTAATTTAATAATTAATATTATTTTAATAATGAAATATTTATTTTAATTCAATTTAATAATCAATTTTGATAAATTAATCTAATTTAAATATACATGAGTTTTCTGAATTCATGATTCCTCAAATTCAAAACAAGAAATACATCTAAAATATATCCTAAACTGTGAATAGAGGAAAATAAGACTAGAATACTGAAGGATTAGGAGAAGAAATTGAATCTTATTTTTAAGCTGTGAAAAAGAAGAAAATGAGTAGACAAGGGGATTACAAGAAGAAATTAGAAATAGAAATACAACTAAAGATTTACTAACCAGAAGTTTTGAAAATCCAGAACTTGACAGAACCATCGGCGCCGCCTGAAACCACCACCTGTCCATTACTATCGACGACCACTCCTCTCACAGTCCCCACATGCGCTGTAGACGTTCCATACGAGCACCTGTGTATACCAGACTGGATATTGAATCTCTCCAGATGCCCGGTACTGTATCCAATGACAACAAAGTTGCCACAGTTCGTGACAGTCAAACAGGTGGCCATTGGAGGGACGTACGATTTGTAATTTTTCGGCTTCAGTTTGTCAGGTAACAGTTTCAATTCGCCCATCCTGAGTTTGTCGTAGGACCATGTTGTGACCAAAGGCAACCCGCGATGTACGGCCGCTATGCTGTCCCACTCTTTGTCTCGTATCGTTACAGAGTCGAAAGTTGTGATAGGTGGCATGATGTGCGTATCGAGACGTTTTCCCTTCTTTTTTGATGCTTTACGATTGTAGGACGCTCGTCCCAGACTCTTGTTGAAGGTTTCTAATTGTGTGTTGAAGATGCGCAACGAAGAATCGTTTCCAGAGCTGAGAATGTTATGACCGTTGCTGCCGTGGAATCTGATGTACGTAGGTGGTGCTGCGTGTCCCTCCCTAACTCTCAGTAATCGAGCTCCATCATCGGACAAATCAAAAATCCACATTTTTAATGTGTTATCAGGAGACGATGTCACCATTAATGGCTCATTGGGCAAGAATTGCATGCCGGCAACCGACGCTTCATGCGCATTCATCAGTTGACTGGCCACCGCTCGCTTCTCCAAGTCCCAGAAAACAATATGGCCCGACACACTGCCTGTAGCCATGATAGGTCTTCCATCGAGTCGGAAAGAAATCGACGTCACCGTTCCCCAGTCCTGAATCAACGACAAGATAGTTTCGTCGAACTTCAAGTTGTGTAGAAAAATGCGTCCATCGGCCAGACCTACACCCACGACATCAACGGCGGGGGCTTGTTCGAGGACGGTAACAGGAGAACCCCATCCACGAAACTTGTAAATCATCTTTGATGTCTTAATATTCCACAACTGTAACTCGCCTTGCTCACTTCCCAACAAAATCTTATTCAAATACGTGCTAGGATGAACAATCGTTGTAATATGGAATTCTTCGTCTAAAAAACTCAAATTCAAATACACATCTTCGTCCTTCACATCCCAAACAATCAGGTTGCTTCCTTCGTCAACAGATATCAAATGAGGTCCAAATGGCAGCAATAAGTGAACATTATGTGTGTGCCCTCTATACGTATGCTTCAGTTCTGTTCCTCTCCTCCATGCCTGGATTAGGGGACCACAAGCTGTGTAAACATGGAATGTGTCAGCACCAAGACAGGTGATATCCTCTTCCAATTGAATACTGACTGATAGTAGAGAGAAATGAGCGCACCCATATGTGTGAAAAGCCCTCCCAACACATGTCACCACCAGGTTTTCATTCCTCCGCTTGATAAATCGGGTTACAAGAGGGATGTGATTACTGACGTAGCCCAAAGCTCTGTTACTGACGAAAATTTGACTGGCTGACATCTTTCCTGTTGAGCCTCTTCAAGGTTTGATCAATCACGTATCAACGATCATAGCAGCATTCTTCATAAATATCCTGAAACAAGGAAAACGTTCAATTTTAAAGTAATATTTATTAAAAGTATAATCTCAATTTATCAAGTAAAATAAGGTTGACATCCGGCGTGGCTGATTATAAAAATCAGAACTGACAGTAAAACATAATCTTCCCAAAATCATCTAGTATCTCGACCCTTTCATCGTCCAAGAGTGTGATATTGTGGACCAAGATTACGTCAAGAATAATTATATACTTTTCTAATTATTCTTGAATCATGCTTCTATGCTATTATTCTGTTCTATCCTTTATCTTATGAGAATATCTCAGGCCAACTGCTCGTGTCAAGAATACTTGAGCCACTAGATCAAATAATATACTTTACAACTATTGACTTAATATGATACAATTTTTCAAAATCATGTTCAAATCAATTTTAGAAATTCATGAACTCGCTCTGAACACAATAATAAAATTGTCACAACACGAATGGATACGGCACGTGTTTGTTGTCACTTCAAAACAAACCACTAAAAATGGAACCAAAGCATGATTACAATCCAATTGAACAACAAACCAGAAATGTGTGACATGAAAATTAATTGAGGTGTTCAATGGTAACAGAAATTAATAGTGGAATTCTTTTATTCAAATAATCTTGATAAATACTCACCATTGAAACTCGAGCATAACCTAATAATATCAATATTGAATTAGGTTAGGTTTCTAAGTTTACTTCAAATTCACTATCGATTCTGATGGCATTGAACTTTAACAATTTTATTTTGCAAAATATTGGAAACACTTCCACTTTATACATAAAAGTCTGAGGAATGAATGTTTTTATATTTGGAATCATTCTCGTTTTCATTCTTCAAACACATTTTCTTGATTTTTTGCAATTATTTCATCCATCATTCCCTTTGCCTTATCGATTTCTTCGTCCCGAGTTGGAAGAAGCCCACTCGGACATCGCAGTTCTTCGTTTCTCGTCCTCGTGTGCACTGTGTATGTTGTGAGGTTAGAAAGGAGTAGTTCTCGAAGAATTATTTTTATTTATGAATGCAGCATTTTTATCTCACGTAAAATGTTTTGATATTTTTAGCTTTCCTAAGAGATCTCTTAATTTTGTTCATTATAATACAGCCCACAAATGTCTTTAAAAGAGAAGGTTCTTCTTCGAAAGATCAGGAAGCGAGAGAAGAATAAGTTGAATATTCTCAAGAAAAAGGAAGACGAAACAAAGATCACAGGTTAGTCTTGTTTTCTATTTATCACAAAATCACAATCGAATGATATTTTCTCACATTTATTTCAAAATAGACATTTTGTCTGGAACTCATCAAAAGCAATCAACACTCATTAGCCGTACAAGCTACAAGTCTACTAACTCTACCATACCAAGATTGTGCTGAATTAAAAAATCCCGCTTTCCGTTATTATGATGCTTTTTTAGCCTACAATTTGTCCCCAAATCAACTCATTGGGCGTATTCTGTAACAAGTTTTGACTCGATATTCTAGTAATTTGATTGTTATGTTGTTCTAGTAGGCTAATTTAGAGGATAAAGGTATTCCGTATTCCTGAGGGACAGACGAGGAAATGACACTTGCATATTGATTCATCAGCAGATCTATGGAAGACATTCAATATTAAATGATAAAAATGAGTGATTATATATATTGGCTGATTATTTTTATTTTGCAGATGGAGATCCAGACGATGAAGTGAAAAGTGAGTCTCCTTCAGCTGTAATCAATGACTTGAGGCCTGATGATAGTGCTCCTGAAAAAAGTAAGTGAATATTTTTACTTGTTCCTGAATTTTCCAATCCAATGTACCCTGTAACTTACATGATTTATTTTCGTAAACACGTGATTTTAGAAAAACCCACAGAAAATTTTTGTCAATAGAAATCTTGTCATTAACAGAGTTGAGGCCAGTTACTGTCAAAGGATGCAAAATTTTTTATTTTTAATGATTATTTTAAAAACATTTGATTTCCTTGAATGACCATGAATTATTAGTTTGATCAGTCCGTCTTTATATTTTCTAATCTACACATTATCTTTTCTAGAGAGGAAAAGGAAGAAAAAGAAGAAGATTACTGACAAAGATGCAAATGATGGCTCAGACAATGAAAAAATTGAAGATGAAAACGGTAAGTATTTTTTGAGTTATCGAGGGATTGGATTGGTTTCTAAGAACAAAATATTACAACAATTAACTATTAGAGTTAATTTCAAATTATTAAACTATTACACTAGATTTTAATATACACTATAGCGTAATCAACCAGATACCTACTATTTTTATTTATACAATCGCAAGTAATAGTTTACACTACAGTTTTTTGTAAACTTTCATAAAAACAAACATCAAGAATTTTACACATTTACAGCTTTCTCAGCAGAATTTATAGTGTTTTGAGTGTTGTTTCAATACTTATGTGCTTGGATACCCAACCAATTGATGCGTAATAGCTTGAAATACGTACAATTTTGGCAATTTATGTTGATTTTGTTTACTTCATTCTTACCAGTTCAAGTAATTTACATTTAAATTTTTAAATCGACAAATATTATTCTCTTTCAGAGGAGAGTCCAAACACAGAAGTGAACGGTGATGGAGGAAAAAATGTTCCAGTTGATGAAAGTCAATGTGAGTATCTTATTTTCCTTCTAAGTTAAGTCCTTTGTTGCCATGCCCATTTGATGCTTTACCTATATTCTTGCAATCCGAAGCTAATTCCTGGTAATATTTGCCAATTGAAAACTCGATGATGACTTATTCTGTTACGGTATTGCTTCTTCGAAGGCACAAAAAGAAGAATATATACTTTATTATAATTTTTCCAAGACTACAGTAAGTTAGCATTCATTGATGACATAAAAATTTAAAATTCAATCTTCATCTTTCTTTAGTAGCCTAATTATAGGCTACTGGCTCATTTCACTCAATTTCTTTAGAAACAACAAGCTTTTGAGCAAATAATAACTGCTTCTATTACAAGACTTGAAAAATAGTTTCCTAATGTTTTTGGAGTTGAGTTTCTATTATTTGCGCCCACCGCCCTCGGAGCAACTGCTTTGAAACTGCAGTCGCAAACCATTGGAGCTTGCAACTTGTCTGCAATTGAAATATAACCACTGTCCGCACACGGACAGTTAGCTCTGTAGACCAGTTGCATGAAATTTGCCATGTAATATAGCCTCACTGAACGCGAAATATTACTGTAGGCCATTATATAAATAATTAAGGTAAAATAAGTTGTAAAATAAAGTCGACTTTGAACGACAATAAAGATTAGTCCTCTTCTTTCAATTGAGTCGTTTGTTCCTCTCCTCTTTCGTAACTTTTCGGTTAGAAACACACACCGACACACATGAATTCCTGCAACTGTGACCTCGGATTGCATCCAAATTTTTCCGACTCGTCTGCAATCGTTCACCTCGTGGGTGGTTCCCCACTAATATCCATTGCCGAGGTCAGATAGCAGTTGTGAGTAAACCTTGTCTGCAACTGAAGTTTCAAAGCAGTTGCTCCGTGGGCGGTGGGCCTTAGTGTTCTATTTTCTTGATAATGTTCTAGTCCTTGTCATTCTCTGAGTTCATCTTTCTATAATATTATTTATTCGTGTTTTTCTCTTCCAGTGCCAGGCTCCTCCATTGCATTAGGCATATTGAGCGATTCCTCTTTTTCAACTTTGGAAGGCAAAGTGTCCGAAGGCCTGTTGAAGGCCATTGAGGATATGGGCTTCAAAACTATGACCGAGATCCAAGCGAAGGCGATTCCGCCACTGTTGGAAGGCAGAGACATTGTCGGCTCTGCTAAAACAGGATCGGGAAAAACTCTGGCATTCCTCATACCAGCCATCGAACTTATTACTAAGCTCAAATTCATGCCACGAAATGGTAAGCTGTTTATACAAATGATATTTTTTGTATGATTTTTCAAAGGAATAAAGTTCATCATTGGTACAGACACAAATAGTAACAATTTGATTTGGGAGAGAAACAACTGACACCGCCAAAAACTTACTTTGGATATAGTTATGCAGTTCTTCTTTCAAATTTTAGAATATCATTAAATTTAGTTATTGATTACGGTACTGTACATTGTAATTTATTGTCCTTTTACAGGCTACCATATTAATTTCTATTATTTTTTATATTTTATTTGGTTCATGCTTCAGTTTTGCTTTTATTATTATTTTCTAGAATATCTTTGGATTGGATTGCTATTACTATAAATATTTTAACAATAATTCTAGCTCTAGGCTACCTATATTCTGAATGTTTATCATTGTCTCGTCTTCTGTAGGAATACTCTTTCTTATAAAACATTTTCTATTCAAAAATCAATTTTAATAGCTGAACTAATGTGAAATGAACGCTAAAATCATATCCTAGTCAAAAATTAATTTTAAGAGCTGGACTAATGTGAAATGAACGCTAAACTCATATCTTAGTAATGGTTGATTATTAGAGAAACTAGAGTTGGACTACAAAATTATAACTTTTGTTTTAGTGGGAACATTCAGTTCATATTCAATGTTTATTAGGTGAAGTTTTACTACTGAAAGAGCTGCTTCTTCCTCTTGACAATTGAATTACTAGAAGGATTCTATTAGAAAATCCATTTGAATGTTTAATCAATTTTGGAATTGATTGAGAGTTTAAACTTATGTTGAAATTCAATTTAAATATGTGAAACTGAGGATTATCTTCCACTACCAATCACAATCTCTTGAGACTTCCAAACAAGTGCATCGTCTCTATTATGTATTCGATCAGTTGAAGAATACAATGTTTAGAAGAGAGGAACAAGCAATCGTCCGCAAGCAACTTCTTCGATTCCTGAATTTAATCGAATGAATAGTTTCACACAGTGTTCTATAATCTGTCCTATCTTGTTTCCAGGTACTGGTATAGTAATAATTTCTCCTACTAGAGAATTATCAATGCAAACCTTTGGAGTATTGAAGGAGCTGATGAAATACAACCACCACACCTATGGACTCATAATGGGTGGAGCCAATAGGAAAGCTGAGGCTGAAAAATTGTCAAAAGGTATTTCAGCTGTTGATTCATCTCTTTTCATAACTTTTTAGTGGACATAAAATGTCATATAATGAGAAATTATAACTGAGTGTTTGGATTGCTTTTCTTTCTTCATGAATGAAAGATTGATCCTCATATTTGAAGCTGTAATTTGTGTTTAAATACAGAACTCTTAGGCGATGATACTCACTAAACAATTTGTATTTAAAACAAAGGTATAACACTGGTTTATTGTTCAATGTGTTATTAATATTTTTGTTGTACTCATTAAACAATTTGTATTTAAAAACAAAGGTATCACTGGTTTATTGTACAATGTTCCATTAATATTTTTGTTCTATTCTGAAGTGTATTTCATTAATACATAACATTTTTTATTGTTTTAGGTATAAACATAATTGTTGCTACACCAGGAAGACTTCTTGATCACCTTCAAAACACACCGGACTTTCTTTATAAAAACCTTCAGTGTTTGATCATTGATGAAGCCGACAGAATCCTAGATATCGGTTTTGAAGAGGACTTGAAACAAATTATCAATCTACTCCCAAGTAAGTTGTTTGAATATTTTTATTTGACATTCGCAAGTATTTGGAAATCGTTTATCAAAGCAATTCATGTCGTTGATGTACCCTTTCGTGAAATGATGTCACTTAATTGAACTTGTTCATCATTTCGGCAGAGGTCCCCCAATTTCCTATGACGAACAAAATCGGCTGAGAACCACGGATGAGTTCTGCCTATAAAGAATCGTGTTTGCCTATTTTATAAAAAGATTTATTAAATCTAGTCTACTACCCATGAATTGAAACATTTGAACGTATAAAAACGTTCAACTACTTGAAGAAAATAACAGAATTTGACTTGAATTTTCTATGTTTGTAATATAGCATGGGATTCCAAGTACAATACCATTGTCATCAACCTCAACATTAACTGGTTTGCAATAAGGTTTTGTAATAATTATAATCACAAAAAAGATGAAATAGAAGGTTTATATTCATTGCCCTGATAACCAAATTCCTTCTCTAATCACTGTTATTTGCTGGAGATTTATAATAACTGTCGTATTTAATTGAATGTGCATCTTCAAATTTGTGTTTTTGTTCATTGCAGAGAGGAGACAAACAATGCTCTTCAGTGCTACAAAAACGCCGAAAACTGAAGCTTTGACTGCATTTGCGCTGAAGAAAGAGCCTATCTATGTTGGTGTAGATGACTCAAAGGAAACGGCTACAGTCGAAGGATTGAAACAAGGTGAGCAAACTATTGTTCATGTGATTTACAATCTTTTTACAAATGTTCAACAATTATCAGAGTTTGTAGAGATGGAAGGAATCATAATATATTGCAAACATTTTTTATCATTTATTAATTAAATATATTTTCATTCAATTTGATTGCATGATATTTTCCATCTGTGATTTCTTCCATTTTTGGTATTTGGCCCGTTTGACTGTTAAATAATTTTCATAGTAAATGCTAGTATACAGTACTAGTTTTCTATATTGAAATTGAGACTATGAATTTGTCAAACTCCCGTGGTTCATTTTTTAAACATACTCTCAAGTAATTTTTTTATAATTCTCAAATATTATGAATAAAGTAATATTAACAGAAACAATATTCATATTGCATGAATGTTACTTATAGAATTATATTGTTTTGTTTTTTACTTGACCAAAAGTCTCTTATTATTTATCATTTTCCAGGCTATGTGATTGTGCCCTCTGAGAAACGATTTCTACTTCTCTTCACATTCCTCAAAAAGATTCGAAAGAAGAAAGCAATGGTATTTTTCAGCTCTTGTATGGCTGTGAAATTCTATTACGAACTATTGAACTACATTGACCTACCAGTCATGTGTATTCATGTAAGTATAGTAGCTAGCTCTACTTGCAGTTGTATGAAAAGATCATTGAAAAATGCACTGAAAATCCATCAATATCCATTCAATCAGTTATTCATTTACTAATACAATTATAAATTAATTTCAAGTATAAGTAAATTATAAACAATTGTCTATTATCATACAAATTGGAATAGGCTAATTATTAAATCTACAAGTTCTTCTACATACTTACTATACTTGCTAACTCTCAAGCCGTTCCATTTTATTATGCGAAATAAATTGAACAATTTTTAATTTACGGTGATGAAAGGTTGTAGTACTATCAGAAGGTTGTAGTGTTTTCAGTCATTTGTAGTGTTTACATATTGTCATTATTATATATAGTATTTTATTTTAATTTAACTGTACAGTTTTATTCTTCAATCAAAGTTCATTTTAATGTAATTGAAATACGGTATCAAAAAATATTATTCAACTTTTAGCCATTTTCGAATTTTTCTAGAATCCTCAGTAGGCCTATCTTCCATATTTACAGTATTTTATTTCAATTTAACTCTTTACAGTTTTATTCTACAATCAAAGTTCATTTTAATGTAATTGAAATACGGTATCAAAAAATATTATTCAACTTTTAACCATTTTCAAAAATTGCTAGAACCCTTAGTAGGCCTATCTCCCATATTTTATTGCTTCTTCAATGCAATAGTTTGTGTCTTTTCATTTACATTATAATAGTTATTATTATTTGACTAATAAAATGCATCTCTATTAATAAAAATGTCATCTGTTAAAACAGGGTAAACAAAAACAGGCGAAACGAACCACCACATTTTTTCAGTTTTGCAACGTGGAATCTGGAATTCTTCTATGCACTGATGTTGCAGCTAGAGGTCTCGACATTCCAGCGATAGACTGGATTGTTCAGGTTGATCCTCCTGATGATCCCAAGGTAGGCTACTCTTCAAAAAAATGAACTCTACTCTTGAATTAATGCATTATTGGGTTGTTGACTACAATACTTCGTTCAACAGAGATTATTGATAACTTTTTCATTAGTTTCTGATAGTATTAAAACAATACTGTTATTATTATTCTTCCAAATGAGTTTTATTTATTTATTTGAGAAAATACATAGTTGAGGGCACCAGGAATTTAATCCTATTATAGCCCTCATAACACAAAATAAATTAACACAAACAAGAATAAGACCAAATAATAAGTTACATCAGAAACATACTTAGATAAAAAGCTAAAATATAGCTAAAGTAAAAAAGGTTTTTAATACAATAATATGATAAAGAAAATCACAAAGATATTAAATTTTGTAGTGATTAGAAAATAAAACCATGATAATATAAGACCAACTAATAAAAACTGTCACTGTATTTAGAACATTGTTTTCCACACAGTTTCCCCGAAGTTTTAGAAACTTCAGTACTATATAGTAATGAAACTTCTATTCATTGCAAAGCGTCATGCTCAAATAGTACCAACACAGAGTTGTGTAACATTTTTTGCAAGTTTCAATTTCATATCAACTATCAAAAAGAAGATACAATCTCATCAATTGAAATGTTACCCATTGCGATTCAATTCAATTAATTGAAACTACTTGGAAGGAAAGCAGTTATAGGCTGAAACTGTTGCCTTTCCCTTTAAACTATTAATTTGTATCGCAGGATTCTTTTAACTTGTCAGAAAACAGCTGATTCAACGTTAGTAAACGAGCGTACATCAATCAGCTGTTTTTGCCATTTTAAAAGAATCCTGCTATACATGGCTCTGTAAATAAATATAGGCTAGTCTTTTTTCCAATTGATCAAAGATGAATTTCTTTAGTGGAAAATGTCGATAAATTGAGTATTGCGAAACAACCCGTATATATTCTGAAATATTGAAAAGAAGCAATTATTGTGTGTTTTTGTGTTTCTCCCTAAAACTGATATACGTTACATTTATATTTTTACTTGATTCAATGAATGAATGAATTATATCTCCATTTGAACTTAATTGAAGTATGATTGATTATTGTTACTCTACATTATCCTTCTATCTGGTTTAATTTATTTGTTGTATTCTAGGAATACATTCACAGAGTAGGTCGTACCGCCCGCGGCGAGGGAGGAAGGGGCAGTGCCTTGCTGATACTCAGACCTGAAGAGCTGGGCTTTTTGCGCTACCTGAAACAAGCCAAAGTACCGCTCAATGAGTTCGAATTTTCTTGGAACAAAATTGCTGATATCCAACTGCAGGTGAGCTTCACCAAACCTGATTCACGTTGAAGGTTAAAAATTGAATTATTACCTATAAGGGTGCATCCACAAATAGGGCAATGCACACTGACTGGTATGCATTGCCCTATTTGTTTGTATAGAGTGAAATATCATATGACCAACCTGCATGCCAGTAACCTACACGTCTACTGGTATCGTGAAACCGCGCCATTAGTGTCTAATGTACTGTATTGAAGTAATCACACTACAGTAATATTACATACAACAGCAATAGTATTACTATACTGTAGTAATATTGACTTAGTCTCACTACAGTATCATGTTATAAATATTTCGAATTCTCAGCAAAACGCACTTTTTAAAGCCTGCTTGATAATACTGTAGCCTACTTTAATCAAATTGCGTGTGTTTTTGCAGCTGGAAAAGTTGGTATCTACAAATTACTACTTGAATATGTCAGCAAAAGAGGCATTCAAAGCGTACGTGAGGGCTTATGACAGCCACCATCTGAAGACCATTTTCGACATTGACACACTGGACCTGACCAAGGTGGCCAAATCGTTCGGATTCAACGTGCCGCCTGCTATCGATCTGAGTATCCTTTTCAGCAAATTTTTATCGTTGCTATTGCAGGCATAGTCTGTGTTTTGTTTTAAATGTGTTGACATTCCCATTATCTTATACCATTGCGGTATTTATATCTCGGTTGTTGAGATTTTGTTGTTTGAGTAGTATCGCGTTTACACGTTGTCAGTGTACCAGGTTGCCAGTGCTCACTTTCCGGAATTGTAGGTGTGGGAATGCTCATTTATTATTGAAAATGATATAAGTGGCATTATGCTATTAGGCCTATAGTATCATTTCTAAGAATAAATTAACATTCCCATACCTACAATATCAGAAATTGAGCACTGGCAACCTGGTCCATTGGCAATGTATAAACGCGACAAGTGACATTATAATTTGTATTTATTCTTCTAAATTATCTTGATATATTTATAAATAAATAAAACCTCATAATAGTGGACTGCCGACTGGAAACATGTAAAAGTGTATAGCAGGTGTATAAAAGGGCATAAAAGTTGGAGTTTTACTGTGTAAGCATTGTAGAAGAAAAGGAAAACTTTATTTTATCTCTCAAGCCCAATTCACACAGAGCGGATGTCGGGCGGTGACATATTTCCTTTTATGCAGTTTCCTGCAACCTGCATACAAACAACTAGTCCAATGCACACCAAGTTACGTCTCTTTGTAGACTATTCGTTTGTACATAGTAGACGTACATAATATGATGCATAACCGCGCCACGTCCCATCCCGGCGTCCGTTCTGTGTGAATTGAGACTCAGAGAACGATTAAAACAACGTTAAAACAACTCTAGCAGCAAAAATGAAGATGACGAGTTGGTGGGTGGTATGTATCTGTGAACAATACAAGGAGTTAATACAGAATTATTTTTTAAGAATTGAAAAATTGATCAGCTTGATGTGTAAAGTGAATATTAGTGTATGCTGTTTAGGCTGATTGTAGGGTTGTTTATTTGCGAAAATAGGTTTCTAGTTTCCTTAACATAATACTTCCAGAAGTGAACGCCAGCTCAAGACCAAGGAAAAGAACTGGAGGCGGTGGTTATGGATCTTTCAAGAACATGAATCAGGAAAGGAAGAAAGCAAAATATGTCAATATAAGTTGATTTTGTGCGTTAAGGTGTAAAATATTTTACAAAATATATTATTTCTTTTAAAAAAGACTTGTTTTTCTTTTCAGCCTAGTATACACTTGATAGAATAGTGATTAATGCGAAATTTGATCTATCTTTGCTGATTGTGAAATTTTTGATCACCTAATGAAAAAGTATAATGCTGAGTTGTTCAAACATTGATTTTTAAGGGAATGCAGGCAATCTAGTATTCAATTTCGATTATTCACTTATATTAAGTTCCTCTGAAAGAGGTATTAGGTATTACATACGGAAATTGATGAAAATCTGAAAAAAAACTTGTAGCCTATGGATGAATATTTATACCTCTATAATCAGATTCATTTAATTTGACGCTTGGCATTAGATAGATAGATAGAGAGGTATTATTTCTTTGCCATCGTACTCTACGGTCATCAGCAACGTCAAGAAATAATATATCTCTCTCTCTATCTAATGCCAAGCGTCAAATTATATGAATCTGATTATAGTTGTTTTCGGTAAACTGAATAGAACAGCACAGCATTCCCTAAGTCCAGAGTTGGTCAATTTTGTGTGCGACTCAAGCATGTAGCACATTCTTAAGCATTGGCCGCATGCTGTGCAGCATACAAGAATCGGCCATGTGGGGACATAGGGATTGAAGACATAAGAACTTTAGTACAGCTTCATTTCTTTGATTTCAGTATTGGGTGAATAATTCACAATAATTGGGTGAAGAAGCATTCACAAAGAAACTTCTTCACATTTGAAGTGCTTGCTACAGTTTACATTGAATGGGTTGTGCATAGATTGTAGCCTACTGAATCATATAATTATGTGCGTTTGTACATATAACTGTAACAATCTTTCTTTGTGTTTACACCCTTTGTATTAGTCTTAAGCAAATGGTTAAAAAGATAGAATAATTTTACTAATTTATTTTCTAATAAAAATCACTACTGGAACCATTTAGATAAATTGTATCAATCCGATTGAGCCTAGTCATCCACTGGAACCGTTTTTGTCAGAAAGCGACCGATCATCCGAAGTGTTATTTCGGATGCTAGTTGTATCAAATGGCCAGCTGTTCGGACATTGGACGCTTTCTGTCAAAAACGGATCTAGTAGATGACTAGGCTCAATCAGATTGACACAATTGATCGCAGCGTTTGGACGCTACAAGAAAATTCCTATTAAACAGCTGGCCAGGCAGATCTCTTTTGCTTTGTAAACATGTGATTCAGTTGAAAAATTATTCAGGAATCAAGTTTACTTCATTGATTGTTCAGTATTCAGTTGAGTTGAATTTTGTTTTTATCTTCTGTCTTCAAAATGACGTTTCTACTTGCAGGTAATATAACAATTACAATACTGATCTAATTACCAATTAAATAGATTTACATTCTTCTGATAAAAATCACTCCTGGAACCATTTCCTAAAGATTTTAAAACAAACTGGTTATTAGATAACCTTTATCAATAGGTACCTACATTACAACTTCGTACCTCCCTTTCAATCCCTATGTTCACACTGCTTTAGCATTTACAGCATGCTGTTCAGCATAGAAAATCGACCACGTGTGGATGGAAAAGACCAACACTGCACTGCATGCTGAAGTAAAAAAAAAATCAACAAACTGTAGACATAGGATTTGTTTTGGTTCCATCAAATGTCGTCATCTATTATCAAATGTCACGATTATATTATCTTATCATAGGCTTTCTTGCGATCTGCCAATAGTGTTATTTATTACCTTTCATAATCACTTTACAATTGATTCGGAGTCCAGCAAAGAGAGTTATCTTCTTTAATCTGCTGCCAGACAGTCTCAAAACTACGGTAACAAGTACATACTCAAGAAACATGAAGAACTATCTCACGGCAAGACTCTACTACTCGGTATAGTCCGATTCACGTCAAGAAGTCAGTATTGTTTATATGAGGAGCATTGATGCCAAGTTTTATTGAGAGAGTATTGGACTACACCAAACGTGTTTGTTGGGACTGTGTGCGACAACAAGGCACAGTGCGGCAACTATGCACAGTGCGAATAGGATAGAGACATCAGCAACTGCCTTGTGCTGAACAAGGATAGCAAACTTCCATCTAAGCAATGCTGACTTCTTGACGTGAATTGCACTATAACATAGTATGTTGAAGAACATACCATAGAATACTTGGACTAAACCAGGAGACACGTCATATAAAGACTCTTCGGACACAGGACCGAAGAAGTAAAAAAAGGTAGGTTGTCATCACCATACACACCCACGCACAAGTCTCAAGCTTTATCCAAAACCAATCAAATCCAACCACAGTCAACTAATCCATATGTTCAAACTTGTTCGATTTTTGTCTGCTACTCAGCATGCGGCCAGTAATGTTTAAGCATATGCAGAATGCTTGAGTCGCAGACAAAATTGACCAAGTGTGGTCATAGGGTTTAACATAGGGTAACTCTAAAATATTTTGAAGGAATCATTACATATTCCACATTACTATAGTAATGTAATGGGTAATGTTTTGTTCATTTATTTATTATTTATGTTTTTACATACAGGGTTATTATATACAATATTTATGTGAAAAATTCAACAGAACATTACCCGTTACCATAGAAATAATAAATGAAAGTTACTCGCCATCCACCAAAAATGAATAAACCTACAGTTTTTATTGTTTTTAGGGAGGTTGCGAAAACTGAACATGCTGAGCATGCCAGTTTTACGAAGGTGCGTGGGTTATGAGCCGGCTGACAGATGGACGGATATAATAGGCGACAGAGACATTGTTGGCTTTGGCAAGAATGGATCGCCGGCCTATTTCGATGATCCGGCCTTTCCGTGTCCTGGCATCAGATTTCAACGGAATAGCCCCTACATACAGGTGAGTAGCAAAAAGGTCGATTGAATTCAACCGGTAATCATAGGATTTTGTTGCATTGGTCTGTCAAATGACATTATTTTGGCAATTAAATTTAATTGACTTATTATTCAATTATGAAAATTATTGTAAGTGTTCAAAAGAAGCCTATATGTATTATATTTTTGATATAAATATTAAATGTAAATAATAATATAAGAGTAAATAAATTTAAATATTCGATTATTAACAATATTCGATTATCAAAATATTTTTCATTCAAACACATTTTTCACAAAAAAATAAATGAAACAAAAAACATAATCAATAATTCAATTCCTTATCCAATATTTCAGTATAAAAATCACTGTACGTAGAATGAAAATAAATAATTTGAAATATAGTGGTGTTTATTATTAATGTGGATAATTTCCATTGAGCTTGTGTTTAGTAAATTTTGTTTGAATCTAGCGCAGCAATTACATTAAATTATTTCTTTAATATCAAATAAATTACATTCCGTTTATATCATATTTTTATAGAGTTTGAATGTTTTATTATCATAATTGTTGAGGACTGACGGCTATAGCAAATTAATCTTTGTATTTCAAAGAATTGTACGATTGTCTTATAGATATTTGAAAAGAATACATACCTCAGGCTTACAATACTCAATTGTGAAGGCACTATGCTAAAATGAAGTTATGCATGGAGAACCATCCCGAAGTTTAGTTTACTAAATTGAAAACTACATTATTTTCCAAAGTAATTTCCTTATGTTTCCTAAATATAGCTAGGTGTAATCGTGTAATGAGTTATTTTTCACATTACTTGACAGTGCTCAACCATAAATGAGAAAATAAGTACCGTACGGTACTGAAAGTACAAAAGTATAAATATGTGAAACTTTTATTAGTTGTACCTGATCAATGAGTTTGTTTTTTTTATGAAAATAAGTTATTTTTCCAGCTTAGCTCAATTTTTAATTTATTATTCAATTTCCACATAAAACCACATACTAGAGCAGTGGCGTAACTTACACCCCCGCAAACCCCGCGGCGCGGGGGGGCCCGGGCCCTTGGGGGCCCGGGCTAGGGCCTGAAATAATATCATATGTTTTTTTAAGAAATAAAATTAGTAATGATTGAACAAGAAAAGCAAAAGTTTTATTTTGGGCAATTAACAACCATAAACACAAATAATAAAATTAATAAAAAATTACTTGAGGAGTAGTATGACACAAGACCGTCTTTCTAGTCTTGCTCTGCTAAGCATCGAAAATAAAAGAGCCCAAAAAATGAAATTCGATGAAGTTATCAGAGTATTTGCATCTAAAAAAAGCGAGACGACAGAATAAATTCCATCCATAAATTCTATCACTACAAGTTAGTATATCTTTTCAATTGAATTTTCAAAATACCAATAACTCAGCTTAAGTCATGTATAATAAATCCAACTTTAATTAAAACTCCTAAAAACTCCTTCAAGATAATTCTTTGAATGTCTTAGAAACTCGGTTCAAGTGCGCGAGCAAGCAATTGACATACATGTGAGAAAATATGGCGTCCAGGGCAAGGAGCCAGGACGGTGCTATCCAGAAAGCAGTGATTCCAGAACATGGAGTCATGTTGAAGACATCGGATAAAAAGTTTTTATGAATTATTATAAATCTCTAATAATTATTACAATTATTGTAGAATTCAATCAAGAGCATGTTTTATTTTATTACATGAATATGTTATTCACTCATGAGGTACGCTCTCATTAATGAGTTTAATGGTTGCGGTTCAGGGAAAAGGAGCTAAGAGAGGGGCGTGAGATTTTAGAAGGAGGGGCCCGGAATTATTTTTTGCGGGGGGGCCCAGTTGACAAACGTTACGCCACTGTACTAGAGCAAAGCTCTAGTGATGTATATATGTATGTCACCTCAATTACGATAAATGAAAACAATTGAAAAAATGAATGAATGATAACACGATATCCTAAAAAAATTCTAGTAAAGACATAAATATTACTGAATTACAGAGGTAATTTTCTCAAAAAAACTCATCGATTTTCTATACGGTCACGTATTTTACCTTATTTATAATAACGTTATTATTATCGACATTAGTAGCTGATAGTAAGTACCGCAATGTAAAAGTTGACAATATTCTATTTGTCATCTAATTTGATTGAATCTACCCCAGGCGTTGCGTGAGAAGGAGAAGTGTGACTGGAGAAATCTGAGCGTGGATGAGAAGAGATGCCTGTACCGCGCCAGTTTCTGTCAAACCTACTCAGAGATGCTGGCAGGTACAGGCGAATGGAAGGAGATTATTGGCTGGGCCCTCATCTGGGTATCAAGCGCTCTTTGGCTGTTAATGTTTTACAAGTATTTCGGTGAGTGCGATCCAATTTCCAATTGGATACCATATAGGCCTACCATAGATAATATGGTATTAACTACTATCTTATATGATTATTGTAGGTTACATGAATAAATCCAACACAATAAAACACAATTCTGTGTTTCCATAACTCCAATATGATTAACTAATTGAAATTGTCTTCTGAGTAATATGATTGAATGAATTAGCTTTGAGTTGTTGTTGTTGCTGTAGAGACCACTGTTTTCACCGTACTGTTTGCGAAACCAAATCAATTTACGGTATACCAAATCAAAATAATGTACAAGTTAGGAGATTCATATAAGTTGACTTACTATTAGATTAGGGTGACCAAATTATGAATTGGAAAAAACGGGACACATCTATGGACGTCGGTGGTGGTGGTGGTGGGAGGGAGGGAGTCTCCCAGGTACCAAAGATATCTCTGAAGTCATGAATATTATTTTCCAAGTGAATGAAAACACTAAATGTTGTCAATGCCACATTTAACTAAAAGAATTCCTAAAAACTAGTTTGAGTTGTTTCAAAATTATCAATTATTTTTTAAAATTAAATGTGGTATTGACAACATTCAGTCTTTATTTAGGATGAATATCCACCACAATATCACCTTTGTCTATGCAAAGAAAATTATTTTCAGATCCACTTTACTTACGATTTAGTTATTAGTTGAAGCTGAGTATATTACAGCTGGAGCTGATATTAAAGAATACATACGCCATAAGTATGTGATATGTGAACACTCTTTGGATTTTTCCACCTAATACCTAGGCCCTAAGTCAAAATACGGGACATTTGGGCGTCCCGAGAGGCCTTTTTGGGACGCCGGGATAAAATGTGAGAAAAAGTGTTATTTTTAGAACAAATCGGATGACATATCGTGCGCCACCCTGTAGTTTTCAAAGCCTCTCTGTATCATTTACTGCTGTATTAGTTTGAGTTGGGGTGGGTGGGGCTCTATAAACACTCTTTAGGGCTCGTATTTGAAGAGCCTTAGCTCTAGGCTACTGATCATCTTCATGTGTTGAACAAGCTACAACAACTGAAAAAATAATTATAGATCAGTGATCATCATTATATATTTACGGCCAAATGCTCGAAAGGCAATTAGATCATCTGATATAGAATCATTAATAAGGCTACAAATAATGTATTGCTAAAATTTGAGAATAGATATAGATGTAAAATATATTTTATTTGAACAGGTGCTCCTCCCTTACCCAAGAGCGTGACTGATTATGACTATATAAGGGAACTAAGGAAACGATCCATCGACATTGAGGATGGCATTATAGACGGATACGCAGCGAACTGGGATTATGAGAAAGAATGCTGGAAACCGGGTTATTCTGATAAATATTATTCTGGAGAACCTAAAAAAGAAGATGAAGAGGAATCCAAATCTGAAGATTAAGAAAAGGATTGATTCAGTGAAGGACTTGATGAATTGCAACATTTGGTTGATAGAGGCAACATTACCGTATTCAACACTGGAAAGAAAGTGATCTCAAAAATTTATAATTTTTTATAAAACTGTTCAAAACTAATGATTTACAATTAATTATAGTTGCTACTTATCGATTTTGTAATAAAATTGGCTTCTTGAATCAATTCTTACACGCAATCAAATGGTTTTTTAACTTATCGTAGTTGTATTTGTTTTTAATTAATGCCTTCAATTGATCGTTCATTCATGAATTTTATTGTGTTTGCATTTTGCCAAAATTCATCCCGTTGAAACAAACAAAACTTCAATTTGTTATGTATTTTCAATTCATTAGTATTATTGCTATGCATAATACTTTTACTACATTCATCCCGTTGAAACAAACAAAACTTCAATTTGTTATGTATTTTCAATTCATTAGTATTATTGCTATGCATAATATTTTTAATTTGAAAATAAATTAAGTTAACTGACCTTAATAGTAGCTGAATACTACTTTATAGACCTTAATAGTTAACTGACCTTAAAGTACCGGTATCCAAAACTTCACAACTCAAGTAAAAGTCACTCATTAATAATAAAATAATTTATTCAACCACTAAATATATTTGTGAACTTCACTATTCAAACTTGAAACTAAAATAATTGAAAGCACTCGTAAATATTTTGAATGATCATGCAACTATAACTTGAACGCTTGTCGTTACCATCGATCTCTAACTAATACAACATATTGTATTATATATTATTTACATAGTAAGTTGTATTAGTTAGAGATCGATGGTCGTTACACGACCGACAGCTTTTGCTGTATGTACATACATCTCAGTACACTATTTCAAAATACTAGTAGCAATAATTATATTGAGTGCTCGCTTCTACACCCAATGTTCAAAACAGCGAAGACCCCCAACCCGATATTAGGTAAATCGTTTTCTTGCTACTGATAAGGCAAATCAACTTTTCAAATTGTCAAACTTATAAATATTTCATAGATGGCGTGATAAGGATTGTGAATTGCAAACAACTTGATAAGTTAATTCGTACCTTCAATTATTATGGTTTGTACATTGAATATGGAACTCCTGTTCGTGTATAGTGTCATGTAAGCAGACCAGCATGAACAATAACGAAAAGACTCGACTATTATCATCCACCCACAGAGCGGGCTGCTTCCAAATTTGGATTCGGCGCATAAGTAATCGAGCCGCATAATTTTCTCATAACAGGCGCTAGACACCCACCCGACGTAAAAATCACTCTTTTTATTTTTCTCGATAATCTCTACTCTACGAAGTCAACGATCGATAATTGGAAGCCAAATGATGGAAAAGACAACGTTACATTTTAACAAATTATCCGAGAGCGGGCAATTAATATTGTTGTGGCCGCTACTCCTACATGAGATCTTTCGTTAGTAACATGGCAAATTGGCAGAACTTGTTTTCGAGTAGACATGCCCAGGAAATATTCCAGCTTCCAGCAGCCGTGTTGTACTCATGTAGATTGGTAGCTACTTGTGATTTTGTTGCGATAAGTTGAGTCACCGCAATAAAGATGTTATTGGTGCAGTAAAATTTAATGACTGTAATAAATTGAACCAAATTGATGAAAGGTGTGATTGATACATGGAAGAATAGTTGGAGTAGCCTATGGTGGATAGGAGAGATCAATTATATTATTTTTGTCCTCTGTATATTAATTGACATTTGATAAAAACATACAAAACTCAAACTCAAATAATCTTTATTCACAAAATAAGTAAATACAACAGCAGAGATACATATATACATAGTGAATATCCCCCACAAAGACATCAGTCTGGGTGTGGGGAATGAGTTCAAAATCTGCATAATATTTGAAGAAATAAAAAACCTTTGTGAATTATTGACAATAAAATTAAATAATAAAAAAATAATGTTTATGAAATAAGAATGAATAAATATAATGGATCAGTTAATGACGAGAAGAATACTCTAGTCGTTAACCGTACTATACTATTGATAACAATACGTATTATTTTGTTTATTATTATGATTATTATTATTTTGCTTTTACGGCCTCATTGGACCACTTAAATCAATCATTTCCTGGTCTTTCTTTTTTTTTCGCATTATTTTGTTTATTTGAAACAGATATCTCTATTATTTGTAACATACAGTAATTGAATAGATGAATAAGAAAGTGAAAATAAAAATTTTTGCTCCTCTAATGTGTTATTCGTGATTAATTAAAATAACTCATAAAATCCGTGCAAAATGAGCTAGCCCAACAAATTTATCAAAATTTTATAATAAGAAAACAAACAAAAACTTAGGCTACTTCTCTATATTCCACATCTCCATACTTTTTACAAAAACTAATATTCAATATTTCAATTTGAGACTGTATTAATTACAAAGGTGAATATAAACTCAAGTATCTTTGAAGGTTCGAGTTGAAGCTTGAAATTAAAAATATTTCCAACTAATTTTCCCTCTAATTTATGTTAAAATGTAATTTTTCAATACTAGATACTCATTTTTAGACTGAATATCCAATTGAGTTGTTGAACCAAAAAGAAACAAAACAAGAGTTGACGTAATCTATCACGTAATCGTGACACCCTATTTTTTTTAAATAAAAATTATCAAATAAATAATTTTTTTTCTGTTAAGTACTTTTCTTATTTTCTAATAAGTCACTAAAAGCAATCTACCTCAGATATTCTGAGGTAGTTTTGATATATTTGAGGTAGTTTTTCTACTATAATTGAGTCTCTACAAAAGTAATAATCCATCTAAGAAATACAGATTTTCTAATTATTATTTATTTATTTGGCGTATGGCTTTTTATAGTGGGGAGACCCGAGTAGGGTTGTTCCACTTCACCAACATAACCAATTATCCCTTGATAGGGAACATGGTGAAAGTTTGTTTTCACGTAGAAAACAGACATCAGCATTTAAAAAAAGTATTTTTTTATTTTATAAAGTCCGAAAAAATATAACACTAAAACACAGCACAGAACACTTATTGATGATCGAAAAATATTTAATAATATATAATTTTCTAATAAAGAATCCCCACGAAAGTAGCCAGTAGGCCTACTCTGTGATTGGTCCGAAGTCATTGATTCATGCCCAGAAAATTGACGCCGCATCAATGCCGCCTCGTATAATATGGCCCTAAATTGCGTCACCACCAAAATAATTCATCTTTGACAACCTAATTTTTCCAATATTGAGCGCCTACAAACATATATTTTCAACATTGATCTATGTCTACTTTGTACAATGTAACTTACATGCTTGATATGTAGTGAAAACTAAACATCCTAATTCAACATTTTTATAATTGAGTCGCTGCTCTTCGGTTTCGGCCTGAAGTCGGCTTGAAGGACGCGGTAACCGCGGTCGCGCGCTGAGAGCCAGAGGCGTTTGCGGAGGCTTGGTCACCCACCTGCAGCCTTCGTTCAGCTGGTGGTAGTTTACTGCGGGTAGGGCCAACCCCACAACGTTCCGTCGTTACGTAGGCTAGGACGGCTGCGCAATCGGGGCGGACACCTTTCGAATTTCGCCGCCGCTCATACTTTTTATGGCAATGCATGTAGGAAGCGGTCGCTGAGAAACGCGCTGCGATTTGCTTCCTACGCGGCAACGACGAACGTCCTCACCAAGATGAGCGTTGTCTTGCCTTGACGCTCCTTCCACTTCTACTATAAGTTATAGCAGGATTCTTTTAAATTGTCAGAAACAGCTGATTGATGTACGCTCGTCTACTAACGTTAAATCAGCTGTTTTCTGACAAGTTAAATGAATCCTGCTGTACCTGCTGCTCACTTCTGCTGCTGAATACAATGTAGTGAACGCTCATGGGTAGATGTGGAATAGGTAGGACAGAATCAATGTCGATGTATAAGAATAAGATAATAAATTAAACTGTAACCAACAATAACTCATTCGACAGTAACCAACTTATGTAATATATCATTTAAGAGGTATAGACTGTAATAAACATAAATAAACATTAGCTCTCATAATATTATTGCAATACATTGGGCTATTTATTCAGTAATATACAAATAGTAATGAAAGGTCCAAAACTGTCCCTTTTCTATTTGAAAACAGTCCAAATCTAGGTTTGTACCTTTAGACTGCATACTTTCATAGAGGTGTAGCTCTTGGCAATCTGTTACATGCTTCCATATAGAATGTAGAAAAAATAAAATTCAATGAACTAGTTGCAGTACGGTGATAAAATATTCATAAAATATTGTATAGAATCTATATACCGTATTCAATTATCTATTTATTATCTTTTTGCTTTTGTAATATATTGGGACAACAAGTATTTGTTTTACATGCGGTCTTCTTTTTTGAAAAAATCAGATAGAAACATTGTACCTTTTAGTCCAGTACATAATTGGTTTCAAACAGTCCATTTATAAAATCTTACACCGCTTTTCAAGTAGGATTATAATTGGAAATCTGTACGGGCACCATAAAGTCGGCATTTTATATTGTGATCCTGTTTATAGAGTGGGAGAGATTTGATGGCTGAGTACACATTTTGTAAAGTGTTTGCAGTGGATAAGGTGGTGCACAATAATCTAGCAATTTAGATGGCGGGGCGTACAAGATCTTTCTATAAGAGGGCGTACACTCTTTTGTTGCACAAGGTTAGGATACAGAGTGTCCCCCACACACACCTACTCGAAAAAATCATACTCTCTGTTAATAATTTTCTACTTCTTTGGACGTGAGTGGGTTTACAGCATACGAATTAAGAATATTTTCAAGTGGAAATAAAAAGATAATTATAACTACACCTGTTGAAACAAAAATGGAATATGTGGACGATTTTTTAGATATTTTTTGAACATATAAGGATGTGACATCAAGAAAGTATTGAATAACTAGTATTTGATGTGTGCCATGAAAAAACCATCAAATAACTAGTAGGTAGGTATTATATTAAATATGTCTTTGTAATTAAAATATTGTATTTTGTTGAATTAACTGACAGCTTTCACAGATTTTATTAAGTAGATAGTAGACATAGCAAGATTACAAATAGATCCTAAAAAATAGATCCTATATATTTCCTCATAATTTCCTAATGATCACATAAAATATGTCACAGTATAAAGATTTTGTTCCTAGCAAGAGAATTGGTTTTAGATATCAATAGAGACCAGGAATATTAGATTGAAATTTAGTTCTCAATGGTATTTTGAATTCTATTCTCATAAATTTCATCAAAGAGGAAACAAACGTAATTATGTAATACTGTGCGTTAAACATTACCACACATAATAGAATAAATTTATAATTTAATTTTCAATGTCCACCATATTGTGTTATAGTTATGTATTTGCAGAATGAAAACCTATTTTTGATTCATGAATTCACCAATCTTGATACGGTATCTTTCATTTGTTCTGGAGTCAGTTTTGATATATCCAGCTAAAATTATATAATGTATATGTATTATTTAACGTCTTTATATAATTTATTGTGGCAAAAAGAAATAAATTTGAATTTGAAATACTTCAAGAACAGTTCCTGCGATCCCGTTTTTTACTTTATAATAAATGAATCTGCTCACTAGTAAAAATAATTCTATGATAAGATAAATGAAAAATAATAATTTATGAATCAAACTATTATGAATCCTGCAAGGTTACTGTGGTACAGATCAAAGATATGCGACAATCAACCGACATGATCTGAAATGACAGTTAACATTTTGAAAATTGAAAACTAATCTGTGATTGATTGATGGAGAACCAATGCTGCTATGAAATAGAAGAATGTTTTTGACAGAGTAATACCATCCGTATTGCAATGTAATTGTCTGCCTTAGCGTTATCCACCCACTCTATGTCACGACTCTAGGTCCTAATAGCCTGTCTTTAATTTGTTACATTATATGTATAGTTATAATACTCGTGTTCAACTTGAAAGTGCAGTTGAGAATATAGGTATATGAATACAGGCGCCCAAGTGACGATCTTTTTAGCAGGCTAACGAAATGATTAATTTCATATTTCCAAGTGCCCTATCTTCAGTCATCAATGGCCGCATTATGGAAACAAATGGTATCCAATCATCCACCCACATTCGAAGTCGCTTAATAACCATTCAATTAACATCAGAGATTAATATTGATGAAATGATGAATTGATTAATTTCAATACAACGTAGAAAAGTTGTATTAGTGTATAAGTTGCTATGATGAAAAAGATGCTAAATATCATAATTTTGAGGCAAGAATATTCAAATGTTTCAGTCTTTTGTTTCAGTCATAGGGCTAATAGACTGCTAGTGGGCGGTCTATATTATCTCATATTAAGAAGGCTAACAAACTTTGTAAAGGGATTGAATTTTTGGCTGAAAAAGAAATTTGGAAAGAAAAGAGTCCATATATTTTTATTAATTCAAAATAAAAAAGTGTTGAAGAGATTGTATAATTCTGATCATACTTATTTTACTATCTAATCATTAGACTGATTTTACAGTCTCTGTAGTCTGTGTGAACCTTCTTTTTTAAATATGTTTTTACATGATAAACAGTATTTATGTGAAAAAAATTCAACTGAACATCACCCGTTACCATAGGAATGTTTAATGAAAGTTATTCGCCAAATGAAATAGATATACCTATATAGTCTACTACCATATAAAACTCATTACATTACAAGAAGTTATTTACATAAAATAGCCAATTCCATGTACACTTGATTATTAAAGTTCTCACTTGGAAAAAATATAATTTAAAGTTGTTATTGATAAAATTATTTTCCAAAAAAAAATCTTTCATTCAATTCGCCAACTGTAACGGGTTGACTTCTTATTTCTTTGAATAGTTGTGATTATCAAAAGCGTGTCTCTCGGCTAAGTGAAAATCCACGAATTGCTGGAATAATTTCCTCGTTAGCATAGTATCAGAGTTATTAAAAGATAGGCTAAGGCCAAGAATGTCACGAACAACATGTTTCTGGAGAAATGTGTTGGATTATAAACGTTTTTTAGTGTGCAATATTAATAGATTTTGCAAAATGTAGGCCATTTCACTAATGCCTTTTTCAAGCGTTATACTGACCTCTTTTTGAATGGCTGTTTTAGTTAAAATAGTACTCATTTTGATGTTAGTCCGCACCATTGTTCCATATACGTATTACCAGGAAGTCAGAGAGTAGCATTGATAGAGAAGTATAATCCTGGTAGTAAATTATTATGTAAATCATCAGGGTTTTCTAAATTCTATTAGTGATTTTCACAAATTAACATTTTTTTGTACGTTATTGAACTTGTATCATAAATGGGCCTAATAAATTGAAGAACAAAATCATTTAATTGAAGTGAAACTCAAATTTCTTGTTAATTATGTTAATGGGTTTCAGGTATCACGGCAACTTAACTAATTTCTAATGTTTGGAATGAAATTATTGTTGACTTCAGAATTACTATTTTCTGTATTTTTCTGAAGATTTGGGTGGGATCCAGCAATTACCAAGAATTGTAAACAAACCTCAATTTCTCAAGTTTTCTGCTGTAGAACCTCCCAGCTATTCAATAAGATCTTGTCCTTATTAAAATTTAATTTTCTTCACTACCTCTTACTTTTCTCCATTTTCCAAGCTAGTAGCTGGACCCAATAATTGATTCATTCTACAAAAGCGTATCTCACATTACCAGCACCATATTATATCAAAATCTTGGAAGTAGCAGGTTGTTTATTCACGAATGTAAATGAAGACTGGGAATACCGTATACTGAATACTCTACTGTTTTGAAACAACATGTTTCAAAATATGCTCAATAATTGATTCATTAAAACACGATAATCTTGTATCACCAACATATTATACATTCAAAAGCTTGAAAGTATCAAGTTGTTTATTGAATTCTCTCAAATGTAAATGAAGAAATACTGTTTGAAAGGAGCCAATCACAACCGCGAAAGAATTAATCGATTTCTGGCGCCTCATGCTGATTAGCTGAAAGTTTAATATGTTGCGCGCAGAGTTAAATTCGTGGGGGCTTAGCGAGCCGGTTGAATCTGAACACCATCAACAGGCACTAGAATATATCTATGTATTTCTATGTTACAGTATAAGGTATAAGCAAAGTAGCCAGTAGGTATACCCGCCCATTCGCCCACCTTGTTTTTTTGCCGCCCACGGCACCTGGCCTTTTCTCATTCCTGTCCTATCACTTTCTCTATAAATCAGCGCGATAAACTATGGAAAGAATGGAAGGTGACTGAAGATTTACTGAACTGAACGTAAATAGCGTCAGGTATCATTCTTCTCCAATACTCTTTCAGCTTTTGTGAAGTCGTGTTGTAGGCCTACTATAGGTGTGAGGTAAACCCTTTTTAGGTAGCGCGGTGTGGACTCACAAGTTGAATTTTTTATCAATAAAGTATGAAACTAGGAAGAAAAATATATTAGAAAATATAAGATGTGGGAGAAGTGTGACAGAAAGATGGATTCCCTGTGTCATTCTTCTCCTGTAGTCTTTATATCATATCTTTCTATCGAAACTTTTCTATATCGAAATTTGGGTTTTATGTTTAAGGTGGGCTTTTTTATAGATAGTTTAGTCTCATGAGGTAAATCTATAATGAAGTATTGTGAAACTTGAAGAGAAAATGGGTTGAATGAAGAGGAATTCAACAGGAAATTGAAAGGTACGGATTCCTCATCACGCATACTGGAATACAATCCATACAATGAATACATTGTTCAATGTATTTATAATCCAGCATGCAGAACGACGATTCAATGAATTAAAGTATAGGGAATCATAACCAGTAGAAGAAGGAATGTTTCTTTATTTTTTAATACAATTTGAATTTGTGAAATTAATTTTGAAGATAAAAATTTAGATGAATTAGAGATTTTAGAATTTAGATGAAAAAATTAAAAATCATATTCTTTTTTTCCATAATATACACAGGACATAGGACATGTTTATGAAGAGAAACTGATTCTTCATTACTGGAAGAATAACAATTCAATAGAGAATAGATTGAATTTATATATTTCAACAATTGAAACCAATTTCATGGAATGAGATGAGTTTCAAAATTTAATTAAATAATACTATTGATTTTCGCATATTTGATATATATCTCCTATTATGATTGAATATATCTCGTTCAACATATTTTAAAACCCAACAAACATCAAAATTGAAAGTAACAAAAAAATAACAAATAAAACATAAATACACAAAAAATTACATTACATTAATGTTATCGATTCAAAATACATAGATTAATAACTGAGATCTGTGACCAAAATTAGACAAACTTCTAGTAACATATTCAACTACACTTTTTAAAACGTCTTGTAACTTACATAGTTTATGGCCAAATCAAATACATAATAGGCAACTGGATTAGCCTAAAATAAGACAACCCTCGCGTCAAGTCACATCTACAACTTCAGTTTTTTATAGACACCTGTTGTTTTCTTTCACATTTCGACTTCATTATAGAATGTAGATTAAAACTATTCCAGTTCTCAATATGTATGGAAATTCACTGGAAACAATCTTCTAAGGATATTGGAAATCAGCTGTTGTAGGTAGGTGGGCGTATAGGCCAGGTCACCCATAGGATAAAACTAGTATTTCAACGCCGGAACAACCTTACATCACATCTGCTGGTTATTTCATTGATTCTGCCATGCTACACAAACACCATAAGTAATACGTTAATATTCTTCAGTGAATGGATTTGTTTGTCGCATATAAGACAACCCACGACCTTCCCGCCCCACAACCTGCTGACTTCATATAATCCACCCACTTGCATCTCAATGTTATTGCCAATCTATAAGATGAATGAATGTTTCACCTTCAATCCATTCATTCATATTCTCCCAACTACGAGTCGTTGTGAATTTTGCATCTAGTCTGGAATGAACATGAGTTGTGGATGAATCTAATAATTATTTCACTTCAAAATCTTCAAGAATAGGCTACTGCTAATGAATTTACATGTTCCATGGAGAACCATTTATATAGAAATATCATTCAAGCTAATAATGGAAAGCTACTTGTATTGCTATAGCTATAGTATTGTGCTCATGATTTGATGCATTATGGGTTTCTCTGTACTATTTTAGGTTAGGCGTACACCGGTTAGTCAAGACAAGACGAGATTAGTCACGTTTAGTCACAGTAATTCACATAGTTGCTTATGAAGCAACACACACCGGTTAGTCATTGCATCATTGTGTGCTGCTTAATAAATAACTATATGTGAATTACTGTGACTATTCTCGTCTTGTCTTGTCTTGTCTTGACTAACTGGTGTACGCCTAGCCTAAATGTACTAATCAATTGTTGAGGAAAATGAAAAGAGAAATTATCGTGAAAAATAAATACAATATTTCTCATTTGTATCTCTCCTTCAGTAAGCACTCCAGGAAAGTTTCCTTTTACGACTCATAAAAATAATCTCTCCTTTTTGCAGCGAAAATGCGCAAAGCTGTACAGTTAGTCTATTCATTCCAAATATGCAGCAGAATCCTACAGAGATACATGTTTTAGCAGCAATGATTAATGGCGGTTACACTTGAAAAAAGCAAGAACTTATTAGCCTCTTCGCATTAAGTTTTTTAATAACAGAAAATGGCTGTTATGCTGTATTTTATTGGTAGCGAGCTCAGCTCTTTACTGCCGTGTAAAACACTCCTTAAAATGTTATCTCTCAAGTTATTATGTCCAAATCCTCAACACAATTTAGACCAGAAATAGTGGAGAGTCAACTTAGGCTAGGCGTACACCGGTTAGTCAAGACAAGACAAGACGAGATTAGTCACGTTTAGTCGCAGTACTTCACATAGTTGCTTATGAAGCAACACACACCGATTAGTCATTGCATCAGTGTGTTCTGCTTCATAAGCAGCTATGTGGATTACTGTGACTAAACGTGACTAATGTCGTCTTGTCTTGTCTTGACTAACCGGTGTACGCCTACCCTTATACAGGTGTAAAACTATAGAAACTACACTGAGCTATGTAACTGGTAAACTGGAGGTAGCACTGATTGAACAAGCAGGATTCCGCCTGATTTTTTTAGTAGTATCTGTTCTTGAGAAAAAATTTCAATACTCATCCTATTACCAACCTAATTTTTTTGTACTACATACTGTTCAAAAAAAATCATCCTCATCTTATTGCCAACCCAACGAAATTAGATGGAACACATGTTTTGTATTGTTTAGCAGCCCTATGCCCGGTTTTTCAGTCGTTCAATAAACTTATTGAATCAATAACTTTTTTTTCATTTGAAAACACATGGTTATTGATTCAATAGTGCTATTGGATCCATAAACTGTCTATTGAGCGACTGAAAAACCGGGCACTATAGTAGCTAGTGTTACCTTCACTTAGATTTAGCTCAGTGTAAAACTATATACATGTCAATTATTCACAGAATCTCATTTACACAAATTACAACTTACAAATTGAAGGAATCATTTAAGTCAATGTGATAATATTTTATAGTAATTGGAAGTTGGAAGAGATTCAATGAATGCTGACTCCATATAATGCCCATCAGTCTTCTACCATAAGACCACTTTACGAAGATTTAGGAGAAATTTCCTGTCTCCAAACCTTTTTAAAAGTGAAAATCAAGAGAGACAACATTGATGACTCACAAACAGCTTTCTGGTCTACTGCTTCGTCTTGTGGCACAAAATATGAATAATAAATATCAGACGCTGTTTTAGTGGTACTGTGTATTTTATAATATGACAAATCTCATCTCCATCTCTTTGACTAGTTGTTATTGCTTAACTTTGTAACAAACTAGTCTGCATGGATATGTCGAATTATGGGCAACATTAGATTGCTGCAACATCTGGAGACATTTTCGGATTCGGAGAGTCTAATTGGAGGAGATAAGCCGGCGTCGTCCACTAGTTTCCAAAACGGAAGAGATGGGATTTTATTTAATAGTGACAACGGCGATATCTATGAATGAGAGGCGGTTTGAAAAGGCTTTTAGAGTGTTGGCGCCGGCCAATATTATTGTCAGCATATTACGTCACTATTGGGGAAATTGAATGCTGAAGAGATCGTGATAAAGGGAAATAGCAGGAAGAAAAATGAGGACATGGGAAAACTAGAAGAGTAAGAGAAAGGAAGAAAACAATAAGAAAAAGAAGCAGCAAAATAATAGAGCAGAAGGAGAAGATAAAGAATAAGAAGAAAAAAAAAAGAAGAGGATGAAAGAGACGATGTCAGAGAATGGCGGAATTAAAGAAGAGAATGGAGGAGAGAAAAATAGAATGAAGAAGAAAAGGAATATAGCAACTAAAACTAGAAGAATGATTAGTTCAAAGAGAATAGTTGTAATAGGAGGAGGAGTAGGAGAATCAAAAGCAAGAAGATGAAGAAGAAAAATCAAAATAGGGCAGAAGGAGAAGATGAAGAAGAGTGGAGAATGAGAAGAAGGATAATGTGACAGAGGAAGATGAGTAAGGACGAGAAGAAGAATGTAGGAGAAGAGAAGAAGAAGGATAGAGTAGGATGAGAAGAAGACGATGATTGAGAACGGCGGAATTAAAGAAGAGTATGGAGGAGAGAAAAAAGAGAATGAAGAAGGAAATAGATGTAGCAATTAAAACTAGAAGAAAGATTAGTTCAAAGAGAATGGAAGGAGTAGGAGAATCAAAAGCTAGAAGATGAAGGAGAAGAAGTTGTAGAGAAAAATAAAAAGAAAGAGGAGGAGAAAATAATTGAGGAGTAGAAGAAAAATGGGGGTAGAGAAGAAGTTCAAGATAAATTAAAAAAAAAATAAGAATGAAGAATGAGAGAGGAAAAAAGGGGAAAAAGAAGAAAATTAAAAAAACAAGAAGACTAATTTATAAGTCAAAAAGAGAAGGAGGAGGTGGAGAATCAAGAAGAAGAATAACAGGAAGAACGAGAAGATCGATAAGAGACAGAGGAACATGAAGAAGTAGTAGAAGAAGAAGAAGAAGAGAAGAAGAAGAAGAAGAAGAAGAAGAGGAGGAGGAGGAGGAGGAGGAGGAGGAGAATGATGAGGTAAAGGAGGAGGAAAACAGAATAGTAAGAGTTGGTGGAAGGTGGTGGAAGAAGAAGAAGAAGAAGAAGAGAATAAGAAGTAGAAAAAGAAGAAGAAAAAGAAAAACAAAAGAAGAATAATTACAACACCAAGAACAGAAGGAGGAGGAGAATCAAGAAGAATAAGAAGAGTAAGAACAATGAGGGGCGGATGAGAATGAAGAACAATAAGAGATGGTGGAGGAGGAGGAGGTGAAGGAGGAGGAAGGAGAAAGAGAATAGGATGAGAATGAAGAAGAGAAATGGCGGTGCTGTTGCGGTGGGCGTGTGTCGCGTGGGAAACACGTGTCACCCGTCACCCACCCACTCACCCATCTCCCATTCCAGCTGGTCATCACCCTCCAACGACATTGTGCTAACATCATCTGGCTTCTTATCGCTTGCAGTCATCTAAACACCAAAGTGTCCCTAACAATACATCTTCTATCCCCAAAATTGAATCCGCTGAAAAAGGCTATTCAGCGGTTGCTGTTGGAGAGGTGATTCTGGATAAATTATACAGTGGGACCCCGATTTAACGTATTTGAAGGGACCAAGAAATTCGTACGTTATGTAGGGGTTTACTTAAAAACGAGGTTCGTTAAATCGAGGTTGAAGTCTGGCAAAATACGTTATATAGGGGTTAGTTATAACCTCCATATAAAGTATATTGAACACGTTCAACCTCTATTTGAAGTAGATTTTTAGATAATTATACAGTTTACAGTACTGTACAAATACTGTACTGTATGTTTCATATTACAGTACAGTACTGTACTGCTACAGAAGGTGGAAGAAAATAGGATATTGAAATTATTCAATTGCTATTACTTCACTGTAGTAAGCTATTGCTACACTTCACTGTCTGAGAATACACAAGAATACATAGAACATTACAGACAGTACTGTACTCTATTATGGGCGGCGAGCGGAAGGGGGGTAAATGAAAACTTTCATGTTCAAACATGCTCAAGTGATGGCCTAGATAAGAATAAAATACTTTATACAGGGGTCTGAACCGTGGGAATACGTTATATAGAGGTTATCTACATTATGTAGGGGTTTCTTAATTTTATATATACGTTATACAGGGGTCAAAATATTACTAAAAAACACACCAAAAATTCGTTATATAGAGGTTCTAATACGTATTTTGTACGCTACATAGGGGTTAATTTTCTATTAAGGTTTATGGGGTTTTCAAGGGACCGGAAAAAAAATACGTTATACCGGGTTATTCGTTATATCGGGGTCCGTTATATCGAGGTTGCACTGTATAACAAACCAATAACTAATGCATTGATACATAGATATTGTAATCACAGAGGAGGACAATAATTGTTGACAATTGTATGATAATAATTCTTAAAATAAATTATTGATAAACGGGTTCCAATATTTTTTCTTTTATTTTTAATGAAGTTTCAGGATTGTATTATCGAAGACAATATTAACTATCGTCTTTGTTATTATTATTAAGCTTATGGCTTTTTTGGCGGGGAGACCCTCTCGGGTGTTCCGCCTCGCCGAATCATCCAATTTTCAGGATTGAATAAATTTACATTACATAATTATATTAGGCCTAGGCCCATTTAAGAATTGATTCAATAGAATAATTGTTTCTTCGGCTTTAAAACATATCCTTTGCACATTTTCCTTACGAAATCGATTCTTAAAAATAGTTAATATTATAATTTCCTGACTGCATTTCACCTCCATCAATATCAAACGGTCAAATTTGTGCCTATTGTAGGCTTATTACAATATTCACTAGTCATAAATTACTAGAAGATTTATATATGATTTCCAATATAATATTTCCTATCTATTTTGAGAGAATGTGTGATATTTGATAAACTATTTTGTTCACATCATGAGAAATAAACATGAGACCTCCTGACTAGTCTCAATACCTTCAATTACCCGTTGAAGCTAAGTATGAAGTGGTTCCCACATTCTCACAATTTTGCTGTGTTTCTAGTATACAGCAATTCGCAATGAACAATTCAACTTATCTCTACCATCTAATATGCAGATCTAGCGTTATGAACTTCGTGACTAAGTTTAATACATTTTCTATAAAATCTTCCAGGTCGATTACAAAGTACACACAATTTTCTGATTACTTTTTGAGTTAACTATTCCCGACAGTGTAAACGCTCCGCCTTAGATCATCACCTGATAAATTCTAAAATGAGATATGTGCAGTTTTTAATAATCATAACATATAGTTACAGTAATTGTTCAAGTTTTCTGGAAGATTGTTATCGTGGTTTCTTCAGAACGGAAAGGGATAATATGGTGTGATGTAATTTTACTATTAAATGTTTTCATGATTTATCATACCATTCGCACGATGAGAAACGCAAAACATGAGAACCTAAATCATCAATTTATGTGATGATAAATTTGTTTTTAATCAATTCATACGACTCCTGATTTTTCTCATTTAATTGAAGTTGTAGATTTTTCTGTTCTTTTGAGAAAATGATTACCGTACCTCTGAATATTGAGGGAAGTGAATGAGGACGACATTGCTCTACAGAAGACTGTGTATAACAACAAGGTTTCGTTTTATCAAGTGATATGACCCATGTTGACAAAAAATATTCAAGTTACAAAACTGATAAATTCGTCTATGTTCAAGAGTAGGAACTTCATTTGAATATTATTCATCTGGGGAAAATAATTAGCCTATTACTGTCTTATTTGAATAATGTATTTGCTATGAATCGAATATGTAGACTATTTATTCAGAATAAAATTTCAAATCTTATTTCAGTTTTTTAATTGGATTTCTTTAAAATTCAATCACAAAATCGTATATTTAATGCGGCGTTCTTATTTGAGATTTATTACTCATAAAATTTAATACTAAGCCGCAATTTTAGCCTTCCATACCAATTAGTAAGTGATTAAACGGTTATGAAAGTTACATCTGAGAAAGATTTAAATTGCAGGCCAATTTGAATGATTGTGCTTCAAAGACTAACATAGAATCATGCATTATTTGTTGTTTCACCTGGAAAAATTAAGAAGACAATTCAATCATTCTTCCAGTTGAAAAAATATGAAAATCATCCACGGAAGAACACAAATCAAAAAGGAGGGGTACCGGTAAGTTACTCATGTAAGCTAATGGTGACATGACCTCTGATAAAAATTCTCGGAACCGGGGAAGTTTAAGGAACTATTAAACAAATGTTGTTTGTTGAAGTATCCTATCCCCTCATTTAAATCTGATACAGCATCTAGCGTCTAGTACTCGAAACTCGTCGATCATTTCGTTTCTATTCTAGATGTTAATCGATCTTTCTGTTGTCGACTGTCAGTTCAGTTAGGAATTGTTTCTTACAAGGATGGAACACGACGTCGCGAAGGCACAGAGTAATGAAGCTACTACGGAAGTGGATGTAATGGAGTTACTAGAATGAATTTAGAAAGCGTTAAATGAAAAGGAAGTCTGGAAATAGAGGATGCCCCGCCTAAGGGCTTCTTCATATGTCACTGGAAGTGAACATTATTCTCGTCCCAGCCCAAGTGAGCTTTCGGGAAATTACTTTTATTTAGTTGTCGGATTTCCATCGGATGCTCCAATCAAACGAGGCGCCACTTGTATAAAAGAAAACAGCCACCCATCAAGTGGCGACCTAGTTTTCGCAGCACCGAATCACAAATATGTTGGCAAGTTTCTTCTTGAATATTTACATTCTCAGCGAATCAACTACATAATAATTTTGGAAACAATACAATTCAAAAGTAAATAGCCACTTAGCCGAATAAAAGTATAAAAGTCTCTATTGATAGATATAAGATACCAAGATACGAATTAATTGTGAATTGAATGAACAGATTTAACATGGATAGGATGATAAGATATCAATGATGAGACTTACATTTGCCAAACTTGATCACATTCAGCCTTATTTAATCCAACTAAGGTAATGGAATAAAGAACTCATTCATTTTTGAATGATAGAATTAACTTGAAATATTAACGTAGTGGATGATTCAAAAAACATAGTTAAACATTCGTAATTGAAACTCAAATACTGAACTGATTCCTAAGCTTCAATCTCTATACTTTATAAAACAAGTAAAAACATAGAAGAGACATTGATGAAATATGGACAAAAGGCTGCGGAGAAAATGTACTAAATATTACATCTATTAATTGTAGAATATTGAATCATTTATTTCGAATACATTAATTGAAACAGATAATTATGTGAAATATTCATTCCATTAATTGAAACAGATATTTGGAATATTTATTTCAATTTGTTCCAGTATGAGATGAAAACCATGAAGAGAAATCTGTGCTACAACTCAGTAGGCCTACTCACATCCTAGATAGCCTCCACAAACGAAATGAAACCTTCCTATTCTAATATGAGATCTGGACGAAATAAATTTGTTCAAATCATCATTCTGAATAAGTCTTGAAAGATAATTCAATCCGGTACTTGAGTAATCTGTTTTTCAAAAATTGAGCCTTCACAGTTCATATTCCTATTATTATTTAAATTAAATATTTTTCAATTCAAAATTTCAAAAATCTTTCTGTTCAAGACCGACACTCTCTGAAATATCTGGTAAGATGAAAGGTAGTTTAAAACTATACAGAAAAATCTGTTCTAATAAAAAAGAATACAATATGTTGACTCTCCACTATTTCTGGTTTAAATTGTGTCCATAACAGCCATACACAAAATATAGCAGGATTCTTTTAACTTGTCAGAAAACAGCTGATTTAACGTTAGTAAACGAGCGTACATCAATCAGCTGTTTTCTGACAATTTAAAAGAATCCTGCTATACCACACAGAAAAATCGGTACTACAATTAAAATAGAATTCACAGTTGCCTCTCCACTTCTGAATTCTTTCCAGAACAGACACACAAAAAAGTCTTGAAAGATGAAAGGTAATCCAAAACGTTTCAGAGAAGTTCAGTACTGTTACACAAGTGAAATAAAGTAACCCTTCACAGTTGACCTTCCAATTCCAGTCTTAATTTCGTAGACAGTTTGAGCATTACGGTTTGGTGTAACTGACTGACGTCGGGGTAAATTTGGATTGTCGCTTCCGGTGGTGGGCTTCCGGCGTCACGCATTGTTTGCCGGGGCGCCGCGACGACACCTCTCACAAGAAGCGTCGCGCTGCTATTTCCAGTGTCGATAAAACATGATATAAGGCCACAAAAGAGCTATTCTGTCTCTCCGGCCGTAAACAAGTCATTTTTAGTGGATTATCAAGATTTACTAGGATTTTGGGGAGTCTGGCGCTCCTCTGTTTTGAATGGAGAAGTGAAATATCAAATCAAAACTTTGTCGTTTTTAACTTTGCCAAAAGGACTTTTGATAGGTTTATATAGCTTTTTGATAGATTATAATAAGTTTACATTTTCAACTTTCATTCTAGTATCAATTACTCAAGTCTTTAGTTACTCAAGTCAAACAATTAATTTGATATTTTGACGAGATCTTTCGCGTGATATACTTATTGTAATATTCCTGTGAATATTATGGTAATATTTTTCCATTACAGGTATTCAAATGAAGGATGTCTCTTCCAGCACATTGAAGGAAATAAGCCGTATCTGTTTGAGAAAGCATAATAATGATTTTATGAATAGCCTAAGCATATATACATGAAAAATAACCCATTCACAATAGAACTTCTCATTAAATGCTGTTATCCTAAGATTATAAAAAATGTCCATATGCTCTAAAATGAAAATCCCTCAATGGAGAGGATATATGCAACAATTTGGTGCTTTTACAACAAATAATCACTTTTATTGATAAGACAGAGTTGATGAAAAGGAATTCGATGTGGCTTTTATTGTTTGTTTCTTTCATTCGAAAGTTTATAACTTTTCAAGTTTATGTTACAACCCCTTCTTGAATACACTCTTGTGCAAAAGGTGTCGCACTAGAAGGAGATATAATCCATTCATTTGGTTAGTCTTTGCTAGAAGGTTTCTGCAAAGCAACGTTCAAGATTCCTGCTTGGAAGTGTTAAACATAATAGCTTTACATTACACAACATTTAAAATAATTTTAATCTTGACGATCGTATTATGGTGCATGAAATATTTCGAATATCTGTCTATCCACTAAAGCTTCAATAAAGTGTGTATTCTCTGTGAGTATATTATAATGTATTATCTAATGTGAGTATAGTATTCTTTGTTCAATTAAGTTCCAATTGAAGGTTCTTTTGATAGATTTTTATTCATTTACTCCATTCATTAATATAAGCACAAATCTTGACAACATGATTCAAAGTAAACAGAAGAATACTACACAAAGGTTGCAACCTGACTCCTCCTACTGACGTTGAAACATTTCATCTCATCAATATGAATGACATTTTACTACAATTAATGTTTGTCCTGCCTACGCCTGTTGCTTTGATTCTTGAGCTGCTGCAAGAAGGTGTGTGTTTTGTTTCGACATAAAAACGTGTCATGTCCCACACACAAATCTCAGTTTCCGGTTTTGCAATTTGTCCTCTTTCAGCTCATTACAACGTCCAATAAAACACTATCTTTCATTTGAGTAGAAGCATGAATTATTATCTAACCGAGTAAAAAATTAGTAGGCTTCATGTTACAACATAGAGAATAATATTGAATTTCTTATAAGATGGGACATTCAATCAAAATGAGACTATGAATAAGGAAGCAAATCAACAGAATGCAATAATTGAATAAATAGTAAAGCATGGAAATAAATAACTGGTATTTCTATGAGAAAAAAACAATTCAATCTATAAGTAGACAATTCTAAGTAGCATAATTGTCTTTAGTATGAGGTTCCGTTTGAGGAAATAGGAAGGAGAAGAGGAAGGACAGTTCCGGAGATGAAGAGAATGGCGATGGACAGAGAAACAAATTTTATTGTTTTGTTGTGGAATATTTCCATAATTTACAAATCTTTTTGAAAGTTATAATCTCAAAAAAATTGTTAAAAATGGAAAAAATGACTGAGGCTACCCCAACGCTGTAATGGCACACTGGGGAGAGACAAGCAAGAAGAGTAAAGCGTAGTGATTGAGTATTCTCATCAAAATATATTCAAATCACTAGAAATCACTATTATTCTCATCACCAGAAATTCAAATCAGATATCGAATATCTATTTAACTTGAATTTCTTCAATCTTTGCCTTTCATGAAGAAGCTTGAACAAAAAGCATCATATCATAAGAAAACGGCTGTCAATATTCATTCAATCTATATATTCAATAATCATAAATCTATTTTAATGATTTATTAGATGTAAGAATTAATGAGATGATAGAAGAATGATTGGATATCAATATTATTCAACTGATATTAAATAAATTTATTCTTTATTCGATGTTGCGAAAGTCTTCAGATTACTTTGTAGCATCATTTGGATTATTATATTGTTTAAATTAATCAAAAATGTGATTTAAATTACAATAAAGCATTTCTCGCTGTTTTAAATAAGGGATCAAATTTTGTCGCAAAACTATCAACCGTTAAGAACTTCAAACAGGTTCTGCCCGTTCTTCCGTCTTCCGTTACCTATGCAATAGTGGAGCAGAGCCTGAGTCACACACACCTGATTTTAATCTCAGATACAATCTGTTGCTGAAAAGATTGCCGCAAATCAATTCTCAGTAGTCATCTAGCGGTTGATGAAAGCGATATGCTGATTGATAAGTAATTTAGAAAACTTTCAAATCTGTGACATGTGTCTGGTTTGATGTGCCATTGTCTACCAGGTTACTGGCGATTGTTGAATTATGGCACATATGGCAGTTGAGTATGGCACCCACGTGGGTTGATGGCATATCTGGGACATAAGCCAACTACCATGTGGTCGATTGTTCACGCACGCACACCGCCAGTTTCATTCATCCTTTCTGGGCTCTTACTTCCTACGTAAATCTAGAAGAGAAATGACTTCCAAACCTGTTCACTTGGCAGCAAACACCCTGATAACATAAATCTCACCTGGCTACGTCATCAGAGTACCACATGCTCGACAAAACACGACACTTCAGTAATGCAACATTACTATTCATTCAACTAAGATCTCTATCTCATTCACATAAAGGTGTTTTCAGGCTTAGTTCATGAAAAATCAATGAAGAGCCGTTCAGGATTTTATTAGATTAGTAACCAATACAAAACATCCCTTTTTTAATTCAGTGTTTGTCATTGACGGTTTCTAAATGGCTCTAGCGACCTTTCCTGGCATCTTCTATGAATGAAAACTTAACCAAAGGAAGAAAATTATATTCTTAGTCAACAGTGGGTGGAAACTGAGAATCTTTAGTTACGTAATAAGACTTATTACGTATTAAAAATTACTTAGTATTAAAAATGAATAATTTTCCGTAGAATAGTTTAAAATAAAGTTTAAATAAACACAGTAATAGGAACGACTTACCATTAAGTAGTGTTGGATTAATAATTATTAACTGAACTTCAATTTCTAAAATCTAGCCTCATCAATATTATTTATTACCGCATTCGAGCTTTTGCCGTAATTGAATTGAAAATTAGCGCGAAACTCGCCATCTACTTCAGCTAGTTCTACTATTCACCAACAGATGGCGTTGGCAAGCCACTTTATGTTTTTCCAAGGAAGATTCTTCTTGAGTTTTCCAAAGTCCTAAATAACACGGAATTTCACCCTGCAACCACAATTTGATTTGTTTTATGGTAAAATATTAATTGTTAGTGAATTACGCTGGCCGATGTAAGTATTAGACAATGTTTTTTCTCAATATTAAGTTAAGTATTAATTCGTCATTTTTTAACTTTATAAAATATTTATAAAGTTAAAATCAAGAAAAACAGCAGGCTACGCCGATTCAAAATTGAAATCATGATGTGGTTTGTCAATTCTCTATGTTAAACAAATGAAATATACTTTGAGTGTATACAGAATATCATAGAACAAAAATACGTACCATCATAGACAACATGTATAGTTAGTCTATGATACCATATATCATTGTACCATACAAGGATTTTTGCATAACTCTAGTAATGAGAAATAATAAAACTCATGTACAGTAGTAACTTGTAACTAAATAATACTGGATTCTGGAACTTTGACTTGATTTTTTCACTTTCATTCTTGTCTTTTATGACTTACAATACACATAGGCTCACGCCTACGCCTGTACTTTCAAATTTTTAAAGATTGTTCAAAATGCTCATAGTACTGTACTTTAATTCGATCAATTTTCTAAGATTGTCTAGCCTTTATTCTAGTACGTAATGCCCAGGAGATAAAATGATTGCGACAGCGACGAATTCATGTAAATGTCTCTGATTTTCTCATTTTCATAGGGTGTGTTTCTCCACAGTCTTCCCACTAAGGAGTGGAAATGAATTTGCATCGTGAACGGATTTTATGGATGGGTGTTGGCTAACTATAAACTTAGTAAAATAGGCTGCTTTCGTAATCGCGTCGTTACTATCTTCCGCTCCTATCTGTTTCTTGGTTAATCGCGAGTTCTTGGATCGATTCGTTCTGCATCTGGACATTTCGTGCTCATTCTGAAATTATTTTGCATACTCTCAACATGAATTCAAATAATTGTTTACGAAAATATTGTAATAACCTAGTAATATTCTAATAAAACGCACAGATTTACTAAATGCCTGGTCATTAAATTTATTTTATTCTATTATGGTTACTGATGACATCAATATTATTATTATTTGTGACCTGATTCATGATTTTTGCTTTCAAGTAGAGTGAAGTACAATGGAAGTACCCCTTTCCTAAATCGGTGAAAAGCATTAATAAAATTTCTATCCATTTCATAATTAATAATCGAATGTAAATCCTAATAAAGATATGAAACAGTCTGAAGCATTGACAATAAATATCTGATGTATTAGCGGTGATTGATAGCATTTTTAGGATTCTCGTTCAATTATTCGTCATGAATTTTAAAGGAATTCAAATTCAATATAAATTCTTCTTTACTTTTTGTTCAACTTGCATTATGCTTATTCTTTTTTTTATCGTATGGCTTTTATTGGTGGGGAGACCCTTACGGGTAGGTTCCACCTCGCCTCATTGCACAATTTTTTCTTTGTGTTTATTCTTCAATAGTATTCTATCAATTTCGATTTGAATATGATACTGTTCAGATAACGATACCACAGTGATAACATCTGAACAATTGTTATTTGAATTTCTTCAGAGAAAATTAAAATTGTTTTATTAAATTCACATTTGCTGTTGCTAATCACTTTGTGATTACCTAAGAAAGCTTAGTTAAAAGAGGCGGTTGTAGCCTAAGAAAGCTTAGTTAAAAGAAGCGCAAACATGTAGCCTACTCCAATTATATTTTAGAAGTTCTCAAAGCTAAAAAGAATTTGAAGATTACCAAGTTGAAACATAGAATTCATTCTATTTCATGTTTGTGTATATAGATATATGGTGTGGTAAAGTATCAATTGAACGACTTTTCCCCACAGTAAATAAAAGCACTAGTTTTGTGTTTGCGATAGAAGTTCTAATTGAGTGAATAAACAGAGCACAGGTAATCGCTATTATTAATCTAGATTGGCCCATTCAAAGGCATCGTGTAGAAAAGTGATATTGTAAACTTGTACAGGCGCAACAGGTGAGTGCTGTAGACAGGATTCGTTCATTCATTCATTCTTTTGTGTAGTGGTGCTTGTAGTAAGTTAGGGGGAGGGCGATTACATGAATGAGTAGTTCGAATAGTAGTTGCGTGACCGACACTCGAGTTACGGTACTTCAACCCCGATTGGCTGCTTCTCAGCGACCCCCTTGAAGCACCCCTAAAGCAATGCAATTCAATAAAGCAGCTTTTTCATTGGTGGATTTCACGTAATTCACATTTTCGCCATCATAAGGAACAATGTCTCACTTCCAACTACTGTTCAATTAGCGTCATTTGGTGTCTTGGTGAGCAGGTGCCTGTTTCTTTATAGCTGTATTATTACAGGAATAAGCCAGAAGTTAATCTCCTATCAATTAGAGAAATTAGTTAATTCGCCAGTAATCAATCTCCTATTGTGATTGGCGTTACTCTTATCAATTGCAGTAATTTCCTCTTGGAAACTCATTGTTCAAAGTATTAGTGAAATGATCTTTATTCTATTGTTGATTCTGATACACACTAGACAAGAATAGCACGGCTTACTATATGATAACAGCTGATGAATAGTGATGATGTCTAGTGTGCGTCCGAATTTTTCCTGCATTACAGAACTTCTAAAAATTTATGAAACAGAGATTGAAGTTACACAAGAAAGATAGGTACGCTTATGACAAGAGGAGATTTACTATAATCAATTATTGCAGTTGCAGTAATCCCCTCTTGGAACTGTCCAATAAATAATGTCATTTCGTCATTTGTTGAACAGTGGCGTATTTCATAAAAAGTTACGACTGCAAAGTATTAGTGAAATAATTTTTGTTGATTTAATTTAGAAAATTTATTGGAAGAATAAAAGTGTATTGTGAGCTGTGATTAGAATTTGAACTTCATGAGATTGGCCAGATGATTTTTGGGACCAATAGAACCAGAAGTAGTGTTTTGATTACGTGATATGATCACGATCTATCAGGGGGCTAGTACGGATTGTTTGGCCTGGCAGGCGAAGCAAAATAAAAACGTGAAAAAAGCAAAGGGCAAAAGGCAGAAGCGGCGTGGGTGGGTGGGGCTGGAAGTGGAAGAGCTAGGTGTGTCCACCGGCGTCAAGTGAACGTTTTCTTTGCCTTAAAAGTGCGTCAAATTAATTTCCAGAGTGGAAATTTCAAGCAGTGGGAAGTGTTTCGCCGATGTACCAGACAATTTATGATAAAAAGAAGTAAACAAGAAGAGTTGTCCAGAGCTTCGGAAAATGAAGAGAACGATACCAGAGAGTGCCCCTGCCCTATATGGTATGAGAAGGCAAAGGCACACACACACACAGACACAGACGCGCAGGCAACTACAGTCAACCCACACCAGATCCGGATGGACTCGTCCATGTCTACTGCGCATGCGCACACCTCAGTCCGTCTACTTGTCGACTGCTCGGCCATTTTCTCTGCTCAGTTGTGTCCGTAAATTCCCCCGTGCGAGTTATTCGGGGACCGCGTTGAAGTAAATCAAAAGCACTTTGCTCGGATTGGGTTACACAACGAACCTACATCGAATATACTACTAACATTTTGTTCTGTTGTTTTTGTTAACTATTTACAATGAGTGAAAATTCCAGCGTGAACAACACGCAAAGCATAGCGGACTATCTGGCGCAGCTACTGAAAGATAGAAAACAAGTGACCGCCTTCCCAAATGTCTTCATGCACGTGGAAAGGCTCATTGATGAAGGTAATAATCTTTTATTTTATTTATTCTAAATGCTGCACCCTTTTTCAAATCTCATAATTGAATAACCACTTCGTACATGCCATCTATCAAACTCTCTCTACAGACTACAGGTTGATTAGTGTTATCATTAAATTTCATTGACCAGGCCAGTCACTAGCTAGATAACTCCAGGTTTATAACATAACACCAATTATTATCAACATCCGTATTAATACGTTTTCTCTATCAAACTCACTATTGTATTGTGATTTTTAGTGAATTACAGGCCATCATGAATCTACTAGCAGAATAATATTCTAGACTTTTTTGTAAAGCCATAATTTATTTGAGTATTTATAAATAGATAACGTTCATAATGAAATAGGGACATGTCCAATGTATACTGTATTTAAATTTGTATTCTCTTGAGAAATAGTTTAGTACTCGAGTGAGTCATCTCTAACTATAAATAATCTTGATAGTGCAGTAAATGAAGTTGCTAAATTTCAGAATCTCAACTTTTAATTAATTTTCTGGTTTGTTATCAGGTTTTTTATTTGTGAATTCTATTGTATTACGCTGACATGAGCTTGCAAGTCTGTTTACATTTACAATCAGTCAGTGATTTCCTTGTGCATGTCCAATTAATGGAATACATTATTACTTTAATTCTATTTATAAATATCAAAGGCTGATATCATCATGTGATGTCTTGTTGCTAATGAATTCCCTTGTCATGTCAGGTGATGAATTCACATCACTCTTTAGCCTAGTACCTGATTTTATCTGATAGCTTCTGTATTTGTTGTAAGGTTTTTTGAATTTATTTATAATGTTATCAGTTCTCCATTGAAGAAACACCAAAACTTGATAACGAATCAAAATAATTCGAAAAGCTTAGACGTGTAGCGTTAGGAAAACTATAGTGAATGGTATCGTAATTTTGCAAGTTCACGGTTGTCGAGTGATAAGAATTATTCCTGTTATCATCTCACTGCAATTTGTAATCATTTTAAAGAGGCTATATTTTTATTTCTTCTTTTCTTTTTGCTGCGTATGATGCCCACATAAGTGTATTTACCTATGCTTGAGTAAAGGGGTGAAGAATATTATACGGTAAAAAAGTACCAGACGGATCGGGAATCGAACCCGTGACCGGTGCAGCGATAGCAGGCTGAAGGTGTGACGCTCCAGCCAACTGGGCTACGCCGGCTTCATTATTTTTCAGTTTTTCCTTTGTGTCTTTACGTTGTCTTTTGTTAGACATGTCTAAAATTATTTGATTATGTCATTCTCAAATCCTCTAGAACACCAGGAGAATAACATCAGGAATAGACTACCCATCAATTTTAAGAATTATTAAATTACATAAAGCTCTAGAGAAAAAATCTAGAATAGAGAGCACAACACTTTTAAGAAGTATTATTTTATTAAATTACATTTTTAATATTCCTGGATTTACATATTTCTCAACTGTAAAATTTAAATGTTATTATTTATTACAATTTGTATCGGTCCAGTGAAAACGACTTCATTTCCTCAATGAAGAAAGCTTTAATGCATCTTGAAAAATGGTTAGTCATTGAGTTTGTAAAAGTTCTGTCATTACAGTTATCTTCAGTAGTTCAATACAAGTCTTGTTTGAGTAAATAGCCAGTTTGTTATCAGTCAAGGTCGTATACATTTGCTCAATCCGCTGTGCCAAAGCTCAAACTTTTATCAGTGATTAACAGTCAAGGATTGCACCAAATACTTTCTTAATTTCAAAGCAATTTTATCTTGAATCTTCAAATTTCCTGGTAACTGATCTTCAGGTTTTTAGTATCCAGTCCACCAAAAACGTATAAAGTGTATGGAAAAGTACACGCAATAAGTTCAAAGATACTGTCTTGAATAGAAAAGAATTTAGATTTAATTCATATATCCCTGAACCCGCTTAGGTTTAAAAATTCAACAGTTGAAACAACTTGACCTCAGGCATACACCACCTTACCACCTTTTACCTTTCTTTTATAAGAGAATTAGTCCATTCATATAAATGGCTTGCGAGATAAGCTTTATCTTTTGAATCGGTCCATTCACTCGTATGAATTCTTGTCAGTGCATTCAGGCACACAAGCCTATGAAAGCATTTTTTATGTGCGCTAAAAGTAGCCTTTCTAAAACCCAGCATGTGAATAAACTATAGAGAGGTTTCTCTGAGTGCTCCAATTGTCAATTATTACAGTACGGTTAGGAAAATTTAATATTAGATATTACTATAAGATTGAATAAAGTTGAATAATAGTAGAATAGAAAGAAAAACTCCAAATAACCAACTGGAAGAATTATTGTGGAACAGTGATTTCCTGATTAACATTTTAGATTCTAGTACCAACTGTATTGCAATCTTGAAAGAAATTGCTACAGATTTTGTTGAACATTCCTGTAAATTAACGGGATTAAAAATTAATTTTGTTATTTCTCTTCAAATGAACAATACTGTATTGAGAAAAACTATTAAGGAAGTGGACTTGAATATTTTTCAATACAGTAGTATTCTCTGTGTATTTATACAGAGTGTAATGTACTCTATGACTGTATACCAGGAATACAATGACTGCAATCTTCCTCCTCTTATAATAGAATAGAATATAGAATAGAATGACTTCTTTATTTTACTGACGTGGCGAAGTTTGGACAATGATGTCCACTCTACCACTTAACCACGTCGTGAATTACAAAACAATATACAAAATAAAAGATTTTCAAATTGAAAAGTACAAAAATGTAAAGTATAAATTTGTCATATTGTCAATACACATAGAAACTTTCAAAAGCATTTGTAATTTTTTCATTTTGCGAAATTCAATTTTCATCAATGGAATGTTGGGATCAGATATTTTCTCTTATTGGAAGTGCTTTGCAAGAGAAGAATGAAATTACAACTGCAGCTCTGCTGTTTTCGAGTATATGAATCACAAGCCAGATTACCGAATTTAATTGGACCGTTCTTGAGTTGTTGGACTAGCATGTATTGTTAGCTAGCAGTTCTGGCACAGAATTTATTGCAGACGTTAGCAAAAGGCTGACTAATCACGTTGAAAAGATAAATGGCTTCGGCTAAATTCGTTTGAAAAACTGCGCTATCGTTCCTGGTTTAACGTGGTCCTGCCATCAACAACCAAAAAAATTGTTCTGAATCATCAGTAACACGTGAGCTTACGATAGAATGAAAATACTGCACTTGAAATTCATTCAGTTCGTTTGGGGTTTGAACTCAGTTGCAACTCAAAATATAGAAGGAGAGTTTACGAGTATTTGATTTTTATTATCTCTAAAAATACTTCTAAATAACGATAATGGTCTGTTCTCGAAAATTCAACTTGAGGACTTCTTTTTCAAATTCCAATTTATTGATTTCAAGTACATACAAGATAAAATTTATTTTACAAATACAGTAATACTTACTACAACGAAAACCGGTAGTACACGAAAAACAATTTTAGCTCACAAGACTATTCGTCTGATCGTGAGCTAAAAGGTAGGAATCGCTGATATTTATTCACTAAATTTACATTTTCAATTTTAAATATTATTACATTACAGTTTATAGCTATTCTTTCGTGATTGTTCCACGTGACCTTCATCACACATGCACAAGTCTTTAGTGGACATTGTCTGGAGTAAAGTAAAATTTCAACCATAATATTCAGCGATCATTCAAGATCTCCAATCTAATTTGAAGCGTTCAATAAATATGTCTAATTTAATTTGAAGAAAATGAGAGTAATAAACTATCAACCAGAGAGTATAGAAGAAGAATTTTACTTCTATTCTCTCTGCTACCAACACATCGTCCTCTCTTATTAGTTGATTTTCAATCCAATGTTCTTAGTTCAAAGTCAGTTGAAGATTTGACCCCAAAAATATTCGTGCACTCTGAAAAAGTATCATGTTCGTCTTAATTTATTGCCGAAGCTTGCCGTTTGGCTCATCCGGTTAGATCCGTCTTCCTCAATTTCTCTTCATTGCTATCGTATCAGACATGTAGAGCAATTTCAGTGCTCGGTCCACGTAAGAAGTGATCAGACCTGTTTTCCGTGGCAGTCTACATTGCTTGTATGCTTTTTCCCAAGTAGCAGTGCTGAGCTGTAGTGAGGAGGCATTTAGCAATCATTAGATAAATTGATACGTGCACTTTCCTGCGAATCATAGACTGTATTTGGCCTGTACAATTTAAAATGATTGATTGTTTGTTATCATGTAATAGGAGAGAGTATTTACCGTACTGTATTCAGCGGAAATAATGAAGTCGAGACAAGATATTTGTTTCCTTGTGTAGATTGGATTTTTAGGCCACGTATCGAATCTAGGATGGAAAAAATTGAAATTGCTTGATTAGTACAGAACTTGTGATTCATTTTAAGTGAAAATTTGTAATTTGTTAACTATCCTTGTGGTCTATGTATTTATTTTGGTTGATCTACTTTCAAATTGAAAAAGTCTTATAACTGTAATTTTTTACTGTCTCTTGTAAAAGTCTTGAATGGAGAAGTGAAAAATTTCGTATTTTTTAGATTTAGTTGTTTACTAGAGCTTATTTTATTCATTTGCATTCATCCTAATGAACGGTTTACTACTTATGGCTTGTTTCAATAATGTGTGTAATAGTTTCTCTGGTTCTGGTTCTAGATAGATCTACTAGAAAGACCTTTTATCTAGACTTCACTGATAGCTTCCTGTGATTAATAAAACTACCGTAAATTTTCCAAAATCTTGAATGGTACAGTACTCATTCTATTTAGTAGGCCTATTAAAGGGTATTATTTTATTTATATGAATAATTGAGTACCTTCTGTATTGTACACGTACAGTAGTACTTGCTTTATTTTGTAACTCAGCCTTCGTTGCAACACTTCCACTTATTTACATATTTACTAAAGCAAATTAGTTTTAATTTAAAGTCTATCACTGTGATTCTCACCGTTCTGCATTCATTAAGTTTGTAATGAAAGTAATTTAAGATACAAAAGTTTCATTCAATTTACTTTTTACTGAATATTGGAATATATTGTTTTTATTGTTATGTGATGGTAATTATATGATGTCTAGTCTTGCAACAAATGATTTGTAGGGGTTTTAGAAGTATTTTTATTTACACAACTCTGCAAGCCTATACAAGTCCGACTCTTCTCATTATTTTTTCGTCTACGATACCAGTAGTCTAGCAATTAGACAGAGTCCTTGGACCTACCTTGGAAAAACACATTGCTATCAGGTCTATCATTAACCCATAGTCAAGAACAAATAATGATCCTTGAAAACTGTTTCTGTGTTAATAGTGTTCTCGGAGACTTTCTGTGATTGTGCATCCAGATTAAGTTATCTATCATCTAATTATTATTCCACTCCATTTTCAGTTTACATTTCACACAGTAGTTGTCTCAATTTCATAAACATAGACTTGTAGCAACATCTTCTTTCAATACTATTTTACCTCATCTAACTATTGGTTTTTTCTCTACATCTCATTATTTCATATTGTACGAGTCGAAATATTTGACTGCCTAATAATGTTGATACGGTACAAGGTTCCTTTTTTCTGAATAATTGTCTCATTCTTATTTAAATTTTTGTCTCAACAAATGTCTCACGAATTTCACTTTTCCCACGTCAAAATTTCTTTGTAATTCAAGATTTAGCATGATTTACATTTTGGTACTGCAAATGCTATTTTTTAGAAAAACATTTCAATTTCTAAGCATGTTGTAACGTCATTACAAACATTGAATAGCTTTAAATGCCGTTGTTTCAATCCAGTATATCCTACCAAACTTTCCATGCTTAATATCATCACATCAAAGGAATATTATTAAAAGATGTTAAATCTGATTTCGCCAATGAAAGTATAGAAAATAATAGAAAATTACCTGGCTTCTATGGATTTAATCATTTTCATGTTTTTACTACTCTCTTGTTCCTAATTTTTATTACTCATTTTCTTCCTTCTATATTCTATCACTTGTTGGGAAATGCTTGGAAGCTGTTGAAATGTGATGCACTTTCTCTATAGAAACCGAATCATTAGAATATTGGACCTGAGAATTCGAAAATAAGACATTTTCTCTTTCTTATGAGAATTGTTTTTTGAAAATTCGAATTTTCTATTTATTAGCAATTAGGGAAGCCACTTATCCATCTATAATTTCAATTACAAAATTTCCCAAGACAGATAATCTTTCATTTTCGAATGATTCAGTCCCATGCAGAGTTTTCATGCAGTTGCAACAGGGAATTTGAATCTGGAGTCGCCTGGGAAACCTGTTTTAGTTCGCTTGAAACTGGTTCTGGAGGAGCTATGTAGGAGATTTTCAACGGTTTGGTATGTGCCATGAAGAATTAATGACAATATATGGACAACTGTTTAACCATCCAATGTTATAGCTTTCTCCGTTTATTATCAACGCTGTCCAGTTCCTGAATCTGTATTTTACGTTGGATACTTTTATATGATCACTATTCCCCTTTCTCCGTTTATTATCAACGCTGTCCAGTTCCTGAATCTGTATTTTACGTTGGATACTTTTATAATATGATCACTATTCCCATCACAGACCATTTAAATTAAGGGAACATTTTAATTTATAATTCAACACAATTATAAAGGGAATTTTTATGCAAAATATTATAAAAAATGGTTTCATATGAAATTATGAATCAAACCAAATAGTTTTTCTCTAATTTCGTAATTACATTAGTACTAGTTTTTAATGTACAGTATTTCAAAAGTTTCTTACGCTTTCCTTATTACGATATTTTCACTTATCTCCCTTATTCTTGCTAATCATGAATGACAAGAAGAGCAAGAAGAATACCGTTCAGTCAAGTGTTGTAATTACTGTGACTGATATGCAGTTAAAAATTTAGCAAAATTATGAAATTATGTAATTTTAGGTCAATGATTGAAAAATCATCGATGCTAACTAATAAGAAAGAAGCGCCAGAAGCCTAATGTATTATGGAGGACAATCATCAATTAAAATAATTGCCAAGAGTTTTTGTTCATGCTTATCTAAAAAATGTTGATTGGTCACCCATAGAAAAGATCTGAATTATTGAACCTTACGAGTAGGAAATGATTTTTGATTTTTAAAAATACGAGTACGTTCTTGGTTTTGGTTTTCTATTCTCGATTACTTTCTATCTTGTATTGCAAAACTTTGCTTATCAAATTGAGATAACCTCTGGCCCTCTCAATATTAGATTTATTAAGCAATAAATCATATCTTTCGGCAGTAGCCTACAACATAACTTGAAGAAAGTTTTATTCAATACATCATTCAAAGATAAATATATCTTATGATATACAGTACTATTTATTCAGCTCAATAAAATATAATTATGGAAATAATGCCTATAAATTAAAAATAATTGTAATTGAAGAAGTTTTATTCTGTTAAAAAATAATTGTGCCAAATAATACGAAAGATTGTCTTCTTGTAAGGCCGTATTTATTTGAAGCCCAAATTCAGTCTGTGAATATTGCTTGGAATTTAATAAAAAAAAAATTCGAATAGATTAATAATATTAATATTTTAAATAATGTTTTGTTCATCTTCAAATCACATTTACAATATAACTAGAAGCAAAATCTATTTTTGTACTAAACTTTATTGTTGCCTTTGCAAATGTTTTCATCTTTTAAGATGGCAGTGATATTCGTTTAATTTGACGCTTGGCATTAGATAGATAGAGAGATATTATTTCTTTGCCACCGTACTCTACGGTGTTCTCTACATCAGCAACGTCGAGAAATGAAATCTATCTATCTATCTAATGCCAAGCTTCAAATTGAATAAATGTCACTGTACAATTGAAAACATCAAAACTATATCGAAATATTTATTTAAAAAAACCGAAATAATCTATTGACAAAAAATAAACATGTCAATCTTTTTGAACTAGTAAATGACGGTAACATTATTCGATTGACAAACAATCAATAACTAGGCAATCGCTGTTACATTATTTGTCAAGCGTTTTGTAGTAACGTTGGCATCACGTTATCTTGAACACTTTGGTCTTTCTGATATCTTTGACCTCACCGTGATAACTGAAAACATAATGTGAATTGCTGTTGAGTAATCGTAAATAATAACTCCGTTGTATCCCTATCCAGAGAGTACAGATGGAACTTCATTCTCCCCACTTCTATTCTCTCTGTCCCTATCCTATGTAATATCCGTAGACATCGAAGACATTTTGATAGAGCATTCAATTTCTTCTCACTCTATTTCTGGTTTAGGTTCTATGGTGAAAAACACAGCATTGATAAAAAGTACAGTAGATAAAAATTCATTCAACTGTCGATGTACAGAGAAGAAATTGTAGTGATACTGTTCTACAGGGTGATCAAAAAGTTCCTCCGCAGTGAAATACTAAATGAAACACTCAATCACACCAGAAACGAGTTATTTATTAAACAACTACAATTATTTATTGAAAAGTATATGAAAATTCATTACAGTGAATGTGGAAAGTGTCGTCTTTATTGTTGTGTTACACAATTCAGTTTGTGAGCAGAACACAAATATTCCTTCAAGGAGCTATTTCGGAGAGACTTTATGATCACACTGTATAATATTCTTGAGGGTTTTATATTACTGTATTCTCTATTTATAAAATTTATAATCTATTTTCATAAAATATAGTTTCTATTATTTGCATTTATATATCCTTTATCTAAAAAAACTTACAATCAATCAATGCCTTCTATAATGATTGATGACTGTAGTTCTAATATCATTGACGTTTTCTTTGTTCCAGGTATGTTGATACTACTGTAAGAATAGATTGAACGAAATACCCGAAAAAGTAAGTCACTTGATGTAATTACAATCAACCTTAATAATAACTCTCAAATCTCTTAGGTTCAGTTAGACCCTTTGCATTATTTTTCAACTTTTTGTGTAGTAGTGTAGTACTAAATTTCATGAAACAATAGTATTCAGATCCTGTAAAAACAGTACAGTATATCAGTCTCTAAATAATTGTATACCTATTCCAATGCGCTAACCACTACAGATTTATTAATTTTTTTTTATAAACTGCCAAAATCTACGCCAACCTTTTTAAAGCTACTCAAAAAATATATTGCAAACTTTCTGAATCAATTTAGAGTTTGCATAAGCTTTCTTGGTGGTCAAATAGACATACAGACTATGTACACTGATGACTATTATGCAATACTGTACAGAATATTATGAAACGGCATCTTACAAAGCTTCTTCCAGTTAGCCTTCATGCTTATGTTAATATCTGCCATGTATTTCCAACTTTATTCAAATTTTCTGTGTAGTTTTCTGTAGTTGAGGAACAAAACTGAATCACAGCGGTTAAATAATTCATATCTTGTAAGGTGATCTTCAATTATAAGGAGATGATAAGTTGGAGCCCAGGGCAACTTAGTCTGCACCCACTAAACAATTTAATATTCTTTTGATTATGTTCGCAGTATTCTCTTTTTATACCATCTTTTTTACTCTGTTTCTTGTGTCGTTTTTCCACATTAACGCCCGCGGTTTTCTTTGCAGTTATTTTCGCTTTTTCTCATGTAGCAACTCTTCTTACACGACCATATATGGCGTTCTTAGGCTTGTCCGAGCAGTGACGAAGACCATACTATACAGGGTACGCCTACCTACTTGTTTTCCCATTCTAATAAGGCCTTCGCCAATTTAGTTCATCGTGCTTTACATACATTCCTGTTTTATTTATTGCTATGCAAGATATGGATGTCGCTAGGTGTGAGTCTGGATAATTTCAGTGGTGATGGTTGTAAAGTATCTGTTGATGAGTCATCAACAAGTTTAACAACCGTTTTATTTCACTCAATATTAATATTTTACTGAATGAATAAATGAATGAATATGGTAGGTAATTCATGATTGATTTGGATAGACAAAGATTGGTTTTAAAAATAGAAATTGATTTTCTTGGTCGAATAGATAATATTTTGCTCATCAAACATAATAATAATGATTCCTATGTTTTTGTGTAGGCAGTCTTTCCAGAATCGTTTTAGCCTTTTGCATTTATATTAATTTTGAATAAAAAGACTCGGGGTTGTCATAACCAGAAATTTATTAAAATAACCAGGTACTGGGTTTGATTGTTATCATCATCTGGTTACTCTTGAATTTACCAGAGATATTGATAATGGTATAAGAACCGAAACCTGTATCAGTTATTTTAATAAATTCATGGTTTTGACAACTCCGAATCTTTTAATTCAATATAGATAACTACCACTATTTTCACTATGACAGCTCGACAGAGCTTTGACATGCGCTCCAAAGTACAGTGGTTTTCCCAACTACTACGATATTGAACTCGACATGTTGCATGCCACTTGAGCTCTGCTCAAAATTTGTGGCTCTACGCAACAATGATGATAATAATAATGCCACATTCAGTAGGTACTACAGTACGCTAAAAATAAATTAATTTTTATTAAGATAACACAAAACACACCCTTTCTCCTGATGTGTTCAAACAAATACATGTATAAAACCGTGGCGAAACGTGCTATGCTTATTTGGTCATCGCCGGGTATATTTCCTATAGGAAATAAGCATATCACGCTTCGCCACTGGTATAAAACTTACATAGAATGATAACATAAACATGTATGGTATGAAAACATGTACAATAAAAACAAATAAAATAACCAACATGAACCAATGAATATCACAAAAAATATTTTTCTGAATTCCTGACAGTTTTAGCAAGATAAAGAAAATAGAGAAAGAGAGATGTACCATGACAATTTGCCAAATATGAAACAGACTCCTGGCTTTCTGAGAATACGGTATAAAATGTCCCTTATTAATAATACAGCGGGCATACAAATTGTATAACATAGACACGATATGATCAGCGCTTTTCGCGTTTGGTGTGCGCGTGTGAACTGAATACATAGAATAATGAAATTTTCTTTTGAGCTGTGCCGTTGTGTGCTGCTTCTGCTGCCAGTTGTGAATGCCAATTGAGACTTTCGGTTGACCCCTCCGATGAGGAGATTGGTTCCACCTTTGCTAATAGAATGTGGAAGACTTCCAAATACGTACGTTACGGTACTCAGTGTTGTGTGTAGTCTGTTGTAAACCTCCATAGCCTCAAGAAAATTCTGTAGTTTCTCAAATTATTGTTATCGTTATGTAAGAGAACAACATTCTGAAGACGGATCAACATCTAACTAACCATAACTCACTGTTGTTCTATGTTGCCATTATTTTTTCCATTATTATTGTACATATAAAAAATTACACTCGCATACAGAATTTTGAGAAGTAAACGATGAGAATAAAAATGAAAATGAAATTTATTTTTCTAATATAATATAGCCTACAATACATTTGAGTTTTTTATACGTTTTGCTATAAAAATAATCTCCTCATTCAATAGATCTTAAGTCTACCTAAATGTGTAGAGGCCATTTAAAATTCTTCTCAAAATTCTATCTAAACAAATCTATACAGATCAATGTTATTTATCATAAAGGTTCTAATGATGAATAATAGAATTTGTAATATTGAAACCCAATGATCCATTTGCATTGAAATTTGGTTAATTAACTACTTTTATTCATTCATTATTGTTAGTACAGTACTTTAATGAAGATACTTTCACTTTGAAGTAAAATTAGTAGATTCAATGTAAAATAGAAGTAAATATAACTATATAGAAATGATTAAACTAGGTACTATAATTTTAATTTCTTGTACGTCTCTTTGATAATTTTTATAAATTATATGATATATTTTTATAATATTATATTTTCTTATAATACTAGCCTATATTATATAGGCCTACATATTAATTTTTTGCATTTAGATTTCGACAATCCATAGGACCAATTCAGTTGCTAAATAGAACCAACTTGTTTTAAAAGGGCTGTACATTATAAACTGGTTACAAAACTTGGGAGGAATTAACAGGTCTACATTATCTTTTGTGTTTATGTTGAGCTGTATTGCTCATTGTTAGCTGGACTGTCTGCAATATTCTTCCAACAATCAATGCATTGTTTACTGAAATTTATAAACATAAACTATATAACTTAGTAATGTGCAGATTCTTGTTTGTACTTGCCTGTACTTATATATACAAATATTAAATTGTTTACTTGTATTAGAATGGGTTTACTAACTTATATTTCGATGTTTATTACAGTATAAATTGCTCATGATTCAAGAGATTTTCCTGATGAAACTTGCAATTTTTTCAATTCAAAATTATTAAAATTATTGCCAGTTTGTTTGAATGCCTTGCCTGTTGAAAAATTCAGAGATTTCTCTATTTTTCGTATCTCTTCCATTGCGAAGGTATCAGTTGACATCATTTGATATGTTTTTGCTGCTCCATTTATTAAAAATGCTTGTGACTAGATCTCCCCGCAACAAAGTTGTTTGAAAAATTATTTTTGGCTGGAAATCAAATTTGAGGTTATTCATCTATCTAGTCCTGGCCATCATCACTGAATCCAATTTTCTTTGATCCTTCATACCATTAATGAAGCGTGAATTCCATATTTTTTCAATTTGGCGCCAAAATGGTCCTGCAATCAGCTCTCAAATATTGTAAATTTCGTAGTTTGGAAGAGATATTTCTTGTTGTGTGAATACTAAATACAATCGATATTATTGTAGTGTTATGTACTAAAATGTTGTGTACTAACTAATGTGTACTAAAATAGTGTTTTAATACGAGTATCAGAAATCAGTCCATTAATGTTTTCAGTGCAAGTTTACCGTTATGACGCTTACAATATTGTAAAAATATATACGAAAATCCCTTGATTTAGGACGATGTAGTCTAATCCTTTTTTAGCAAAAAATTCAATCGATTCAATTCTGCATATTTTTCACGTGCATTACTTTCAACTTCTCTAGCTCTAATGCTCCATTAGATGATGTACTATCAAATTGTCGATAATTTCAAGATAATCAATTGATTACATTTAATTTTATTCCTTCTATTATTTTGTTGGTTTCCCAAAATCAACTTATCCTCTTGATACGAAGTTGAAAATGTGACTACTCTTTTTATTCTTTCAACAGTTCATCACCTTCAAGAAGTGAATCATGATTTTATTTCTTGTAATGACTGGGTACTGAATTTTAGCTATCAATGGGTTGATTAAACAATGCGCACTGTGTATGCTAAACTAAAAACACATCAACCCACATATGAATTGAAGTAAAATCATAGGGGTCAATATTCTAGTAACTTCATGGAGACAATATTTCCCTCCTTTAAAGAAGTACGGTAAGTAAGTCCTTTAGTAAGTTCTAGGAACTGACTCAACCAAAATCTCATTTTCACATTTTCCCATGCTTCGAATTCACGCTCGATAGCTCATCTTATGGAACCCGCCTTAGAACCTCTACTATAGCAATACCTCGGTCTCTAGTTTCAATTGCAACAGGTCCTGTTTGTTTTCAGTGCTAGGATGGGAGTTCATCGGACCAACTGTCACGTGATGAACAATGGTCGGGCGGCGCTAGTATTTTTGACATTGAAACAGGAATAACATGTAAATACAATAAGCGGAACGTTGATGACGATAGTGATAATGGTGACAGGGATACCGATGATGGTAGCAGTGATGATGGTGATGATAAGAATGACAATACAATAATAGTGGTGGTGATGACGATGTTGATGATAACAATGATGACGTTGATGATGCAGATAGTGGTGATAACAATGATGATGATGATAATGGCGATGACTATGATGATAACAATGTTGCTGATGACGATTATGATGATGATGATTGATAGTGCTGATGACGATGATGATGATAGTGCTGATGACGATGATGATGATAGTGCTATCACATCGCGTGCAGGCTGAGGCTGTTTGTCGGTATGCGTGCGTATGTGTGTTGTCTGAGTGAGTGTGTGTGTGTGTGGAGTTGTTCGTCCATCGACATTGTTTTGTGTGACCAGTTTGGCAACATGGCTGCATCGGTGACTGTCACACTCGTCGAAACGCAACTGATGAACGCACCAACACACATGCATAACCAACACACGTTACAGCGCACGCACACACACGCATTGCAGCGGCACAGACAGACGAGACCCGCCCTGTATACTTTTGTGCAGTCGTTTTCCATGTGTATTTTGTCCACTGTCTTCCAAAGTTATTTTTATCCACTTCTTGAGTTGGGTTGTTGCTAGTGATCGTAAAATATTCATTGAAATTCGTTGTGATTTTGAAAAATGCTTGATGTGATTCCTAAAAAATGCAAATTCCAATAAAATGCACGATGTGATTTAATGCTCAAAATTCGTTGTAATGCTCAATGTGAAGTTGTAATGCTCGATCCTCGATGCAATACTGAATGCTTACATTGATGTGAATAAAACATCAATAGTTTTTTTTTAACTTTGGGTAACGGTCTCAATGAACATGGTCTCAACTCTCAATTTACTAAAATCCTAGAAGTTTGTTCTTACTCGTATCAAGTAGGCATATGGAACATCGATATTCTTTTGACATTAGTAAAATGATGTAAATTTTTTAGTTGAAGCTGAAGGCCAGAAAAACTCTAAATCTAAATGACGAATATTTTTCTTATATTATAATACATGATATTGATATATTGATGTGACTTATACTGTACTACCATATTCTTGTTTTATGTAGGTATTTTTTATGTTCATGGATGTCCTATTTGTCCTATTTTTTATGTTCCTAGATGTCCTATATATGGAGGTCATATTTGTGCCGCATGTAACAAATTTCATCAATTCCTCCAAATTGCCACCTAGTTAAGCGGACAGAATCTAATCAGCTGTACCCAATCTTGTTCTTAATTATTTGTATTTTGGCCAATAAATAAATCATGAACAGTTTTTCACAACTGTCTTCTCTTCAATTTGATGAAGAGAAAACAGGACTGCTTCTTGCCCAGGACTGGTAATACAGTACAGTATATTGAAAACAAATATTTTACTACATTATGCCTTCAAGCGGAGCTGTTTCAACCCCAAAGTTTTCAATGAAGTATGAGACTGTAAAATAGAGCCGTGTGCTGGCCAAGTGATTCCGGCCTTGACTGCAGATAGAAGGCTATAAATAGGCAGTCGGGTCAGAAGGGGGCAACTAGACATCTTGATTCCAAATGCTTCATCTGAAGAAATGCCTCACTTGGAATAAAACTTTTCAACCGACTTATTACGGCTCTGCGATTAGAATGCAACCAGGGGCTTGTTTCACGAACAACTCCTGTGAAACAGTAATAAGGCATACACACACTAGACATGTAAGACATTGATACTATGTAATAAATTCATATGTGTAGTGTGAATCTGCATTTTTCGTTTATTACTGGACTTCTAAAATCTTATGAAACAGGCCCCTGAGTAGAGAACCCCTTGTTATCAACCACAATATTCCTCACTGCTGCCTTCTTCATTCGTCATCATTGAATTAATAACAAAATTATTCAATCCCTTCAAAAAGCTAGAAGCTGATTCGTACAATGCTAAGAAACGCGGTAAAAAGTTTGAATGCTGTTTTTTTTATCGTATATGGAAATTGACCTACTCCACTATGGCAAGCTATGTACCAGAGTAGTGGATTCATTGTTTATTAATAGTTTTTAAAATATTTCAAGCTACTGAAATAGCAATATAATGAGGTCATACACTGCTCGTTGGTCACTCTATTGTTAAATAAAAAATTGTAATCTCCATTACAATTTACAAATATTTCATTGTTATGAGTTCTGGATTTACAGTAAGGACAGTGATGATGTCACATTCTGTCTTATTGCTTTAATAATTCTCATTGCATTTGTATTGTAGGCTTACACAAACACCAAAAATTATTGTAATTACTATTTTGGATATTAATAAAAATATTTAATCCCTTCGAAAAACTAAAAGTACATACTTTTACAGTACATTATTTGGAAGGTCCAAATAAAAACAGGCATGAAAGTATATTACTGAATTAACTTGAAACTTCTCCTCCTCCTCCTCCTCCTCCTCCTCCTCCTCCTCCAACCATTAAACTCATTAATGAGAGCGTTCTTCATGAGTGAATAACATATACATGTAATAAAATAAAACATGCTCTTGATTGAATTCTAAAATAATTGTAATAATTATTAGTGATTTATAATAATTCATAAAAAACTGGTTACTATATTAAAGAAGCCTGGTGTGACACAGGCTTTACTAACATATTACGAACAGACACACAGACAACACTCATTTTGAAAGCTAGCAAAATATTTTTGTTCACTTGAAGGGAAGAAAGATAGTAAGGTCCCTATTAGCCGAGAGCGACCAGGTCGGCCGACCTGGTGTCCGGGGGCCAAAAAGCATTGAGTTAGATGGGACCCTATTAGCCGTCGGAAACAAGTCTCGGCGACAGAAAAAGTCGCTCGGGCTGTCTTCCGAGTGGGACACCGATTCTGGGCGACCTGGTGTCCCAAAACGGTCGTGGGGCATTGGAGTATATGGGAGCTATTAGCCGCGAGCGACCAGGTCCGCCGACTCGAACAAAAAATGTACCCAATGCGCATGCTCGGTAGTGACAAGGACAGCCATTCATCTCTTTCTCTCTTCCACTTCAGTTCTCCGTCTCACTACAGTATAGTTAGTCCATGCTACAGTACATTTGTTCTGTATCCTTTGCCGAAGTAAAACATATTTCTACGACTCATTGCGAGAATTGTTTCTGAATAATTTAATAAATTCATTTGAAAGTAAAGTGTAATGTAAAATCAACACCTGAATAACAGATATTGTAGAATTTCTCCATAGTAGGTGAAAGAATGAAAACAATGTTGTCTATTACACAATGCATATTATTTAAAACATACTTAAGTTTCAAGCTCAAACATGGCATCATCTATAATTCTATATGGTGTTGAGTGTTTTGACTCAACTCAACACTGAAGATGCCATAAGCATCGAAACTTGAGTAATACGAGTATGTTTTTAAATATATTCATTGTGGAATAGAAAACATTGTTTTCATTCTTTCCCCTAGTGTAATATAATTAGGCTAATAGCCGAATTTATTACAGTTTAGTGCGTGAAAAAATGGAGTGTGTTCAAAATCAGGAGAAAAGTGAAAAATTTACTGCTTTAATTGAAAAAAAAGACTAAACCCAGAAGACTTTATTTATGAAGTGCAGAAACATAATTCAATATGGGATGCTGAGAAATTTGTGATTAATTTTACTTTTGGAATAGGATAAGGAGAGAAAACAAGAGTGTCTATTGCAAGGCAGGAGATTGGCGCCAGTCATCCGGTTGTTGACAATTAAATTGTTTACATTTATTGACAGATTGAGCGTTCCTGATGATTCAAGATGTTTACATAGTAGATAGTAGCTTCCAGACCTTTCAAGATAAATATTAATTAATCTCTTCGAGACTATAATAATTATTTAAGACTGGAGTGGTTTTTGTTGAACAATAGAGTCATTGACTTAATGTAAGTTTCTTACAATTCATTTCATACACTTGATACCATTTAATTAGTTTAGAAAAAATATTACATGTGATATGAAGTATAAAATATTATATGATATGTGAATAGAAGAAATCTTTAATATGTATCAAAAAAGATACATATCGAGTTTAGCTGACGATGTGTTGCACAGAGGAAGAGCGAGAAAGAGGTACTTGGGAGGGAGCGAGAACGAAGTCAGCGACTAGGTGTCCTTCCCTATTAGCCGTGGGACACTTTGTCTCGGCGACCGAGTCGCTCTCGGCTAATAGGGCCCTAAAGACGGAATAATTGAAAATTGAACATCATAATACTGAAAATATGTGTAGGAATGCAATATGAATATTTTTTTTACCGTAATAAAGAATTAAAACCCACTTTCACAAACTCACTGCTTACAGCTCATTTCACAAATTTCTAAAAATGAAATTTTAGAAAAATTTTTGAAAATGAAATAATGAATTGAGATTGACTGAGCTATAGGCTATTCTTCGACAACTCTTGCAGTCTATTTCTATTATGATCAGGAATTCGATGGGCGAAACAATATATTTGTGTAAACAGTCTGGGTCTGGGGACCGGATGTCTGTCTCCATTCAATGATTTGTAAACAAAATTCATTATATTTCCCGATAAGCTACTTTAAACCAGCAGACCTTTTGTTAATTGTGCAACTATTTACGTTCTTCCGTCATAACAACTCTCTTAATGGCAATTTTTAACCAACTGACATTCTAATTGTTGATGCATAATTTTTTTTACAATGGACAATTATGAATTATTGAAATTTGTGTTCATGGTTGTTAATTGCCCAAAATAAAACTTTTGCTTTTCTTGTTCAATCATTACTTTAATTTTATTTCTTAAAAAACATATGATATTATTTCAGGCCCTAGCCCGGGCCCCCCCGCGCCGCGGGGTTTGCGGGGGTGTAAGTTACGCCACTGAGTATAAATATCTAGCTAGTATACAGTCAATCAATAACTACAGTCTCGGCCTCCATCAATCCTACATACAATGCCATCCTATGTTGAAGTCATATTCGCTCCCAGCAGCAGCCTGGGGCAACATGCTAACCACATGCTTCCAGCCTCTCATCACCAACTCCGCCTGTCTGCAATCGGTTCCGAGATCGGCGCTTGCTTTTACGCCGCTTGCCGTAAATGGCGTTTTCAATTGCAGATCTCTCTCCAGCAATCTGTTGCTCGCCCGATCCCAATATGGCGAAAAGCATGCATAACGGCTCTTTACACCAAACATAACCAACGCAATTTATTGCGGTCCGTGTTGATCCGCCGCTGTTACAGTATTTGATGACGACCAGCCTGCTCAACAATTTGAATAGTAACGAATAACATCGACCATAAATTAAAGTAGCGGCAATGTTGTACTGGGTAGGACTGGCATCTGGGCAACTGGTATACAAAGCTTACACTAATTTCTTCAATGTTGAAATGTGTAGCCTATAAACTGTGCACAATGGTCACTGATTTCACCAAGCAAATCAATACTTGTTCACTTTATGACTGATCACTCAATAATAATTTTTACTATTTTGAAATTTACTGTTATTAATTTTCTAAGTATTTTTTTTATTAAATTCCATATCTATTATTTCATAAGGTACCCACTACCTAGATATGCTTGTATGCGGCTAGTGTGTGGGAGCATCATAAGTCAGCCTGAAGGTCATTCTATTTCATGGAATTTTATGGAAAATTTGATCGTGTATAAACCCTTTTAATCAATTATAGAAGACTACATTCGTCTGATTAATCTAAACTAGTGCCTTCTGTTACTTGGGAAGTAAATTTACAAATTACTATAACAATCCTTCATTAAAAATACCCATGGAATTATGCAAGAACTACAAATACAGTGACCGATAAAATAAAGTTGTAATTTGTTTTGCTGCTAGCTCCTAATTAGACCCTAAAAGACTCTTTATCTGCAGAAAGCTTGACCAATACTGTTCTGTGTACTAAAAGTAACTTTGAATTCGATAGTAACGTCCCATTATGCTGTTTGCTGTAGCTTCTGGATTAACAATTGCAAATACAGTATCTCATTACATCCTCTCATCATCTTATTTCATTACAACGTATCACAAATTACAATTGTATAAGAATCCATTCACTATGACGCAGGCGTGTCAATGTTGTATTGGGAATCAATAGTATTCTTATACACTTTGAACATTGTAGTAAGTTGTGATTTTGAAGTACTGTAATTCATTGTCAATCCAAGTGCCAAAGCAAATTGAACCAACTGTACGTACTTGTACAAGATTTTTATTTTAGCTTACAAGAAGTTGAGCAATGTTGATTGTGGATTGTGGCCGGTTGTATTATGCGTTGCGATGTCGATTCTACTCCACCGGTATGCGGAGACTTTTGGATACACGTGTAGGACGAGAGCGCGCGTGTGGGTGTGTGCGTGCGTGTTTGCATGTCGGTGCTTTCAGCGAGCCGTGGGTGGCACGGAGGCGGCGTCGTTTTGCCGCCCCCAGGGGCCTCACAGGGGGCGGAGAACGTTGTGGCTGGGTCCTGCGCGTTGGTTTTCGCCGGTTACTGCCCCCGGTACAATCTGCCGCCTCCAACGCCTCCCAACCACCCTTCATGAGCTTTGAAAATCACATGTGCGCCACTCCCTAAGTTCTCGTACATTCCTCGACGCCATCTTTTGCTTATTTTGTCTCTCTCTTATTCACTTTCTCTCTCCTTCACACACAGTTTTATATCTAACTATCTCTGTTGCTCGCTGGACAGGTTTCACGGCCTCGCCGATCGCGGCTCGAAAACACTCTCTCCGCTTATAAGAGTTGTGAGATTGGGTCGCTACCGGATTCCCCAGGATTCTCTCTCTCTCTCTCTCCCAGCCTGCTCCAGCGGTGCTTCTTCATAAGTTGGTACTTCCTTGTAGACGCCGAAGATGAGCTTAGCCTCCGGCTTACTGTCAACTTTGTTTCTGCTATAAAATTGACCAACGAAGTGTTACCACACAAAACTTTGATAGAAAAATATAAAACCTTAGCCGTTCCAATACACATTCTGTTACAAATGATTCTACAATTATTATGCTTGAACCACAACCGCATTAATATGATATTTTATTGATACAAACACACGGATTTATAAAATGTGTTATTTTTGCCTATTATGAATCCTTTTATTCCTGATTTCTACGGGCTGTGGTTGACTGAACCTTTTATGTTCAGAAAACTCTAATTTTGGGTTGCACCAACCGGGATCAACTACATTGAATCAGTTTATCCCATTAGATCAGAATTGTACTGATACTGGATCAAAATTAATCTTAACCCAAGAACAGAAATATCAACCGATATGAACCGATCTCCAAACATCACAAAATGAAAATAAACTTATTGATGTTAAATGACAAGTTAAATTAAATTGTACTCAAATACTGTACATATTTAATGACCATCAGCAGAGATAATTCAGTGTTCCTCTTCTTTTCTGTGCTATCATGCTGATCTTGAATAAGTGTGTAATGACTATTAGTTTTCAACATTTTATTGACATTAATTTTATCACAGTTGTAGGTTATAGCTACTACCATTATTACTGATAATTAATATTATTAGCAACAGCTTTCACGACCATTACAACTTTATTATTATAGTCATTAACTCATCTGTTGATAATTGCTGAACTGCCAGTATATTTGTAATAATTACTGCTATATATCTCACACCTCCGTATTTTTATGAGAACAATGTAAATCTGGCACAAATTATTGATAAACTGTTGGTGAGAGGAACGAGCCGATTTGAGGCATAAAATTTCAGCCGTCTGTTGCGATTACGACACAGTAGAGCTGTGCTAATTAACTTTGTAGAACTATTCCAGTTGAAAGGAAACCAAGGTCTCACTTAAATTGGCTGAATGAATTGACAGCGCTGTGTAACAACTCCGTTTGATTGTCGTGTTTTTACAATAGAGAATCTCGAATATTTTGTTCAATTTTATTTACATTTTGCTCACTAATTTTCTAAATGTTTTCCTAGTAGATCACAGAATTCCGTATTGATCTGTTTACACATACTCATCTTGATAAATGAGACATCTAAATCGCATTTCAGTCAATTTTGATTGAGTTTTAGTTTTAAGATTAAATCAATTTTGATTTAATTTTAGTTTTAGTTTTTAGGGCCCTTTGACTCGGTCGCCGAGACAGTGTCCCATGGCTAATAGGGAAGGACACCTAGTCGCTGACTTCGTTCTCGCTTCCTCCCAAGTACCTCTTTCTCGCTCTTCCTCTGTGCAACACATCGTCAGCTAAACTCGATACGTATCTCGTTTTTGATACATATTACAGATTTATTTTATACACATATCATTATAATATTCTATATTACATATCACATGTAATATTTTTTCTAAACTAATTAAATGGTATCAAGTGCATGAAATGAATTGTAAGAAACTTACATTAAGTCAATGACTCTATTGATCAACAAAAACCACACACACCAGTCTTAAATAATTATTATAGTCTCGAAGAGATTAATTAATATTTATCTTGAAAGATCTGGAAGCTACTATCTACTATGTAAACATCTAGAATCATCAGGAAGGCTCAATCTGTCAATAAAACAGCAAAATGTAAACAATTTAATTGTCAACAACCGGATGACTGGCGCCAATCTCCTGCCTTGCAATAGACATTTTTGTTTTCTCTCCATCCTATTCCAAAAGGAAAATTAATTACAAATTTCTCAGAATCCCATATTGAATTATGTTTCTGCACTTCATAAATAAAGTCTTCCGTGTTTAGTTTTTTTTTTCAATTAAAGCGGTAAATTTTTCACTTTTCTCCTGATTTCGAACACACTCCATTTTTTCACGTACTAAACTGTAATAAATTCGGCTATTAGCCTAATTTTATTACACTAGGGGAAAGAATGAAAACAATTCACCTTAATTCCAAGAATTACTTTCAAATTTCAAGTTATTTGATTTCAAAATGAAAAATATACATGATACTTCACTATGAAACTACAGCTGGAACATACTCAACCATAGTTCAACTTTATTCCAAGAATTACTTTCAAATATCAAGTTCTTTCATTTCAAAATTAAAAATTATACTTGATACTCCACTATGGATTTCCTACAGCTCGAACATACTCAACCATAGTTCAGCTTCATTCCAAGAATTGCTTATGTACTGTTTGATTATGCTCCTGCATGTTCAGCATTGAACTTTTGCATATTCGGCTTGTACCAGTGAGCGTGTGTGATTGGCGAGATTGTGTGGGTGTGGGATTGTGCGAGAGAGAAGGTGAATGACATGAACTTGAGTGTTGATTGAAAGGGGCAGAGCGAGAAAGAATCAGAAGCAATGAGAAAAGAATGAAATTGCCTGAATGCGAACAGTACAGTACAGCTGAGACAAGACATGCGTTGTTGATAAGTGTTGGTTGGAAGAGGCGTTAGCCAACAAAGGTGTGGCATGTCCATTGTTTCTTTTTTCAAAGCATGGACCTTCTCTCTACTCGTGTTTGAATAATATTATTCCAAGCAGACTTCTCCAAATTGTCGAAATGTTTAGCAAACACGTCAGTGTACAAAATACCCTGCCATGAATCAACATGTTTGAGAAGAAGAATGACTGAAAACTTGAAGATTACTTTTAATTGGGAAGTGACATCATGGTGCAATTGCAAATAGTTAAATTTTATCTCCACCGATTCAAATGATGCTAAATTCAATTGAACAGTAATCTCAAATTTGCATAGTCATAGAAAAATCGATATTCATTCACATGCATGGATAACTCCATGCATTTTTCTATTGCATCTTGATGCAGAGATAGAATATTTCACTAATATCGTAGTTTTGTTGAATGTAATGATTCACCGGAAGTAAGTGAAGTTGGAATTGTTCAAAACATGAGATTTTTCATGTAAATTTTTCCTTTTTCATGTAGACATTTTATGAACTGTATCATGAATTTTATAATCTTGCAAATTATAATCAACCCATTTTTTATTGTTCTTCCTTCCTGTTGTATACTTAACCACTGTATCATGTTTTAATTGCATTGAGTATTATCATGACGAAAATAATGACGAAATAATATTTCTTGATAATTCAGCCCTCAAACTCAAAAGTCATTGTCAACCCAGCAGACAAGATCAGGCTCAATGAACTCTGAATAACGTCAATATTATTATCATTCTTATTTGCTTTTCATTGTTTATTCTTCTTGGAGGTAGGCTATTTTTCTTCTTTGCCAATAATCTTATCAATTTCATTCCATTTACTATAAGCATTCATTTACTATTTCTATTCTATTTAGTATTTCTATACTATTTACTATTTTCATTCCATTTACTATTCCATTTAGCCTGGGACTAAAATAAAACATTTTACAATTATAATGACTTACATTCATTGTCATTTTAAAAGCATAAACATTCTGGTCATGAGGATTACAGTATATGAATAGAACTACACAGGAAAATTAGCAAATAACGACCTCTATTCATAATCCTTGTAAAAGTGAATATTTTATCTTTGGAGGATTGTAAAAACAGGACTGGATTGAAATTCAAGCACAAAATAAAAGCAAGACCAGTGGCAACAGGTCTTGTCTACAGTAGTTGTTTTGAACTCGCTCGTTTTGCAGTAATAGTCTGATCGGAACAGTATTGTGTGGGCATGTTTTGCAAGGCTATACCTGTGTAGGACGCAGTAAGTCTTGATTAGCAGGCAATTACGTGAAATTTGCACAGATTGTTTGCCGAGTGAGTCACAGGTGGCTGAGTCAGCTGACCAGGAGATTAGGCGTTGAGAAGAGGTGGGCGATGCGATCCCAATACCCACGCACTTGGTTCTCGACTCTATTCTGGAGCCAAACAGGTCCAACGTCGTGTATATATCATGTCCAGAGCCTGTTTTACCGCGCCGCGCGGGATTCCTGAGAAGACACTAGGAGCTGTGGTTGGGGAGGGGTGGGGGGTAGTACGACCGCCACGTCCTTCACACGATGACTCAAAGTGTACAGTGTGAATAGTTGGTCCTCTTTTTTTCGGTGTAGAATCAGGATCGTATTCAATTTCCTCCGTCTGCAACAAATAGAAAGGCGGCAAACCACTGAACTAACTGGATAAAAGGATAATTCAAAACATTGTTGAATAGTGAAGTGACCGAATGAATAAGAGCGAACATGATGCAACTGATAATGCAAACCATAGACCGAATAAAGAGACAATTTTACTGATTCTTCTATTTAAAGCTGATTGAGTGTAGGCCCTATAAATTACACTATAAAATTTACACTTGACTCAGAGGTATTGTAGAATTTATCGATTGTACATTCCTCCAATGTACATTGTGGAATAGACAATATTGTTCTCATTCTTTTACCTAAATTACACTACTTGTATTCTGAGTGAAATAAATTAATGAAACTGATTGATTACTAACTGACATTTGTACCAAAAACTGATAAAGACTCCCGCTATTCAAACCCTCTCTTGTTGAAGAGGGAACTAACCGAATTCATAAAATAATGCAAAGATATAATAATAATATGTTATCTTATATAGATATAAGATAATGCAAAAGATATTAAGATATTGAATAAAGGTATAATGTAATTATTATTGCAAACGTGGAGCGAAATTATAGACTGAATCAGAATGAATGTAACTTATTCCTCTACCTGAAACTAATTCAGGTTGTATGAAGATGGATTTGTAAAGAATAAAATCAGCCTGAACAAACCATACATGTAAAGACAACATATAACTTATTACAGGAATAGTAATTTTGTATACTGTATATCCTTATATGTTCTATATAGAACACTTTTAAAAACATGGGACCAAACAGAATAGCTTAGATCTGCTAGAACACATAACATAGGACCTGTTAATAATTTGAATATTCTCTTCCTGTTATGTCGTCCTGCATCACTTCACCCGTTAAATTCTCCGTACATGAAATCACGCAAGTGTGACATCACCCTGAATCACAGCCATTTATCACCCACTGTGCATTAAAACAGGCCGAATCACCCACCCACGCCCGCCCAACCTTCATCGGTTCCAGGTAGAAGAAATAAGTCAGATGTAGAGAAAAATCAGAAATAAATTATTATCCTCTAATTCAGTTTGTTGAATTCATTTTTCAACGGTATGTATTCTTATGAAACATTATCAATTACATCACCCACACAAGCTTGGCCTTAATCAATTCTACGTAAAGAGGAATCGGTTACTGAACATTTCTGAGTTAAAAACCTTTATTGAGAATGTGAGATCACTGTCCAAAAGAGGTTAGCAATAAAAATTACATTTGTAGAACAAATATTGATGTGTGGAATAGTTCCATAATAGAAAATCTTTTTGAAATTGTCAAACTCCACTTTTATTTTACATTGTGTTTATTGAAATAGAAGTGGAGTTTGACAATTTCAAAAAGTTTTTCTACAATTACATTTATTTTATCTGTAACATCCTTTCCAGGCTTTCCAACCTGTTCCAGGTAGAGAAATCAGTTACATTTACAAAAACAGTAATCATTATGTTTTTACATATTCGTAATTGTAATTCTATACTATAATTATTGTCTATAATGCTGTAATACTATAATAAGGATCGTATGTAATACTTTACAGTATATATTTAACTTTTTTTTAGAGAAGTTGACTGTGGGTTTAACGAAGTTGATGTTAATTAGTTCAACTTCAACAGTGTTTGTAATATCAGTTACATATTTGATGAAATTCTATATACTCTCCTATCTCAGTAATAAAGTCTCCTACCTACAATTCGTTCAATTGTGCCCGACTATTTCCCAATCCATTTCCATGATCCATTCTCATAAATCAAATTACCCGTTCATAATAACTTTCCACATTATTAACTTTGATAACTCGGCACCTAGCTATGTGGAGTGGAAATATGTTCTTTTTACGGCCGTGCCGCCACTAAGTGAGTGTAATCACGTGTGTTGGGTTGGATGAGATCGCATGACTTTTGCTTCTCAAGGCTTTGATCGTAGTGCAGTGAGCGATGTATGAGTGTTGGCAAGCTATGTCAACATCTGTTGCTCTGTGGCCTTACTGGGTCAACGCTTTCTAACTTGCCGAATGTTGGCCTGAAGAAAGCTGGCATCTCATTCGTCAATTGTCGCGCATAAAAACTCAGGTTGACATTTCGCTAGCGTTCTCTCTTTTTCTTCCATTTTTCATCCTATTCGGAAAATAATCCAATGGAATTGTCAAACTTATAACCTCCTTTGACAGGATTCGAATTCACAACAGAAAAATGTTGGGGAATTTGCAGATCCATTCATAGAAGTAAATTCCCTTGGAATTGACGCGGGCATCAATTTTTCAGAGCATCACAATGATTGATTGGATGTTATTCACGCATGCGCAGAAAATTTGAGGCCTTGTCAATGCTGCCTGATTTAATATGACCCTAAATAGACCTCATTGAAATGAGATTTCAGGCCCATTCAGTTTTAGGACTGAAATGACTAGTTACAGTACTTCTATTCTGCAATGTCTGGAACCTTAATTTACCCAGCTACTGTTTTTGTTCATTACACTTTTACTAAAATTTGATCACTGTTACTGTAAACCCATAGAATTTCTGGAAGACAATGATTTACTTAGCTATGCTTCTACTAAATTCTGAATAATTCTGATGTCTGAAGTCTTTTTACCATCGAATTTGTGAATGATTTTAAATCTCTGTAGAATGTTTCATCATAGACTAACCAAATAATTTGGATTACCTCTGGTTCCATACAATGAAGACAGTTTGAAAACCAGTTCTTACAATAATTTTAATTTTAATTAATTTTTTGTTTGTTTCAGGTATGTTGATTGGGTGTGGATAACACTTGTGATAGAAAGCAATTTCTGCACCATCTAATGAATTGTAAGTCTCATCTTGTTCTAAATTCATTTCCATTATTCAGAGGTTGAGGAAAACGTGGATTTCAATGATAATTATAATTCAACTTCAAATTCTCCCACCTTCACTATTGAATATAATTTCCCCCCTCGCATTTGGAAAAAGGTCAAGATGATCTCAAATCTTCTAAATTTACCATTTCAATATTTCTCAATGGAAGGAATCATTACAATTCATTCAATCATTGAAGGATTCTTGATAGATTCTTCAATATTTATTTTTATTGCGTTTTGAAGAGAAATTTATATAATTTAATTTCAATGAAAATGCCATTTACCAACCAACCATTCATTCTTCCGTCGTCGCAAGTTCAGTGGGCCTTCAACTATTGCAGTACTGTACATTTAAATTACGGTACTATATTTAACGACTTTTTGAACATGGCTCTAAAAGTATTTTAAAACATAAATCTTTCGAACTCTCCTAGCATTTACCCTGGGAAGGGGTGTCTGCTAGAGGCTCTATTGCTTTTTATTGCTCGTCACAGTTTGATGTTCAACAAACGTTCTGTGGGAGATATTTCGACTGGGATGTAGAGCACGATTTAGTCACTAGGCCGCGTGATTGTCTGACATGGTGGTCATGCCACGATCCAGCCGCCACGCCACATGGCCCCTGCTCTGCTCTCAACTGGCCATCGAATAAATCATTGGCGCCTGAAATTCACTCTTAATTGGTTTATTCCATCCCCTTGACGGACCATAAATAACTCCCCGATACATAAATACATATATACTCCCACGAATAACTCCCAGAAACAAAAATACATATAAATATTCCCATGAATAGCTTGTTTATTGCAAGGATATGTTCTATACATCATTATACTGTATCACATATATTTTAGTAACTTGTTACACAACTAGAAATCTCCAAGTAGCTATCTTCAGTATGAAATAAATGAGGTATGTTACTCAACAAAAACATAAACACTTTTTCAATAGTTTGACCCTCTCCATAAGTTGAAGCAACTCTAAATAAATGAGATGTGTTACTTAATAAAGAACTACAGTTGGAATATCTTCACTTTCATCTTGAAGCATAAATTGTGTTGATTGTAAAATATATTCTCTGTTGCATGTTGGTGAGAAATGTTCTAATGAGCTTTGAGTTGTTGAGTTTATTTGATTTTGTTCAAGCAATAAGTCAGATTTCTTATTGAGCTGGAAAGAGATATCTTCTACTTATCTATAGTCTCGGTCTATTAAGTTATCAATCTATATGATCTCTTGAACAGTAGAACAGCTCATATAATATTGAGTTATCTTATACAGGGTTGGTGAAAAGTATGGAAACGGCTAGATATTTCTTATACGAAGGTAATTTGATGTTAGGTGACATTGGGGATCGTACTAAAATTGGAAATTCTACTTTACTGTGACTTAAAAAATCAAGTCCGCCATCTTGGATTAAGGTGTATATTACTTACGAATATAAAATCCTCAACTAGTTGAAGCTACAGCTATAACAAAGCATATCAAGGCCACATGTACTGTGTAAACTGTAATCTAGTTTACAAGTAGGCATACCATGAGTCTACCACATACATCGTTGGTTGATGGGGGATCAGGATTATAATAATTATTACTAGAGTAGACAATGTATTTATGTAATGTTGAAGCCTTCGTAGAGGTTGCATGACATTGCATTCCTTTCCTAGACACACACCATTGTCTTTCGAATAACTTATTGAACGGTGTTCGATTGGTTACATAACAATTTAGATTTATGCCGGTGCGTGTGGAGGAAACGAAAATGTGACCTTGAAACTCAGCTGGTACGCTTTCAATCCGGATTAAACCGTTCAGGCTGAATTCCATACTGACATCTTCATTTTCATGACAAGCAGTGACTGCAACAAACAATAAATAACATTACGAAATTTCAGTTACCGTTGTGTAAAACGCTAATGTGGACTAGAAGTAATAAAGAATAATTCATGATAGGACTTCGAATCAAATAATTATTTAATTTGGCAATAAACATGACAAGTTACAAGAAATATAGAGATGCAAATGTTATGAAGATGCAAACAAACAAATGAATAATGTATTAACTCAATGTATTAATGTATAAAGTACAAGATGGATAAATAAAACAAATTAAGATAGGCCTATTGCTTGCTAAATTTCTGGTAAAATTTTTTCTCGGTAGAACAACTTGTCCTAACTTCGCCCATTGCTGGGCTACATCACAGAGAAGAAAAAACTTACTTAAAAGAAATATTCTTTCCTCCCCTGTGGCTGTATCACTGGTTATTTGAAAGTCAAATTTATAAAATCCAATAATATTTGTACATCACTTATTGTAACATTAGTTTCAATTTTTATTTATCAAATAATTCAAAGTTTTGCATTCTAACGTATCTTGTTATTGTTGAGAGTTGTAGTTTTCCATCAACAAAGTTATTCCATTATACAGTAAAGGCCTACATTGTACCATGAGGGTAGTAAAGTTCCTCATAAGCATACCTATGAGTTATCGTCAATATTGTCAAACTATCACTCTACTGCATTATCAATTCAATATACTATCAAACATACTCTTTACCATCAGTAACAGTTTTCAATAGAGTAACAGTTTAATAATAACAGTTTTAATAGGTTTCAAATATTGTTTCCTGAACCTTTTATCATCCAACACACTCTTCACCATTAAATACACCTCATTAATACACACGCATCCCTATAAGGCAGGCCGTCGCTTTCTTTTCGTGACGAACCGTCCCAATGCGTGTGAACGTTGCGCGGATTCAACGTAGGTGTATTCTTATCAGGGAGGGTCGCCGTGGAATACATAATCAAAATGGATGCGTTGCTCGCATTGTCAATGGATGCCACCTCCACTATTTACTTACTCACTTTGGTTAGTTGTGTACACGTTAGCTATGTACTGCTAGTATAGATATACTGTAGTTCAGTGAAGTAGAGATTGAATACAGAACAGTATATATTATATAGATAGGTATAATTTACTGTGGTAGAGATGGTATATTAGTTGAGTACAGCAGAGATTGAATACGGAAAAGTATATATAGGTATAGTTTAGTGTGGTAGAGATGGTATATTGGTTAAATATAGCAGAGATTGAATACGGAATAGTATATATAGGTATAGTTTAGTGTGGTAGAGATGGTGTGTTATTTGAGATTGAAGACAGAGTGGTATAAATATATAGATATAGTTTAGTGTGGTAGAGATGGAACAAAGTATAATATATACAGATATAGTTAGGTGAAGTATAGTGTAGTAGGTAGTATACTGGTGGGCGCTGGTAAGTGTTTGCCAGTGTTGGCGCAGAGCGCGCTTCCGGGCCTTTGCGTCGGAGAGAGAGAGAAACTTCAAAACATCTGTGAACTTCTCGCACCCCTGCCCAAGTCCCCAACTTAATTTCGGGGCACCCGAACTTCGCCACCCATTCTTCGTGCACTGAAGCCAGCCCCTGCCGAGTTTCAACCCCCTAAGCCGATTTGTCGCCCACGTATCGGACGATTTTCTGTCCGGCTGAGTGCTGTTGCTTTGTCGCCGTCCGACAAGGTCACAATCCCGAAGTCGGTCACTTGTATAACCAGCTGACCTGCGCGGGAAAGTTCCGGACTCGCGCATCACAGTCACACGCATACTTTCTCACACTTTTTCACTTCACACTCAAGTTTAATGTAAAGAGTTCTTTACATCATTGTGTACTTCCTAGTCCTAGACGAACCACACCTTAATTCTTTAGAATAAATTTGGAGTTTTATAATAACAAATAGATAACCCTTTTATTACTTCATTAAATTCAATGGTGAGAAGAGAATGGATTTGATAGAGGATGAGGATGGTTCAAAGGGAGAAATTTCTTTCCCTCGGTCTATATTATTGATTTAAACTTATTATTATTATTAAACTATATTATTATTACTATATTATTATTTATACAAATAGATAACCCTTTTATTACTTCATTAAATTCAATGAAGAGGAGAGAATGGATTTGATAGAGGATGAGGATGGTTCAAAGGGAGAAATTTCTTTCCCTCGGTCTATATTATTAATTTAAACTTATTATTAAACTATATTATTTAAACTTTTATTTATTATTAATTTATGATGAAAAATTATTAATAATGAAAATATATTTTTTGATTGACACGTGTGCGTTTGAAGAAGAACAAGCTTTCGAATATTAGTTATCAGTTATCTATTTATAAAAATCAAGTAAATAAAATATAATAGCATATTGAAGATTTGATGAATAGAAATTCCATTTCATCTATAAAATTGATTGTATTCTCTTCTATGATGAATGTGAGAAGGGTGTGAGATTTTTACAACTCAGACTTTACAACAGGTTAACCTTTTGAGTTCACTTTTTGCAAATCAAGCGACGAAGAAAAGAAAATTAACTGCATAAAAGTAAGCACAAAATTTACAACATAATAAGATATCTCTTTTGGCTACACTTTTTCTGAATGAAATACAGTATACCAATCACTTGTTGAGCAAGATAATTCTAGCATTGAATGGTTCAACAATTATTGATCTGAGCATTCAAGAGGTGAACTGTTAACTATTCCGGAAGCCAAAAAAAAAAATAGAAAGATTGGTAAATTGCAGAACGATGCAAGGCTTCAGATTCCTTGCATCCTCACCATATTATTAGTAATCATGAATCAAAATTTTTGCCACTTTCATGAACTCTTTAAAATTGAATCGAACTCAATTCGCGAAATGTCAGTTCGTACACCTAACCATCTATTAGTTCAGGATAACTAACTATCCTCACATTAGATTCACAAGTAATGAGAGATAGCAAAATAAATTGTTGCAAACAATAAACATGGCAGTTGTTTGTTTGTTGAGAATGGGCATCGCTATTTGTAAAGGTTATTCACCATACTTTCTTCTGTGGGTAACCGTAGTCTGGCGGTTAGATTACGTGAAACGAGACCAGGAGTAATTTAAACTGGAATCTAATCATAGCCTGCAGTTTATTACACTTCAGACTATCAATAACCGACTATTACAGCGGTCTGCCTTTTCCGTTGACTTTGTTGGCGCCTCAAGAATGTCTAATTGGCGAGATTTAGATTAGGAAACTGTGGATTTAGGAAGCGGAATCAATCGATATCTTAATAATAATAAATAATAAACTTTATTGCCGTAAAAAATCAAATATTACAGAAAACTTTCAATATGAATAAATGATTCTAAAAAAATTGTATTCAATCATGAGTATTGAATGCTTTCCAATTATCCTTTTCGACAAAAAACATACAGTTACAAAAAAATGAAAAACAAGTATTTGTATATTACTAACCCTTCCATGAGTAACGCATTTTGAGGGATGAAAATAATTACCTGTTTGTGGTTGGTAAAAAGTAAAAACATTTGAAATCAAAAGAGTATTAGATATTTTCAAATGAATATTTATTTATTGTTGTTTCTGATGATCTTTAGAAATAATTTTTGAATAATCATTTGCTTCAAAAAATATTTTTACTAGGATACTAGTTTTTATTTCTGGTTAATCATTCTTTGCAAGTTTTCATTTTCAAGTTTTTGACATGCATTCCAGAGTTTTTTAATTTGAACAAACCTGAAAAAATTTGAGAGCTAGGTAGTAGCAGTAGGGCATAATGTATAGGTGTAGGATAGGTATGATCATTCTACATTAGAAAGTCTTTATTTCAAATAATATGTTTCATTTTACATAATTTACAACTGCATTTATACAATTTTCCACTTGAATCAGTCGTCTTGCGAAGGGATGAGATGAATACATTTCTGAAAATGAATCACATTTTTGGGAACATTTAATGAATTTATTGAAGTTTTAATTTTATAGTAAGTGTCCTTCCCTGCGAAATATTTGTTTCACACTAAAATTAATCAATTTTAACTAAACTATTAAAATTTTATATTCAAGTCAAAAAATTACAAACTTGGCAAACGAATACTTGTATTCATAATTCATCAGAATAGTATCGAAAATGTTGCATCAATGTTTTTGGATTGGACTGACATTCATTCACCGACATGAGGGGAAGCAGAATCTGGGGAACAGGCAGGGCTGTATCAAGATTTCCTGACATCTGCTAAGCACATGCTTGTTGTCTCCATTTCCAGTGCTCTAATAAAGACTCCAGACACAGCTGCATTTTTTACCATTAGCCTTTGAAGTCGCCAAGAAGAAGACAACTACTTGCTTTTCATGATCAGTGAATTCCGTAAATCAGTAAATTCAGTAAATTTAAACTTTTCAAATCAGTAAATTCAGCATGATGAATCTTGATAATGTTTTACTTGGAAATTACCAATTCTATGACACAAAGAATCATAAGATGGTGTCCTAGATATCTATTATTCAATTTTACTGAAAAATTCAGTTGCATGAATAAAATTCTCTGAATTCTAGTTCGGTTTTGCAAGTTGAATAAGAAATTATGGTTATTCGTTGAAATAATTCAATTAATATTTGTTTTCACTGAATTATCAATCAGTTGAAGCATAGTATTATCATGTAAATGCATTACGTATTTCAAATTCTTCACCTCTAATTCATAATTGGATATCATCTTACAATAAAAAGAGTATAAGGCAAGCGGCCAGTTACACGAAAATCCGATCATTGAATTTAAACCAGTTTGATTGAATCCAATAAATTTAATTCACTTTTTAATTTGATAATAATTCAATCTAATTTAAAAATGCCGATATTGGCGTTCGATTCATTCATTGGTTCCGTTGGATGACATAATTCTGCATCTGTTTAAATTCAATGGATTTTCATGCAACTAGCCGAAAGACTTGCTCTCACGAACTTATAATTTATTACTGTACTTTCCTCTTCAACAATTCATCAAATTTCTACAGGATACTCCTATCCTATTTTAGTTACTGATTTCCACCCTAAGTCTGCGCTCAACACCAACACCAATGTTTATTTACAAACACTACTTTTCGTAGTTCAATGACTTTTGTTGTGGGATTTCAGAGCTTTTGAATTTCCCCCAGAAATATTTCTACACTGAGTCAGTCAGACGGGAGCCGAGATTACAGGTTACAGGTGTTTTCAATTCAAAGCCACCCTTCCAGAACAGGATTGAATAGGAACTGCGATCAGATGCCAGACGATAGAGAGAGATAGAACAATAATAGAGAGTGTGTGTGAGAGAGACAAGAGAGAGAGAGAGAGTACAATATGCCATCGAGGGTGAAAAATGTGGAATAGCAGGTGGCGGGAAACAGTAGAAGCTCTAGCAGGTCTTCCCGTAGCATCTCAAGGTCACAGCCCGACCTTCCTCAACCCTAGGCTCATCGCTTCAATGAACTGGCTCAATGTACAGTTGAACTGTACTCACTTTTCTCATAAACATCCACTACAAATGAAGAGTATAAACAACCAATTAAAATATTCATTAAAATGCATTACACCAATCAACTGCAGTTGATTTTAAAGCTTGTTAAAGGCTATGAAATCATAAACCTGTAACTGGTTCAATTCGCACTTGAGCAATGAACATGGGTTGCAATGTCAATTATTCAATTTCACTCCAGGTACTTGAGTGAAATTGAATAATTGCCATTGCAACTCATTGCAGCTTTTTACGATGTGTAAGATTTTTTATACACTGTGTAAAATTAACAAGGACGAAATACTTCAAACATTGTAGAAAGCTGTAACGAGGTTATTCATTGTCAGTCCAGGGGCCTGTTTCACACACAGAAATACAGGTGGAACGGTGATCTCACCCTAAAGAGATAGATAAGCTAAAGTAACTCATAGAAACATTTTTCAATTTATATTCATTATTTGTGAATATTTTCAATTGTTTATTGTTAATTTGGCTTACCCATCAACCTTGAGATTTGCAATCGATAATACACTACTTGTTCTTGAAAATGAACTAGTGTGATTCACGTCAAGAAGTCAGCATTGCTTAGATTGGAGTTTGCTATCCTTGTTCAGCAAAAGGCAGTTGCTGAAGTCTCTATCCTATTTGCACTGTGAATAGTTGCCGCACTGTGCATTGTTGTCTCTCAATTTGAATATTGTTTCTAGTTTCATTCTTAGAGGATTATAGAGGCGAAACAGCTGTTCACTGTCACCTCCAAACAACAATTCGTTTTGAATACTTCCTAGCTGGAGTGAATAATTCTTCCAAGTATAACAGGAATACTTCCAAGTTATACAAGATTATTTCAGCTTGAACAACGTAGGGACAAAATGTAGAAGCAGCACTGGGCCAAAGGCGGCTGAGTCCATTCGCCTGTTGTGATTGTGAGGCTGAGCAAGACTAGTGAGAGAACACAAATGCCCGCCGCATCCAGAAATAAACCCAACTACTGTAAACCCAACTACCTTACTGCGTTTCTGCACAGAACAGGCCTTATATTTATCCTATGCTATGCATCAGGCGCGCGCCGCCCCTTGTCTAGCAGACCGCTGAGAAAAAGAAGAAACGATTGGGGAAAACGAGGGCGGAAGAGAAGGATGGAAAGACTCTTGCTTTTCTTCATTTCACTGAAGAAAGAAGAAGAAGAAGAAAATGGAAAAACGAGGAATGAAGAGAAGGATTGAGAGAGAACGGAAAGCAGTAGTGGAAGAGGTGGAAAGAAAAGAAGAAGAATAGTAAGGAGGAGGAAGAAAGGATAAAGAGAGGAAAAATAGGAAAATGAATAAGATGAAGAGGAAAGAGGAGGAGAAGTAGGAGGAGAGGAGGATTAGTGGCGGAGGAAAAGGAGGATTAAAAGGAAGAGGAGGAGGATTACAAGGGCAAGTAGGAGGTCAAGGAAGATGACGGACAGGGATAAGAAAAAGATATGGAGGAGAGGAAGGAACACAATAGAAGAAGTAATAGGAAAAGTAGAAGAGAAGGGAGATGACGGAAGAGAAACAAGGGTTATAAGGAGGGGAAATGGGATGAGGATGAGAAAAACGAGACGATGTCGGAAGAGGTGGAGGAGAAAAAGGAGACGATGTGACGGAGAATATGGAGGAATCAGGAAGAGATGAAGGAATAGAGAAAGAATAAAATAAGGGGAGGAAGAGAAAAAGAAGGTGGATGAGAAAAATATAACATGGAGAAGAAAAATTAAGTACGTGAGGAGAAGAGTAAAAAGTAAATGGGTGAAGGAAGAAAATGAAAGAGTAAGCAGAAGAAGGCGATGATGGAAAAGAAAAGGATTAAAACGTGGACGGAAAATTGGAAAATAGTAGACAAATACGGAGAGGAAAGACGAGGATGAGGAGGATAATAGGGAGGAAAAGGATACCATGGACGATAAAGTAGAAGAGGGAAGAAGGAAGAAGAAGAAGAAGGATGAGGAAGAGGCAGTAGTAAAGAAGTACAGTTGTAAGGAATGCCAGACCAGAGCAGACAGAATGTGGTGGATAAGGACAACTCAATAAACACATTTCAACATCTGCCTGGCTAATTATACTTACAGCAGTGTATGTTTCCTTATTTCCTACTAGCCAAAGCATGGCTACTTCGTAACATGATTATCCACTGCATGTCTGAGAGTTTTCATATCATCTTACAGGAGATGTTTGTGCAGTTTTTTAGAACATTCATCTCTGGTGAATGTGATTACGACTGTTACACAGTCTGATCTACAGTGTTTATTCCAAACATTTGTGGATAAAACTTTGGTTACAAATTTCTTGCTTGAAAATTCGAGCAATATGAATATAGTTGAAATAAAGCTTGAGATGTATGAGAGTATGAGCTGGGTGAATAGAGTATTCATTTAATAATGATGGGGATTAAACATTGAACGGATCATATTGAAATGAGAAGGAACCCCATTTGAAAACTTCAAACAGAATAATAATTTACATAAATGCAAAATGTGATGAAATTGAGCATTAAATTGATAAAGTAATAAATAAATGGTAATTGCTTTGAAGTAGTAGTCCCTCGTGTAAATTGGAGCTGCTAACCATCTCATTTCTTCTCTTGTAGATTGCATTTTCAATAATTAATATGATTGCATGAACGAAAGTTAATGAAATTATAATTTATTAGATCGATTTAATTAGGATTTCAGTGATTGAGGTAGGGCAATTTACATTGAATTAAGTAAATTATGAATGGAAACAGTGGTGGATTCAAGGGGAGGCTAAGGGGGCAATTGCCCCCCCCCCAGAGATCCAAGAGAAAAAGAAAAAACCGCATAAATCAAATAGAAACTAGGACGAAATTATGTAAGTAACAAAAATGTTTTCTGAAGAAATAAAACTCTAGAAAAGTTTTTAATTTATAAGGAAATGCCATATACATCAAGGGTCATGTAAGTTCATTGATCAATCATTAATAAAAATATATGCATCACTAATGAATGAAGTTGTGATGGTGGTCTGGTATTAATTATGATAAGAAGAGAGAATATTGAAAGAATGAAATTAATTATTCAAGTCTACAACACTATTACAATAGGAATACAAAAAGCTTGCATTAGGAATATTGGAATATCGAAATGTTGTTTTCAAATATATAATTGAATGGAGACTGTCCAATGTCTAGACACAGACACTGTTCAAACAATATTGGAATATCGAAATCTCGTTTTCAAATATAATTAAATGGAGACTGTCCGATGTCTAGACGCAGACACTGTTCAAACAAAGATTGTGATCAAGATAATTTTAGAATAGCTCAATGTCTCCATTTCTATCAATGTGCAAACATTGAAGGAAATAAATTATTTTCCCCATCAAATTCTTGGGCAATTAGTGAACTCCATTATCAGAAAAAATAATTGGTTCTGGTTAATAATAAATGGAAGATTGTTATTTTTATTAAGTTCCAATAACAAAATACTAGTAGGGAATTATAATGAGAAATTGAAGTTGATTAGTAGGTCATGAAGACTCTACAGTTGGATTTAGAAGAGAGAATTACAGAGGAGAGAGGATTTACAATGGAGAGAAGCGCTGGTACTATGTGAGATGCGAGTGAAGCTGAGATCTGTGTGATACAAAAATGATCTACGAGGCACCCAATGTTCAAGATATGTTATTCTATCCACATACAGTGATAATATGAAAGACAAAACAATACAGTATCATATTTTTCCAAATATTCAGATTACATCTAGATTATTTGTTCGACAACCTCATGTATCAAGATATTTGAAAACGATAACGGAAAAAGGATACACACAAATGAAAGAAACGTGATTGTTGGAAGAGATGACAATAGCTGATAGAAATGAAAGTTTTCAAATCGAGTGTTGTAAACGAGACGATAACCCCAAAACAATAGGTTGCCTGCAGCATCCACAATTGCCAGCTTAGTTTAGGAGTGGACCGGCTAGTAGACTGGAGATTGTCAGTCAGCTGGGCCAGACAATAGGAAAAGGAGTGAAAAAGCGAACGAAGAACGAATGAAAAAGTAAAGCAAGAAGTGTAGAAGAGTAGAGGAGTGGGGGTAATATGAGACGGCGAACCTTTCGCTCGTCACGACCGACTGACTAATTAATTGTAGGTGGCATCACGTCAACCGGTCATTGGTCACGTGAGCTCACGGTCAAGTAGAGATCACACAGTACATTAGGGCTCCAATCGGAAGCCAGCTAACACGTGATATCACACATTCAGTACAAGCCAATGCGGAAGAAAGAATGAAAAGATTAAACACTTTTTAATCTTGAAGGATTAGAATCTAAAATTAAAATCCTAAATATTTAAGGATTAAGACCAAAAATGAAAGGTTGCTTGAATTTGAAAAGTTGCATTGAAACAGTAATTGGGACTCTTGATAAGAAACACAGAGCGGTGATTGATATCGAAGAAGAGAGATAATGGATGATAAATCAAGAGATTTATCAACATTCAATCAAAAGATGATCAACACACAGTGGAGCAATAACTCACGATTGTAGTCCACCTATATTCAATGCTTAATGTTCTTTAGCATGATTATTACAAGATACTTGTAATCAAGAGAGTTGAAGTAAGGATATTATTGTAGTGAATAGGAGTGAATTAGACGATAGAATTACATAGCCAACCAAACCATATTACACCACTATTAAGGAGGTCCATATGCCCAAGTCCACGCCCTAAAAAATTAATAAAATGCAAACCATATTATTAGACTGATTGATTTATTTTTAAATGTGCAAGGTCTTGATAGACCCATAGCACATAGAACAATAGTACAAAAGTGAACAAATAATAATATCACTTATACTTGAAAATAGAATCATAATACCTGAAAATGATATAATACTGTACTACTTAGAAATAATATTACAATACTTGAACGTAAAATTATAGAAAAACTTTAAATTTTTTACTTTAATCAGAGTCAGAGAGAGGAGGAAAGATGTAGGCGATTGTCCATATGTCTAAGCTCTAAAATTCAGAAAATATGAATAGAATCTGGTGACTCAAGTTACAACTAATAATAGTGGCATTCAGTGTTGTTGGAAATAAAAGGTATTTTGAGATGGTGGCGGCAGCGAACAGTCTTCAAATTTTACGGGTTTGCATCAGAGCAGAGGCGCCCAACCGCGCTGCGTTCAGTCAAAACATTTTATGAAAAATGTTTGGGGCCGGAAATCAGTTTTTTCGATAAGGGGTAGATGCGGGGGGGAGGGGTTAAGGATTATGCACGCTTCGCTTTCCAAAAGCTTTGGAGTAGTTCCAGAGATCGTATAGTATACGTATAGATAGACAGTATATACATAAAGTGATGACTGTGAGGGGGGTGGCGATGTTCTCGAGTGAGAAAGGACAAATTTAAAACTCATTACGTGAGAGTAGCAGTCGACTACTACTCGAAAAGAGCGGCGACATACTTACGAGACAAGCCGCTCATTTCGTGGCTATTTTCGAAAAACGGAATCGGAAATGTCAGGAGACCGGAGCAGCTTATCAGTGAAGAGGTTGTTGGTGGCCGAAATAAATTATTATTGCTGTCACAGCAAAGAAAATTGGTTGTAGCATGGGAAATTGCAACAGACACGATTAATTGGAAAGCGACGGTTTACCTGGTTGAACTAATTCCAACCTAATTGGTCGAATGTTTCGTCATTGATTGATTGTTTTGATGATGGGTGAATTGGTTCGGTTGCCTCTCTATATCTGTTTGCAAAATTCATATTTTACTCAACATTATACGTATTCCATGAGACTGTCTGAGAGCTGCTCTTTAAATTTGTTTGTCATGTATTTTTTATTAACTACATATCCTTTTTGAACATCTCTTTTTTCAGATGGAAGGGAAAGAGATATTGCAACTATACAGTTGCTGTTAAATCATAATAATTAATTGGACGAAATTCCTAATTATAATGCCATATAATATTCTGAAGACTTTTGCTACTGCAAATATTGACAACAGAATAATCTTTTTTTCTTTGATCCAATATTCACTGTTAGAATTTGTGAAGAAATTTCAGTAATAATCCATACAATCGAGTTACTTCAAGTTGTTTCAATGTATAACCAATTCAAACGGTTGATTGTTAATTTGGAAGTATTTAAAAGAGATCTAGGCTACCACGAAATCTGGAAGTCACTGGTTGGATACATCTCAAGTAAAAAGTTTGTGACAAATTCTACTTAGTACAGTGTACATATTTACGGTTGACAATTGCAATACATGAATACAGTGATTACGTAGCGATTCTAGTGGTATGGGGCCACTACTGTTGAATAGACTGGGTAGTGCAGGCAGGTGCTGTGTATTAATCTGTATCTTAATACACTGTCTTCATATCACTGGTGTTACATATCTTCACTATCACATATCAAAATTACACTCTTCAATACACCATCACAATACACATAGAGAAAGAATAGGAGAAGCATTGGACTCTCCTATGCTTTCTCTATGATATAGTCTCACTTGTTTAATACCCTTATTTATGATATTCTATCTGATTCACTTGTATCTATCTGAAAGAACAAAGTAAGAAAGTATCTATCTGAAAGATATCCAAGAAAAAGGATTTCAGGAGCCTTTTGGCATAGGCTAATCATTTAAATCCAAGTCACGTATTAACTTGATGTTACCCAACCGGGCTTTAAAAATTACATTTTTGAACCAACTCCCTTCCAAATAACTTCAAACTATTATTGTTATAATTAATAATTTGTTATAAAGTGGTCTCCCTCTGAACTTATTCCGTATTCACCCAGTTTCTTGTCAGCAGCTCAGCCAGCTCTAGTTGTTCTTCCTAGATTAGCATGATAAACTAATTGATATCATAAATTCAAACAAGCTGGATAAAATTGAAAAATGTAGCTCGTGTAAGCTTCACCCTACTAAATTATTGCTATAACTCTATCAAGAATTTCATGTTTTACTAACTATTCCTTATTTTTTCCAGGTAAATTGTTGTTCTAGATTGCTGGTTTGTCCGTCCTAATCTGTGTAAGTCTGATAATTACTTACCTCTTCAATTTTATTTTTCACAATTTTTCAATTTTTACAATCTACGTATCCTGCTCGTTTCTTGAATATTAAGAGATTGAATCAGCTACAGCCGGGATAAGAGAACAGATTGAACTAATGTTGCTGAATGAACTTATAACGGCGTCTATTTGTAATCCTTGTACATAGAATAGATTCACTTAGATTTAGTAAGGAACAGAAACATTACTTGCACAATGGTAGTAATCACACTGATAAATTTACATACACTGAATTTTATCCTATATATGGTTATTTAAAAAGGATATGTTTATAAAATGACTTCTCAGGCTATTTTCCTTTTATTACTTTCTTCAAGTAGGTTATTCGTTTGTGTAACTTACTAAGAATAGACAAAAATTGATAAGAGTGAGACGAATGTGAAAAACAACAGGAAGAGGGATATGAAATAAGGAAAAGGGAAATTAAAGGGAAATTAGTTATTTATCGTACCTTAAGGAGAAGGATGATGGCAGAGGAGAGAGGCTGTGGAGAAGAAGTGAATAAGGAGAAACAAATCGAGTGGGAGGAGAAGGAGATGAAATATTGAGGAAAAGGCACAAAGAGGAAAATTAAGAAAGAGGTTAGCCTAAATATTTAAAAAAGAAAACCCGATTAAAGAGAAAGAAAGAGAGTGGGAGGTGGGGGAGGAGGCAAAGGTAATGATCGCAAGAAAATCGTGTTTGAAGAGAATGTGGATGGGGAAAAGGAAGAGGAGGAGGAGGAAAAGAACGATTTTTAATAAGGAAGATAGGAAGAAAATTGGGAAGGAGGAATTCAAAAAGAGGAAGACGCGCTTCAAGGTTTAGGAGAAGGAGGAAGAAAAACTTGAGGATGAAAGGACACGAAGGAGGAGTAGATAGTGTTTATTACAGTGAAAAGGAAGAACAAGCGCATCCGTTGACTCATGCTCTACTACGCGACACACCCAGCAAGCAAATTCAGGACCCAACAGCTGATTACTGCTGGAACATACAACCGTGTACATCCCAACTCCTCAGAGCTCTTTTAGCCTCGAGGGACTATTTGCCAGTACTGAGACTGCTGCATCCTTCTCCATCCAAATCGTGATGAGAATCTCAACCATCAACCAACCCTATTCGTCATCAGGAGCAACGCGCCCAACATTACGAAACTCGGCCTCACTTTTCATGTCCATCCATTCCATTTAGAAGGCAATAATGGCTCAACAAATTGAAGCTCATCTTCGATGGCCTTAATAATGATGTTACCAGCAACTGATGTACTGCTATTTGCTGAATACAAATTGCCGCACTAGAAGCACACCTTAAAACGCGGTAGAGATTTTAAAGAGCATTGAGGATTAGCTGTTAAGCCTGGTTTTCATTAGTAGAGTTAGTGGTAGAATAACTAGCATACTAACTCTACCGTACAAACTCTACTCTACTTACTTGGTATTCAAAAACAAGTACTTCACCATCACTCTACTCTACTATGAACGTTTTCATTGGGAGAGTTCACAAGATAGTTAGTACTCGCCCAGGGAACTCTACCACTAACTCTACTAATGAAAACCAGGCTTTAAGGATAGTCTAGCTACTGGAATCAGTTGTTATTGCTGAATGTTGAATTTAAGGTGAATTTGTAGTAGGCCTAGTATTTTCAAGCAATTTAGAGATTGATAAACAAATTTAAAGTACCAGAGTGTCTTTTCTTCAATGAGGAATCACATATAAGAAATTCAACAATACAACTGAAAAAAACATCAATGTTGAGTCACACCAAGCAAGATTTATTTTGATCATGGATCAGTACAATGCTAATCAAATGGGATTAGCTGATTCAAAATAGTTTATCTCCCGGTTTGTGCAACCCGACATAAGAATATTGTTAAATGTATTAAAATATTGGTGAAATCGATATTTCCCGTGTTGTTGATTATTAGTCTCTGAGCATAAAAATGCATATATGGTACTTTCAAGACTACATACAAATCAATGTCTTGCGTAATCAAGTATTATACACTTTGTACACACCATGGCATATAAAGTTTTTCGAAGTTGAAATTTGAAATTGAAATAAATATAATACAAATCTGTATTATGAGTATTATCATAGCATCCTTTAAACTACATGGCCGCGGCCTTCAATGTGACAACCTTGCAGTCCCGGCTGGTTTCATTATAAAATCATACTTATAAAAAACACTACTAACACATGATTTATAAAACACATGACCGATTTGCATTGCTCATGCAAGCCGATGCTGCGACGTTGTCAGATTTTTAAGGCCGCGGCCATGTAGTTTAAAGGGGGCTATGGTATTATTTACTCATGTTGTATTCAAATTCGGGTTGTATTCAAATTCATTCATACAGCCAAAAACATAATTTGTAATTTCATTATAATGTTTTGAACTCTTTTGTCCAAAAGTGTGTTAGAAAACAATAGTACAGGAAGTAACATCATCTGTGAAATGCACTGTTGATAGTCAACTGTCACCCAATCTATCAAAATCCCCTCCAGCACTGAACGGTGACAGGCTTTCTTCAGGTAGCAAGCAACAAGAGCCGTCACTTGCTTTCAGCTAGCTCAATTATTATGCAGAAGACTGATTTCGCCGACTACTCAGTTTTAATTACAACTCGAATCCGTCAGTCATTTTCGCAGCACAAAGGAACAATCCTCTTTTAAACGCCAACTTTTCATCTGTCTTTTATTCTTCTCGCTTCTCATTCTTCTTTATTTTTTACTCTATCACCGTACCGTTTGTTCGTTGCCGAAACCGCCCTCACGCTCTTCAATCTGCATCACTCTTGAATCTAATCTCAAATTAAAATTAATTAATCTTGAACAGCATTGTAGAAAACAATAAGAAGACCCTTGATAAATGGGCTTACATCTAACCTGAGAGGACTCACCTAATCTTAACATCTGCAAATTAAATAATTATCATTTTGATGTAGTGGAGACACCACATAGTACAAAGTGCACACTTATGAAGTGAGCCTATTCTCAAACTCAACAGTAATTTGGGAGTGCCTTCCATTGAATAGCTTTAAAGGGGGTATTGTTTGGAAAATATTAATCAGAACTTCATTGTATCCATATTCAGTGTCAGAATGTCTCTTGAATTTTGATAATTTTAAAATTTAATTGTTATGTATTCTGTATTGTCTTCATAGTACAACAGTATTTTCAAAGTAAATGAACTAGTTTCTGATGAAATGAAATTGTTTAATGAAAGAAAAATATAAAGATGAATAGAAAAGTAATGAAATAGTTTCTTATTGCAATTGTAGGCCTATTTTTGAGTATGGTGTGTTGTTCAAAGTTTTCATATTCTTCAATAACTTTATTGAAATTACTTTATCAAATTCAAGATTTTTTCCAATTTATCAAATTCTGTAATTAAATTCTCTTTCTTAGCGAAAAATGTTATATTTCATTAACTTTAAAACTACCACAGTACTCAAAATAACTCTCAACAGATATTTCAAGTAACTAACAATCAATACTAAAATTTATTTTTATTTCCCCATTTTTATGGTTCTTATTGTCCTGGAAATCCTTGCAGTTTTAAAATTTAATATAATATAATTCTCATTATGAAATCATTAACTGAAAAAATTATTTCAATTGAACCTATCATTTCATGAAAATAAAACATAATTATCATAGTTATCACATTTCTAGTACCTTTGTTCATCAATGTGGTTAAATTGTTGAACATTATAAAGAAATATAATTATTATGAGCCTGAGAATATTCAAATACTACTTCAAATTAGTAAATTATATGAGTGTTTTTGACTTAGCTATTGAACGAAATGGTATGTCGGTGTGAGTGAGAAATAATATGGGAACCTCTTAGCCCCCCTCTCACTTGCACTGTACATTATTTTTGTGGCCCGCAGTAAATTGTATGAGGGTGACAAAATTCTAGTGAAGTACCAGTCAGCAAGCAATATCTATATCTATAGCAATATCCATATCTATAGCAATATCTATATCTATAGCAATACATCAATAGCATATGGATTGCCAGACGCGCATGCTTCCCTATATCGTCGTTCAAGTTGGTATTAGATGCTGTAATTTTGGCCATAAACCATAAACACCGCCTGCATTTTAGTGTTTCTGTTGGAATGCGTGCACCCCTCCTTCATTCCACAGCGGTCCATGCAGCTTACATTTATTAACTTGTTATTTTTAGCCTCCAAATAGAACTCTGCTCTGTCATTGGCTGTGAAATTCCTTAGTAAATACTGTATTACAGAGTAGTTTGCTTTAAAAATTGGGTCTGGTAATAAGGGATGAAAAGATTTGTGTTATTCATTAGTTTTCTTCAGTTTTGGTGCTTCAATTCATTCTTATTTATTAACCAAATTGATATATTTAATTTAATGAAATTGATAAAAAAATTTCGAAAACTTCTGTTAGAAGAATTAGTACTGTGATAATGTGTACTGTAATACTGTGTTCGTAAACTGAGACTGAAAATAAGGTTATATAGGTCTATTAATAATTTTCATTACCGGTTTTTATTTACTCTGTGTTTTTTTCTAAATTGCAAACTTGTTCATATTTTTCTAGAAAACAACACACTTTTTCATTAACACGATAATATTAGTTGATACAGTAATGCACATGGGTTTTCAAATATATTGTTATCGAATCTATTGATCTCTAGGTAATATATTCTTCCAATGTATCTTCTAATACGAGTATAATCTTTTTTCAATGAGCTGTACTGATTTTATCTTTCAAATAATGCATCTACTAAAATATTGCTCCAATTTGCACTTTCAAGTACTCAGCCTATTACAAATCAATACCACAGAGAACAGACTAGAGAGTATCGCTTCTCTATGTCAATACTCAATATATTTCAATCAACTGTCAAGCAACTCTTGGTCTGGATTTCAAAATATGCCTTTGCTTGCCTACGCAGCTTTTGTTCCTGAAGTATGTTTTATTAGCCAAGTTTGAACTAAATTTACTGTGAATGAAATGGAACTTGAATTTTGCCTTTATTTTTAAAGAACCCAATTTTGACTTTCTAAACCGAATGAAACAGTATTACGATTAAACCCTTCTCCTGGACCACCAGGTAACGCTATTATACAGTACCATAATGATAATTATGACAGATATGATTCCATTACACTATAATTCAATTATACCACAACCATTTCTAACGCTATATCCTCCGAAGCAGGCGAATTTTGACTGGCCTCTAAACCAATAATTGAGCACTTATATTGTTGCAACAGAATAAAATCCTTCTTCATTTCTTTAGACGATTTTCAGGACTACTATTTTCTCAAACATTTCAAAACACCGTGCACTAGCTTGTCAGCAATTTATCATTCAATTTGAATCTGTGGGACTTGTCGCTGTTACCAGATAGCGACACCGGCGCTTTATTCAGATGACACCGGCGCTTGATTGATGGCTTTCTTGAAATCACGCGAAGGTCTTGTTGCATGTAATTTTGTGGTAAAAATTTCCCCGTTGTCTTATATTAGACTTTGTGCAGTGACAAGAAATACTAGTCTTAGTACTGGATACCATGACATGGCCGTGGTGTTGGAACATTAGTATCTTATGTACTGTACAGTATATAGTATAGAATGCTGTACATTATATAGTATAGTATAATGAGAAAGTACATTGGTTTCTTGTGTTCTGTACAGTGTATATCCTACAAGAAACAGAAAAGAAAAACCTGCTGTGAAATTATGCTGAATGGAGATGAGCCAGACAGGACAGACTATTGAAAGAGGAGATGAAAGATAATGGCGAAAAATGGGTGTTGCGACACTTACCTGACAGGCGCGGTCCCATTGAGAACAAGGAGGTGAAGAAGAAGAATAAGAAGGAGTAGAAGAAGAAGAAGAAGAAGAAAAAAAAATTGGGTATAGGAGAAGGAAGCACGGACAAAAGTAGATAGAAGTGGATAGAGGAGGAAGAAGAAGAAGAAGAGAAAGAAGATGTTGTAGTTATCGGAAGATTAAGAATCAGAAGAAGATGAAGAGGAAATAGGAAGTGGAGGAGGACTCAGCAGAAGAAGAAGAACCAGAGAAGAAGATGAATTAGAGAAGAAGATGAATAAAGAGAAAATATCAGAAGAAGAAATACAAAATAAGGTGACAAAGTAGGAAGATGAAAGGATCAGAAAAAGAAGAAGATTGTGTGGGAGAAGACGAAGATTGAAAGAAAGCAAATTGAGAAGATGAATCAGAAGAAAAAAGAAAAAACAACAAGAAGAAGATAAGGATTCAGAAGAAGACAAACAAATAGGAGTAGCCTAGAGGAAGCCAGTTGAGAAATGATGGAGTAGAAAGAAGTTGAATCAAAGGAAGAAGACTGAAAACAAGGAAAAGATGAATAGAGTATCGATAGGAAGAATAGGAAGGGCAAATGAGTGGATAAAGGGAAAATGCAAAAAGGGAAGAGAGGAATGAAAGAATGACTTACAAGAAGGAGTGGAAGGAGAATAAGGTGATAAAAGGAAGAGAAAATGGAGAAGGAAGAAGTAGAAGGCATGAAGGATGAAGTGGAAGGGGATGAGTAGGTGGATAAGGAGAAAGAATAAGGAACAGAAGAAGAGGGGACGAAGAATAAGAAATCAAGCATAGAAAATATTGAGAAAGGAGAGAAAGAAAGAAAACAGTGGAGCAGAAAACGACTGAAGAAGGAAGAAAAAGAAGAAAGATGTTCATTCATTTCGCTCCTTGTCTTATTACTACATCATCGGTCCATTGTGATTACGGTTCACTGCAGCTACTGCATTGTGCCCAGCCCAGCCCTGTAATACATCTCATTAACTTTTTCGGCAGCAGCAGTTACCGCCTTCTTCTTCTTCATGTTGTTCCTCCTCCAGTGTTAAACACAGTGGAAAAACTTGCTCTTCCTCCAGTAATAGATTACTTGGCGTACTTTAATTAGCGTAACATTTTTAGTCGTCGAAAATATGCGTACGGCACGGCACCACTGGTTTCAGTTGGAAATTTAGCGAATTGATATTTCAATTAGTACAGTATTTCTCGGTTGCACGAAAGTCTGTTAAGCTTAATCTCTAAATAGCGATGTTAATTGTTATTAAAAAAGTAATTTAATTCACTTTGTTACAAGATTAATTTAATTCACTTTAGTGCAACTGACAAACTGACCAGAAGACATCGTAGTAACAATTTGTTACTATGTGAACTGGCCCTCCTCAAGATTCAAGTTGACAAAATTTTGGTGCATTAAGAAAGGTTTGAAATAATATACAAATTCCTCTTTCTAAACAATCAATTTTTTATAGCACATCTTATTAATCTCATATTGTACATCTCAATGGTTACACGTATTAGCCATATTCTACCATACACTAACCAAATATAAATGTATTATCTCTGATTCTACTCATAATAATTAAAGTTTATGTGCAGATTTCTATTAATATAGAATGAGTTTGATCTTCTCAAAAATCTTGTTTACAAACAAGGAGTTACAACACAAATTAAAACCTCTTTCTTTTTCTCCTGTAAAGTTTGTTGAATAACCACTTTACTGGAAATTTTTATTCATTTCTTTTTAGTTTAAAATTGGGATGGAAGCTAAAAACTCTGCATGCAAATTCTCACCGACCTTGAAGATGTTTTGATTCGCCAAAAACCTCGATTACAAACAAGGAATTGCAAAACAGGTGTTAGGATTGTCCAGTACGCACCTATCATATACTCACATGTCATCGGCTGAAAACATACATAAATCTACGACGGAACTTTCACCGTCTTGTTAACCTTCTGCGCGCTGTAATATACTAGAATGTCAAATGTTGTTCGGGAAACAAGCCAGATTAAATGATTGATTTAGTGGTTGACTTGCTTTTTAATTGAAGCGCCGGCTACTGGATACCCAATTGCTACTGTTGGTTTGCCCAAAATGGCTGCCATTTTATTGGACGATCAAAAGTCGCCTTCCAGCGTCCGGTTTTTGCTGGAAAATACTGCTTTTACTTTTTACGCATAATGGACGTCGATAATGTTCATACCATATTTGTCGGCGGTCGCTGATAGTATAGATGTTTGTAGCAGGTTTCGAAATCCGCGGTGAAAGTGCAACTGTATGTAAACTATGTCAAAGGTTAAGCTGGCTCTTTTGGCATCGACTTGTGCGCGACAAGTCGCATCCTTTGTGAAAGAATCTGCAGCATCTTCAGCTAAGTACAATCAGCATTCAACTTTCTTTTCATGATACAGTACTTGGTACATTATGATTGGAAAGCATCTCGTAAACAATTCGGTTAGTAACAGAAATGTTTGGGATCGTAGTTGGTGAAGTATAGTACAGGTGAAATAGGAATATTTATGAAGCTAAGAGCTTATCTGCTTATATGGGCATCACCACAAAAAAATTGATCTAGGCTTTATCCGCTTAAACCATGGAATTGATCAATTTTAGGTTTTTAGGTTGTAGGTTTTCGTTGATGCGCGACTGAGCTGCCGTCGTCCGCTGCGAACAGTCAAAATAGAAACTTGAAATAAAAATATACAATAATAACCTATGCAAAAATAGGTACTATTCAGCATTAATATTCTTTATTTACTGTATCTATTCCAATCCTATGTGGAATAGAATTTATAATAATACTTCCTACAACCACCATACTCAGCGAACGAAACTTCCTCACTGAGTTATAATTATATAGTTTTTCAATGCGGCTTCAACGCCTTCGACAAACGAATCTTTACCTGAATTTCAGTCCCTTTTTCTTTGTCAATTTTGTTATCCTTCTGATTATTTCAAATTGTAGATGATATGAGTGTATTGTTCTGAGATATTGTTTCAATGTGTGTGAAGTAAAGAGTTTCATTGAACATTTTTCAATCTAAAATATAAAAATTCCTGTATCGATTACATACACATTTCCGTTGTCCATTCTCACGTGTACTACTCTAGTCAACCATTGATTAACCATTTATTTTAAATTGTCAGTTTCCATATGAGTGAAGTAAGGATTATGAGGCTTGTAAGAGAGAAATCAAAGGCCGTACCGGCACCCTCCTCCCTGCTGTGTACCACTGTCGCTTTCTCCGCATTTCTATTGTGGGCAATTCAACAAACCTGATTGATATCTTTCAGCTCCTTTTTCAGATGTTACAACTATCGACCAGCGACTATCGATTGTTTATCATCGACCATTTATTCGATCTTTAGACCACTTGATCGTCGAATTCCCTCCCAGTGACGCAACGTGCTGTGTGCCTTCGGCATGCGTGCATTATCCCATTATTCACACATTAGTACCGTTTAGGCATGTTTTGATGGCTTATTATTCAGTTAGCTACTCTTTGTAACGTTTTTTTCAGGATGTCTTTACATCTTATAAATTCTGTAGCTTCAAATACTGCCCTACAATTAGAAACTAGTAAATAAATTTGTCATTATGATTCTACCAAATTCGTTCTCAATCATTACTTTAATGTATATCATAATTTTCAAACAATAATTTTTCCGTTAAACTTCGCCAACAACAAAGATGTGAGATATTATTTTAAATGCAGTGTCTCCTGTGAGAGGGGTAGAGATCGATATATGAATTAATTAAAATAAATTTTAGTGTATTGGATGATGAATTAATGGAAAACTGAATGTTAAAAAACTAAATTTAACAAGTATACTAGCAACGTGAACGTTATTGACCTTATGCGGAAGGATGGATAAATATCATTATCATTATATTCACATTCAGTATCACAATGATAAATTAACTACAAGAAAATCGTTATAGTTTGGAAATAAATTTATAAAGTGACTTTTGAAATTGGATAAAAATGATGAATGAACATGATAATATTTTTAACAATGGTTACAAGACTTCACAAAAATCAATGTTATTCCAATTCAAAAAAATCCTATTTATAGATTTCAGTTTACAAAGTAAATGTAAAGCTACACAATGTAGTGCTTGCTTGATATAAAACAAGCCAAAGGAAGAAATATTGTGAAAAGTTCCCGATTGGTCAATCACGTTGCGTTGAGGCCTGTGATTGGCTGAGCGGTTTCCCCTACTCTGAACTACGTCAGAGCCTGCTATTGGTTTGAAGGCGTGGCCTAGCTCAAGACCAATAGCAAGCCTCCAACGTAGGTGGGGGAAATCTTGCTGATTCTACCAATCACAGGGCTTCATCGTTGCTTTGATATAATTCGAAAAGCTCCTCCCAGTCAGTAGTAATTTTCTGGGTGAAACTAATATAGAAGTGTTTTTAAAAATGATGAAACCAAATTCTAGCAATTTTCAAGTATTAAATTCTTGAAATAACTAAAATATGCCTCAATTTTGAATTGGTAACATATTGAGTCAATAGTGATTATTCCCCGTGTAGTGTACGGGTTTTAAATATTTACTGTTTTTGAACCTTTTGAACTATATGTATTATTATTTCAGAATTTTTTCAATTCAAAAGAACTAAGTTCTTGAAATAACAGAAAAAGGTCTTAATCTTCATAGGCTCTTTTAGTAACTTTATCTGTGTAAAGTTTACTATTCATTCATCATTTTTCAACTATGAAATAACAGGATTCTTCTTTTTCGGAAGAAACTGAATATTTTCAACTGAAATAAGTAACAAGGACCATCTGATAATCCAGTTCGAGAACTTTTCACTTGATTCTTGTTTATTCAATAAGTTTCTCTGTCATCAATATTTATATCTTACAAACTTGAAAAATGGAAGCCAGTTCCAGGCTACTGTTGAAACTTCTTGTCTTGTTGAATATCGTTGCACACAAGTCTACTGGTCTCTCTGCAGAGGAATAAATTACGACGAATAAATGAGTCCGATTGGGAAAAGTTGACTGGAACGGTACAAAGTTTCCAGTCATTTGCATGGTTATAAGAGTATGAAATCAAATTAAAGTTGATGGGCTGTGATTCTTGTTGAAATTCAATTATACAAGTGTGAAGATTATCTAGATTGATAATGTGGAACTGAAGAACTCTTCCATCTTCCTTAATTTGTATTTTCCTCTCAATTTAAAAAAATGAAATAAAACGTTGCAATGTTATTTTTTTAAGCTTCAAGTCTGGTCAATTTTCCAGGTCCGGGTTCTGTTCAAAGCATTGTTACTTTCCACGAAATTACAACCAAAAAAGTAGTGATGTGTAATTTTGTATTAGATGTAATAGATCTTTAATTTATTATCCAAACGAACAAACACAAGGGTCTTCTTAGATTAACATAGACTTTTCTCCAAATGATGAATCATCGTTTAATCAAAAACATTTCCACAATACAATGTAATGAATAATGCAAACAATATTATACATGCAATTCAAGAATTATGTACGCTTCAAATCCTTTCTGATTAGAATATTCAATCACATCATTCATAATCTCAGTTAAGATTCGCAAAAGTAACTCCCAATTAAAAATACTAGACAAAAGGTTGTGCAGATAAATCTAAACTAATGAGCAAGACTTTTAGATACTCGCAATCACTTGAGACTGTACAGCAAGTACTTGAGGCTTGTCTAAACACTTGCTACACGGAGTGTACTTGAATGTACTTAAAAATAATGTAGAATGAGGCTAGATTGCTCTCCGATAGCGCTGTACATCGAGAAAATTGAGACTCATCCACTCATTGAGAACACTTCTCTAGAAAATGGATAAAACTGGCTTCAATAGTGAAAATAGCTCCCATGGAGAGAACAGAGTGGAAATGGGCTACTACATAAATTTTGATCCAAAGATTGAGTCAAGCTTGAATTACCACTAGATAAATTGCGGATTGATGATCGTTTGTAATATTTCCTATTCACTCTTCACATCAGTAATTTTTTACAAGAACATTATTTTCCCGAGGTAGTTGGATGCTGCGGTGAATCTTTAAAATGTAAGCTAAAATCTCCTTACAAAGGATACTTTGCTGAGCCTAACTGAACTTTCTTGGATCAGCCAAATTCGGCATTCGATTTGAAATAAAAAGGGGCATTATTGTGAGAAGAGGTCAGGGGTCAGGGGTTCTGCGGGCAGTTCCGAAAAGTGGAAATTGTAGATGGCAGAGAGGAATGTGCCAGAGGCGAATCCGGTCTTGGAAAGGTCAGTGTCCTAGCATAGCAAAGCCTTGACCGTCCATCACAAACATGCATTTGTATATCTATGTTTTTGCAACTGGATGCACCTCAACATCTATCATTATATCTGTATATTTGCAAACGTGCATTGGTATATCTATGAATTTACAATTGGACGCACCACAAACATCTATCAGTATATTTATGTATATTTACAATCATCCATTAGTATTGTAAGGAACTACAGAACTGGATGTACCACAAACATACATCAGTATACCTATAGAGTTTCAACTAGATGTATCTTCAACATCATTATTACATCTATATATCCACCACTCTGGTTGCTGCTATATTGTAACTGGCATCTCAAGTGGAATAGTTAGTTGTATTGGCGCATGGGAATGGACCCAGTACTGAGTGCTCATTACGTAAGCCTATAGCTTTGAAGATGTGGTTTGGTGTGGTCTTCCTCACTCCAGTAGCGTGAACAGCTGATTGTATTTTATGACTCTTCGGTCGCTTCTCAGCGCTTTTCCTAACTGACCATCTGCTGGGTGTGAAGAAAATAAGCTTCCTCGAACTCACTGCCATCTAATCTGCAAGGTGTCAATAGAAGATTAGAAGTTATTGTTGGCTCTTTTGTAATTATTCCAAAAATAGTTGTGGAAATGAGAAAAAGATATTGTCAAATCACTAATTATAGTTTGACAATTAGTAGTTTTGACAACTAAATTGGTGGTTCGACAATATCTTTGTCTTTTTCTACCATTTTGGAGAAATACCATATCACATCACACACAACAAATTCTTTGAAAAATTTTAGTGGTTGAATAATGTTGATATTGTTCACGATATTATAACGAAAAGAAGAATAATGGTACTCTTGTTTGAAGATATTGGTGAATATATAGATTTTCTTAAATCTTTAAAAATAGATCACATACCCTGTTTTGGAGACAGTCATTTATAATAAGTAATGTTATAGTAAATTTAGAGTTTCTTTTTTAAAGTTAGAGAAAAAACAGTTTTGTGCTGGAAGCATGTCCTTTTATGATGGTGTAAATCTTTGAACGTCAAAATAATGTTTCGATATGATACGATTTTATTGGTTTTAAATGAAATTTATTGACAAGTATTCTTAATATTCATCACAATACATGTGGGGTCATAATATTCATTGACAATATTTCTATAATGTCCCTTAATGAATTGAAATGTGTAACCTGGCTTTACAGGATTTTTAATGTTGTGTGTGAGTCATAATTTTCTATCATTTTAGAACAACGGTACAAAAGAGTCTCTCCGGTTATCTCCAGTCGGGGAAGGAAATGTAATCACGCCAGTTGAAATAATCACCTTATAATGAGCATGCTTTCTTATTTCAGGCTTCGCCTCCTGTCCTTTCTATTGTCTAAATATGTGCTTGTTTCAAAATTCGAAAATTGACAATCTAAAATAAATTATTTAATATATCTATGATTACAGTTCAATTTGAGACTGAAAGTACAGTACCTTGTAATTCTCGGCCTGATATGGTGACAATTTCATCTCCTCTCATCATCCAAATTATCAATCTTGATCTACAATGCTTTCTTTAACAACTCACTAGGTCATTTCAATTACCTACGGCGTTTGAAATATTGCTACTTGGAGTCGTATTGCTTCAGAAAATCATATTTCTTCACCATAGGAGAAAAATCATTTTTTGTTACTCTTTCCATTGCAAATTTAGTAATAATTTATGTTCTTGTTTTGCAGGTATGTTCAATCATTCAATCATATGTGGATCGCTCACGTTTTGGAATGTGATATTCCCGACAGTAAATAACACGAGAAATAATGGTAGTAATTTGCTCTGGTGAGTTGAATCCATTTTACCATTACTTTTTCATGCATTACTGACCTTTCTTTACCAATTTTCATGTGATTGCTGTTGTCAGTATTTCAAGACACACAGCCTGAAGCCTGAAACAACATGATTGTCAACAATACCTCACTTATGCCCGGTTTCTCAGTCGTTCAATAAACAGTTTATGGATCCAATAGCAGTATTGAATCAATAAACATGTGTTTTCAAATGCAAAAAAATATTGATTCAATAGTTATTGAACAACTGAGAAACCGGGCATTTTAAATTCTCATACTTCTCCCATTTTTAGCTACAACATTAATTTTCTTGATAAACTACACTTCTCTTAATTTATCTTTCTCTGTATTAGAAGATTAAGGGTCAGATTGAACTGTGAGTCTCAAATAGATAATAATCGGTCCTATTGGAAACTGTGAAGCCTGGGGCCTGTTTCATAGAAATTTGGAAGTCCTGTAATACAGGAAGAGGCAAAGGCAAACTAGACTTATAAATTTATTGCTTAGTGCGTTGTGCTCCTTCGTAGTGCTGTCCAATGTGTGTCTCCTTTTCCTATTTTATATAGGTTTCATGAAAGGTTTCATGAATCTCACTAAACCTTGAATCAGCTAAAAATCTATCTGAAGAGAAAACATTTATCCATTTCTCAGTCGAAAGTGAATTTAACGATTGATGTAATCAAGGATTGAACTAGTGAACTTTCAGCATTGCTCCAGTGGTGCTGAAAATCCCTTTTTTGTCCTGAACAGCTGATTCCTAACTAGTTTACTGGACAAAGCTGTACGTTTTGACTTTTTTCGAAAATCAGTCATGCGGTGATGTTCGTTCATTGTGTGGATAGCGGCTTGCCACTTTTACTTTTGTTACTGTTGTGCTCTTATAAAATCGAGTCGATCTGTTTCGTAACGGATTAAAGGATTTGAACGAGGCTTGCTCAACACAAGAATGGCTCCTATCCATTGATCAGTCGCGCAAACAGAATGGCTCAAAGTCAGGCCAAGTCTGCCTTCTCTCCTCGCAACCTCCTCTTGGTCTCCTCCAGTCTCCTCTTCATCTTCATTCTTTTCTCCTCCTCCTTTTTTTGCCTCCTCTTTGTCTTGCCTCCTCTTGTCCTCTTATTCGTCTCATACTCACAAAGCAAGAACAAGACACAACATAATGTCCTTGGCTAGAATTTCGCACCTTTTAATAGCACGCCATTGTAATCTTTGAAGCTGGCAAGCATCACCGTTGTTCTTCTGTAACCCATAGATTAGTTTTATCGACTTAATTTCATGTTACACCTCTTTAATGAATGAATTATTGCTAATTACTAGCAATGAAGTAAGATCGAACTTTATTCTCTTGAGAACAAAATTATTTCAATGCGACTCCCAGAAAGTTGACAACAGACAAATTTTACATTGTTCAGATTCTATTTGAATTCATCCACAATTCAATATTAACATGGCTGCATACACTTTGAATATTGTAAAAAGATATAATGAAATATTTCAATATTAGCAAAATGAACCAGTTTCATTAGTATAAAATTTCATATTGTGATTTTCTCTCTTATTGTATACCATTAATATTATTATAAATTATACATTATTATACCATTATTTTTTATTAGTGCTCAAACTCCTAGGAATCTCATCACAGATTGCTAAGTGGAATAATTTTCCATAATACCTTTAATAGAATATGAACTGATAGTTTTCCATTAGTAGTATGTGGAAGATATGAAACGATCGATTCATATCATAAAGTTATGAAATCAAATGAAAATCATAGAAATTAACGTCCAGTTACATCTTCATGAGGAAACTAGAATTGATCAACAACAACAACAAACAATAATACACCTTTCCTTCTCTTTGTGAGCTCCAAAATCACGTGCTAGTGGACCGTTGGTGAGATATTGTCACTGTTGATGTACTGACAACGAATTTGGAAATGTGTAACTTGATAGTTGAAAAGCAGTAAGCCATTACCTCTTGAATTTCTGAATAGAATGATTTTGGCCGTCGTCCAAGTTGAGGAGTTGGTTTATTATCTTAGCTACTATTAGACTTGGTTATCCAAGTTTTATGGCTGCGTGAGACGCTTATTGATTCTAATATAATGCGAGAGGATTGTCATAAGTCGGTTGGTTGGCTGAGTCTTTCATCCACTTTTCCATTTATAAAATTAGCGATACTTCCACGCCATTGGGTGGAAAACGTTTTTATTTTGTAAACAACTAGATTTCGTTATGTAACTAAGGCCTAGTTTATCTAATTTTCTTGCATGAGTTTCTCTGATACGTAATTATTCTATGAGTCATAGGAATAAGTTGTGGTTAATAGGTGAATAGTACTGCTACATGAAACATGCATTACTTACCTTGGATTTATTAATGCGAGCAGACACTACATACAATAAAGTTGGATAAAATTCCAGAATGTCATACTTTCAGAGATTGACTGATGTGTACATTCTCTCAATAAATTGTTACACCTTGTTTTTATTGCTATTCTAAGCCGCCGTAACAATGAATCATCAGTTATGACATTTTCATCATCTTCCTTAAATTTAGTAAGGTCACTTTTTTTAGAGATTTATTGCTCTACCTTCTAAAAACTCAATTAAATGTTGACCGACTTTTATTGTTTTATAGGGACAAGTTTTCATTGCTCAATATTGTCTTGTAATGATAATGAAAATAGATGTGATGTTCATGAGAGACAGTATTCAGTACCATAAGAATTATTATGCTTATGGCTTTTATCAGCGGGGAGACCCTTTCGGGTGTTCCGCTTCGCCGAATCATCCAATTTCCGTAATGGGAAATGTGGAAAAGATATAGATTATGTAGTCCAATATTGAATTTCACTGAATTTTCACTAATCAGTTCCAAAAATATTCAAAATTGAATTATTTTGATTCACAGATTATAGATTTAGAGCACCATAAGAATAGAACCAACTTACAGTATATATAGTATTCAGTATCATAAGACCCAACTTTTATATCTTGGTGACAGATATAATAATATAGTGACCACTATACATTTTTATAACACCAGTCCCAGATTAAAACCTTCTGAGCTGTGACTCGTAAAAGTCAACATAAACCTAATTTTCCGTACAAATTTGTAGTGTAATGGGCATTCCAAGTTTTGAATATTCCCTGTAACGATTAAGGTGAAAGATTTACAAATCATGGTTTCTTTCAGTGTTTTAGCCCCTTGATTTTTAATGATAATCTTTATCACCTTAGATTCGAATGGGATTTTTACGAGTGAATTATTGCATGTGCTGTGTATCTATTTCCAAATATTTTGATTTTTAATTATTGATCTCTAACCTCTCAGTCACCTCTTAGTCAATAAAGTCTTCAAATTTCTAGTGGACTAAAGCATTAAAGCCAATCAAATTTAACCGCTATAGAACAATTTAATTCAACGGAAGTCATTCTCAAGAACTTTGATGTCATTTTACAGCAAATTATATTGGCTTTCGTATAATTGCCCAATAGTATTCTATTCTGTTTAAGATTTGGGTTCAATGCTTCATGATATCAAACCTCTTGCCACATTTGAGGCCTTAAACTATCATGTTTTTGGGTGAATTAATGTTTGTTTTCAGGACTTTGATTTCTAAGCAAAATTGATCTCCATAAAGTTACATTCCTCCAAGTTACCTCATACTTGAACTCAAATGAACCTTCAACCGAGACACATACATGATCAGTTGAGAAACGTGTGTAGTCTAATAATACAGTAATACCCTACCAAAACACAGGGAATGAATGACAAATTTCAGGACGACGCGAGCATTCTAAACAAGCGTTCTGTTTCCAAGTTCCAAGATGATGTCATTCATGTATTGAGCTGTTTCCCGCACCCACAAGCACGTCAGCGCACCCAAATAAGTTCCACGGTGAGTGAGTTCACCCGCGGACTTCGTTTTGTTGTTCAAAAGATGCTTTATTTGTCTTCCACGGTTGAGTGTTGTTTACCAGTTGGGTATGTTACAAATGTTTGAAACTCGTAAAAGAAAACTCTGCATGAATACAGAACTGTAACTCTGAATTTATATTCGGCCACTCTTCTCATATTGATGCATCCTCAACATCAAAGCACAGCTGCTGCTGTCCTAGATTCTAATGGCGTAAGATGTATTAGCCAATTCTGATCTTCGCTGTCATTGTTAATACACAAGTAACTTTCTCACTTGATGGTGCAAGAGCTTTTAGTGGCTGTAAAAAGTGTCCGGTAGGAATTAAATAATTTTTCTCACTTTTTCTGAATTGCATCCCTTCTGTCGTTATCTCGTGCAGTGCCAGATGTTCTTCTCAACATTCTTGGATGCTTTCATAATCTGTTAACGGTTTCGCCATTGGCTAGTATACTTTTTTATATTAATCTGCGTGATGTGGGGAAAGTGATTACTCTAATTATGCTGGTCTAATGCTGCGTTTACACCTGACGTTTCAACTTCTACATTTGTTAGTACTAGGAGCTGTTCGGAGGCATTCATCAAAAGTATTATACAATATTCTTGTTGATCCCGGTTTTTTTAGGACTAGTTCTTGTTTCCTCTCTAGATTATATTAAAGATATGAAGATAGATACACTCACATTCATTTAACTTTTTTTTTCTTTAGATGAGAAATCTTTCTCTTGTAATTCAATGAATTGTAGTTCCTGTACAGTTTGATGCTTCAATATGACTTGAAACAACGATGTAATGAGTATAAGTACTACCATCAAACAAATACAATCATAAATCTTCTTTCATTGCATATGCATTCCGATAATGATCTTTGACTTCGTATAGAATAATGCTTTCTGTAGAACATCCGAAGGATAATAATTCTTTTTTTATACAGTATTTATGCTTTATAAGGCGTGTTAAAGCACTTGTCACATATAAATCAGATTCATTACTTTCTAACAATCACGACTATGTTGTGAACATAAATGTAATGTATGTTGTGTCAATTCATTACTTAGTTCTGTAGGTAAATAAATGAACAACCAAATAAATCCTGAAGATATTATGAATAAATTGTCAATAGGAATATAATTAAGAGGGAATTTATATTCATAATTATGTAAACTTGACATCTTAGTACTTAAGAACACATATTGTATTTCTCACTATATTGTGCTCAATAGATGCAGACAATATTTTAATGGTTGGAAAACATGCAACCATTAAAATCTTTTGCCACCATTACGTGAATGTAAATATTGGAATGACCATTTGTATAAATAATTCATAGTATCTTCGCATTTGTTGTCAGACCATTCCACTTTGCTTTGTAACTTAATTTCTTCAGTTGTATTGACTGTACAATTTTTATAAATTTTTGATGCAGTATATTCAATTGTGTAAACAAAACTTATTGAATGAAATGAAAGGCGAAAATGGTCTTTGAATTTTACTGTTTCTATAATTTATACATTGTTGTTTATGTTATAAACTCCAGTTAGTTTCTTATCAATGGTTGATGATAATATTGAAAATGGCTTCGCTGAAAACTGTTTTGAAGGCGGTTTATGCTAATTATCATCCTGATGTACGGTGATTATAGAAATTAGCAAGGAGTGTTTTAACAGCATTCATGCATTTGAAAGAATTAACCATATAACATCAGAATGTGAAGGTCACTCTGGTAGGAGAGTCAGTTGCTAGTTTTTTTTACTCATTGACGAAAAACTCATTATGGTTTTCAGATGTAATCTCTCTTCATCTTGTGGGATGAAAGAAGAAAGAATACAGATTTCATTAATGATGACCTTACTTGCACTACAGCTAACTGGAAATCTCATTATAAATTTTTGGATGCCTGAAAAGCTGATACTGACTGTGTAAACCACAATCTACAATAATTCTCCAATTTACAAGAATCGTTATTTCAAAAGTGCGTAGCTTTCTTGTTAACAACTCCTGACGTCTTGAAAACACTAATTTAGTTTTCTAATTGAATGGAATTATTAGAAGCTGACAGAGTTTCTAAAATACTACAGTATAGTATCAGATATCAGTTGTTGTTGGCTTCATCAACAATGGCCACACAATTTGAAAGAGTAGCCATTTAATTTCCAAGATTTAAAAAAATTGTGTCAAAGTAATTATTATGGATGGAAAGGAACATTATTAATTTTTCTTATATCAAAAACCTTCAGCATATTGCTTAATATATTGTATTTATTAATTTGTTTTATAATGCTATTATTTTATTTATCATTAGTTATTCATAATTTGCTTTGTCCTATCTCGTTTTTCTCAAATACTATTAGATTGGCTTCATTTATTATTGAACATTCACTTGTCCAGATCAATCAATTACTAGCTTATCAATTACTAATAGTACATTATCACAACACAACTATTATTGTGGTTTATAATGGATGAAATTTCATAGATTTTCTTCTAACATGGATATTTTCTAGATTATTGTGTGATTCTAGATTGTTTTCCCAGATTCTTGAATGAGTGCCCTCATATTTCCCAAAGTAGAATTATCTGGAGTGTTGAAAGATGAATACAATTTCAAAGATTGCTCTGTACAACATGGATTTGAATAATGTAAGAAAGTATTTCAATTGCATGACTTGTTTATGACTGGGAAAGGAAGCTGAATAATTGGGGTAGAGCAGTTCTGGCATATGTCTGATGCAAACTGGAGTCATGTGGCTACTAAAATTATATAAAGGAGTCCATTCATCCAGCATGCACCATGGTGAATGTCTCATTCATAAAGTTTCAACTGACTGCAGTTATTCCAGTGCAATGAATTTCTCTTGAAATTAATGTGATGTAAAACAGACTTGCATTTGATCGAGGGATAGGTCGCTTATGCTGGTTTTGTTGAGAAGCAAACGGAATGGAAGGGGAAGGGGAAATAAACATGAATACTGTACTTTGATTTTATGAATACTTTTTGATTATGTGAATGTAATGTATGAATTTCTTCTTTGAATGAGAATAAATCTTTTATTTATTATTTATTTAGTTATTTATTTATTTACTGTAACTTGAATGAGAAAGGACAAAGATAACAAAAATAGAAGATGATAAGGAAAACACAGATGAAAAAGTGATAAGAATACTGGAGATCACAAAAATAGAAGATGATAAGGAAAACATATATAATGCTGGAGATTCATCACAATTTTAAAAATTATGTATTAGTTTCAAGATGTAGAATTGAACTGTATAACAGCTGGTCCATTCTGCTATGGCACGGCACCTTGATCGACAATGAACTCATGAGCTCATTTCAACTTTTGACTAGTGGCGAAGCGTGGTATGCTTATTTGATCATCGCTGGGTATATTTCCTATAGTAAGGAAATACCTAGTAATACCTATAGTAAGGAAAATTCCTATAGTAAATATACCCGGTGATGACCAAATAAGCATACCACGCTTCACCACGGCTTTTGACATTTCAAAATGTACAAATTGTACAAAAGAATCTATCAACTATGACGCAGCCATGTCAATAGTGTGTATGTATCATAGTATCATAGATGAATTCTTCTTATACACTTTGAACATGGTAAAAAGTTTTAATGATTTAATTTTGAGGCAATATTTATTGTCAATCAACTTCTGACACAGTACATTAATTTAATTTAGTAATTTTAGAGTTTCTTAGTAGACTGTAGATGGCACAATGATGCCAAAACATGTTTGTGAATTTATCTACTAAATACAGTGAAATTTTTGACAACATCCAAGTGTATGTATGAAAGTCTATCTATGTATTGTCAATCAAGGTGAAATAGGAGAATGATACAACTGAACATCAACTGATTTGTGCCATCACGTTATTTGGTGTTGATTTGTTTGATAACTATCGAATTATCCAATCATACTTCATAAACGGAAAAAATTAATAATTTTGCAAGAATAATAAAAAGGTTTTTCTTGTGAAATGGAGTTTTTAATGTAATAAATAATGTACATATCCAAGTTTTATTCGTAGTTGCATCCAGGAAAATGAATAAAACACTATAGAGCAGAATTGCAATCACTGTTCTGTACTGAATTCCGGATCTAACTCATAATTATTACTGTAAAAACGGCTGTTTCCTTTATTATTAGTCGGAAATACAGTAATAAATGCAGCTTATTTTGTGTCTGGTGAGAAGAATCTACTAGGCTTTCCACATTCGCAATCATTTTGATGAAGTCACTCGTGAGAAACGCGGCCGCCGGCTGTGTCGTGACAGCCGTGCCCTGGACCCCTCCGGTCCCCCAGACCCCCCTACGGTCCCCCCGACCCCACCCGGGTCTCCAGGACCTCTGGTCCCCTGACCCTGTGTACAGTTGTGCTTCATTGTTTTACTGCAGCCAGATGTTTGTTTTCTGTGCGGTCATGGTGACTTTTCTATTGTTTGGAGACGATTGGTCGCCCATGTTCAGGCCTTTTACCTTCTATTTGTGCCGGTTGCTTACCGTTTATTAACTTCACTCCGGTTAACAGGCTTCGCAATTGAAACGCCTGGTTTGACAGTGTCGCTTTGTTGTTTAGTATGCGACTAAACTTTGTTTCCTAGTTTGTTGGTCATTTGAAAGGTTATTAGCTCATTAAGATTTCTTTTGAATTCAGGTTCTTGGGCTTGGATTTAATTAATTGAAATGGGAGCATTATTTCAGATTAGAAGTTTCTGAAAATTGTCTACAAAATATCAATTGTAAATAGATTTTTAGTTCAATAGGTGCTCTCTGTAAGGCTATTAAATACTACCATATTATTTTCTTTTCGTTTGACTAATATCGTACTGTCACTTTTCATAAGAATCAGTGATTCAATCAATACTGATTTAATTAGTATTTCAGTAGGCAATATTCATTAAGGTGATAAATGAAGGCATAGGAGACATAAACAAGCAAAAACAAATGAAGGAACGATTTGAAATCAGAGAGTATAGAATGGGAATTTTTCTTTTATTCTCTCTGCTTGAAATCAAGTAGGCTATAAAAAGGTTTGTTTTGCTATGACACTTGGAAAATTCATATACCTATGAATTACACCTTTTCACACCTCATGCCAGCTTTCTACAATGTTCAAAGTAATTAAAAAGGAAAGATATATAAAATAATTCAAAATCGATGTTCAAAATAATTCATTATGATGCAGCATTCTGAACATTATAAAAAGTTGTAATGAGATGTTATGAAGATTAATGTTCTTAGCAAAATGAGCCAGCTACTTTTACGTTTCAGATATGTTTGCTACGTTTTAGATGCTCTACAATCTTTTAAAAAACAGCAGCGGTTCATTTCGATCGAATTACCGCGACCGATTTTGTGAACTTGACGCGCGCGCGCACGCACGCTCTTATCAGCCTCCATCTTGGACCACATATCCACCTACAAGTGACTCATTCAATGATCAGATCATCATCGCAGTCGACTCGACTGCTTTCTGAGTTGCTGAGCTCGTGCCAAACTAAAAACATTCAAGATATAGATATAGTGGCTACCATAATACACGAACTGTGGCACAGCATTTAGAAGCTACCAACTGTGGCTAGCCTGGACCCATTACTAAATACAACATTGGTCATTGTCAATTTGTGCTGTCGCTTTGTTGACAGCAGTGAAACTGGGTGGAGGTCGTTCCCTATAAAGGATGTTTGAAATCTTTTTTTGGTAATGATTTTTGGTCGTAATAACACTGGAAAGAGGTGTGGATTTCTTTTACTTGGTCTTTTTGATCGATTGTGTGTAATATTGCAATATATACAGATATATTATTGGTGTAACAGGTATAGCTGTGTACAGGTATATACAGTATGCTGGTATACAGGTATGCTGGTATAGTAAGTTAATCAATATAATGGTATTAATGAAAACAGTAATAGATGATGAAAACACTCACTAGACACTGCGTCAAAAGTTGAAAATGATATTAATATAGAATTTACTTATTTTTGAAACTATTATAAATATTTTTTTCTATTATAATATCATGAAATGCTCAATTTTATTCACTACATAACAATACAGTATAAGAGAAGAGAAAACTCCATGTTGATGGTAATTATTGAACAGAGCATAATTTCCCTAGGTCAAGCCAGTGTACTGTGTACTATCACAGAGAACAGACTTGGTAATTGTATAAGTATTGCTTCTCTATGGTACTATATTAGTTTTTTTTTGAGAACTCCGGCTACACAGAAACAAAGTTGGCTGGTAAAAGTGATTCAGATAATGCCGTTGGAAGCAAAAGAACCCAGCTTCAGCATTACACCATGAATCAGAACTCATTTGATATCCAGATATATATTGTAGGAGGCTGGCGCTATTCCAAACATACAAGTGGCGAAGCTAGCTGCTCTGCCTCGTTCAGCAATCTTCTTCTTCTTCTTCTTCTTCTTCTTCTTCTTCTTCTTCTTCTTCTTCTTCTTCTTCTTCTTCTTCTTCTTCTTTTACTTCTTTTTCATAGCCGTCCGCATCCACCCGCCTTCAATCCAAATATTGATGCTGGCTAAATTTAACGAAGCCATTTTCGAATGCCCCGACTTCCGGAGGGTTGCTTTGCTGATGCTCTCTGTCTCTCTGAATGAGCTCACTAATCATTCTGAGGTGGAATTAAATTTTTAGCGCTTTTCTTTATTCTTGTGATGTTTTTGTTTCGGTGGAAGAAGTTTCAATTAGCTTGTTATATGAGAATTTGTAGTTGATTTGTTTTAAGTTTTTCTAATAGGGTTTTATCCGTGGCGAAGCGTGGTATACTTATTTGGTCATCGAAATACCCGGCGATGACCAAATAAGTATACCACGCTTCGCCACTAGGTTTTATCCTAGTGAAGATTTTAGGTACGGTGAGATAGTTGCAATACAATAATGTCATCAGTTTAGTATTGAGGGCAGTTGTTGATTTGGATGATTTGAATATATCTCCAACTCCTATCATAGACTAACCAAATAATTGATTATCCATATACACAATTTTCACTTCAAAAATTAATCACAATTATTAGATTATAAATTTGAAACCTTAATGATTCATAGACATGCCAATTAATAAATAATTGATAATTGAAAATAGATCTCTGATCCTATGCAGTTTACATTCATTCAGGTCGGCTCCATTGATAATAAAAATCTAATCTAGCCTAGCACACAAGTATGCTGGTCAAGCCATAATTTTATCAACACGTATTTTTTGTGACGTTCCTTTTAGCAATGTATAGCATGATTCTTTTAAATTGTCAGAAAACAGCTGATTGATGTACGCTCGTTTACTAACGTTAAATCAGCTGTTTTCTGACAAGTTAAAAGAATCCTGCTATAGTGTGCCAATGTTTTATTGGGATAATACAGTCTCATTCTTACACAGAATAGAAACGTGGCAACATTGTACTCCCCACTAACTCTTTTTCAAGCTTTCAGCCAAGGTATTACCACAAATATTTACGGTACTCAGCCAAAACATTTACCTGGCTCTCAATAGAAACGAATTCACCTGACAAACAATTAGGTATAATAATGAATTTGAACTCCTGTCGTTTAGTAGGGTTTCAATAATTAGGTTCAATTAAGGAACAAAGACTCATTTAATGGAAATTGATTACATAGTTCTTTCAGGATGAATTAGGCTAAATAACTATTAGTACAGGTGTTTTGTTACATCGAAATTCTGTAATTCAATATGTCATTCACTGAATAAATGAACAAAAAACGAATGAACTAACGTGATTCTGCCTATAGATATCAAATACCGCCTGTTGTTGAAGTATGCCTTTATAGTACAATAATTCATAATTACACTGCTCAGGTACTTTTGTTCTATGGTATACCAGTTTAGTACTTGTAGCACAGTATATAGCTCTTATGTTTTTATTAGGCCTACTTCTTCATTAACTAGTAATTCATTAACAATAACGTAAACGGAGAGAGATGAATCAAGTGTTGATTGTAAACAAAGCACGGTCACACGTTAATTTCACATGACCTAATGAGCGTGTATGATTTCGTAACCTCCTCCGCAATTGCAAAACGGATTCTATGAATAATTCATTGTTAGGTGATGTTCAACTGTTTAGGTAGTGGGCCTTCATTACCGGAAGTACGCGTTACAGTGTTAATGGATTGTTTAGTGTCGATTTGAGAGGACATTCATTAATTATTTTTGTAGACAATTTACCTGATGACAAATTCGTTGCGTTTTATTTCACTAATTGATCTTCATTTTCATGTATTTAGGTGAAAAAATGCATTGTCCTTGAACTACATAGAGTGAGAAAAGTACGTATAAATCGGAATGCTCTTTCCTGAATGGATTACATGGATAATTCACCATGAAGAACATTAACCAACCATGAAGCTGTCGAATAATGTCTTTCTCCATACCTTTATCTAGTATTCAGCTCTTGTGTAGTGTGTTATACCATATTTACACACTTATAAAATGGATAAATCATTCATGAATTAATTTATTTATTTAACTTTCCACTAATAAATTCATATACATAATAGAAATGTCTACTGTATACAGGTATGAAATACAGTATATGTGCACTCTACATTCGTACTGTATTGAAACATTGAAAGGTTTTTACCACATTGTTGATTCCACAGTTTTCATTGTCAACATTTCATCAAAGCTCTGTAAATTTCAAGAGCAGTGGCTTCATCGTTCTCACTGATAAAAAGACAGGTGTTATCTTCATTCTAGAAAACATTGGTACACTAATTGAATGATTTGATATTCAGTTCCTATCACAAATTGCTTTCAACCCATAAAATAGAGATGTTACCACTTGAAGTATCATTTTCTTTGTTATGTTTTAGAACTACAATACTTGAATGTTTGACAAACTTTTATTTGTTATTCTATTGAATTATTTCAATCCAACTCTCATCTTCTTGTTCGCTAATGTATAATGTTTTTTGTTATTTAATTTTGTCATTTCAAAATAAATTGATGAAAATATCTTTTGATTTATTTATTATAAAGACCTCGTCACCCATCTTCATTCCTTTACTCTATTTATATTCCTTCAAAAATTTTATTTCAAATCTTTTAAAAATCATCAATATCAGCCTTTAACAATCACCTTTTGCTAACACAAGTTCTGTATTCAATGGGGTTTCTCCATTAAAATTTTTCTTGTTCCATGATTATCTTGATCTATTTCATCAATGTACTCTTAAATGTATAACGAATTATATTTTCTGTTTACAGGTATGCATGCTTGAACAAAGCTCACTTGATTGTGAGGGGATGTTTATTTGGCGAGTGGTGAGTGACACAATTATAACACTTGAACAAAACTTTCTCAGTCTTCAGGCGGTTTATTTATTTAATTTCTCAGTCTTCAGGCGGTTTATTTATTTAATTTCTCAGTCTTCAGTCGGTTTATTCATTTAATTTCTCGGTCTTCAGGAGGTTTATTCAGGTGGCTCATTAACTTACAAGGAATAAATTTGTAGGTGATTCTAAGTAGATTTAAGTGTGTAGCAGGGTTGGATCCAGGATTTATTTCTGCTGAGGGGAAGTTAGTTGTAGTCTCAACAATCATAGGTCTCTAAAACCTATTTTATCTAGTGCATTTTTCATTTGTCTAGGAGGGGGGGGGGGCACTTGCCCCCGTGCCCCTCCCCCCCTTGATTCACCACTAGTGATTAGTATTCTACACTATTTCCAAATCGAAGATGATTAAATGCTGGAAAAATCATTATTATCAATCTCTATAGTACACTTGAAAAATTGGCTTCCCTCTCTTCTGAATACTCCCTATTCAATTCACTGAATTAATAGTAATTCATTACTGTATTATATTTTTAATAATTTATATTATCAATATTATTTAATCTAATATGAATTATTATTCATAATTATCTAATAATTAATAATTCATTGAATGAAAAAATTGAAATACTTCTTCAAATACAAAATTTAAGCGAAGTCAGAAAGTACTGTAGCTGGTTATCAAGACTGCTCATAAATTCAACTAAATTTAATTTTTATTATTAATCTATGTTTACCCATCAAATTGTATGGGATGAATCAAATATCAAAATAATAATAAACGATGCTACTTAGCGTTGATTCCTAACCGCGGCTTGTTGGCGGTTGTATGCAATTCTGTGTATAAAAAAGAGATGATATCATTTGACATTCCCAGTTCACTTGGCACGATTATCTGGCAACTGCAAATTCTATGACTTGTTCCATCTGTTTGCCAACAAGCTGAGTGCACGTCATCCCCTGCCTGCATCCCAAGTGGAAATGACAATGAACCGTACAATAATAAATAATACAAAAAACAATGTTATCAATATCAGAAAACATCATTCTTCAACCAATCAAAAACATAACTTTTCAAGCATCAATTTCTGTTAGAACTTAGAAATTCAGACCATTATCTCTCTACGAAACTGTCAATCAATATCAGTCAGTACTTGAAAAACATCATTCATTGATAATTCTAAAATAATGAAGAATAAAAATAAATTCTAAATAATGGAATAATTAATTAATGAAATTATTCTAAAATAATTCTAAATAATTCTAACAATAAAAATAATGAAGTTCTTCTAGTATAATCACAAAGTGATATGAATATACAGCACCATGATTTACTTTCTACTTGTTCAGTCAGTACTGTCTCAAAACTGACAGATAATTCCTGACTCAATCAGTCAGGAATTATCTGTCAGTTTTAAATTGATTGACAAAAATTCACAAATAATTTTAAAATTTCATGTTATAATTCCTGATAATTATCATTAAGTTAATATTGTTATCACAACAATATTAAAATTCGGTATTACAAAAACATCCATATTGGTTATACAATTATATGTGTTAATTTTGTTTTATATATCTGTTACGTTTTAGTGACGTGCATTTCATTCAATGATGATCACCGATGAATTTCAGCTTATTTTCTTGTAAAGTTGGTGATAAAAAGCATCATGACAATGAAATAGAACTGGGCTGGTTTAGATACTTGGCGGTTACTACTGTATTTCGACAACAGTCGAATTGAAGTCAGGATAATAATTGATGTTATTACACAACACTCATCGTAGTACAGGCCTTGATGAGTTCAGTACAGTGGAATTACAACAGTATTACTACTGTTCTACTGCTGCAGCTTGAGTTGAATGACCTGGAACGCTTGTTATTGAGCGAGCCACTGGTTAAGAAATTGATTTTACAACTTGAGAAACGATTCTTCCAAATTGAAAGCCACTTTTGTGATCCAAAATCATTGTGCCTTCGCCTACAAATTCATTTATTTTGGAAAATATAATGCTGTGAATGGAATCAAGAAGAAATAACTTCGAAACTCTTCGTTGTTTTTGAACACAACTGTTGAGCGCATAACATGGAGTGCTTGTCACATAACAAATGACTCGCTTCAAGAATTTGATTTTACATCTTGGAAGTTACTTTTCGCTTCTACTACTCTACTATTCGCTACTTTCCTCTACTTGAGAAAAACTTTCAATTCAAAGATTACTCAAGGTTCAACTCAAGGGCTACTTTGTTGGTGATTCAAAAACACTTGTGCCTTGCTCAAAATATATTATATCACTATTTAAAGCTTCTATAACTGAAGGAAAGATTAGGGATGTGAATAGATCAACTGATATTTTAGGTAATATAAACAGAATTCCTAAAATTACATTCATTATAATTCTAAAAAAAAATTCCAATAGCGATTATTGCGTAAATTATTCCAATTGAACCAAAATTTTCCTTTTCACCTCTTTCTTCTGTAGGGGGTTAAATTTTTAAAATAATTTTCTCTAAGAAAACTTAATTGTTGTACCTTTTGTAGGAAATACTATGAAACATAGCATTGATCCTAACATTGATCCTTGAAGTTCAAATAGCAGTCAATGTCTGACGTCTGACTCAAATCTTGATCTCTGTAAAATATCATTGAATTGAACATTAAACATCGATGGTGGAAAACATTGTCGCATTGGTCTGAAAATGTTTAAATCCGTAATATGCTTGTTATTTGCTGCTTTATGTTCACTACTTTCTCGCCTTTAACATCGATGTTGAAAAGCTTAGGTTTATTTACCTCTGACCTTCAGGAATACATTGTCAGGGACATTTTCCACCCTTTTGACACCACTAGTTTGGTTGGATGATTGGACCGGTCATCACCACGAGAACCACGAGCCGAAACCGCGCACTGGCACTGCAAGGACGTCCACATCTCGACGACCAGGAACCGATTCTTCTTCTTCTGGAAACAGGTTTTTGACCTGTGTCGAAAGTTTAGCTGATAATGTTCTGAAAATAACTCGGAAGATGCTCTCCTCTCCCGCCCTCCCTCCGTGCTCCTCTCTAATCGTATTCATTAACATTTTGTTAGCTGAGTTTAGGTGTGCTTGGAATCGTTTTGTTGAATGTTTGTTCAGTTTCTCATTAGATTCTAGCATGTATGAGTCATGATTTATGGAGTTTGGTCAGAACAATGTCGGTAAACAGTCCTTTCTTTGTTTTCATGCTACTTTTTCAAAATATTCCCAACAAACGATTTACATAAACAATGCTGACTTTATTCAAAAGTATTATATTACTTGTATTGTTTGATCAATGTTGTGTTCATTCAATTGAAATTGTACAGTTATAAATTTCAACATTACAATTTCAGTCATTCTCAGGTCATCAGATACTGGGCATCATAGTACATAAGGTTTCTCTTTACATGTCCCAACATGAGAATGGACGATTGCACGATGGAAGATATGATCTCAGCCAATGACAAAGCAGTTTCTGCGGCTACTTTTCACAGAAATATTTAAAACATGGTGACTAGACAAGAAAAAGAAGAAGGTACGGAGTATCATGGCTCATGGTCAACTCTTCTAGTTATTGAGTGCATAGACTTTATGTCTATTGATATTTTTCACAATGGATCTCTTGTTATTGAGTAAAATAATTATTCTTGTTGCCTATTGATATTGTGCACAATGGATCAGTCTGCTACACCAGTTGAAGTGAACAAAGTCTTGTGGAGTATTCTAAAACCAACAAGCACCCAGCTGGCCAAGAGTATCGTTCTGAGTTTCATAGCATTCTTTATACTCATTGGTATCATCGGAGATTGCAGATCGTTCACCCTTGACATGTAATGTTGGCAAATAGGCGACCACACCTTACTTCTTGTTACGGATGGCTGGTTTCGATCATTTCCTCTCTCTCTCTTCCTCCATTTCTCTCTTCTCCTCTCGGCACGGAAACAAATAGATTGCCGAATGAGCCAATCTATCGGATGGCGTCTCTCCGATTAACAGCTGACAAACGAGAACGATCTATTGCCTATCAAGGCAGAAAAAGTATTGTATCTGCCATCAACAGATTGTGTGTATTGTTTGAAGAAATGCATTTCAGAATACAATCAATGAATAGCTACTCAGGTTCAGATTGTTTGAAGAAATGCACTTCAAAATACTATGAATGAATTGCTTCTATTGTTTGTACCTGTCATAATTATGTAATTTAGTGATAAAGGGGAAGAGTGTGGGTTTTGATGATAATTTCATTGATTGATATGGCACAAAGGCGAGACTTCCAAATACTTGATTACTACTATTACCAGAGATAATCCAAGTATTTTGGTTACGAATTATGATTACGATTCCTACCTCGTCGTTCTTCTCCTCATCTTCTGCTCAACTCTTGACTGTATGGGAAGGTAAAAGTTGCAATAATGTGTTTCATGGGTTTTCAGGTACAGCGATACACTTTTGAATAATTATTTAGTGAAGTGATTTTTTTAATAGTATTATTCTATGTGAAGATGAAACTTTGTTTTATTATTCTACTAAACTTTGAGGTTCTTTTGTTTTTTGCGGACAATAGGCTATCTCTCGAATATATAAAAATAGAATTGAATTCGAATGGCGAAGTTTGCTTCGCCACTTGAAGGCGTAAAATGAACAATACTAGAAAAAAAGCAATAACCCAAAACGGTTTGGTGCTACACATATCTCACTATTCTTGTATATAATTTCGACTTCAGATTCAAGAACAGTCATGTTTAGCGACGGTTAATAATAATTATTTGTATAATATCTTGAAAATAACAAAATTATTGTACTGTTTGAACTGACGAATATGGATAATCAATTTTATTTAGCAGTCAACAGTGATCTCCAGATTATAAAAGAAGAACTTTTCTTCTATTCTGTCCGGTCAACTCGATCCTTTGACAGTAGCCTGTAAATTAGATCATTGTGCATTTTGAGCTTCTGATTTTTGCTCACACAGTCAAGTGTAGCAATGATTACTAAACGAGCTTTAGATTGAAATAGTAGAGCCATCCGGCGCCAGCCTACTGGACTTAGTGAAGTACGAGACTTAGCACAAGTACTTCAAGTCCCAGTACCAGTACTGGACTTGGCTAGTATATTGCGGTAGGTCTCAACATTTGTTTTATTGTGATTAATCACACTATATCTCAACCTCAATCACAGATGCTAGCTGGTTGTTGGTGGTACACCAAATGCGCGCTAATTCATCTTCCAGACGGGTCCAGAACTTTTGCATCAATGCTTCATTGAAATATATCTCCCTTGCAAGACAAGGCCCGATTGTTGTCGTAATGGTGAGCGCAGACAAATTTCAGTTGGGCCTATTTGAGAATAGAAGATTCATTATGGTTGTTTGCTTGTTTATTTTTGTAATTTGTCATTAGCAGAAAGTTCAGTTCCATTATGTTTGCAATCTCACTTGCTAACGGTTCAGTGCTGTTACTTTTTCGCACAAGATTGATGAATAGGGTGAATATTTTTAGACAACGATTTAGACAACTCGTTGGTGGATCATTTTGATTGAATCAAAACTATATCATCTACAGGTATATTAATTAAATTTGGCGGATGGGGAATAACTTTCATTTAACATTTCTATGGTAACAGGTGATGTTTTGTTGAAATTTTTTCACATAAATAATGTGTATAACATGAAAAAAACACATTTAAAAAGAAATCAACAGAAAATCACCCGTTACCATAGAAACATTAAATGAAAGTTATTCGTCATCCGGCAAATTGAATGAATATACCCAATATGTTTATAATAGAATAATTTCAATGTTATCAATTTATAGGAAAACTATAACTTCAAGCTCAAACAGTTCCTTATTTTACCCATATTTCAAACTAGGTAGTTCAAACTACCTTCAAGTTCAAACAGTAACTTAGGCTAGGCGTACACCAGTTAGTCAAGACAAGAGAAGACGAGATTAGTCACGTTTGCAACACACACTGATTAGTCATTGCATCGGTGCCTAGCCTTATTCCACTCATATTTCTTTACAACAAAATATTGCCCGGCAAGCTTCTGCAGCAGCCTTGTATCTCTTTGATACCGTATCCTTCAAAATACAAAGTACAATCCCATTGGCATATGTTGTTTATGACTTGTTATTGTAGCACTCTATTCTCTATCACAGTTTTTAGAGCTCATTTGAATATGTTCCAGTCAAGGTTGGAGCGTTAATCAGTCGAGCTTGAAATCTGCTCTATTTCACACATAGCCCGAATTCCACCTATGCTTCAAACGGAAGTTAATGCAGCTATTACAAAAATGTTCACAATTATGTGCATAATATTGTGATAATGTTGCATTTCGAATAGCAATTAACGATACTAATTACATCCTTGGTTGGTGATTTGGTATATGAGCAATGAGTGTCTTGTGTTGTACTGCACAATGATACAGATATACAGAGTGTGTATACAGACAATATACTGTTAACCTCTTTGTTTTTGTGTACCACTGGGGGACATTCAAGATAGTGTCCACTGAATGAGGTTGGCCTTCCAATCGAAAGGCTGATGCTGCCGATAGCGGAAATGGTACACGGTCGGTTTGTTGTTGCAAAGAATAATAATAATGTATGTCACACGCTGCACTGCACTGGTTTCCCTCTCAATACAGGAGCGGGCAGCTCTGAAATCATTCAGATAATTGCACTTGTTAACAAGTCTGGTAAACCAGGTATTGTTGAATCAGTGATGTCAGAGTGAGAGGTCTCATCTTTCGATAACTGCAAGCGTTGATAATGGCTGCTTTGGTCCTTTCTACGTCCTGTCACACATAATTACATACTGTAAAATTACAATCAGATACATAATGTAATTGTTGGAGATTATTTTACTAGCAGTATGTTGATTTCATCCCAATATTATAAAACCATTTCCAACCCAACAACATTTCCCATTTGACTTGACAAAGATCTTGTTCCGTTTACTTTTGACTCTGCTTTGAGAAAAACTTGTTGGGCTTTTATTTATTCGTTCAATCGATTCAATCGACTCATCTCATAAACCATACTCTCATCTCTCATTCATGCAAGCATAGATGAACCAAATATGGATTACCATTATTGAAATAATGACATTATTTCCATATTTACCATTAAGGGTCGATTACATGTGGCGAGTTTACTAGCTACTATGTATATGGCTTTTTGGAGAGGCTACCGTAGCATCGACAAACGTTAGCGTCGACACGACGTAGCATCGACAAACGTCGATGTATTATAGACTTTTTAAAGTCTTGAAGACCTTTAAAGTCTTTAAAAGACCTTTCAAAGAATACCTTTTAAAAAGACCTTTTTAAAGTCTTTGCAATAATCTGCGAGATTCAGCATTTTGTAGGTTGTCGATGCTACGTCGTGTCGACGCTAACGTTTGTCAATGCTACGGTGGCCTCCCCAAAAAGCCGGATAGTAGCTAGTAAACTCGCCACATGTAATCGATCCTTTAGGGAAAATTGGATGATTTGGCGAGGCGGAACACCCGAAAGGGTCTCTCCACCAAAAAAAGAGGCATAAGCTTGATAATAATTGAAATAATAATCATAAATTTACTAAAATAACATCATTATTTTAAAATGGATTATTTCTGATGCAAGTTAGGCTATTCCTTCAGACTAACTGCTAAGTTCAAAGGCCAACAAGAAACATAATTTGTCAAGTTGTGCTCTTTTAGATTCCTTTTTGATTTGTTCCTTTTTCTTTTGTTCTTTTTAGATTCCTTTGTGCTCTCATCTCTCGAGCATACGAGTTCAATGAGAATTCCAAAATAAATCGGCTAATCTGGGGCGAGTCATCTCTTTGGCGCACATAGTTGTTATGTCGGTTGAAATCCGTTATAACTCTCAATAACGAGAATAAATATCACGAGTTTCGGCCATTATTTACGTCAAATTGTTTTGTTTACTCATGCCATACATCTTCAACTGCGCTTCCGGCTTGCTAATATTAGTTACATTACTTGCAGTTTTAACTGCAAAAAATACATGCTCCAGAATACGAAACTGAACTCATTTAGAGTGAAATAGTGCGATTGCATTGCTTTTTGAAATTCCACGTGCAGTTGGCAGGATTTTAACTTTCTTGTTGCTGTCGTATATGACTTATATCAACTGATTCATGTAATCTAATTTTGCACTGAAGTTTTTGATTCACCAATATTTTTATAGTTTCTCTCCAATAAGATTTATTATTTGAGTTGGTTGATTTATTATTGGTATTACAGGTATGCCTACCTGTGAATGCAGGAACATCAACTGTTCCATGTGAGCTCCATCTAATTTTGATTTGAAATTTTGGAATAACGAATAGAGAGTTTATCTCTAATAAGATTAACAAAATTGGAGTTTGGTCATCGCCGGGTATATTTCCTATAGGAAATATAGTATAGGCGACTAAATAAGTATACCACGCTTCGCCACGAAATGCGATTTTAAAATGTCTGAGATTATTTACAAGAAGTACAGTACATTATTTTAGTATTTATTTGATTAAGACATTTTCAAATATTGCACTCCGAGAGAATAGAAGTGAAAAAATTCTTTACTCTAATAGCACTAGATTTTCTTTCAATATCTTCAAATAAACTTTTCGTCAACATTTTGTGCGTTTTTTTGTTAGCGATTTCATTCCGATATTTCTTCATCCAACACAACATTCCTTTATTGATATTTCATGAAATTAAGTATAGTTTTCCTGTCACTAGTCACTGGACATAGTCTCTTCAGCGCAATACATTAATTTACGGTACATTCAATATTTTTTCAATATTCTTTTGTTTTTATTTACTCTAACTCTGCATTAATTAATCATTTACCACGTTATTTATGACGATGATGGTAATGGAAACGTAAAACTTTATTATTCAAGTAATAATAAGTCAGTAACTCTCATGAACTCATTAGAATTTTGAACAGTAGTGTAGTGTAGACAATACCCTATTTTATCAACTCATATTCATATACTTTGTATCAGGGTTCTCTGGATGTGGGTCTCAACATCCCTCCCACGAAGGTTGTTCAAATTATTGTCAGAATTTTTTCAGCCACATCATAATATTTCTATAGAACTATGATGATAAGAATCGTTGGGGTGGGTGCTGGCACCCTTCATAAAATCAACAGCAGAATGTTTTTGGAATGGTAGGTAGTCTAATCGGCAATACTGGTAGTAAAGTGGTGAGGTGATTTAAAAAGCGGCTTTATGGCGCTTCGGTAGGATGGAAATCATAGAACTATACAACTTTACTACCGGAGATATTACTATGGAGCAATGGACTCCCCTAAGCAAAGCCCTCATGAAATCAGCCACGCGTGCTTAATTAGGGTACCCACATACTAGAGCTCGATTCTCCCCAACCACTATGTAGCCTACATCAATGGATAAACCTATAACCTACTACTAGTACTTTTTTAGAGTCAATTAAGGATTAGAACAGTTATTGAGATCGACAGTTCAGCTTGATTCCGGGTTTTACAAATGGTTCATAATTTTTTTGCAGAAAATTGTTTCTTCCTATGTCGTGAAGAAGTTGATTATACGAGTGAATTATATTTATTCTTTTAAATTATTCATAAACTCTCATATAATTGGTCCGGCAACTATAGTGCGATTCACGTCAAGAAATCAGCATTTCTTAGATGGGAGTTTGCTATCCTTGTTCAGCACAAGGCAGTTGCTGATGTCTCTATCCTATTCGCACTGTGCATAGTTGCCGCACTATGCATTGTTGTCGCACACAGTTCCAACAAACACGTTTGGTGCAGTTTTCTCTTTCTCTCTCAATGAAACTTGGCATCAATGCTCCTCAAATAAACAATGCTGACTTCTTGACGTGAATCGCACTATAGTCAATTTATAATACCATTTAAAGAAAACATGAGTATTCCCATATCTGAGGTTTGAGAAACACTGAAAACTACTACTAGCGCTAGTAGACTGGAGACATGTAAACAAGACATTAGAACATTATAATAAGGTGTAATGGCAATTCATTTTCAATTCAGAACAAGGCATTATAAATTGTAATAAGTTGATTGTATTATGCCTGAATCAAGGCATCAGAAGTTAATTTTTAATTCAGGTACAAAATGAATCAGCTATGCGTTGAATAGGGTCATCATTGTTGCTGTGATCATTGAAAATAATCGAGAGTGAACAGCAGTGGAGAGTACTGGGCCATGTTGATGCTTGCTTGCCGTCGGTTGTTCGCTTGCCGGAGCATGTAACTGAGAGGTTCCGGTCGGCGACCGCATCTTCCACAGTCGGCTGACAACTTCAAATTCGCTTCCTTTTCGGTCCGCCAACACTGGAAGCAGCTGATAACAATGTGTCTACTAAGTACGTTCTCTTGTAGGCTTTTACCAAGTAATATATCCATAATGTAGTATAGTTCTATGGCTTTTACCGTACGATGCTCGACGGCCTAGGTAGAGGTTCACTTTCTTCTCGAAAGAGGTTCACCCGAAAGCTGGTCGTTATGATAACGGTTTGCTTTGATAAGACGCAAACTGAAAAATCCCCTGATTAACGGGGTTTGCTTGCTATTGTAGGTTTAAAAAGGTCAAAATTCAAAAATTCTTGGTTGTGCTAGTCAAAGATTAACTGACAAATATGCACTAGCAACATTAAACACCATAGTTACAAAGAAGAGAGGCTAAGGCTAGGCGTACACCGGTTAGTCAAGACAAGACAAGACGAGATTAGTCACGTTTAGTCACAATAATTCACATAGTTGCTTATGAAGCAACACACACTGATTAGTCATTGCATCGGTGTGTGCTGCTTCATAAGCAACTATGTGAATTATTGTGACTAAACGTGACTAATTTCGTCTTGTCTTGTCTTGACTAACCGGTGTACGCCTAGTCTAATACATACATATAGGGCTGAAGACAAGCAAAGGGTAGCTATGTTAAAATTACTATCAATCCAAATGTGAAATAAGTAGTAAATTTGATATGGTATGTTAGAATAAACAGTGAATTGAAATATTCTGTATTGGGCTAATTGTATAGTCTTAATTGTAATTTACCATAATACATACGAAAAACATTGAAAAAGGGCTGGAGATAGCTGTGTTCGAATTACTATTAAACGAAATGTAAAATAATTAGCAAATTATGTTAGGATAAACACTAAAATTCAAGACCCAAGTACTAACGAATCATCTACTTGATTGAGGGCAAGCTTCCCAGGTAAACGAAAAGGCAGTATCTGCAAATTTTCACGTTTTGAGTTATATATAAAATACTATGCTTTTTTAGTTGAGGAATCCAATGGGCTTGGTTTAAAAGCCGTATCTGCAACTGTTTTCGAGATATAGACACTTGAAGTCATTTATTTAATGGTATTTTCGTTCACCAATAGAAGAAAGAATGGATAATGGAATACGTAGGTATTATAAATCTGTGAGATCGAATAGTTATGGTGAATATAAATTAGTCACTAAATAAGAGTGCATTTACTACTTGGCCTTGTTAATTTGAAAATTTCATAAGCCAACTACTTTGCATTTACTGTTAATTCTCAGCAAATGTAAACGCCTCGCATTCTAGGTTACCGTACTCTATAACATTGCTGGATATTCAAATAATTTACACGTGCATTCTCTATTTGGCCTCTCACCTAAGCTAATAGATAGTGATTATCAACTCCTAGAATAATGTAGTGGCAGCACAGAGACATTCGTATTCAAATATATCTAATGGACTTCAGCAATTTAAGCATTTAAAAAAGTAGCCACTTTAGGACTGCAATGAAGTTATTTTTCTACTAGAATAGTGGCTATCTTGGAAATATTAGATTTTTAATGTTTAACGTTTAAAAAAATTTGATAACTTAAACCTATTTTAAACGAATTATTCCTAAACAATTACGGTATGCTTGAGTAATGAGCTCAGAGAATGCAATAAATGCTAGGCGGAATATGAATCGAACCCATGTCCGGAGCAGTTATAGCTCATTAAATTTGCAATCTATAAATAACTGTATACTGTGGTAACTAGAGTATTTTGGCATAGCTCGCCGTAGTTGATCTTAAAAATGTAAAAATACTTTGTAATAGACTTTCTATTTGATTATGAAGACAATTGAAAATGTTTCATTATCAGGACAATACCAATGTAGACGTCAATAGGCTTTAATAATGTGTTCTTATTGAATATATGTTACATGGTTATTTGTACATAAATACTACTATAGGAATAAATTATTTCTTATGTCTTTTGGTATAGATGTTGAAATTTGCAATCACAGACAAATCTTTCAACAATATTACCTATTAGTTGACATGTCTCCGCAATAGGATTAACATTGAAACCATAGAAAGTTATGTCAAAAGATACATTACTTGTCAGATTAAGAAGATATTAATAATGGTTGAAGATTCACTTGAGACCGCATATTAATTCATGCATTATGCATATAAGATAGGTCAGGACTTTGAATGCTCCACGATGAAGTAAGTTAGAATGCAGTGTCACATAGACTTGCATAACTGCACCTCAATTCAACCCGTATTGCATGGGAAACGAGTATGCAAATTTAGGGATCATGGAGACTAAGATGCGTACAAATCTTTGAATTTATCAACCCTTTCATTTATATTGAACATGTAAATAGGTATCCAGTTATCGATAATGTCGACGAGGACATCAAGTCGAAACATTTTACTATCGATAACATTTGCCTATCGTTTACTTCGAGAGATTGCTGTAAAACTTCCGTTAATAGGACAGGGACTGGAAACGGTTTTAATGTTGATTTTATATATGAGACTTGAACCCAGCTAACCAGTAAGGGAAAGTATGAGTAGAATCGTGCGATTTGTGAAAATATAAAATAACTTATGGAACATTCTTGAAGCATTTTGCTCTAGGGAGGTAATGTTTTCTGCATTCTTGAGCTGGAGCAGTTAAAATGGTAGAACTTGGAATGTTTTCTGTATTATTGCGGACAAGGATAAAAATCCCAAATTTTTAAATGTTTTTACTTGATATTATGTCTTATACTGGCCAACACATAAGAGAAATATCTCTATTTTAAACCTACCACTATTAATCCCGATTTTGGACTCAACTCTCAATGTTGGCCAGGAGACAAAGTAACATTGGATTACTTTAGTGATTTTTGTTCTAATGTACAATTTCCTAAATATTGAAATATAAAACCCTAAATATTCCAATCAAGCCTAATCAAGTCTTGCTATTCTAATCAATCAAGGCTAATGAACAATTTATTCCTAATCTAATATTCATGAAATTGATAAGTTTAGTAGTTCTCTCTAGGACTACTACTTCTAAATACCATCTACATAATGATTAGATTCCTTAATTACAGTATATCTTTTTTTGTTCACTATGAAGAATAAATGAAATAATTATTCGTAATGAATAAGAAGAATTTGAATTTATGTGCTCAATTTGCATCATGTTCGAAAAATAATAAATCTAAATGATAAGATGTATAATAAAACTGGAGTCCAATAAATATATTCTAGCACCAAGTTTAGTTGTCTTATTGACTTACTAATCAGTAAACTATCTTGTTATTGAAAGTAAATTTCTTTGATCCTTGCGATGGGTAGTATATTATCTGAAATACATGTTGTTTGACATGCTAGTGGACCTCATTCGCTCGTTATAAGATCTCAAAACTAGATAATCTCAACTTCTACTTCAAGTAGGCTTACTGTTTTTTATTACTGACTACATTTCTGTTTAAACTGTTAATTTTATGTTCAAATTGAGTGATATTAACAGTTGCTTGCAGTAAACATTGCGTCGTCATACTCCTTATTTGGAACAAAATTAGCTGATACTGCTGTAACGGTTTTTTGAAATACAATATTCCCATCCACCCCTTACTTGAAGTCTAGGTCGGTTTCACTTTCACTCTTATGTCTCTTGTGTAGAAAAAGTTGTCACCATCTGCTATGTTTATATGAGAATTACACTAGACATAACTGTCACTTTTTATCTGGCTGATTGATGAGACTGGATTTTAAGCAAAAAATGAATAGTTGGAAAATTATGTAGGATTGCAAAATGGAGACTGTGTTGATATAACCTGTGGAATGGAGACTGAGAAGCACAAACTACGATATCTTGTTATTCAACAGAAATTATTAGTACTAGATATCCCAATTTACTCCTAGTGAAATACTTCTCAATTACCTGCTGTAAATGTATGTCATTTTTTGTGTCTATTTGGCAATGTTTTCCGTTTAATCATTCCAAATATTTCGTAGCGAATTGATTCCTATTTTAAAATAATATGGATCGTCATATTTTATGGATTTTATGACACTCCACATCACTTTATATTATGAGAAGTTTAAGATAACTATATTCATATTCAGTTTATTTTCTGTTACAAACCAGCTTCATAATCATGATAGGTATAAAGTTCTTTAGTAAGAATAAAATACAGTTCTTTAATTTCATTCATGCTTGATGAAGCTCTATCTTCGACTGATGTGATTGATCTTTCCTATAGGAAATATACCCGGCGATGACCAAATAAGTATACCACGCTTCGCCACTACGTTGATACCAATATCAGCTTATAATCAAGTCTCTAGCACCAAGATAGTGATCCCTTTTGCCCCGGCAATAACGACTGATTTTGTTCAAGAACAGAGAAGTATAGTTGGCCTTTAACTTTTTTGTATATTTATTTTTTAATTTTTGTATTGTAATTTCAAATTGTGATTTGATGTATGAGTAAATTTAATTAAATATCCTCCAAATTAATATAAATGCACAGAACTCGGTTGCGAAGGATAACATTAAATTGGTGCACTACCAACTATCGAACTAACAATTAGTGTTCCAGCGTGACATTTATGTTTGTGCCCAATTTGCACAATTGTTTGAGAACTTGGGTCAATTTTTCAAAATTCCTGTAGATGAATAAATTGTGATCGCGTGCGGTAAGTTATCATTGGCTGTACACGCCAAAGTCTTCCGTTTCTTGGAAATCTTGATTATGCTCAACTACCAGATCATTGACATTTGAAGTGAATTTGCGGCTTGCTCAGGAACTTAGAAAAGTGTTTCGTAAAATATGTCAATAATTAGCTTGGATTTTTTTAGAGGAGCATTTGAAAAGTTTGGAAATTTAATTTATTTTATATAAAAAAAACAATAAAAATATAACCTATTAATAATTATTCCTTTATTTTTAGTACTATAATTTCCACTATATTTTTGTACTGTTTGCGTCACGTAGAGTCATTTTCAATTTTTGAGATTAGTTTGGAGTACCGTAAGGCTAGGCGTACACCAGTTAGTCAAGACAAGACGATATTAGTCACGTTTAGTAACAGTAGTTCACATAGTTGCTTATGAAGCAGCACACACCGTTTAGTCATTGCATCGGTGTGACTAAACGTGACCAATCTCGACTTGTCTTGTCTTGACTAACCGGTGTACGCCTAGCCTTTATATCAATAAAAATAGCTATCCGTTTGAAAATTGTTTTTATTCTTCTTCGTTCACACATTTACTACTATTTACAGAAGTGAGATTGATAAGTTCCGTAGAAACGCTTCCTTCAAAATCCCTTAGTAAAGTTTAGTGTTAAGTTGAAGTGAAATTGAGCTTCACGCTTGGGAAAACAATCTTTTTTGCTTTTTATGGATCAACTTACATTTAACTTCCACGCAAGACTCTTATTTCCGCCCTCACTATTTTCAGCGCATTTATCATGTTCCTGTTTGGAAGTTTCGGAATTTCTTCTCAAGTAACATAATGTCACTAATGTTCTTGACCTTCCAATGAAGAAACGTGATGGTCTTCTTTGGTAAGTTCAATGGTCAGCGATCATCGTTGATTTTAATAAAAATGAAGTAGACATACTGAATACAGTTCATATTTGTATTCATATTGCAACTTGATAGCGAAATTCAATTGCCAAATTGTAATTTAATAGCACCATTGATAGTCTTCAAATGAGCGTTCAGAGTTGGACTGATTGTGAAAGAGTTTGAACGCCAGACCAAAGGCTCTTCTTATTATCAATAATATCTTAGTTTTGTCTTTGGTCAGGCTGTTAAAACGTTGAACGTATTTTTTGTATCAATAATGTAATATTTATTTATTCATGGGGCTGTTCATTGAATGAAACTCACTTCCACGGAGGTCTTGCTAATCGCATTATACTGGCTTTATGCATAAAGTAATTATTATATAATGATCGTATTAGTTATAGGCGATTTCTGTATGATATGCAGGGTGCCATGCTATTTGCCCGCGGTCATCCAACAACTTCTGGAAAATCTGGGCTTTATGTTTGTATAAAATTACGCCTCCTTCTTAATGTCCCTCTCCACTTTCTTACTCTCACTTCTTCTTCTTCTTCTTCTTCTTCTTCTTCTTCTTCTTCTTCTTCTTCTTCTTCTTCTTCTTCTTCTTCTTCTTCCTTCTTCTTCTTCTTCTTCTTCTTCTTCTTCTTCTTCTTCTTCTTCTTCTTCTTCTTCTTCTTCTTCTTCTTCTTCTTCTTCTTCTTCTTCTTCTTCTTCTTCTTCTTCTCTTCTTCTTCTTCTTCTTCTTCTTCTTCTTCTTCTTCTTCTTCTCTCTTCTTCTTCTTCTTCTTCTTCTTCTTCTTCTTCTTCTTCTTCTTCTTCTTCTTCTTCTTCTTCTTCTTCTTCTTCTTCTTCTTCTTCTTCTTCTTCTCTTCTTCTTCTTCTTCTTCTTCTTCTTCTTCTTCTTCTTCTTCTTCTTCTTCTTCTTCTTCTTCTTCTTCTTCTTCAGCCCTCTCTTCTTCTACTTCCTCCTCGTGTTTATTTTCCTTCCTCTTCCTATGCTAATTTTCCTTTTTCTCCACCGTGTTTTTCTTCTCCGCTCTTCTTCCTTCCTACATCTCATTCTTCTTCTTCCTTGCCCCTCTTATTATTCTAGTCCTCTTCATCCTCTGCCTTCTAGATTTTTATATACTTTCTCTTCTTATTCTCTTTCTCTTCTTCTTTTCTTCTTATTCTCTTTCTCTTCTTATTCTCTATCTCTTCTTATTCTCTTTCTCTTATTCTTTTCCTTCTTATTCTATTCTCTCTCTCTCCTCCTATTTCACCTTATACTTTCTCCCATTTCTTCTCTCTCTCCCTCCCCTATCCATTCTCTTCATACTTCATTTTTTATCTCCTTATTCTCCCTTTTATTCTGTCTCTTATCTCTCCTTCTTTATCCTGTCTCCTCCTTCTTCGCCTCACCATCTCACATTCTTTGATTCTTTCTCCTCCTTTTTCGCCTTACCCTCTTCTACTCGTCGTTCTTCTTTGCGATACGATGCGTGCCACTCGCATGTAGAGAAGCAACCGGTTGTTCTTGGCTGCGTGGCGCACTGCTCAGCTGTGATGATCGATTCCTTCAGTGGCTGGCGTTTAGTTCAGATGGCTCAAGGCGGCACCGCGACTGTCCAGTCCAAGTTCATTTATCTGTTGATGCGGACATCGTGACCGTGCTTCCTCTTCTCTTTCTTCTTCTTTTTCCCCGCTCGATTACTATCAGTCTCCTCCTCCCCCCTACCAACCATCCCCCTTACCTTCTCCCGACCGTTCGCGATCTTCCTCTGAGAGCAACGATGAAACTGCTATTGTAATTCGATTTAACAATTTCCGTTACTTGGCAAGTGATGGAAGGAATTTCACATGTATATGGTGTTTGAATGTTGGATTGACTCAGTTTGTACACTTTTGAAATGACCTCTCTTCGCATTGCTGGTGAAGAGCATGTTTCACAAGATCCTATTTTATGCTCTGTAATGTTTTTTTTTTTTACTTTGAAATGATTCACTAGGACTCATGGTCATCAGAAAAATCAATCACTTTGTATTTGATCGTGACTTTCCAGTATACTATTGATTATGTTGAGTCAACTTAACTGTTGACAACTTTACTCTTGTTTTAGCTGTTTTATCACAGCATTCGTCAACGCAGTATTCAACTTAGGGTCGACTCACACTTGGAAACTCAAATCGCGGAAACTGAGCGACTAACAAACATGTGTTTTCAAATGATGTCGTTTAGACAGTACGGCTGCAGGATCGTCTGAGCGTCATCATTTGAAAACACATGTTTGTTATCCGAGTCGCTCAGTTTCCGCCATTTGAATTTCCAAGTGTGAGTAGAGCCTAAGATTACAAATTTTAAATTGACACACTTCTTGCCAAGGTGAATAGAATACTGAAAATATAATTTCTGATATATTATGTTTTGGGTGTGAGTATCATTTATAAGATGATCTATATGTTTTATAGTTTGCTCTACCGTACTGGAACAGATTCAAGGAAAACTATGAAGTTATCACTTGAAATGAGTGATAAATAATAGGTGCATTTATATAATTAAATGCATTAGAACATGCAGATTCATTTGTGATAATGAATGCAATTCTTCTCAAATGTCAAGTTACAAATATCGCATACAACTAACTGGTGGTCTAAAACAGAAACAACGCAAGATATTTTTAGCATCTGTACCGAAATGTGTACGTATCTATCTAAGGAAATAGAAGAAGTTTAAAAGTGACTTGAAATATAAATATTACTTGATATTTTCCGCGTTTGCACACAATTCTCGACTCATTACTCCTTGTGTATGCCACTGATTAGCACCAGAACCTTTTTGCACGTCTTGTGACCTGTGTGATAAGAGAGTGTGTCTAATGTGTGTGTGTCTGTTGTTTTGCAGAGATAGCAAAGGTGCGGTCGAGCCTGTTCCAGTTGAACGGCGTGAAGGCAGAGCCGCTGGTCTTGCCCGAGGCGCAGGGTCCGCCCATCACGCTCAACGAAAAAGTCTTCGTGCCCGTCAAAGAGCATCCCGAAGTAAGTGCTACTTGCCACATTCAATATCCATAGTAATGTACTGATCATAAATTTTCATCGATGTGAATTTTCACCATGTTCCCTATCAAGGGATAATTGGTTAATGTTGGTGAAGTGGAACAACCCTACTCGGGTCTCCCCACTATTAAAAGCCACACGCTAAATAAATAAAATAGAATAAATCGATGTGAATAATTGTGCCAATCATAATTTCATTCATTTCTTGGAGCCTGAAAGAAAAGGTAATGGTCCAGGCTGCCATCATATAATAAACCAGTTTTTTCTAAACATGTGGATTGTATGGAATTTTCAATAGATGAACATATTTTCAATGAATTGTATGCTTCAAATTGTATCAGATTACAATCATTACTAGTTTAACATCAATATTATTGTAAACTCATTCATATAAACAATGAGATTCTATGGAATTTTCAACAATAGATGAACATATTTTCAATGACTTGATTGTTTCTAATTGTATCATAAAGATAGATAATATGATCATCACTATTTTATCATAATTTGAGAGCAGAGATTCAATTTTTAAATTGATTCAATCTTTCAATCTTTAAAGTAGCGAAACGTGGTATACCACGCTTCTCTACGGCTTGAAATCCAAACGATGATTTGAGGAGAGTTTATTGTATAGCTAATGAAAAGAAAAAACTTTTCAAAAGGTTCCATAATCATCTTTTACAGTACCGTATTAGAAATTTGCCAAGTGTTTGGTTTCGGAGTGAATATTTTGATGACTTGAATATGCTGCATAATCTAGATTTTGACAATTTCTATAAATTATTATAGGTAGCCTTCAATTTTGGGCGTAAGCCTGTTGAACCATCCAGATTTTTTGAAAATATGAGTTGTTTAAGCTTTTTAGGAAAAACAAATGTAAAAAATTCAATAGGAGAATGGTTTATTTTTTCAAGTATGCTATAAGTATCAATTCTTCTTGTACATTACTAAATAGATAAATAGGTCTGAATAATTTCTACTTGAAATCGCTCAATAGACAGTTTATGGATCCAATAGCACTATTGAATCAATAACCATGTGTTTTCAAATGCATAAAAAGTTATCGATTCAATAAGTTTATTGAACGACTGAAAAACCGGGCATCAGTTACCTATAGTTAAATGATGTAAATTCTGCGACCGTTTCACATAAATTTTTCAATATAATTACCCAATATACTGAGTAACTAATATGAGATTTTCCAGCGTAGCACAGTAAGCCTGATGTATAAAAGATTACGATTCATGATTGGTTGAATATCTAAATATTTCAAGAAATAATTTCCTTAATGGGCCAAATAAATGTAACACGTAGAGCAGTGCCCAATCAAGCACCTACTTATCGCCTTTTCGAACATATTAGGTAGGCTAATGAGAATGTTGAACCATATTAAATTTACAACTATGATCGGGTTAGAAGCCGTATAAGGGAGCGCTTCTGAAGACCAGATGGATTATAATCTGTTAGCGATCCGTGGTCAATGTAGCTTAAACCTCTCAAATGGGGCCTTTACTGTCCCCGTGCTTCTTGTAAGCAATTTCTTATCGCAAGAAAGTTTTGGCTGTTGTGAGTGAGGCAACATCAGTATAAATCTTGAACTGGTTTCCTACTTGGCAAGCATTGTGTGCCAACATCTGGTAGACCCCAAATTTCCCATTTTTGGCCTATTGATACATTGAAAACCATTATCAGTCAAACTGTATTTCTTACTTGCTCTTACTGTATTTATTTTTTAGTAGACTTACTTACTTGCTCTACTTCTTAATCGTTATATGTTATAATAAAAGAGTATATTCTTGTTATCCTCTATTGCTTTATTTTAAAACTCTCAAAATACGTCTCAATAAAAATTCTTATCAGAGATAAATCTACTTAGAAAGAAAAAGTTCAAATCAGTTGAGTGACCAATGAAGAATTGAAAATTTTATCATAAATTTCTAAAGTTTTGAATATTTATAGACTGCAACCAAAGAGAATAGTAGTAAAATATACTCTCTACACTAAAATCTACTCTCTAAGTAGTAACTCTACTCTCTAAAGTAGTAAAATCTACTCTCTACTCTCTGACTACAAAAGTATTGAACGATATTTTATTTTTTATAAATAGAATAATCAGGAACATTCAGAAAATACTACATCTTTTTGTATGAGTTGGAGCTAGACAATGAAATGTTTTTATGGTATTCGAATGATAGATAGTAATAAATAATAATAATAAATAATAAATTTATTTCCTTCTTCAAAACTAAAACCTAGGAATACATTAATGAAATATTAACTACAAAAATGTAAAAAAACCATATAACATCAAGAAAATTCATGGAAATTAACCCACTCAACTATGGATGTCATCCATGTACTAGAGTGGGTATGGTAGTATTTGTACTATAGTGTATGGGAATTTAAGCGATCACAATTTTTTGAATTCTTGGAAACAAGATCTCCTCAATTTGGTTTAATCAACGTGGAACAATTTTGTCAAGATACTTTCCATTGACACTTGAATGATTCAACAAATTGTTAATCGGCTGTAAACTTCAATTGAACATAGCTAGAGAAATTGTGGGGACGAAAACTAAATAGTCATAATTATTATTCAAACTTCAGACTCCGTTGTTGTCTCTGAATTCCATCAATTATTATCTTTTTTATCGTTTATCGTCCTCGATATAAAAGCTGTGAGTTTTGGATTACCTCATGTCTATTTAACGGAACTGGAAATCAATTTTTGTTTCTTCCCGAGACTGTGAAATTACTCGGCCAGGCTTTGCGTTTGCTTTGCTGTGAAGTTGCTACAAAATTAGCAATGACTCAGACGGGTTGGGCTTCGCTCAATTGGAATTTCTAATAAGCCTTCTAGCAGATTTATAGTGTGGCTTCATGCTCCATGACTGGTCCTGTACTTTTGATTCGTCACCATCATGAATTATTTTGCTCAATGCGAAAATATGAAAATTGTATTCTTCCTTGATCACCCTTCATTTAGACTCAATTTTTGCAGAAGATTGAAAAATCTACCTAAAACATTTTTAAAGTTCTGAATTGAAAACAACCGTTGATCACTCTTCATTTAGACATGATCATCTTTTCCGCAAACGGATTAAAAGTATACCTATACAATTGATTCAACGTTTGTATTTAAAAATTTCCGTATAATTTCCTGAAATAATCAGTATCAAAATTTGAAAAATTACCAAGAATCCGACAACCCAGAAGTGACCAAATACAACACCTAGATATTTCAAAATATAAATTAAATTGAAGATTTTTAATAATAAAGATTTTTATATTGTCTTTGATATGACGAAGACAAGCTGTGATTGCAAGAAAGTCAATTGAATTCAACTTAAAAATGACGTCATTTGACGGAGATCAATACTGTTCTCTTTGCATTGGTTCCTTCAGAGGCAATGTACAATGGTTGGCTTTCGTGTGAATGGAGCCCTGGAAGTCATTTATGTGAATCCTACGGGGTTAGAAATACTCAAATTATTCACCTCATATCAAAAATAGAGCTCCTTCAGTACAAGCAGTGAAACAAAAATATGTAAGAAGAAATCAACCATGAATCTTTCCGAATATAAAAGCTGTCACAAATTGAGCTCAAATATATTTACCATTTCTAGTATTTGATGTTGCCAGTAACATTACTCAATTAAAAAAAAATGATTTCAACAATTCTAATAAACATCAATTTAATGAATTACTATTACAGTATTTTGATCATGCCAACTGTATTACTCAATTAATAAGATTGATTTTTAAAGTTCTGATAAACTGCAATATTTCGAATATTTTCAAAACAGTAAAATCTATTTCCTGTGTTTGTTCCACATTGAGAATGGAACAGAAACGAGTGTCTGAAAATAGTTTATAATGAACTCATAAATCTGTCCCCACTTTACTTACACAAGAATCTTCTGAAATTTGTTTTTGAGTCGTTTGTGTGGGAGTTTTCACACGTCGTCGCTCTCTGCAATATTCGACTTTCTCGTATTTCCACTATATTTCAAAATTTTATTAGTAGTTTATTTTTATCGGCTGATAACAACATTCTACCGGTGTCGATTTCCTGAGGATTTTTTTGTGCATTGCAATGCAAGATATCAATTTTTTAAAATTTTATATTTCTTTCCTTAAGTTTTTCATCTTTTGGGATGTTTTTGAATGGATAAGTTACGGAAATAATCAATCAAAATTCGAATGTTCCATTTCTAGTATTATCCGCAATAATGATGATCACATATACTCGTATTTCAATTCAACATCATTTTACATTCAATATCGATACATATTCCTATTTTCAACATTTTGTTACAATCAACATTTAATTCATATCTAATTTTCAACATTTCATCAAATATATTTACCTTATCCATCATATTATTTCATGTAATCATAGAATCAATAAACTCAATGAAAAATTTTTATTGCATGTTTGCAGCATCTATGATATCTTATGTAATCGCGGAATCAACTTTCTCAATGAAATAGTTTCAGAACATCTTGATAATAATTGAATGATGAGTTATTACCCAATAAATGAGTGATTAGTTGACAATAAAATGCAGGCACTGCAGTTATATCAGTTTCGAGTGAGCTATTAAAACCATTTTGATAATAAAAGCTGTAATCTCTTTGATTTGATTTCAAATGTGTACAATCACTGTAATCGCTTTGATTTGATTTCAAATGTGTAGTGTTCACAGTGAATCTTTTTTGAATCCACTCAGATGAAAAAGTGGAATTGTCGTCAATTATTGAACATTATCGATTCACAGTTATAATCGTTATCGAATCCACATTTTAAGATATGATACTGTATTTACAAATTTTGAAGAGATTATCATAAAGAGATGATGTGAGGATTATTACTCATTTGAAAATGATATGTTCCGTTATTTTGAGGTTTCCAGTAATGTTCGAGTATTTACAATATGAAGTGAGATGAATTGAAGTATTCAAGTCACATGTAGAAAAATATATAACAATACTTTTGCCTGTGCAATAAATTTCAGTCATTCCCACTACAATAAAACTTGATCATAACGAACTCGGCCATAACGTCAACTATGTTACAATGACGTCCGTTTCCAAGTTCTACTAATAATGAAAATTCAAGTAAAAAAGGCAGTTCATATCACTGTTATCGTCAATAATTGGATAACGTTATTACAAGATTACATTGTGTAATTACATCATTGTAAACTAAATATTTGTTTAGCGTATCTAGCAGTACATTAGGACTGGAAAGCAATCTCGTAAACAATTTGGTTAGTAACGGAAATGTTTGGGATCGTATTTGGTGAATTATAGTGCAGGGGTAATTGGAATATTTCCGTAGCTAAATTCTAGCTACGGTATTGTTTTTTGTTTGCAATAGAATGTATTGGATTGAAAACTATTCAAAGCAGTGATTATAGTCATGTTAACTATGTTATCTGTGAAAATTAAAATTAGAAGCATTCATTTTTGTTATTCACTGTTTACTCTGTTTTTTTTTTTAGTTACTAAACTTTAGTATTTCTTTAAGTTAAAGTCTAAAGTCATTCTATTGTCTGTTCTGTGATTAAACTTACTGCTCACTCAATGCCAGATAAGATTTTGAAACTCTCATAAAACTATAAATCCCCAATGCAACTCTGTAGTGGAACTTCGAATTGCAACAGCTGAAGTTTTGTCATCATCAATCATTGTTGATTATTTGAGAGCAAGGTCGCGTGTATCACTGTTGCAATAGGAGGAAATCCAACCAATTGAACCAATTTCCAGCCATAAATTCCGCGGCCGATTGTTGAACACCCACAGTTTTGATGGATTTTTATGATCTGGTGAGACAATTGACAACGCAGCAGCCAGCAATTGCTCGCCAGAGATCAGTAACCACAAAGTGGGTAACGACAACGACAAAGTGGGTAACGAAACCGACAAAGTGGGACGTCGGTTATCGATAAAAAACACATATCCAATTAACCCATTAACTTGGAAACAAGAGGGTAGGAGAACAAAGAGATTGGACAACACAGATAGTTGTGAGAGTGAGTGAGAGTTTGAGTTGGCGGGTAAAAATAGCCGAGGAAGAGGGCCTGTCGGTTAAAGCTTCTCGACGCCATGCTTTCTTTATTTGATCCGAAATCAACAAGACATCGCGTCTGTTCTGTTTGCTGTTTGCTGCAACTGACTGACTCAGCAGGAAAGTTGATGAAAAACTTGAAAGGAACTATACAGTTAGTAACTAACTATAGAGTTAGTAACTAACTATAGAGTTAGTCTATGGTTGTAGCTAATAGCTTTGCATGTATAACATATCTGTTGCATGTATGTATAGCTGCTACAATCAGCAAGAAGTTGGTGAAAATCTTGAAATGAAACTCATAAAATTAGCTGCGTCCATTAAGCATGCAGTTGTTATTGAGATGTTTAGCAAAATACAGTATATATGCTAAAACCGCTAATTTCTAGTTGAAACTGATATTACTTGTTTATTTCATGGATAAACCGGTCTTTAAATTGATGAAACCTTTTAGAGATTCACATTCTAAAATTGAATGTCCTGTTGTTGAATATTGGATGAAGATGTTTTGTTCGGGAGATGAAGGAAACTTTTAGAGAGGAGATAGAAGGGAGGAGCCAGGGTGTGATGTGATACTGGCAACGCAATCTCTTCTCTTTACTTTTCTAGTATGCTTATTAGTCATCTATTTTGTTGGAATACTGTTTGTTTACTGTATTGCAATCATTATTGAACAAAATTATCAATGGAAAATTTAGAAGCATAGGAAATCAGAAATTACGCTGCAGTAGCTCTCAGGCAGAAATAAAATGGATGCATGCTTGTCTATATAATGAAGTCTTGATCTTCACAGGATAAATTGCGGACTAATGAATTATTTATTATGAGTAATTTTTGCGGAATGTCGTTTCTATTCCAATTGAACACAAATGTTTATTATCTATTTATTTGCTGTGTGTTTATCTCAATAGAACTATCAACTCACACAAATACAGTGTAAATGTCATATAAAGTGTTGATTTTCTCTTGAAATACCAAATTTCTGTTGTAATAGAACAAAATTCATAATTGATCAAAAATTTAATTTTTATTTTCAAATTCACAATAAGGTAGCTGAGTTACAGTACATGAACACATCATCATACTCACTGGTCTTACAAAGTCACTGTTGTAAACTGTATTGTTCACTACTACTAAAATACAACTGAGTCATTGTTAATAGTCAATTATTGCCATTTTAGTGAAATACTAAATGTCTATTGCAGTGATTATTACTGAAATAACTGATAATGAATGTCTTGATAATACTCAATACTTAATAATCATTTGATACTGATAACGAATTGTCCCCGCTCAGGGCTTGATTACAGATCTGATTGCCAGTGAAATACAATATGCTAGCTTTGTTTGTTTGCCATCCCAACTCCAGAATCCAGATGCTGCGTCGTCTGACGTCTGTGGTGGATTTTCGGGATTAACCGCCTGGGGGGTGGCGGGGGGTGTTTGTTGGGTTTGAGGGGGTGGGGTGATGCAGCTATTTTCGAATCCGTTCAAAAATAGAAAGACGCCGTTGAATATGCCTCCACCCCCTCAGAGAGTGTTAGGCCTAATCGCAATGCTGCTGCTTGAGTTTGCTGCCTCACAGAAGGCCTATCTTGTTTCCTCATCTAAACTACTTAATCCACAAATATAATTCCGGGGTATTTTGATTTAAATTAATAAATTAGAGTACATGAAAACATGAAAAATAACGTTTTATCTGTAAATCAATTTTCTATCTTGAACATCTATTTCACCAATGTAATGTCGAGTTATTTTTATCTAAATGAATTAATTACCTGAAAACACTGAAAAATAACGTTGTAGGCCTATTTATAAAGTTGTCTTCTGTCTTAAACACCTATTTCACCAATGTTGTAGGCCTACTTCCAGGTTATTTTGATATAATATAAATTAATAAATTAGCTGAAACCCTTAAATGAAATGTTGTAACGAAACTTAGTTTTGAATGTTAACCACCAATTCTTGTTTGTCCGAAATAGTGATTGTGTATAATATTTGAATAGCATGACAAATAAAACATTATATTTGTTAATAACTAAATAATTAAGTTCTGAATCTGGGGTTAAATCGTTCAATGAATTGAAATTCGATTTAATCAAATCATTAACATGAATCATTGAAAACGCTCTTTCTTAATTACTTGCTTGTTAAAAAACAAGGATTTAGGAATTATTTGACGCGTCACATATGGCAACTAAGTTCGATAAATACAAAAATTCAACATAAAATTAATACTGTATATAGTATGTAGTATAATATAGTATATATCCAAGATAAATAGTATATAATATGTTATACAAGATAACTTTAAATAAGTTGGATTATGCTCACCTTCGTTACTGTATTGGTTTATGAATAACATAACTCCCCACCATTCTATTCATTCTCTTGACGAATCAGAACGCTGAGAATAATACTGCCATCCTATTGGTCAAAACTGTTTCGCCAAACCAACAAAATGGAGTCTCCTACAAAACCGCCAAGCCAACAAAATGGAGTCTTCGATGATCGAGCATCGACCAATAAAGTTGCTCGGGAGTTACTAAAGCGAATGCGTGTGATTGGTTGATTATTTTCCCAATTTTTAGAATACTGAAATAGTTGACATTGTACAAAACAAGTGAAGTATAGAAATGGTTTGTTATCTTCCTATCATCAATAAATAATTACAATATTGTTATTTTGTAATTCAAGAGGGAATTCAGTAGAAAACCAAGTTCCACTGTATTTAATTCAGTGAATTATTGAAAATGTTGTTCTTTTGAGCATGTAGTTCATACTATTATGTAGTACATGTGGTATATGTAGTATACGAGTATGTGTAGTATATATGTAGTACAATAATAATATTACCTTTTAGAGTGCAAATCATCCTATAATTTAACTGATGTCATCTCAAAATCAGATTCAAGATGCTTACTTTTCTTCAAACAGCCATAAACAGTGTTGAAATTGAATGCAAATTTGTGACTGGTGTATTTATAGAAATTGCCATGACAAAACAGCTTTCGAAGTTCAGTTTTTTGCCTTAAATAGATATGAGGAAAACAAACATATTGTTTCTTTATTGGTGTCGTGGTGTGTTATAAACTATATCAGTTGCCATTTATATTCTGAACTGGACATTTGGCCAGCTCTATTTCGATAGAATGGGTGCGATTTTTCAGTTTTGTTGACGGTTCCCTTAATTGTTTTTCTTCGGCAAATGTCAAACGATTTCGAGAAAGGACTGTCTTGGTAGGTCACTAGTGACTCACTTTCAGTAGCTTGCTAGTATGGGATTGACCCACTTGCATTTTAAACGTGAATAGTCAGACCACAATCGCTTTATTTGTGGACAACTTTTGAGAAAGAGAGGAAGAAAAAACAAAGCAAAATGATTAGAATTCTGAGAGGACATCTTCAACGTCAGAAGATATTCTGTAATTCGAGTTGATCTTCGAATACTTATAACAATCTGGTAGGTAAGAATGAAAAACAATTTAATGTGGAATAGACAAAATTGTTTGCAATGATGAATAGACATTAATATTTCCACATTAAATTGTTTTTCATTCTTACCTACTATGGAGAAGTTCCACAACATCTCTGATGCAAGTGTTGATTTCATAACAATTTGCATTGTTAACTGGACGTTTATATTATACTGTACAACTGGAACGAAGTCATTGGAAACTTGTCCATGTGAACTGGTGGTCTGCTCCATGGTTATTCCATTCAAAAATAGTCTTGCATTGCAGCTGTCATTCATTGCCATACCCTCAACTAATATGTTCATCATGATCTAAATATAGGCACCCTCCTATGTTGGCTGAACGTATCAGTATTTTTTCAAGTTGAGCATTATCAATTTATTTTTGCCTCACCTCAGCTCAGTCCTCAGGGGTTAGAAGAACATCTGGCTTCTCAAGTATCCTAACCACTGATCAATGAGCTTTCAGTTAGCATTGAAGAACATGGTTTGATACCATGATCACAGAAAAGTTTGGATTATTTTGTTTCACTATTTCTGCTACTTCGTTCTTGAATGTGAGATGAATGGACGTACAGCTTTTCTAATCAAGAAATTAATTTCCAATTCTACTCCACACTTTTCAGCTGTCATCTTTCATGAGGTGAATGCCCCCAGCTCGTACATAGCTGCCTAATTCGTGCATTCATTGAATTATTGATGATCTCATCCTGCAACAACTTTACTGCCTCAATTTTACGATACAGCAATCAATTCCATCCGATCATGGAAGCGTTCAAAACGTCGATTCTATTCCGATCTCTGCACATATTAGCGCGGTTGTTGGTAGTTTTGACACTCCCATATTAGAGGTTGGTCATTCCCGCAAGAACTTCGATTGTCGATAACCTTTTGTCGACAATCGATACTGTTGATGTTGAGACCAAAGAGGTTGTATGTTGGAGATAGGAGTTATTTACGAACTCTTTGGTTCGCTTTACAAGCACGGCGTGAAGAATGAACGTTATTCTGTTGAGCAATTTCCATGAGTTTTCTCTTCAAGAACTTCGATTGTCGATAACCTTACCTCGACAAGCCTATATCGATACATGGCCATAGAGTTTGTACTGCATATAAGACCTCTGGATTACATACAAACTCTTGAGTAGAAACACCACTGCCAACTGCACTCTACGACTCTACACGCACGGCGTGAAGAATGAACCCTATTCCGTTGTGCAATTGTTCCTTCATTACTATCTTTCTGCCAGTGGCTATCTCGAACTGAATTCTGTGTCTGTAGTAATTTCTTTCAACTTCCTATTTGGGCGCCTCCTCACATTAGGGTCGCTAACACTTCACCAAGTAATCAATTACCGCTGGAAGCGGTACGGTGGTCCAACTTTGCATGAAGCGAATCACGACTACTTGTGAATTGTTTAGCTGTCGGTTATTATCAAAACGTGCCTTGATGTAAGGTCAATTCCTATGGTTTGGTTGATGCTTCTTTTCAGTCAGTTCATTGGTCTTTCGCTGCACATACAGAATCAAAAAAATTGTGGACTGAGTGATAAAGTGTGTTGATACATAATAATAAACACATAAACACATAATATAAATATTAAACTAATAATATTAGAAATATAGATATTTTTAACTTTAAATAAATCAAACTAGGAATAGAATAATGTTAAGTTATTAAAATATAATTAAGAAATGTTTTTAATCAATTATGTAATGAAATAGTGTAAGTATATTTGGCTGATTGAATTGAAAATAATGTTATGAATTTGGTTGTGGAGTCAAACGTTTTTATTTCCAGAAGAAAGAGTTAATTCCCTTTTGAATCCCTATTGAATCCATCAACTTATTTCGCTTCTCAACCCATCATGACGTTAACTTCAACAATTATTTTCATTTTTACAATATGCCATGTGTTTTTAACACATTGATTGTGTTCTTGAATATTTTTTGAAATACTAGTAAAGTATATTTTTCATTACAGTAACATACCTCAGGTTATTCAAACAAATCATAATATCATTATGCTCAATCTTGGATTTTATTAGGTCTATACGTGAAGTCAGTAAGAAATGTTTCACTCTTTGAACTTTGTAAAAGGTTGTAGGAATATTTCAAAATGTGATTCTGATAAGAAAATATGTTCAGTCTACTATTCTGAGATGTTGTTTCAAGATTGTATAGATACTATGTTCTTGATCATCGTCGGTCTAATCGAAATGAAGTACTGTGGATCACGGTGTATCGAAGGAGTATCTTCTTCGTGTCGTGCTGTATATGAACCTCAGTTCTAAATGAAGTACAGTGAAGTTTCTAAACAAAGTACATAAGTTTTGTCGCCAACTGCAAGTGCGTGGTAGTGGCATATGACCGGCGGCGTCTGGCGCCTATCCTTTAACAACAGTTTCCTGCGCTTGATTGAACCAGTCTAGTTTGCATTCATCCGACTGGCTTCTTGATTTTCATTGTCAGGTCACTCGCTGCTCCTAAACGAGATTTTAATTTGTCGGTAATAATATAGTCTAGTAACTGCTATCATCACACTGGCGAATGAAGTACGACGAGGAATGTCTGTAGTTGAATGTTCTTGATAAGGATAAGCGTTTACAGAGGTTTTACAAGTGGTCATTGAACAGTAAAATGGATGCAGTATCCCATATAAACATAATTTTTCCATAATAATCAGAGAAACGGTAATCCAAAGAAAGCAATATAAATAGAACTGAAGACCTCTGCCACAGCAAATATTGACAACAGAATTATATAGCGAGAGGTTATAATTTCTTCCATCTATAATTTCTTTTATCACAGTATTAAAACAATTGGAATTCATTTATCAAATTGAAACACATGCTGTATTAGGCCTATACGTTTACGATACAATATTAGTTATTAGATAGAGCTATCATTATTCTGTCACTCATTGGAATAGGAATTTTATTCATTTCCAAAAATTGAATGAAAATAAAATTCATTACTTTATATTAATGATAAATTTATAGGGTTTTGAATAATGTTGGAATGTGAGGAAAATATTGAAAATTATACCTCTATTAGTACAATTGCTTCCTCGCACAAAATATCACCTGTTAGTTTCTGTGTTTGATATCTGTCTATTAACCCCATCTATTATTCTATTCATAAGGATTTGAAATAATGAAACATGTGAAGCGAATAGTAAGGTTTAGGTCAATAGTCTCTTGGTTTAGTTGGTATCTAAGTACTAACTGCTATAAGGTACTTTCAATGAGATATAATAGGCAATTCAATCTATATTCTAATACTGTATATATTCTTATATAGTTTACTATATATATATTCAATCTATATTCCACTATAAGTAGCAGAAATGTCTTTGCTATTGGTTACTTGAATCATTTGATTGGAGTCATTCTCTCATTGCCTTTCTTTTGTGATGTGTAAAGTAGTGACGTGTAGGTCTATTTTAATTCGCCCTCTTTGTTGGCCGATCTTCTAATAGCATCAAAGGACATTCAAGTTCAGGGAGACAGCTCTGGCCGGCTTCGATTCAACAGAACAAAGATTAGATATTTGTGACGTCACGAAGAAATTAGTTCAGTAAATCTGTCATTACAGTGATTGGAAAGTCCTAATGAAGTAATGGAAAGTTTATTTATTATTTTCAACTTGTATTTTGTGTTTTTCAATCTGAACACAGATTATTAAACTGATTGGAATAGTTTTAAATAATATTATTGTTGGACAATTGATTATTAAACATTATGAAGTTCAATTTTTGTGTTATCCGACCTTAACTGTTTAACACTTATTATTTTATGTAGAATCGATTGAAGAAGTTGCAAAATAGGCTATTATGAAATTATAAATTATTAATATGAATTATAATATAGATATAAATTATAAATCTATTTTGAAATTTAATTTTTGTTTTCTGCAATCCAAAAATGATTGTTTTGAATATCTTTTTATATACTGGATATAAATTCCATTTTACTGTTGTACATTGGAATATTACTGATACTTTTGATACAATAATATTTTTAATGAGAATATATATAATATTCTTTGAAAGTTGAAATCTTAATTCAAGTGTATTTATTCTATTATGTATCTTTCTACAATCAAAATACTTTCCAAATTGTTTGATTTAAAAAATTGTGATTCAGCCAATTTCCAAGAATCACCAATTTTTATTCAATAACTTGTTTTGTTGAATATTTTGTTAACTTACAATGGCACACCTATAGGATTGGCTTATTTTTATTGATACAATGATACTATGACAATATATCAGACCTAATTGGCTCTTAAAAAGACAGTTCTAGTTGACAGCAAAAAATCCAACGACCTCCAATTTTTGGCAGATCTCTTCCAACATTTGGAGTGCTAAACTCAATCTGATTTGATTTATCAACTAGGCAATAGTACTCTGTTGGCAGTGGGTGACATGAATGAAATTCTCAGTTGTTGAACTTCCTGATACAATTGGCTTATTTCATCAATGAAAATAAATCTGATTGATGAGTATGAGGCATCTAATGCTCTGGCTGTAATCAAACAGAAACAAATTCATTAATAGAAAAAAATCAATTATATCAATTCAAATTTATTTCCTTTTTGACACAATACAAAATAAAATAGAAAAATCTTATGTACTAACTTGAGTAACAAAATCATGAAAAAACCTGCAAAGGCCTGAGCGCAGGAAAGCTAACAAAAACATACACATAACTTACTAAATCAACCAAAGTTTACAATAATAAAATATAATAATACATAATGAAATGGAGATAAAATTTTTGTTGTTAGAACAAAATATAATGAACTGAATAGGCCTACTGTGATATAAAAGACTGACATTATTTACGCCTCAAGTCCTTTCATATCAGAAATACAATGAATAAATTTACCTCTCTCTCATAATCCTACATGTAGGGGCTTTCTCATTTAAAAATATTTCAAATATTCATTTTTTATATTCCAATCAATCACAGTGACTCAAAAATAATAATAATTGCTACTAATAATAATAGAATCATTCTGATTCTTCATCCTCCCCACCAGTGGCGTAACTAGAAATTGGTTTTTTCTTTTGGGGGGGGGGACTTTCTTCTTTCCACTACCTACTATCTGCCTTCTATTTTATTTATAGCTATTCTGTTATTAATTTGATTTGTGTTACATTTTCTTTATACTGTTATTCCATGCCGTTTTCTTACTGTATCTTTATGGTTCTGGGGGGTGGGTGTTCTATCCCCCTCATCCCCCGATAGTTACGCCACTGCTCCCCACCTTATTCTAATTCTTCATCTCTTTCCTCTTTCATCACTGGCTTATTCGCGCTCTACGAGTTTGAAATCTTAATTTTGAATTGCAAACTCATTAATAATGGGAAGGATGACGCTTCCTGAAAGCGACGTGTCCCGCAAACGTTGACTTCTTTTGGAAACAGCGACTTAATAAGTTTCACTTGTCTCAAACTTCTGTTCACTATTTCTTGCACCTGGCACTACACTGATCACTAAACTAAAATTATAATTTAACCTTGACAATAATTTTCATTGAATTTAACAGCACAATTTCATCCTGTGGACATTTTTGTGAAAATTCTCTAGAAAAATTCATTTATTGTACAATCAAGAAATTGGAATACATTTCAGATTATCTTGTTGTATTGGTAAGTGGTACATTGAGGTCAGGTTGGGAAATAATTAACAAACCAGTAATTAATTCTAACTGTCAATTCGTCACAACTGTAGCTCTCCTATTATTATAAACGGTTATTGAGAGGCTGCTAATCAATCTTCAACTGACATGATTGAATATCTTCACATGTGTGAAGATATTCACATGTTAACTTCCAGCAGGATTGAATTCTTTACCATATTTATTAATAAAATCTCTTGGGAGGCACCCATTACTGCCTCCTCAACAGAGCTTGAGGAAACCAAAATAAATTCAAATGAAATATTGTAAAGATAGGTGAAGGAATAAGTAAATTATGAAGAAAACCAAGAAAATATCCTTGTAATACGTTAGCCTATCCTTTTGGAAGTTATATTCATTTAATAATTATATTTTTTCTTTATATTCTATTTTTATCGCCTATCTTTATCTCTTTTTTTCATTGTATTGAAATTGGACTTTATATACTGTACTTACTTATTAAAATTTAGTTTTAATATTATGTTTATTATTGTACAATACTATTTTTGTTTTTGGTACCACTATGGGTCTTATCAGACAAAAAAAATTAAATAAAATAAATGATTTTAAATATCAAGTTTTATAGATTTCAATTATCAATTATTATTATAGAGATTTCGATCAGAGTTTATGTTTGATTAGGCTAGTTGGCTTTGTTAGAATTGTTTATAATATAATTTATACATAAGTTAGGCCTTCACACATTTTTTGACTGTTTGTATTCATAGTGTTGATATACACCCCTTCTAAATACATTTTCTATAACAAATAACAATAATTCTACACCGATTATCTATATTTCCTTGTAAGTATTCCTTCTTTAAGAGTTTGAAGATGCAGAAGTCTTTAGAACTAGGTATTTATACGGTACAGCTTTCTTTATTAGATTCTCATCTCTCTTATTGTTATAATTATACTAACAGCAGTTGATTAATTGCAAATCTAATAATTTCTTCCATAGTTTTGGTATATATTTTACCCGTGCTAAATAAATTTTCTGCAACAATTCAGCACCGATTACAGCAGGATTCTTTTAACTTGTCAAAAAACAGCTGATTTAACATTAGTAAACGAGCGTACATCAATCAGCTGTTTTCTGACGATTTAAAAGAATCCTGCTATACATTCTTCTTACATTTTAAATTGAAACAACTGATAACCATATGCGATGAGGACACACTGCGTTCTTTGTTGATAATGCCATAGGGTAGGCATTACCATTATTGTTGTGTGACCAAACCATAATATTATTGTGATGGCGGAGAAAGTCGGCGGTTGGCCGATTAGAGAGACGCGGCGACGGTCATCCAACAAAGACCGCGCTCCTCTATATTCGGATAAGAAAAATGGTTTTGTACGCTCCCAACAAGGAGCCGATGCTAATGAGGTGACAATAGGCGTGTGTGTCTGTGTGTTGGCACAAAGTACATTACTGGAATGTGCCTTATCACTGGTGGCAACGGCAACACTGCTGGAATGTTGACGGGCAATCAGCATTAGCGCCCTTTAAAACGCGAAATAGCAACGGCCTCCTTATAAAGGCAGGAGCTGGACATAGCTGCTTGCTGCCTGACATCCCTCTGTGAATGCTGTCCCACCAGCTGATGAAATAGGTCAACGACAGCCAACCTAACCTAAGCGGTTGTTGTATGGATTAGCTCAGAAAACAATGAGGTTGTGCCGTTGTGGAGTGTTTGTGATAATCATTGCATTTACTAAACTATGCATTTACTAAACTATGCATTTACTAAACTAAGAGATTGTTTTGTGCATTAGCACAGAAAAAGGTTAGTTTGTGACATTGTTTGCAGAAATACAAGACCTACAATATCAAATACAAGTACTACAATATCATTGTATACAGAGTATCCCGGAGCTCTGGAATGCTGGATTGCACCAAATGTGAGTTTGTGACATGACATTGTTTGTGGAAATACAAGACCTACAATATCAAATACAAGGACTACAATATCATTGTATACAGAGTGTGCCGGAACTATGGAATGCTGGATTGCAGCAAATGTGATCAATTTTAATCCAGGATTAGCACATTGTTAAGTAGAAAGTAGAAATGATAAGCTGATTCAAAATAGTTGATCCCGGTTGGTGCTAGGAATATTTCCAGTCGTTGTTTACTCATGAAAATAAAGAAGAAAGTCTCTTTGTAAAGTTCTGGAAATATTTTGTTACTGAGATGAAGATAGCATATTTTTCACAATGTTTTACAATTTAAAAATTACAATGTTTCACAATATTAAAAAATATACGGTGCTTAGGTTTCATAAATAAATTAATAAGTAGCATTTATTAATTTTCAACACTCTCTTACCCTGAGTCACACCAAGCTACTTAGCAGCTAGCGAAACAGGTGATACAAAGTAGCAAGTGTGACATAGACTGGTAGTAGCATAGACAACAATAGTATATAGTTTATGACAAAAATAGTATATGTATAGTTAGTCTATGGTAGTAGCTTCTAATAGCAGCTACTACTAGAAGCTACTGCCTATGTCATACTGGCTTTTTAAAGAAAACAATTTGATTAGATGCAGCCTATTTGAAGTCAACCGCTGTGTCAATATTGTATTGTTGCTCCTATACATTATTAAGAAAACTGGAGAAATCTCTTATACATCTTTGGTTGGTTGTTCACCCTTGTGAACTTACCGCTTGTCCTTATACAATATTAATATTGTTATCTGCACCTTTTGTTATGTGAACATACCGATTGTTCTTTCCAATAATTACCATTTTTACAGTTAGTACATTCTTTGTCTATGTGTTGCCGACGAAAGTTCAACTTAATCTTCCTTGGTTGTTGTCCTTCCCTATTGCGAATGACCTCTTATCCTTATTTGATGATAATTATTATTTGCATCCTTCGTTTTCATTCATTGTAACCTGTGGAAGATCAACTGTTCCTTATTGAACACGTTTCTTTAGATGTTGACCCCTAGTGAACCCAATGCTTGTCCTTCTTTATTGTCTCTGTATTAGGTTGTTATCGGATCATGATGTTCCAATATTGTTCTGAGACTTGTGCGTGGGTAATGAGTAGGATGAAGATGACCGATGACTTGTAAGGGACAACTCATTGCATCTTTTTTCAATGAACAAACACTTTTTCCCAATAAAAACAATTAAACATATTGTTCACGATAGGAGTTAATGGTTCATGACCTGAATTTGATACTATCAATCTATTCTAGTCTATTGTGTGGGTAAAATGTGGGATTTTCTGCTGAATGGAAGTATCAAAATGTCGAGCATTGAAATAAAGAAGAAGTTAGAACATGTGTGGTTCTTGTATGAAACGAATTTAGAATATTTATTGAAAATGAGTACGTGATACTATTTCCAATTACAGTATTATTTTGAATAAAAATACTAGAAATTGTCATGGCCACATAACTTATTTATGAAAATTTTGAAAACAGCGAGAAACCAGTTTAGGTTTATTCTCCAATATCAGCCTCTAGTAGCCTACACTCCAATAATCTCTGGTTATTATTCCAACCTTCTCATTTAAATATTCTTATTCAATTTTAATGAAATCATCTCAAAATTGATCTAAATATTGTGATTGATTACAATCTGAAAAGGTCTGAATAATTATCATCACTACCATAGCCATTGTATTTTTTACAGTGTTCCCCAAAACACAAACTTGGGGAAAATTCACAATTCTAATATATTTTTGTAATGTACTATTCTGCCCTATTTTAGTAGCTGTAAATGACAATTATTTATTACAACATAATAACTTATTCGAATTTTAAATTATTATTTTATTTCAGATGATATACTCTTTTTTGTTTCATGAATGGTAGCTAATTTCTTGTTTTTCTTTCTGTTCACAGTTCAATTTTGTCGGAAGAATATTGGGCCCAAGAGGAATGACAGCTAAACAGTTGGAACAAGAGACTGGTTGTAAAATAATGGTTCGGGGTAAAGGTTCAATGAGAGATAAGAAGAAAGTAAGTAGCCGTTAATTGATCGTGTTTATCAAGATCAATAACAAACTTGATGGAATGGGACACTCTGATTACTAAAGGTTGATAACCATAATCCAGAATATAATACTAATTGAATATCCAAATAACATCAAAATCACACTCCAATAATTAATTCACTTCTTTAATTCATCAAATTACATTGTTAACTAATAACTATGAATATTACTATCTATCTTGATATATCACAAAAAATCATTTTCGGAGTTGGTTCTGTTATAATCAACTAATATTTTTCATTTTGTATAGAGTATTATCAATCTTGATATAAAGCCCTCATTTTTAGAAGCTAACTGATGAATGTGATGATTTTCAACACAGAAATAATGTTGCCTTATCATTCCCCCCCCCCCTCCATCTCCTCTTCAAACCCCCCCTCCCCTCCCCCCAACTGCGTCACTCTATTCTGGGCATCTAATAAACTCCCTTATTTTGTTGTAGGATGCAAAGAGGTTCGCCGACCTCTGTTCTTGCAACTCACGTCTTGTCCGTTTCATTTATCTGCTTGTTTATTTGGGTCGAGCCCTTCTTTTCTCTCTTATAACATTCACAGCAATTCGCCACTGAATTCCTCCTGTTTCACACTCACTTCAACACATTCTTCAATTGAAGTTTCTTTTCAGCTCCAGTTGTAATATTGATTCAGCTTTTATATACAATTTAATACTCATAAACTTGTGGTATCATAATAGAGAAGAAAATACATTAATTTTAGGGCATGGTTGAATATTTCAAACGTGGTGTCATATTCACTGTGATGTGAATAGACTTGTCATAGGAAAAATGACATGCAATTCAGACTATGATTGAATTTTCAAACTCTCTGATTTCTGATAATCATGAAATTGTTGTCTTACTAAAATACTAATTGAAAGAAAAACATGAATTTTTTGACATGGTTGAATATTTTAGTCATGGATTTATGTTCACTGTGCTACTTAGATACTCTTCAAAATATTGACTGAAAATCCCCCATTAATTTCTGGCCATTGTGTTGAAAAACATGCATTGCAGGCCAAATTTTAGACCAGAACTCTTTTAATATATTTTTATACGATGTGATGTAATTTTAATACATATCCATATCATTAAAAAAATAAATAAATAATTGTTGAAATAACCATCTTACTCTTATAACTAATGTCTGGAATACTATTACTATACAATATTAAATTTTATTACTGGTTTGGATGAATTGCTTCTAAAGAAATCACCAAAGAAATAATTGCTTCCACTTATTACTAATACATGATCTAGATTTATAAATTTATCATTTATATGAGCCCAAATGACATGGGAGAGGGCTAGGATGATGATGAGTGATGAATGAATCGTAATTCATATTTTTGACTAACAAACATTTGTGTCACCTAACATATTTATATCATTAGTAAACAAAATGTTATTTTTAATGCTTCTTGGACGCTAGCGAAAGGATTGTATTTGAATGATGAGACTTCAGAATTTGTAAGTTGTTGCTGTACAGTTTGGTAGGATAAATATATTAATTTTGCTTAATGACAATAGCTATAGCGATTGCTTTCGCCTCTTGTTTGAATCACTTGAAGTAGTTCATGTAATTTCTTTGGCTAGAAATGTGTGTTAAAATTTTTGGTGCTACAGTAGACAGTTTTTTTTACTTTATGTAGGCTACTGCGAAATTTTCATGCTATGAATTTCAATAAAAAGCCAAGAAATAGTGTATCTGGTTCTTGAATATTACATGAAACCATTTTTTAGTCCGATTTAGTCACATGATTTTCACATAGTTTATGACAATAATGAAGCGGCACACACCGATGCAATGACTAAGTAGTTCATGTAATTTCTTGGCTAGTGGTACTGTGACTACTCATCTGTTTTGTCATGCTATGAATTTCAATAGCCAAGAAATACGCATCTACTAGTGATTTAATTTTGCTCAATGTCTATTGACTATGTTTGTGTGCTCTATGTGCTGTCTATATTGTCTGTGCTCTGAACTTGGCCTATTACAAACACTTGATGAGACATGTCGATGTACCTAATTTATAGTTTTTGGATGTAATTTAATGGTTTGTCGAGGATATGATAGTTGTGCTCTCTATTTCACCATCACTGTTGTATTTCAACTCCAGTTGTACTTTTAAAACACTGTGTATCATAATTTTGTGCGGATTTTAATCTGTTTGAATGTGCTTCCAGGAGGAACTGAACAGAGGAAAGCCTAACTGGGAACACCTCAGCGAGGAATTGCACGTACTAATATCGGTTGACGACACAGAAAATCGAGCCAAACTCAAATTACAGCGAGCTGTAGACGAAGTCAAGAGACTACTTGTCCCTGTAAGTTCTCACAAAGCATGTTTTTTGTTACCGGTACTCATTTTTTGCATGAAAACCACCATAATTATTTCCTTTGTTCTGATTATTACAATAATTTATACATAGGCAATTTATATATTTAGACTATACAGTAATTTATTTACTTCTTTTTGAGTGATCGATAAAACTACAGTAATTGAGTAATTTTCTCAACCGAGTTGATTTTGCAAATGAAATTGTTATTGTTTGAAATCCCTATCATTCGTTCAATAATTTATATGATTTACTTTGAAGAAAAAATGTTTTTTGATGATATAGGAAAAATTTGATGTCTATATACTGTGTAGGATGTTGGATGTGATAGGACTTTCTGAAGAGATGAGAAACAGTTGTGCTATAGATTTATAGAACGTAAGGAGTTATCTATTTATGAAATCTAAATGAAATTGTTATTGTCTCCTATCATTCTATCAGTTAATATGAAAGGAATTGATATAGCCTACACCTAAAGTAATGATAAGAAATAATAATTGGTTTATAGAACGTAAGGAGATACCTATTTATGAAATCTAAATGAAATTGTTATTGTTACCTATCATTCTATCAGTTAATATGAAAGGAATTCATATAATAAGAAATAATAATTGGTTGAAGAAATGATAAGATTATTATTATATTGAAGAAGTCTAATTTCTTTGTACATAGTAATCATAGTCTCTGCAATAGATTTGTGGTGGCATATATTCTGGTTGGTTAGAAAATAATTTGACATACCTGGACTCATCCAACATTACTTTGATGTGTTTATCTCAGCCAGGTCAGATTCACAATGTAGTAGTGTAGATTGCGCTTTTGTGCGCCACACTACAGCCCTATCTACTAGCATAGGTTAGTCCTCAGTAAAAAGTTAAGGACCGGTGAGGATTACTAAAGCATAGAGAGCCTTATCGTCGATGCTATGTCGTATCGGAGCTATGGTAGCCAACCCTTCTTTTTTAATGTTTTCCTTTCTACATAACATTGATCTAGTTTGTGATTAATTCAACGATTTCTTGTTGCTAATATTTTTCAATGTCTGTTTGATGGTTGTCTAGCAAGCGGATGGAGAGGACGAGCTGAAGAAGAGACAACTGATGGAGTTGGCCATCATTAATGGTACATATCGCGATTCAAATGCTAAGGCACTAGCTGCTGCAGGTACACTATGCATGTTCCTCATTATATGTTCATTAATCTATTAACAATTTGTGACGCTAGACACACACCCCACTCTACATCGTAACAATTCAGTAGGTGTGTTTTGTTTTTCATCTGTATACGCTTTATATGTGCTTAGATGCTCGAGAAATGATCTGTTCATGTGATACTGTCAACTAATTGCATTGAGATGTGAAAGTGGGGAATGATAACATTATACAACAACTTGGGTTTCTCCAGAATTTAATATTTTATTATAGTCTGGCAACAAACAAAAGAACCTTCGCGCATCGTATCACTGAAGTGATACAGTATCACATAGTACCACTACTCTAGTGAGCGAGTGAGATAAACTGCTGCATTGCATAACGTGCGCTCTCTCTGCGCAGTAGAGTTCTTATTTTGAAGGCTCTTTTGTCTGTTGCCAGACTATAGTTATTTTAATATAGAGAAGCGATATTTTTATTATTGCTTTAGAGAAATCAACAACTTTTCAATCCTTGGACCTGTTCCACAAAATTTTAGTCCTGCAAAACAGTAAAAGACAGACACACACTGAACTTGATAAGATAGTTGCTTTGTAAGCTATGTCTAGTGTGTGTCTGCCTTTTTCCTGTTTTACAGGACTCCTAAAATTTTTGAAACAGGTCCGAGATACATTATGATGGACACAGTTAAAAATGCATTTTGGATATTGATTCACATATGAGAAACTGAGGGCCGCTTTCCCCAAAGCTGCTTAAGCTATACATCTAGCTTAAGCCTCATTCGGAGAATAGGAAAAGTATAGAATAAAATATTGAACATCAACTGTTGCGCTTAAGCAGCGTTGGGGAAAGCGACCCTGAATGGTAACATGAGATATGGTAGCTCGAAGCCGGGTTTTCATTAGTAGAATTAGAGGCAGAGTAGATGGCATAGTAGAGAGTAGTAGAGTAACTTCTCCCCTGCGCTAAAATTGTACTCTATCGCGTACATTTTCATTGAGGAGTCAAGAAGATAGTTAGAACTTGCCTGGTGAACTCTGCCACTAATTCTACTAATTAAAATCCGGCTTGTCGATTACTACTGCTGTCAAATTTCAAGCACTTGATTGAAGTTTGGAGAAAATTTGAATTTATGTTTGTTATTGCTCTAGTTTTTGAATGAGTTGTATTATTTACTGAATAACATATTGCACCTGATATGCATGCAAGTGATGAGCTGGTAAACAATATGAGCTCAGCATGAATCTAAACCATCATTTATTTATTTATTGGCAAGATACATTACAATGTGGGAAGAATCAACAGACATTTGTCCAAAACTGTTTCTTTTCCAAATTTTGATAAATAGTCCAGAGGTTATGTTGTTGATTCATCTTACTGAAATTGTGAGTCCAAAAAATTAGTTATGATTATTAGTTTACTCTCGAATTTATGTCAATGAATCTTGAAAGATTGAAAGATAAAACAGATTTCTAGTCAAAAAAGGTAGATAATACAGATTTCTAGTCAAAAAAGGTAGATAAAACAGATTTCTAGTCAAAAATGGTAGATAAAACAGATTTCTAGTCAAAAAAGGTAGATAAAACAAAATTTATAGACAACTTACCATGATTGATTAGAATTGATTGCAGGTTTACTTGGATTGGAATATAGTATTTCATCTATTAGCCATAAAGTTTTTTTTATAGAATATTGATTTGGAAAATGTTCGAAGCTGATAATATGAGTTTAATCTTGAACTGTAGGAAATCTTTCCTGTGGCCGACAGTATTTAATTGTTTTATTGTAGCACCATTTTATTGGGCCATTTGATGACCACTTAGTCCCCAAAAGTTATGTGAATGTGTTATGTGGTTTTTAATATGGTTTAATATGAAGGTGAGTACCATTGTGTATGCACTATGCACTGTCATGTGGTACTTACATTATTGGGCGCTGAAAATCATGAATGGCTTGTTATTAACTACAAGCTAATACCTTAATGTGTTGTGTCCATCTAAAATTTAAATGCAGTTTGTACAAATATTAAGAGTGTTATGTATGGTATAACGAGATACTGTAATTCACAGTTCTCCCACTCTTATCACCATCCAAACTTATGTTCAATGAAATTTTTATCAATTATTAAAAATGCAGAGGGAAGTGATGTTTCTCAGCATCCAATCCATCAATATTGATGAAAACGGGGGGATTAATCTCCTGGTAATTCTACCACCGATAATTAGAAAGCTGATTGAAGAAATAATGAGCTATGGAGCAGAGTACTCCAGCTTCAACATAACCAAAATAAATAAAATAATTCATTGAAATTTACTCTGACAAATTTAGAAACATTTACAGTTTTCAATACGTGTTGATAGGATTAGAAAAATTTAAAAATAAGTTGTAATTTAAAATTGAAATTGAAATTAATAATAATAGTAATAAATCAATAATTCAAAATAATGTGTTTTGTATGGAAAGTGATCTACTCCACAATAGCGAGCCATGTACTAGAGTAGCTTACTTCTACTCTACTCTAAAATAAAAGTGATAATTTCATTAGGTATGGAATAATTCCAGCTATTATTCCACAGTATTTTCACAATGTAATAACTGCTATTATAATATTGATGAGCTAATTAATTGAATCAACATTTTTATCGAACTTACTTATTTGCTCTTCAAAAATACATTACAAAGATTTAGTTACTAATTTATATTCGTAGTAACCCGTCAAAATCAAAGCTATTTTATAATAGGCTTCACTGTAGTCAAATTTGATCAAAAGTATGATATTATGGTGTTCCAACTATTACTTCACAATCAATCAATCACTTAAATTTATTGCCTTGAAATTTGATCAAAGTATGATATTATGGTGTTCCAACCATTACTTCAAAATTAATTAATCAATCTAATTTATTGCATTAGAAACAATATAAATACAAGAACAATACGTCATAATATACATTAAATTAGTAAGTAATAAAAAATTCAATCGTTTTACAAAATAATAACTTTTATAAAAACATAGAACGCAATCCTCCAATCATTTACTAGTATCTCAATCCGGGCTTTCCATAAACCAACCTGAGACTCTGCCACTAATTGCCGCTTGTGCTGACTTTTTGCAGCGTGCGACGAAGAATGGCGGCGCATGGCGCTGACAGCCGCCGCGGCGGAGACGCAACGACTGATGTCGCCGGGCATTCCGGGCCTGGCGACGCCGCTACGCACGCCGACAGCGACGCCGCTGGGCGCGCCGCTCATCCTGTCTCCGCGCATCCCGGTGCCGACAACGGCAGCGTCCATCTTGAACGGCTCGGCGCCGCCCGGGCAGCTGTTGTCCGCCGCTGACGCGCACGGCCTCATCTACACGCCCTATCCGAGCTACACCGACTACTCGGCGCTGGCCGGCTCGCCGCTGCTCACCGAGTACACCACTGCCGACCATTCGGGTGCGTTCTTTGCTCGGTGACCTTTGCTCCTCATACCAATTATTACTAGTTCTAGCTTAGATGTGATCCAATGAGCAGGCATGGTTGAAGTAATGTGTATTCTTTGAGTAGTTGTGAAGGTGATATTGTGGTAATTATAGCAGGATCCAATTCAACTTGTCAGAAATCAGCTGTTTCAAAGAGCAATATCACAATACTTAACCTACAAATGCTGAATCTCGCAGATTATTGAAAAGGTCTTTTAAAAAGTTATTCTTTGAAGGGTTTTCTTTAAAAAGGTCTTTTAAAGACTTTAAAGGTCTTTAAGACTTTCAAGCCTTTTGATTATTGTGTCGAAATCACTGTTTAATTATTACCGAAACAGCTGATTTCTGACAAGTTAATTGGATCCTGCTATATCCATAATAAATGAAAAGACAAGATGTTGTCAAACCACTGATTTTCTATGTAAACTGATTATCACTGATTACTACTGTAAATCAGTGGTTTGACAACATCTTGTCTTTTCATTTATAATGTGTATTCAATGAATGATCGTTTTCACAAATTCAACTCGAAATTGATGATGCAGTTTATTATCTGTACTCATCTATGAATGCTAGTCAGTGCCAGTTATAGAGACTGTATTGTATTATCGCATTGTGGTCATTGGATGTCTCGCTTTTGATTGGTGTATAGAATGGAAGCAACCCATAAGGTGTATACAATGAAAGGTGGGTCGGAATGGAGCGTCTTGCTGGGAAAGTCGGCATAGTAACGTCACTGCAGTCCTCTTGCCACTAGCTTTGCATTAGGCTAGGCGTACACCGGTTAGTCAAGACAAGACAAGACAAGATTAGTCACGTTTAGTCACAGTACTTCACATAGTTGCTTATGAAGCAACACACACCGATTAGTCATTGCATCTGTGTGTGTGCTTCATAAGCAAATATGTGAATTACTGTGACTAAACGTGACTAATCTCGTCTTGTCTTGTCTTGACTAACCGGTGTACGCCTAGCCTTAGAGTTTGGGACTGCAGTGACGTCACTATGCCGACTTTCCCAGCAAACCGCTCCACTCCGACCCACCTTTCATTTTATACACTTTGGGTCAAATCCACCATAATATTTTTCCGACTCCCATGAGATTTACATTGAGAAGAATTTACACTGAAATTACATTACATTGAAACCTATAATTTGCCTATGCTAGTGTTAGTTTTCATCATACAAATCTTTAAAAAATTTATATAAGGGCGGAGAAAATGATTTTAGTGTTGATGAAAAGTGATTTTTGTGTCATTCCTCTTGGAGAAAATTTGAAAAATCAGTGAATGGGTTCAAATTTGCCGGTTATCCCTTATAAGAACTTTGAATACTGCCAAAAGCGGTGGCGGGAGAAAAATGTTCCAACACACTGTTATGGGCCCTTTCACACCAATGGCCACACTGTAATTATACAGTCTCTGTAGTTGAAATTATGTGTATGCATTGATAGCTAAGAATGCCTGTCTTCAAAATTTTCCATACATCATTCATCGAGGCATGGTTGAAGAAATGTGGATCCAATGATATCTATGAGTGCTTCTCTTTACAAATTCAATTCTAATCTGATGTTACAGTTCAATTTCTGTAAAACTTCTTAGCTGTGAATGCTAGTCATTAAAAATTGTAGATTTTCTCCAAAAAGTAACTGATTTCACAGTTATCTGTACAATGCATAATAGCTTTCAATGCTAGTCAGTGCAAATAAGCTTATACAAATTTGCTCTCCCAAAAAACGTATATTATTATGATGCAGCTCATTATCTGTAGTTGAGCTCATAGCGGTGAATTCCATGAAGCTGGCAACAAGATTAGAGATTAAAGAGTTTTAAATTTTTATCTACTTTTTAATCTATTTTCCTTGGAATGCAACAATGTTCATTTCCTTACTTTTGCTCATAAACTCAGCATTCTTCAAACTGAACATTCATTCTATTCTCAAACTGAAATACAATACCCCAATATTTAGTTCCGTTGTTGTAGAATTGTACTGCATGAACTATCCTGGGATTATAATTTTTTTGTTGGTGATGGGCGATGGCTTACAATCTATCGAAAATTTACAAAATTCTTCAAAATATTAGAGTGACGGCCATGAAAGTAGGCGATTGAGTGAGTAGAATTATTTTTCTTCTTTTACCTTTTTTACAAAGATCGTAGATGAATTGCACAAATATGTGTTTTATTGATTAAACAATGCACAATTATTGCACATGAATAGTCTTCCTAATTTTACATTTACATTATATTAATTTCTATCTTAGTATTGTTGATGAAATTCTATTCATTCGCTTATTTCATGGCCGTTACTTAATATTCTCAATGTATGGATACAGATTCAATGAGACCATTTGTTTTACTTGGATTTCAATTCACTTTTTCCAAGCTTGTTTTATTCCTTTTTTCAATTTTGTGATTCCTATTGAAATCGAATGACTTGAACTTTAAGCGAAGTTGAATAAAATTAAGAAAATGAAAATAATTTCCTCTGACTTATGGTAAAAGATCTTAGAAGTGTATGTCAGTTGAATATCATTAAAACAATGTCAGACTACTTTTCTTCCTGACTTATGGTTGAAGTATTCATTTTATGTAGACGGAACTATTAATTTTCTTCTAAGATTTTCGATTTATTTTTCTGATTATTCTGAATCTTTAATGCACGAAAATGTAATTGAATATTTTAATCTGCATCCACTCTTATAAATTCTGCTAAATTCTCTTACACTGGAGATTTAAGTTTTATCACTAATAGAAATTGTAACACTTCCCGTGTTATTATATTTGTTATTCCCGTGCTGTTATATTTATCAATATGCAAGACTTCCCGTCTTATGATATGGGTGATACAGATACAGCACAGGAAGCCTTCTTGTCAAAAAAAGATTTCACCTTTATACAGTCTATGATGTACAGAAAGTCGACAACGCTCTATCAATGTGTTTCTTCATCAAGAATAAAATCTCACTATAAAATATATTTTACTTTTTTTGGTCGATTACTGTAAAATTCTTTCCCATTCAATTTATAAAAGGAGTCCAATCCTCCAATGTTTTCAATGCTTATTAGCCTGATGAAGGTTTACAAGTTTACACCTAGTTCACCAACTCTTGAATCCATCACTCACTTGAATTGCCAGATGAACTGTTACCTAATAAGGCTAGGCGTACACCGGTTAGTCAAGACAAGACAAGACGAGATTAGTCACAGTACTTCACATAGTTGCTTATGAAGCAACACACACCGATTAGTTATTGCATCAGTGTGTGCTGCTTCATGAGCAACTATGTTTATGTGTGACTAATCTTGTTGCCAGATGAACTGTTACCTAATAAAACTATACCTATCTCACTTTTTTGGGTTGATAACTGGACTCTAAAATTCTTTTGCTCATTATTATTCTGATGTATTGATTGAACTGTATCCATGCTGATTGAGATGAAGAATTGTTGTGGCTGTGTTGTTTTGGTGTGGACTGTACGGTTGGATTGCTAATTCCAGAGCAGCGGTGGCTCGCGGTTGGGGTGTGACCCATTGGTTGCAAAATCACAGCCACAACCCGCGGCACTGGCCCGATCAACGTTAACCGGCGATCGTCAATCAACTTTAACCCACTCTCCTCCAACGTCACTCTCTGTTATATCTACCGTACCTACTGTAGTTGTTGTCAAATCGAACGCCTTACTTAAATCTTCAAAAATCAAACATGAACTAGATGTTACTGAACCGCTTTAATTTTTTTATCATGTCACCTAAAGTATCTACGAATGTATGTTGTATGTTGAGACTGAATGTTGTGCCTCTTATTTATTTTACTTTCTACGAGTGAGCAGTAGGTTATCGATTTTTAAAGCTTATTTTTGCATTTCACTCAATACAATTGAGACTATCGTATCCTAGTTTATAGAGTACATATTTTATCTATCAATATTAGTTAGATATCTTTAGCGTATAATTTATTTTGGTAGTAGCTTTAAATAAGTTCAAAGTATTATTGTGTGTGATGATTTCTCAAGGATTTGACTATTTGGAAATCTATGATTTTTATTCGTTCAATCTTGCATATTCAATATTAATTATTTTTGGTGCAAATATGAATGTGACATATTACCGTGTTTGATATTTGAAGGTTGTTTTTCATTGAGTATTATATATCTTTTTGTTTGTTTTTTTTCGTATAAACGTTCTAGGCTAGAGTATTTTTATATTATATTCAATAAATATTTTATATTCATAATGCAGTATAGATCACTTATGTTTTGTACAGTACATGTACAGTTATTTTAGGTATAATTATTGTTCATTAAATGAGACTTGTAAATATTGTTTTTGTGATCAAAATATACTTTTCTATTTATCCATTGACTGCCAGAGGTATTTTCTGCATTTCGAAATGATTAGGCTGTAGGAGTCTAGTTCTTTTAGTGTGTTAAATCTTATGAAGTTTTTGTGTTGATTGGATCTTTTGAATTTGAAGTCAGCTTTATCATCAAAACTTGATTTTAAGACAATAATAATAATTTTACTCTCTCAATTATGAGATCTTGAAACTGAATAAAACAGGAATCATAATTTAAAGTAACTTATAAGATCTCATTCTTCAAGTTGCATTTTTGAATGCATATACTATCTTATTGTTACTAGATTAGCAAAAATATCATAAAATGATAAAAATATCACCCAACAGAGATTCATGTCTCTTATAAATTTCAATTTGAAAATTTTGGTTTCAATATAACTCATGCTAAGCATGATATTCCTTTAAAACAGGATTTATTGTAGTAATCAAATACTCGTTAATTATAAAATTCTCTATGAAAGTTTTGAAATTATAACATAATTTATTGCATTTAATCCAATATTTTTCAAGAATCGGATTTTTCTTTAACCAAAATACATAACCAGATGTCATGTAACTGCTCCAAATCTAAAAAAAAATACTAGACTTCTTGATCAAAATATTGTTGGATTTAAAACAGCGTTTTCCCGTTAGTTTCTAAATATTCCAACCATAACTTTCAAAACTCATGCATTTATGTAAAATATTGAATTTCATTATTAAAACTTCCCAGACAAATTTGATGTATAAAATCATCATTGTAACTGTAACTCTCTAAATTTCCACTATTATTACTCCTACTTTTGTTTTTTAAATACTATTTATATACTATTTGTATAGTATGTAAGTAAGTAGTATCACCTATAGTATATACTATTTCTGACACTTCTGATACTCTATTCACCTCCGTTTTAATACTCTTCTTGAGCTAATGTGCTCTTGACTCTGTCCTATATTCTATTGAAAGCTTTACGAATTATCTCTATTTTTGTCTCTCTTATTTTAAACTCTCATGGCAGGTATTATGAATACCATGTATATTATTATATCATACACATCACATTTTGTGAAGAGCGGTTGTTTGCTTAGATCTATTTTACGTCGTCTTTAGTGTTTAGTTGATTCGATTTTGTATTCTCGATATTTATGCTATTTCTATGTTCTTAATAGATTTAGTTGATAGGATAATGATTATTATACAATGTTGTGAATGCGTAGAGATATGTAGTTTGTAGGTGAATTATTTATTATTGATATTTTTCAGATGAATAGCTAGCTGCCCGACGAGACAGTTGATGTGCTTTAATTAGTCATGTTTTATTTCTGTTACCATTTCTGTTATTTTTGAAACTAGTATGCTTCACAGCCCAGTGGTTATATTGATTGTGTTTTGTATTTTGTCTCTCAATGGTGTTAATTGTATGTACAACAGGAGCAGCAGCGGCGGCAGCTGCAGCGGGCGTTGCTAGGCAACGCAAGCATTTGGGTCAGATCCGCGATCACCCTTATCAGAGGGCCGGTGCGCTCGCATGAAATTTTCTTTACGGTCACTCTGACCCTTAAAAGGTTAGTTTCAAATCATTCAATGTGATACACATTATCAATTGAAACTCATAAATTGCCCACCATAAATATGGTCCACCAATGACTTTTCCCTACAAAAATGACCTTGCTTGGAAATTATTCGTTTCTTCTAAGCCTGAGTAACACCAAGCCAATTTTTTAGCTGCTTACGAAACAGCGGACAGATAGCAAGTGTAACATAGCTAGTACCTTCTAGTAGTAGCCGCTACTAAATATCAAATGTGTCATGTTTTATACAGAGGCAGTAGCTTCTAGTAGTAGCTGCCATTAGAAGCAACTGCCTATGTCACACTTGTTACTTTGTATCAGCTGTTTCGCTAGCAGCTAATAAATGTAGCTTGGTATGACTCAGGCTAGGCGTACACCGGTTAGTCAAGACAAGACAAGACGAGATTAGTCACGTTTAGTCACAGTAATTCACATAGTTGCTTATGAAGCAGCACACACTGATGCAATGACTAATCGGTGTGTGCAACTATGTGAAGTACTGTGACTAAACGTGACTAATCTCGTCTTGTCTTGTCTTGACTAACCGGTGTACGCCTAGCCTAAGGCTTTACTGTGAGGCCATTCTTGTGTAAACAGTAGTCAGTGACCATGTTTTGAAATTTGTTCTTTAATTTTGAGGCCATCCTTTTCTGATAGTCGTTACCCTTTTGAGATTCATAAATTTCTTCATTTGTTAGGCCAAATTTAAATATTTCTTCTTGACCAAACTTGAAATTTTCTTTCTTCCTCAATTGGGGGGCCGTCTCCCAACGACAATACTTTCTTTGCTATCCTTGGTCTCCATTTAAAACTTCATTGATATTATTAAGGGATCACATTCAAAAATTTATTCAATTTCCAATTGGGTAATCATTATTTTTATGCTAGTTGCCCTTTCCATGTCTTTAAATAGGAGGTCATTATTCTTCTGATATTTGTTAGTCGAGCGCATAATTGTGGCAATATTAAATTTGATGATCATTATAGTCCCCTTCTAGTTAGGGAGCGAATAGAATAGTTGTCTGCATAATGCAGTCACTGTGATACGTTTTATGGAACATGCAAAAAAGAAGTCTACTTATAAAAACAAGTTATAGTAGTATCAAATTCATTGAATCAGTAGTAGATTCGATCATATAGTGGTTTTTATTTATAAGGCTATTGAATGGAGCTATGCAAGTAGGAATAAAAATGAAATCTAGTACCATTGAATCAATGGGAATGAAAATTGAGCCATACTATTGACTGTAAAATACTAAGTATTTTTCATTTTCTTGCTTCACAGTGACTGCAGCGCAGAATTTATTATTCCTATTTGCGGCAGGTTTCCTATTGAAAACTATTTCTCAACTATTCAAATCCGTCCATTTTCTATACGGTAGAAATTTTAATTCGTTTGAAATAGTATCAACCCTTCTTCCTTCTCAAATATAATAAAAACGTATTTCAAGGTTTATTAAACACAATTTGTTTCTGAAGTACCTAAACATGAATTGCATACTCGTGTCAACTGTGAAATAGTTTATTTAGATTCACAACTTGTGCCAGTGAAGAAGTTGTATAAGAGAGATTATTGTTGATGTCTATTTGAATGTTAGATTTTATAATATATTTATAATAATTGAAGAGAAATGGTGCAAATTGGAACCATTGATTTGAACATTGCATAAATTGCACAATAAAGTGAACTTTATTTAAAGTTGCCGTTATTATTTCAATCAACGACCTCTTTCCTAAACTACTTTACAAACCAAAATAGGCCTACATTACTAAAAGCTAGTTTTTATCCTGGCTGGAATCGCTTAGTTGTCTGTTGTTATCTCATTATTAAAATAATCGATATTGTCTCCGAAATTCCCTTCTTTATGGGCTCAATTCGAATAATTACTCAATATTAATTAGTCACAATAGATCTCTTCATAGATGATAAACGAATAACCCTTTCAGGCATTTAATACATCCTGGTTGAATGATTCACATGGCCAAGTTAACTAACCATGCCACTCTACTAACAAAAATCAGACCTCATTTACTCGAATAATAGTAAAATACTTAACAAATCATAGTTTTCCCTTGAACTGAGGTGGTAAATATTTGTTTCTGTGTTTTTGTTATTGATTTTCATGTTTATATGCACTATTTCACAATATTTATACACCCGCCTTCTTATTTCAAGCCAAGTCTATCTAACTGGTGCTTATGGTATTATCTTCTATGTACAATATTTTTTGTTGAAAACTTTTTGTTTTTAAATTTTTTTACTGTGATTATTCTCCATAAGAAATATTTTGTCACATGACCACTTAGAATCTGATAACTTTCTCTATTTTTTCAATTGCAATTTTCCTTTTTTATTCAGAATCAACTTCTTATAAAATTGAAGAAATCGCTCTGCCCTAAAATCTTATTTATCTTTCACACAATATTGTCAGTTCATCACATTCCAGTGAATATTTGTATTTTTTTCTAGTCATTTTATCTAGTTTTACATTCTTAAATAGTAAAATATTATATCTATTCCAATGGTTCAATTTCAAACGTATAACTTCTCTTTTTCACCATGTTTTGTGTTGTTTCTGATTTTGTATCTAAATGTTTCCATTAATTTTTCATGAATTTTTAATATCCCATCACTTGAACACAGCATTTTATATTAATAATTTTTCTTTGAAGAAAACCTTTTTTTAAATACCCATGGAAAAGCCATGCAAATAAGCTAGGTATAGGTGAGGTTCAAAAATGAAGTTATTTTCAATCAGTTTTGTATTCTCAAAATGATTATAAATAATTGTGAACAATTTTATTTTGAAAATAAATAAATATTCCATGTATTTCCAATTTCTGTCAACCATCACGTACAGTTTCAAATTAATCATGTATCATAGTTCTTGCTAAAAATAATAATCTTGCTTCCAGCTAAAATAGCTAGCTCATTTGCATGGCCTCCTTGTGGAGATTTATCTGATTTTTGGAAATTGACTCGAAGTGTTCAAGAAGTGTATGATGTTGATCATACAAGAAGGCTGATTTATATTGAATTCACTTTGAATGATTATTGCACTAAATATCCTTTTCCATCCTCTGCTTTTTCAAGGTGTTTGCTACTTTCAGAATCTATGCCATGCTTTCTATATTCGCAAAAAAACTCAACAAATTATTTATCAACAATAAACTAAACAACCCAATTTTGAAAACAATCACTCAATAAACCATTAAATGTGACCATTATAATGATCAACATACAAGACCACTTGTCTTTTTTGAGACTTCTGTTTTTTGTGGCTTCAGAATTTTATATTTCGAGTTTAAAACGATTCAAATCTCAATTATTTTAGAACTCTTCAACTCTTCTTGTTGGATTAGAAAACTTTATAGTGTAAATCCTGTCTAAGAAATAATAGTTTCACTCCATTGATCACAATAAATAAAGTATCAAGACAACTGCTCCAATTCTACCAGTCCTTCTGTCATTTTTGTGTAACATCCTTCATCTCATTACCCACGCACAAGTCGTAGACTTATGTGGTTATCATCATCAGCAAAAATAATATTTTTCTACCTTTCCTAGATTTTGTAATTTTTTACGTTTCTCCTTCATCTTATTACCCACGCACAAGTCGTAGACTCATGTGGGTAACATAATCAGCGAAAAGAACATTTTTCTAGCTTTCAGATTTTTTTTAATTTTCTACGTTTTCCTTCATCTCATTACCCACGCACAAGTCGTAGACTCATGTGGGTAACATCATCAGCAAAAAAGCATTTTTCTACCTTTTCTCGATTTTTATAATTTTCTACGTTCTCCTTCATCTTATTACCCACGCACAAGTCGTAGACTCATGTGGGTAACATCATCAGCGAAAAGAATATTTTTCTAGCTTTCCTAGATTCTTATAATTTTCTACGTTCTCGTTCATCTCATTACCCACGCACAAGTCGTAGACTCATGTGGGTATCATAAAAAAAACAAACATTTTCCTGCGTTTTTTCGGTTTTGATGAACGAAAGCGTGTACCCCCGGCATGGCATAGATTGTTGAGCAGAGTAGTGGGTTCTGTTTTGGGAAACAATATTAATCTAAGTAAATTAATGAATTAATATCATCAATAATAAATAATTGATTAGAATTGACACACAAGGAAAGAGATTACATACTAACATTCTGTTTTCTTTTTTCTTGTTTAACCATGTCCTGGTTCGTACCTAGGCTTGGAGCTAACCGTAACCATCTCTGCACGCTGGCCAATCAATTAACCAAGTTGCAACTACTAGCGTAGCTCGCTCTGCTCTCGTTTTGCGCGGGCCGCCTACTCGCCTACCACTCCACACACACTCACAGTTCGCAGCTGTGATGGGAAGCTCGCCCATTTCGGTACCTAGATTTTATTGGTTCTCTCTCTTTCTCTGTCAAGCAATACCTGTATAGCACTTTCTTTTTCTATTGAAATTATCTCCAATCCACTGGTGTTATCAAGAAATTCACTTGTGATATTACCTATGGTATTATTATCTCAACAAGCTCAATATTGTGTACCAAAATTAATTCACTTGTAACGGTGTTATCAAGTCAACGTACAAACTCAATAATGTCCATTCACTAGTAACTAACAAACTGTATTGGATACCAAATTATATCAAGTCAAAAAACTGCTCAATGAATACCAATACTGTACCACTCACTTGTAACTGATGATATTATAATCTCAACAAACTAAATATTGTATTCCAATATTCATTCACTTCTAACTGATGGTATTATCAGCATACTGAACATTGAATACCAATACTAATTTACTTTTTTTGGTATGATCAAACTGAGCAATGAATATCATTTGTAACCGATGATATCACCATCTCAACAGCGTAAATATTAAATTCCACCATGCATACATTTGTAACTGATATAACTATTTTAACATGTCAATATTGAATACCTACCAATACTCATTCAATTGCAACTGATGGTATTATTATATAAATTTAGTAAATACCTACTGATATTGTACAGATAACACCGATCCGTCACCAACAAGGTATTGTTGTACCTTATTCATTATTATCAAACTGTTGATGATAATTTGAAGGATTTCAGAATAATTCTTTAAAAAAATATATATAATTTTAATGAATGTAACATAGAAGTAATTGATAGTTATCTTTCAATTTATTATTCACTATCGTTTCATCGCAAACCTATGTATTATATGAAAAGAAAAAGAATGTGCTATACTGTGGAGAAGTATGAAAAATTATAATACAATACTGTACAAAGCAGAATAATATAATAATATGTAGTTTGAATACTTAATAGCCTAAGTAATGTATGCACTCTCAGAAATAATATTGTAACTTAGTTCATTGTTGTTTTGTGCGCATTTATATCATTTGATTGTTTTCTTTCAATAACGAATCTATTCAATAGTGATAATGTCCTTGAACTGTAAAATGATGTCAGTCTCCTCATCTTTTGCATGACACTGTTATAAATAATTATTAATAATCATTTAGAAGTTTAATAATGTTAATAACTATCACATTGATATTTAGCATGTTATTGGATTATTTTATATTTTCTCAGCTAATACATTAATGAATAGATCTATTTTTTCAATCAGTGTTCCCGGAGAACGATGGAACATTTTAGCGTACTTAAAATTGCAAAGTATCATTTCAAATATTCTAAATTTATATTGCATTGGTCAATTTTTTCTTTCAATGTACGTCATATCTAGTATCCACATTGAATCCTCAATTATGAGCCCTATTGTAAAATATATTTCCAGAAGATGAGTTTCATTTTCGTTATCATCCAGCACAACTTTGTTGTGAAATTCACTCTCTACTGTGAATTTTATAGAAAAATAGGATTATAGAGTTGCTAAGACATTCTATGAATGAATGTCCTATGATTTAGTCAGGTTGTTAGGGTGCCATGCACAGGGTATTTCACAAAGTACTATAATCATTTAGTTTGTGAATATGTTTCTTTAGAATTTCTACATCTTTGATCAAAGAACTGATCAAATTGTAAGGTAGGAACATAATTGACAGCTTTAACTGCGAAACAAGTTTTTAGATTTTTACTTGTTGTTGAAATCAAAAATATTTTGAAGATTGTTTATAGATATATATTTATTACTTGTTTTTAGTTATGTTAGTTTGATTTGGATTTATTACTTGAATACATTGTTATTCGGTAGTATGAATTTGCCTTAACTGCAAAACTATATGAAGACTGTAAGAAAGGTATTCTTTCTGCGAATATGAATTATCCAGGAGAAATCGTCACATAGATTTCGAGATTGCTAATTCATATTCATTCAAGTAATCAGTGTTCTTAAAGTATAGCACTTTTTATCTTGCATCTAGGATTTAAACTTACTGATGATATCACTAAAGTTTATAGAATAACTCAGATAGGTCTTCTTTTTTTAGTTTATCATATTTTCGTTGAAACATTCAAGATTTATTACCATTTCAAACATCCTCTACAAAAATTTTAAACGGGATTGTGTAAATATCTTCGAAGCAGTTGATTTTTAGAGTTGATTATTTTAGAGGTTTATGTAATTTTCTTGCAGCAGAAATATTTATTTAATGTTACTTTTATACGGTAGTTGCAAATGTTCGTTATGTGCAATTAGTTGAACTTTTATATGTTTAATAGAAGAACACGCTTAATATTCACTTTTTAAATATAAAGTCTCAAGCTATTTCATCAATTATAAATTCATAATATTTGTTTCATTAGTACAGTACTGTTCATGAGAAAATTATGATCGTTTTACGATGTATTCAACTGTCAGCTGGATAGATTTCAAGATGAAATATTGTTGAATAGACTGTAATTTTCTATCTTCTTTGAACTGACTTCCTAACAATTTTCGCACAGATTTTTCAACAATATTTGCGGGTAAAGTTCAAATCATAACCATTGACTTTAGAATAGAGTTTTTCATTATTTAGCTTAGATGATTGATTGACCTGTACATAGTAATTTACTTCATCACAATATTATTATATGCATAGGCATAAGATGATGCGAATCAAAAGTTGAATTATCTATGATGTAATGTTGAAATGATTGAGAAATGCCCCTTGTAGCGACATATTTTTTCTAGTGTTTTTGGCATATTAGGTTGATATTAAGGTTTTTTATTATGAGCAGTTGAATTAATTGTTGTACAAAGCTCTATCTCCTTTAAATATGAGTGCATCATAAAGTTTGAATTTTTCTCGGTTGTCATTCGTAATTTTTAAATTTGAACTTGTTTAATAATTATTATTGTTGTTGAGAATTTAGTGTTATGATAGTCAGTATCTTACCTGCATTTTCTCGGCTTTCAAACTTTTGCATACATAATTCAAGAAATATTCTACTGAAAAAATCTGATTTCTTGTGAATTGCAAAACTATGATATTTTGTTTAAAATTGTGCCATTATTATTAATTTTTAGTCTTTCTTATGTGTCTCTGAAACCGCTAATAATTAATTTAAAGTTGCGAGTTGACACTATAGTACGAACAAACTATTTGAAATTGAATATATGAATTGAGACAATAAGAAGAATATGCATATTCATGATTCATAATGATGCATCATTTTATGTTGAAATAATTCAAATGGAAAATCAATAATTGGGTTCCCAATCAAAACTAGAACTTAATTTCATTTGGCAGCTCAGAATTACTTGAACATAATTTTATTGCTCCTCTGATTTATCACACAGTGGTCCAATTTTATTTCATGTACAGTAGGCCTATACATCACCAAGTTATCCCTTCGTAACTCGGCAATAGTTCATAAGCTAGTGTTTTGATATTATCTTTTCTTGTCACAAATAATCAACGAACAAAATATAAATACTGTAACCTTCATTTCCGGCCATGGGATTTTTTTTATAAAAAATTAATAATTCAATAATTATTTGAGGCATTATGCTTGTAGTTCTAGATATTACAGCCATCCTGTTCAATCCCTCCGCAACGATATATTTTTTAAAATAATTATTAGTGAAAAGTTATTACGTCCATTTTCCGTTCAACAGCATCGGTCTTTTGTGTCATATTACTTATTAATTGTATGTTTATTGAGGCTTATCGGAATGAAAAATCCATGACAAAAATAATTAATAAATTCAACAAATTAAATAGGTTTCTTGTCATAATCTCAAGAATAATTCAGAAACCCGAAATCTAAACCAATGATTGGAACTTGTGATTGATGGGTTCACAGTAATGTAGCACGAATACAAATAATTTTTTCTCCATAGTTATGGAAAAACGTATCATTTAACTGCAACATTTTAGAATTATTGTTCAATGTTAACTATTGGAAATATTTGAACCTTTTAATATATACGTTAGTTCGTTGGCAGCTTTAGTTTCAGGCTAGATGTTGAAATACTCTTTTGAGTAGCTTCTAAATTTAATTTTATCCGAAATAGGCGTCCCTCATTGAATTCATACAATATTGGAAAATTCCAGTTCCGCATATATGCATTATTACACAGTATATCAGTTGGAATTGAAATACAATTTTGGCGCAAAGCTCAGAGCTATTTCAATTCTGGTTATCTTACAAAGAGTTTTAGTTACAATTTTTCAAACCTTATCACTTATATTTTTACTTATGATTTAACATGTTTATTCACATGATTTAACTCTCACCCCAAGAATCTGACAGGGATTATTAATAACAAAATAACATTTAAAAATACATCTTATGATCTGTTTCAATTCTTAGTGAAACTTTCCTAGGATAGAAATGACAATACAATAATGTATTCTATTGCAATAATTCATTTGAATTGTTTGTTCAAATATTTCTTTTAGCGTGTAAGGTGTTGCCGTATTTTTGTGTTATGTGTTACTAGTGAAAATAGGTCTTTTGTACAAGTGCCATTGTTATTTGAATGGAATCTCTATGTTTATTGAACTGGTTCAATATTTTGATACTTGTATTCGCAACTTTCAGAAAAAAATTGATTTGTATTTTAGTCTTTATTTGTATTGAAGCGTATTTTCAACATATTTTCCCCAAATTATTACGAAATAGTTACACCACAATGTAGAGAATCCATTCTTGTAAATATTAATGGAAAATATTAAAACTTTCTTTATTATCATTTTTTATTTATTCATCATCAGCATTGTATCAATTATACATCATTCTGATGAAGTTCAGTGTTCTTTATAATATTTTTTTTGCTCGGGATGATACCCACAAAGCTCTAATGGGTAATGGATGGTATATAGCAGGATTATTTTAAATTGTCAGAAAACAGCTGATTGATGTACGCTCGTTTACTGACGTTAAATCAGCTGTTTTCTGACAAGTTAAAATGATCCTGCTATATCATAGTGTATTTCAAAGAAAATACACCACTTGCGGTGATACTTTTTGAACTATCACTTCATGTTACTGCAAAATGAAAATAATTCAAGTTCAGTAGCAACCAGAAACATTTTTCTGCAATTCCGTTGGAGTCGTAACGGGATCAGAAATTCAAAATTTATAGTGAATGAATTCAAGTAAGATTCATGTAATTTGGCAGCGTGACAGATTACACCCTTCAAAGAGGTCTACAATCACATTATTAATATAAAATTCTATGAAGAAATGCTCCACAACTTTGTTGAGTTTGGTGAGTATGGTTTTTACTCTGGAAATAATGTATGTCTTTATTAAGAAATCCTGTCATTATATCTTTATGTACGGTATTACATATAGGCTACTGTACATACAGATAATACGCAGAATTTATCAATAATATACATACTTTCGAATTATTAATGCTCTTGGGAAAAGTGTGATTTAGCGTGAGGCTGTTCACATTTGAAACGTCTTGCATAAGCATAATTAAAAATACACTTGAAAAATTTAATTTTCATAGAGCTCAATATGGAGAAGTTTCACAACACCTCTGAATCAAGTATAAATTTCATAAAAATGAATACTTTTCAGATATTAAAGATAGGTGACAATCACCTAATGTGACAGTGTAAGCGTGCAAACACAAAAAGCTTGTTTCAAGCGCTTGCTGGAGCTGTTTAGTGAACGTGCGCACTTGATACTATACAATCTATGCATAGCTGAGCAAGCGCTTGCAATGCAAAAAGCTTTGTTTGTGAATGCACTGCAAGCAAAAATTGTTCAATTTCTTCGACGATAGTTATTCTCTCAATTCGGAGATTTGCTGAATTATTCAGTTCACTGTGATTGAATTAGGTACTGTACTCTGAAATATTACTCCAGCTCACATATTTTGTGAGATACTTGTGCTTCTATTTAAACATCTTACAAACAAATGTTTGTCAAAATGAAATTGACAGATCCATCAATATCTCGAATACAATTCGATCCAAGGCTATTACTAGACTATATTTATCTATATTTCCACTCACTTCGGATCTCCTGTAAAGTTTGGAAGGAGGTACTTATTGCAATAGAGAGGCAAATGGTAGGGCAGGTTTTCAAATCTATCAACTCGTTCACTATGAGTATCGAGAGTATAAGATTGAAAAATCTGCTCTAAACTTGCACTTGAACGCAATAAGTGTCTCCAAATAAACTGGAACCAAGCTTTTTAATGCGATAAAATAGTGAGTATGTTTAGAACTATTGCTATTATAATGAGCAGCTTTTTTATTGCTATCCTAAACTATAATCTGTACAAACCTTGGATTGCAGTATTGAGCTTATGTGGTACTGACAGTGATATCATATTGCATAGCTGATCCTAGCCAGTCGGTCGCATTTTCAACATTAACATAGCAACATAATTATTTCCGTTTGCGTTTGAAATATCATTGTCATTAGACTTCTTACTGTACCGCATACTGAGGTTTGCACAGACTATGGAAAGTTCAATAAAATTGACTGCACTCATGAATTTTGTGACTGCGATGAAAGCATTTATTTATTTAATCATGTGCGACAAAGATCTCAACTCTAGTCATCCACCAAATTTCATAGCTGCTATTAGTCGATTACTGTACCGTACCAATCTTATTGAGTCTTTCTTACCTACGTTTTGCACAGCATACACAAAGACAATATTTAACTTGACAAACAAAATCATCGATCATGATCTCTTTTTATTCGTTATGCAGATATCAATAATTGAATTAATTTACGTAAACATGACTAGACTTACTGCCTTGTGGCATCCATTTGAGAAAGTGAAAATCCTACCAGTATAATAAGTATCGTACTTCATCACCGTAGCTGCTAAATATTGCAATAGATAAATAAGTAGACGTTTATTAATTCAATTATTGTTAGCTTCATAAAGAAAATAATTAATCGTGATTGTGTATGTGTACAAAGTACAGTGATATTAATTTAATTTGACGCTTGGCATTAGATAGATAGATAGAGAGATATTATTTCTTTGCCATTGTACTCTACGGACATCAGCAACATCAAGAAATGATATCTATCTAACTATCTAATGCCAAGCGTGAAATTATATGAATGTCTCTGTGAGTACCTACGGTACGAAAGAGTTAATTATATCTTGATAATGAAGATCTTGTAAAATGATGTTTATTTTTATTCTTCATGGAACTATCAATAAATTCAATTTAATCCACGTCATGTAATACATAACTTATACCCGGTTCATCAGTCGTTCAATAATCAACTTCATGTTCATTTTGTTCATAGAGTTATAATGAACGACTGATACATAACTTCAATAACTTAATGTTCATCAAGTTATAAATGAACTCGGCAATATTGAACAAACAAAAACAAAATTTTCCTTCCTTCGGCATTCAATTGAGGATGTGAAAATCCTTCCAGCATAGAACTGCTTCTCTACCGAAAGATTGCAAAGATAAGTAGACGCCACTTACGAAGATCTTGTAAAACGATCAGCAAAAATGAAGCAGCATTATGATTTCCTGTAGATCACTCTCTTGAAAGCGTGTTGCTTTTCCTGTCTGCTGCTGGCCTTTTCTCATTTATGGCAGTTAGCCATCTTTTTCAACTTGGATAGAGGAGTACTGTACCGTACCGAACTCTGTTACTAAGAGTTGGTCGGTTGGTCTCATAAATATTCATAGGTCAGTCTAGTGAGGATGTCTAGTGCGCTAACAAACGGTAGAGATCACAATAATGGAAAGCAAAGATTTTAATCGCACCAATGTTAATCTTACCATGAAGAAAGAAAGTAAGAGTGATTTAATTTTGCAAAATTGATAAATAGAAGACATTTGAGGAGAGGAAAGCTCATTTGGTGTTCATCGCTGTTACCGCGAACTGTATGGAACAGATTGGCTGAGTTCTTCTCCATTCGCAAAACAGCAAGGCAACAACGAGCTCGGTAATGCATGTAAGTAAAACTAGCCTATATATTTTTAAACAAAATGGAATCTTATAATGTATGATTTTAGTGTTTGAAAAGATGCTTGTATAAGAAATACATCATCTCAATTTAAGATAATGAGATAACAAGTTGGAAAGGAGGTATTGATTTAAAAAAGCTCCTCTAATGTGAAATCTCCTATTAATTCAAATTATAACTGAACTTTGAGCATCCAAGTGTGGATGATGTCAAGTGTGAGGGCCTGGTCACATATCATTGGGGTTTGATTTACTTCACTTCACTTACTATATACCATACCATAGAATAACTATACAGTGTTGTCTGTGACCATACGATTTATATAGATATACTATGCGAGTAAGTGAAATGAAGTGAAGTCAAGCAAAGGAGGAGTGTGGCCAGGCCCTACGTGAAGTAACTCAATCGTATGTGACCAGGTCCGGAAGCAAATTTGATTAAATCTAAAATGTTTATTATTGATTCCCATGAATTGAAACAGTATTTGTGTCATTTAATTTATTTAGGCCATACTTTGTTACAAATATACTGTAAAATCATTTTTACTTGCTTTCTGTCAAAAATTCTGTTTTGAATTTGAACAATTCGCCTTCTCCAGTTTGTTGTCTGGAGAATTGCAAATAATTTTCCTTCACCCCTTCCAGAGCTCAAGCTTTGCTCTGGAAGGGTCCATTAATTTGTATTATATTATTATAAACTTTCTCAAATTATTGTTTTTATTGTATGACAAGATTTATTTTAGTTGATAAGGAAAGTTTTGTTCAATAAAAAACTATAATTGGCAATTTGAATTTCACATTTTGGACAGTTTTTGATATAATGTGGAAACAAATTATTTCAAAAAGAATTTTAGGTGCGTGAGCGTGTTTATGGTATGGAGTAGGCCTACCCTTCATAATAACAGATTTTATCCATATAGCCTAATACTTGTTCTTCTTTATTATCCGGTAGTAGTAGTAGGCTTATTATCACTGTTAGGCTAGGCGTACACCGGTTAGACAAGACAAGACGAGATTAGTCACGTTTAGTCACAATAATTCACATATTAGTTGCTTATGAAGCAGCACACACCGATGCAATGACTAATCGGTGTGTGGTCATGAAACAATAATAGCTATTGTATTTCAGTGTACATAGCTAACTCTCATCACTCCCATAAGCACTCACCATTATTCATCTCTTTTTTAAAACTCTTAAAAAACTTTTTTTTATTTACTAAATTACTAAAAAATTAACTTATTACTAAATTTGTTAGGCTAGGCGTACACCGGTTAGTCAAGACAAGACAAGACGAGATTAGTCACGTTTAGTCACAGTTCTTCACATAGTTTCTTATGAAGCAACACACACCGATTGGTCATTGCATCAGTGTGTGTTGCTTCATAAGCAACCTGTAATGACTAATCTTGTCTTGACCGGTGTGATCAAAAATGTACCATTTCACATCAATGACCACACTGTGATTATACAGTCTGTGTAGAATCTATTATTTTACTGTTTTCTATTACAGATGATAGCAAAGCTGAATATTTTCTGGAAATCGTTGTTGGTGCTTTTGTCAATTGAATACCGCAAATGCGAGAGTGTGATGAGACCTGTTGAAGAAGTGACTGCTAGGGGTGACGGGGCAGGGGTGTTACCCGAAGAGGGGGGCTACATGGGGGAGGTGGGTCACTGTCTGCGGGAGGGGGGAGCGGTTGGCTCATGCATGACGGCCGGTGCTTTCGTCATGCTACAAACGGCCGTTCGCAAAGAGAGTCTGCCCATCTATGAGGACATGGAGCTGCATGACAACGATATCGACTCGCAAGAAACACGAACTGTTGTACCTGTTGGTAAATATAATAATTCAATTATAAATAATAATAATTCCGTTTAATCTGGCTGGCTCAGGTCTGGTGTCAGAGTTTTCAGGTCACTCCTGTCAGTTCAGGGTCTCTGACGTGACTTAACGACTCTTTACAGGTAGAAGGGTCCTAAATGTCCTCATGTGAATAAATAATTCTAATCTAATTAAATGAAAATAATATAGTTGAAGAGAGGTTGATCAGGCACTTAAAAAATAATTGGAATAAGCAGGCAAAAAGGCAGTAAAGTTAAAAAATAGACACTTTCAAATTGATAAAAGTATAGTGTATTCCGAAAGTAATTTTGTAGAAGAATAATAGTACTCGAAAATTGAAAAGCCTATTCTACTGGTTGCACATAATTACAATGTGTTTTCAGACTTGAAATGTTGTCTCCTTTCTGAGAGGATTATATTTTTCAGTACCGTATGAAGAAAAACCGTTCTACTGTACATCAACTGATGTTATGCATGTCTGATCACACTATTGTAGATGGACTCAAGCTAGATTCAATAGAAGTGTTGCCTTTGTATGTATTAAATATTCGATTTATTCTTGCAAAACCTTTGTTGATGTTCATTTATGGATTGAAATGAACATTATTTATTTATTTAGATTATTTGTTCTTCAATATACGGTATGTAGAACATACAAAATAGGATGGAATAGGCTATTTATATTGAATTGAACACAAACACTGTAATGTTACATAAATAAATTATTCATTTCTTAAAAGTAATACAAAAACAAATTTACAAACATTTACTGTCATTAATACATCATATTTTCTGGCAGTCAACAATTCTTTAAGATTCGATTCTTAAGATTCTTTATAATGGAAATTGACCTACAGACTAGTACCTACTACACTTTGACAAGCCATGTACTGTAGCCTACTAGATCTAGAGTAGATTTTTATATGTTAATTTTTCCCAAGTTGGGCACTTTTTTGATTCAATGACTTGACTATATAGTAGTCAGGCCTATGTGTCTTGTAAATATTTGATCAATGAATTTACCACCAATAAATGCATATTTTCATTACAGATGCAGATCCAACAGACTTCTATTCACTAATGGAAGCCAGTACAAAGTTTCTACAGCGCAGAACGTTGCGTTGGAATTTGGAATCTCTGTTCCCTGGGCTTGAGATGTGCATAGGATCCGTCAATGCGGGACCACCCTCTCTGCACTTCCTGTTAGATCCCAGAAAAGGCCATGATGAAAGGCGGCTATCTACTGGTAATTAGCTGAAGCATTCAATAGTTCATATCATCAAAGTTTTTCCAAAATAAATCGCCAATAATTGAAAATACAAGTGAAGTACAGTTGAAAAGGAAAATATTTGGTTGATAAGTGAAGGGATATTGCACAGTGAACAATATTAATTTATTCTCTGATTCAGAAACTGATATTTTAACAACTTAATTTGGAAGAGACATCATTTTATGACTGTTACATTTTTTTTTTACTTTTGTGTAGGCCGCAATTGATGATAGATGCATAAGCATAACAGATGCCCACTTGACCCAAGGTTACTATACAGTAACTGTATAGGAATGTTCTTGACCGAGCATTTGAATTTGCATTTGATTCCCTATGTCTACACTTGGTCGATTTTGTGTGCTTCACAGGCATGCTAACAGTGTTTAAATTCATGCAGCATGCTGTGCAGCACACGAAAATCGACCAAGTTTGGACACAGAGATTTCCTCATTTCAAATACAGCAACCCAAGATGTATTTTCTTTAGAAAGTAACTTTAGTTAAATCATCATGTGTCATATTTATTTATACTAATAAATTATTTTCATAATTCAAAACATTATCTTTTGGATTGTTGCAGGTCGCCTGTTAGTGAAGCGGGCTGTCCTGCCCTACATCCTGGGTTTAAAAATCAACCTAATCGCCATCATACCGCTGGTATTTGCCGCACTAATATTCCTAACAAAGAAAGCGTTCATGCTAAGCAAGTTTGCGTTTCTGTTCACAACGATCGCTGGTTTGGCGTCAGCTTCGCAGTACGCTCATCAGCAGCAGCACCACGTGGCTAGTCCGCCATCTTTGTTGGGGCCGCACAGCTTCTATGATGGCAGCTTGTATCGCGACTCCCACAGGAAACGCGGCGATGAGACCAGTGGCAGGAATTTCAGATGGGAAGACAAAGCTAAGAAGTCCAAGTGAAGAATAACCAATGGTATAGATGAGACCAGTGACAGAAATTTCAGATGGGCAGACTAAGGGTATACGATCACATTGGATGCAAGCTTGCATCAAGTACCAAGCGCCCACTGAGGTGAAGTGGCGATATAAACATATGGAACTAAATGAAACAGCGCACATCGAAACAGCTGCTCTATTAAGTTTCATTATGTTTATAGCAGGATGCAATTAACTTGTCATAAATCAGCTGATCGACGAGCATATGATCACAATACTTAACCTACAAATGCTGAATCTCGCAGATTATTGAAAAGGTCATTTAAAAAGTTATTCTTTGAAAGGACTTCTTTAAAAAGGTCTTTTAAAGACTTTAAAGGTCTTTAAGACTTTCAAGCCTTATGATTAATATCGGGGTACCGAGCTCTGCTCGGGGGTAGGCCTACAAAGGCATAGGAATGGAAATTCTAAAGGAAAAAAGGAATGAAATTAAACAACTTTTTAAAGTACAGCCATCAGTCTTATGCACTGATTCATCATTACACTATAAAAAAATTAATCTCAGCTTTCAAAATATTATGAATAATCGAGTTTGAATGCATATCATTTGAAAAATCGCACTTGTGGTAGAATTTTGCTTCATAGAAATAATAATATGGGTTGATAACTTTTTTTAGGTCAGCTGTTTTGATGAACTCTTGACGATTTTTCTCAAATAAATAAAAACAGATCACATGGCTCACTTCATGCCTCAAATTTAAAATTAACAATACAATATGGAATATTTTCAAAATGTCAAATTCCTTTTAATTCTCTATAGATAAATTAAAATCAGAAATAAAAAGGGGAATAGGAGCAGCTTATGTGTTTCGATATTTCTCTCAACTCTAGTAATCGAGACGCTGTTTTTACTACTGATTGAAACGAATTATCTCAACAGCTGATAATTATAATCTTCTCTCACTCGCACTCACTCTCTCTCAACATCGAGAACCATACGGATAATTGTTTCTTCTGTCAGCTGATTCTCTGTCACTGTCTCAGCAGCTGAAATAATAATCTTGTCTCACTCACACTCACTCGCTCTCACTCTTTCTCATCATTTACAGCCGACGGAGATTTCTTTCTTCTGTCAGCTGATTCTTAAAGGATCAATTTCTCCTTTTTTAGGTCCTTTAGCGAGTTATCCCAGGGATGAGACCCGGCGCAAACTAATTTTTGTATCACAAACCTCCTATATTCCAAATTTCGTCAAAATCGTTAGAGCCGTTTTCGAGATCCGTTGGACATACATACATAAATAAATATAAACATACAGAAATTGCTCGCTTAATATAATAGGATTGTGTCGAAATCACTCTTTAATTATTACTGGATCAGCTGATTTATGACAAGTTGAATTGAATCCTGCTATATATTTGGCGTGTTGCCATGCCTTCTCCACTCCACCTCAGTGGGCGCTTGGTACTTGATGCAAGCTTGCATCCAATGTGATCGTACCCTAAGGCTAGACGTACACCGGTTAGTCAAGACAAGAGAAGACGAGATTAGTCACGTTTAGTCACAATAATTCACATAGATGCTTATGAAGCAGCACACACCGATGCAATGACAAATCGGTGTATGTTGCTTCATAAGCAACTATGTGAAGTACTGTGACTAAACGTGACTAATCTCGTCTTGTCTTGACTAACCGGTGTACGCCTAGCCTAAGCTAGCAAATCCTATAAAAAATTGATCGAGAACAAGCAGTGCTGTCAATGATGAGACCAGTGACAGAAATTTCAGATGGGAAGACAAAGCTGAGAATTCCAAGTGGAGATTATGATCAAGAACGATCAGTGCTATCAATAAACAAGACAAAAAGTAACGATTATAAAAAGTACGGTACTTGTTATATTATAGAGTAGCATGTACTATACATGTATGTGGAGAGACTTTATGATCACACTTTACTAGACATTATGTATGGCCTACTGATAATATAATAAATAGATAAACAATTCAGTTTTATCTGAATTTATACAGTTTTATCAAACAATTTATCTTTTATATTCTCAGGAGGTCTTACTTGTATAATAATGTCTAGTACAGTGTGATTATGAATGTCATGAATAACAGTGTGGTCATTGGTGTGAAAAGGTCCATAACAGTGTGTTGGAACATTTTTTATTCCCACCACCGTCATACTTTTGTCATTTTTTTCAAATTTTGATATGGGATTACAGGCAAACATATACCCATTTACTTATTTGTCATGAATCTAAAGTTAACAAGCATTTAACTTTTGAGTGTTTGTTAAATTAAAGTTACTTCAAGTTGAACACAGGAAAAGGCAAATTCTAGGTAAGAAGTGAATCAGTCAACAGAACATATTATTTCAATGCAAATCTTATAGGAATTAGCAACAGTATGGTGGATTTGTTCGAGCTAACTTATCAAAACGCAAATTGTAATTTATTTAGAACAGTATTATGATCACCCCGACACATATTATCATAGTGGGGCATCATAATTAGGATTAGAATTACCTTAAGTAATTTATCGAGTCGGGATTCTCTTAGTTATCTGTATTATAAGTATCTGTAAAAGTATGACATTCAATGACCACACTGTGATTATACAGTCTCTGAAGTTAGGCCTATTATATTGGTTCAACCATGATCGGTCTAAAGATTTGTAGAAGAATCTATCTATTGAAGATTTAATTCTAAAACTATTTTAGTTCTGAAAGAATTAAATTTCCAGTAACCTATCCAAATTGAAGTAAAAAATTGTGCAGACGTCATGTGTTTGTTCATTCCAGTTCCCAGACCTGGGGCCTGTTTCATAGAAGTTTAGAAGTCCTGTAGTATAAAGAATAAGCGGACTTACACTGAACAGGCACATACATTTCTCACATAGAAGCCTAGCCATAGCATGTCTAGTGCGTGGCTGTTTTCCCCCTGTATGTAATACAGGACTATGAATAGGATATTTAGAAATAATAATATTAATTAAATCTATATAAGAGAGTTGATGTCTGTACGCTCGCTTATAACTCGAGAACAGCTGAACCAATTCAGATGATTTTGGATTAGTTTGAATTGTTACAGCACTGGTTAACATAATATGTATTAATATAAGAAAATCCTTTATAATTAATAAATAATTAGTACATTAATGACCTAACCTATCAAACATTTCACAGACGTACGTTTTGAAATTGCCTGCTACCGAAGAACGGAAAGATGATCGTGATTCAAGACCAGAAAAATTATGTTATCTCAGTTCAGTGGATAGCGTATCGGCTAGCAACCTAGAGATTGGGGTTCGATTACGAACCTTTTTTTCTCTGATTACTTTTACGCTAGAATCATCAATTAATGAGTTATCGTTGTATAATACATGTTCTATCGTCTCACATAATAAAATTGAAGAATAAACGGAAAAACATTTAAAAATTAAAAATAAATAAATAAATGAAAAAAATACAAAATAGAAGAAATTAAAAAAAAAATAATTGGTGGGAAGAGGGGGCTGTCATGAAGAGGGATATGTAGGGGTGACATTTGCGGGGGGGAATGAATGGAGGGCATTTGGGGGATGACCTTTTTTGAGGGGTGGCATGAAAGGGGGATATTTGTGGGGAGAAGAGGGGGGACATTTGGGGGGGGGGGGGGAAGAGTGCGATACGAAGTTCGCCGGGACAGCTTGTAAATTATAATATAAACTTTTATGAAACAGGCCCCAGACCAGAAATCTCCTTTTCAAGGCTTGTAGGAGTAGCATTTGCCAATTGTTTGACTGGTTTGGTCAAATATATCGAAAATGAGTTGCAAAAAGGCAAACTGTCGGCAGAGTGTCTGCAGAGCAACGGCACAGCTGCTCATGACAGGAATGATGTAATGTGTAGCGGCTGTTGTTGCACTAAATTGCTATTATTTTAGCAAAAGTTTGTTGGACAAACTAACCAACAATATGCTTCTCCCAGACTCCTACTTATTTCTTCATACAGTAACTGTCTCTCTGTCTCTCCTTCACTTTCCATCTCTTCTCTATGCTGTCCCATTCATCAATCTTCACAGGGAGAGAGAACATAGCAATCGGTCATAAACTTGGGCCCCACATACTGATATTATACTGATGTAAACCCCATTCTTCATATTGTATTTCTTCCATTGTTTAAAGACGCTTCTTGGACGTACATGTTAAAATCTCTCTTTTGTTGCGGTTTTCTTCTTCTCTTCTCCTTATTAATCCTTCGATTTTCTCATTTTTCGTACTTCTTATACTCCTTCTTTTTTCCTCCTACGAATACTCTAACTTCTTCACTTACACGTCCTTTTCTGCTGTTTTCTTCTCTCTTTTGTCTTCTACCCCTTCTTATTTTTGTTCTTCTTGTATCTTCTTTATAATCTTCCTATTCCTCTCTTTATTATTCTTTTTCCTCCCCATCCTCCCTTCCGTCACATACTTCTCCCCACCATCTCCACCCCCACCTTCTCGTCCTTATCCTCCTACTCCTCCTTCTTGTCACCCTTCTCCTTCACCATCTAATCACTTCATCTTCTTTTCCTTCTCGTCTGCTATTTCTTCCTCCTGCTTTTCCTTCCTTCCTTACAATATCTCTCATTTTTTCATCTCCATCTTTCTCAATTTTTTTCGTCTTCTTTTGTCAATACTCTACCACTAGCGATGGAGCTACAAGAAAATGTTGAAATTCACTTTTTTGGACAATGGAGCCTGTTTAAAAAGAAAGTAGAAGTCATGTGATGTAAAACAAGACCAGACACACACGAAACATGAATAGCACAGCTTTCCATGAAATGAGTCGCTATGCCTAGTGTGTGTCCGTCTTTTTCCTGTCCTAGACCCCTAAAGTTTTTCCATAGACTAACCAAATGAATGGATTATCTCTGGTTTTATGAAACAGGGCGCCTGCTTTGAAAAATTTTCACTAGTTCTCTACTAGCATCTATTAGTAGTTCTAATTAGTATTATTAGTATACTAGTTCTCTATTAGTAGGCCTACTGTTCTTGGGAAAACAGAGACATTCTCAATGGTAACCTTTCAAAGTTTTCCGTTGTTTCTATCGATTGCCGACCAGCTGATCTGATGCGCTTTGAATGGGTGGAAGGGGGTGGGGGTGTTCGAGAGGTGTGTGTTGGCTCTACGTATGCGCTACGAGCGGCCGAAAGCGGAACTAACTGAGTATCATCTGGAAATAAATAAGAAGATTAGGGAAGGGCGAGACTACAAGCCCTATGAATCACGTCGAGGACTTTACGAAGGAATTCGGAAGGGATCAAGTGAGGGATCTATCCCTCCCTTCTTTTATCCCTCTCCCCTTCCCTTCTCCATCTCCATCATTCTCTGTTCAAGTTCTTCCTGGAGTTTTCTATTTCTTGAAAAAAAAACTCTAATAGAGAATCTTATTTCTATGGGATAATATTGTTATAGTATGATAAAAAATGAACATGGATCAATTATTTATGAAGTGATTGCAGACAGTTCAATGCAACAGCGTATTATTTTATTGGACAATATTGGTGAATGTCGTCTGTATTGTTCTTTAAAAAAGTAAGGGAAGAAAGAGGAAGGAGAAGAAGAAGAAGAAGAAGAAGAAAAAGAAAGTGAAGAAAAGGAGAGGAAGCTTGCAAAATAAGAGTTAAGAAGTTGACTTCAACATTCAAATTTGAATCCTGTAAGTGGATCGGTTTACGTAATTATTAGTTATTTCATTACTTGCTTGAAAAAACGATACATTGAAAGAGAGAGCAATGAAAGTAAAGTGAAAATAATATTTTAAATTTCGTCAACATTTTCTGAAATGAATTGAATTTGTAACCATACAAAAATAGTAAGAAATTTATATAGCAAATTGATTCATCTTATCCTAAAATAATTGCCCATTTACAGTAGATCATGTCAATAAATCAAATGTGCAGTATGTTGGAGTTGAAATCAAAACTCCATATTGTTTATAAATCAACAACATGAATGACAACAAGGATGCTTGTGAATAATACTTGAGTTTTTGTCATTCCAGGTCGTAATGTTTACGGTATCTACTCAATTAATCAATTCAAATTAATTTTGCAAATTCTGCAAAATAATCCAAATGAAGCCTTCTCTCTTGAATCAAATTTCATCCGAACGTAAAATACGCTCCACTTGATTTCAACTCGAGTCATTCATCCACTAACAAGCTGCGCTATAAATTATTTATTAATAAATTGCTTGCTGTCAATTAAGCAGCTAACGTTAATTAACAAGATTTGGAATAATTCATCGCCCAGTTTACTAATAATTTACATTGAGACAAATGGACCCGTGCGCCGAGGTTGTATAAGAAAGGGATGCTATATTGTATATTTTATTATTTCCGCCAAGGCATTAGAGTAACTCACCCTCTGTTATATAAAACAGGAAGCTTCGATGGAAGAAAACGTGTAAGTGGGAAAACGAGAAGAATAAGAGGAAAGTGAGAGACGAAGAAGAAGAAAAGGAAAGTGAGAGAACAAGAAGAAGATTATGGAAAGTAGATGAAGAAGATAAAGCAACTAGGAGAGAGCTTGTGAAGAACATCAAGGAGAAGTGGGACATAGAGAGGATAAGTGAACGAAATGGAGAAAATTAGCGATATGAAGAAGAAGCTTAAAAGAATAGAAGGCAGAAAGCAAATTAAAAGAGGAAATGATGTAGAAAAAGGTCAACAGAATGAGGCAGTACGTGATGGAAGAGAATGGAGACAAATAGCTGTATGAAGAAGAAACTGATGAAGAGAAGGCAATAAGCAAACTAAAATAGCAAATTATGTAGAAAATGAGGCAAATAGAAGAGAAAGAAGAAGGTGAAGGAGGGGTAGCAGTGGAGGGAGTATGCAGTGGACAAGAGAAACATAAAGAAAATGTGTAGAAGAAAGTAAGAAGAATAGGAATACACCTGAAATAATAAAAAGTAAAAAAGTACACATCAAAGGAAAAAAATTAGTAGAAAGTGATGAATATGGGAGGAAAGAAGGAAATGGAAGAAAGAGCAATAAAAGATGGGGATTAAAAACATTAGAACAAGTTGAAGAAGAATAGATACACAGCAAGATTTTGGAAGGAAGAGAAAAGGGAAGAAGTGCGAAGAGGGGAGACAGAAAAAAGTAAAGAAAATGCAGGCATGAAGATGGGATTTGAGAACAAGAATTGGGGGAAAAGAATAATTCAAAGAGAAAGTAAAACTGAAAACCAGGAAGAGCATGTAGGAAGTGGTTGAAGAAAGGATTCACTATCGTCTTGAGAAATGAAATGCGTTTATAAATTTTTAATTGGCGTCGAGACGCAAGAGGAAGGAAGACGCCGACTTCTGAAAGTATAAAGCTAGCTGATGGTGAGCATGATTTAGGGGTCGACTTTCGTACTTAATTGGAGGGGCTGGTGTCGTGTATTTGGAATTAATCATAATCGAATTAATTATGCAAGTACTCTTGCTATTAAAAGGGTGGCTTTAGACATTGCAGTGCTATACTGCAGTGCTTCATTTAGATCAAGAGATCTTATTAGAAGGAGTTGCTTATGAAAGATAGGTGTGAGATATTTGTTATAACAAATAACACTAAAAGGACACATAGAAGTGTATTGTAATGTAGTCTTTTAATGCTTATTTGAACATTGGTAAGCTACCAATTTCAGTTTGTTATTTAAAGTTTGTTTCGATGAAAATGTTAAGTGAATAAGTTATATAGAGTAGGCCTATATTTTTCCAACTATTTGAAGTAGCTTATGTTTTGATGAAAACGTCAACTACTAATTAGTAGGTAGTTGAAAATTAACTCATTTTAGTAAATGGAGAATGTATTCTCAATTATTTTGTCTTAATATAAAACCAAAACATTTTCGACCCATCAACAGTTGTGTTCTACTAGCCGAATTCAGAAATAGACAAACTTCGTACTGTTTACCAATCATGGAAGAGTGGGCGGAGTCTATTTTTGATGGGCGTGTCTCTAATCTTGAACTCGCTTGCGATTGGTCCTTTGTTTCCAGTCCTACAACTTGTATTTCTGACGGAGCATTGCTCGGAAGATTTGATGAAATGGCATAAAATACTTCATAGCTATGGTGGAGTTGAATTACTTGTCTTACTCACTAATAATAATTTACTAATGTGCTAAAGTGCTTATATACTGTAATAATAAAAAGCTTAAGTTACTGAGTTCATAATGAGCAGGCGCACATCATAGTTCACTTCTTCAGACTTTTTTGTCAATCATAGAAGTGCCTAGAAATCCTTCAAAATGCTTATAAAAATTACTTGAATTCTTCACTTGTTTGCTACCAATAACCCCCCCCCCCAACCATCCGTACACACGTTTGAATCAGATTCCATCCTAAAAATATTAATATCACTAGCCTATATTTATTACTTCGTATGCTTTGAAAAAATTGCTGAAAAATAATTATTATCATTTTTATTTCTGCTGTTTCTCCTGATCTCATGGATGTGAAGAAAATACGAGATGAGAAGAAGATGGAGAAGAATAAGGAGATGGAGGAGAAGATGATGATGAAGAAGAAGGAGAAGAAGAAGAAGAAGAAGAAGAAGAAGAAGAAGAAGAGGAAGAAGAAGATGAAGATGGGGAGAAGAAGAAGGAGATGAAGAAGATGGGGAAGATGGAGAATGAGAAAAAGTAGAAGAAGGGGTGTGGGATGGAGACAGATGATGAAGGAACTGATTGCTCGTCATCATCTATTTATTCAAATACTATCTAACCGTGAGCAAATACATGCCGCAAGGAAGGGAGGCTGAAGTGGGTTTGCAAAATGTGATTAGAATATGCAGTGCCGAGTGGAGTCCTTTCCCCCTCCTCCTCCTCCTCCTTCTGCTTCTACCATCATTCTTGGATTCATCTCAGGTTTGTGTGGATGAGGGTCGAGGTTGAACTCCCCCGGGAGATGGAGCTCCCAAAAGATGTCTTCTCTGGTAATGAGCGATGTCAGTTGCACTAAAGCAAGGCAACACTCACTCGAAGATGTCATGACATCACAATCACAACCACTGTCAAACATCAGCCTCGTCTTCAAACAGCTTCTCTTCTGCTTCTTCTACTTTTTTCCTTCTTATTTTCCTTCTACTTCCACCTTCTCACTCTCTATTTCTCCTTCTTCAACTTATTATTTTAAAGATTATGGTCAGAGTGAAAGCTGAAAATCAAGCTGATTGCAAGCGCTTGCTACTTACTTCTTCAACATTTCTTCCAACATTTTTATTGCCAAAAATTATTTTTATATTGATTGATTTATCAAAATATGTTCACAAAAAAATGTGTAGGTTTTTGAGATTGACTGCAACCCACTTATATTGAGATTGCAAATTTATTACAGAGAAAACTTCTAAACAACAGTAGAAGTTGAAAAATGAATGATTTACATGGTTGCATGGTAGCCTATTAATTGAAAATATATAATTCACAAAAGCAAAACGTATTGACATAACAATTTTCAACTACAGTTGACAAATTTCTCCAATCTGGAGCGAAGCTTTGGTCATGGGTTCGACTACCATTCCTTTTGATATCCTCTATATCATCACTCACCTTATCACCTTGATAAAGTTTCAATACCAGTTGCACAAAGGTATATGTTGAGCCTTATCTCTAATTAACAATGTTAATTCTTATGAGTTATTTAGAATTCATCTCCAATGAACAATGTTCATTCTTATGAGTACAGTAATTAAAGATAAAATTTAACTCTAGCTAATTTTAGACTTTTAGGCCCATAGACTTCCAGACACAGAACTATCACAAAAAAATTGGGAATTTCCCATTAGAACTACTCTAATTTGGCAGTTTCAGGCAGGAATTTATTTGTTTTGTATACTGCAGTTTGTAAAATCAATATAACTTATCTAGGAGCCAATCACAGATAGGGTCACTAAGTGTAGAGTATTGGTGAATTTGAACATCAAAGGCGGATGATCCTACTCCTACCACATATTTACTCAAATTAAGGTGCTCGTATCTATCCAGTTACATCTATGTGTATAATATCTGCTTATGTATTACCTATATCTGTTTGGGTTGAATTAATCAGATTTAGAGCCTAAAACACACATGGTATTTGATAAGATAGCATAATTTATTATGATACAAGTGAGTTACAAAGTGCTCCACTACAGGGTATAAAAAAAGCAAATAAATCTGTCAAAATTAAATTAATTTTTATTGGATCATTTATAATCATTTTTATAAAATAGAGAATCAGGAAAATCTTCAAACTTCCTTTTCATATTAATTCAATGTGTTCAAGGCCAATGAGTACTTCTTTAATAATTTTCACTATTCAACAAAAATGAAAACAAATTACAAACTATTTTAAATTTCTGATATAAGCAACAACAAAAACCATATCATAATGATTACACAGGTGTAATAAAAATTATTACTCTCCCCTTTTTAATTGAAAGTTAATTGCTTGCAGGAACCTGATCAAATAGTGTAAAAATTTATTTATTTCAGATTAAATTTTAATTTTTCTAAACATTTTCCACAACAATTCACATTAGAATTGTCCGTGAAGTGTTTTGTATTAGATTATATTAAAAATATAACATTGTGTGTAATTTTCTTGATTTCTGTTGAACATTTTAAATGATAAGGAAGTAGCATTATGAATAAATGAATGAATTAGTTAAGAAAATCATCCGAAACGGGAAACTTGAACTTTGTTTTGTACACAACTAAAATATAAATCAGACATCGCATAGGGCTTGCAATTTCAATTCCAAGTTCAAAATGTTACATGCATACTTTTGATTTCAAGTATTGTCGATTGAGTAAAAAAATCTAGGCCAAGGTGAATCAGCTTGTACGCTGTCATAAAATGTGTACCTCATGTATTTATGACACACAGTGAAAGTATCGTCTTGATGTAATCTCCTTGTTTATGGTTTCTGAGTCAGTGAATTTATTGTAGGTAGGCTATCTACAAAAAAACAAGACAAACCGTTTAGATTTTTATCAGTATAATTGTTATTGCAATGTTTTAATGTGTTTGTAGTGAATAAGTGAATATATGTCTGTGATTATATGCATAACCCAAACCTGAGGTTAAGTGGAGTCAGGATAACAAATTCAGTGAATGACATTGAACATTTATGGCACTTCTATTTTTTATCAGCTTTAACATTGACCGAAATCGCTTGATGATATATTTTTCGATTATGGCTATTAAAATTTTCTCTTTTAGAATAGATAGAATAGAAGAACAGAATATATCAAGGAAGATACAAAAATTCTCATTGGATGAGACATGAATGTTGTAAAGTAGGCTACAGCTTGAGCCATAAGATACTGTTGGGTGTCATACCAATTTTTCAACCTGACATTTAGTCGTATTGACCATTTTCAGTACCTAATAAACTGGAATGAAGACCTTGCAATGTTCGATTCTCTCCAAAATTGAAAATTCCAATTCTCTATTAATTATCAATGATTCAATGAAATGTATACGATAAAACACATCACAAGTACATTAAGGCTAGGCGTACACCGGTTAGTCAAGACAAGACGAGATTAGTCACGTTTAGTCACAGTACTTCACATAGTTGCTTATGAAGCAGCACACACCGATGCAATGACTAATTTATTGGTGTGTGTTGCTTCATAAGGACTATGTAAAGTACTATGACTAAATGTGACTAATCTCTTCTTGTCTTGTCTTGACTAACCGGTGTACGCCTAGCCTAAAACTATCATGTACTATGTTGTTGCAACGCTAATAATAATATCGTAGTATTGGAAGCCTATAATTGTAATTGTTTCAGAATCCTCTTCGAATACTATTGCACACAATTTTATTATATCTAATAAGACATCGATTCGTAAAAATTTGAGTTTCCAAAGCAACTAAAATTTTTAGATAGTTGATGAAAATTTCCAAGAGCAATCCTAACCAGTTTGTTTCATTTCAGTGCTGGTTAAATTGAGATTTCTGCATCTGCCAAAGCTTTAAGTTAACATATCTGATGTGATATAGAGTCCAAATAATGCAATTGTGATGGAATTCTCAATTCTGTGTCATTTATTTTGTGTATTCACAATGTGTCTTTGATAAATAAAATATCTGCCACATATAGGCCTACATATCCTATGTCTAGAAGCTGTTAATAAGTGGGGCATATTGAATATCCGAACTTTCGTAATATTGGAGTCCTAATTATTGATCATGTGAAAAAGTTGGGTTTCATAAATATTATTGCTTATGATGATAATCATGACTCAAAGCTATTATAAACTCATGTCACAAACTCACATTTTGACAGGGAATCATTTTTCAGTTTTGCACAAATTATTCAGATACAAAATCAAATCCCTGTTTTTCCTCACTGCAGTCGCTTTGTGAAATATCATGTATGAAATGAAAAATATGACCGAAAAAGAGAATATGTAGCCGCTGTTTGACAATAATTATTATCATGCTCCCTTTGACGTCCGTATCTTTTGCTATAGCAGCGCTGTATTTAAATCTGCGGTTGCTTTCCAATCAGAGCTGAAAGCTTTTTGCTTATGATGCGAAAGAGGAGGATGAGAAGGAGGCGGAGGAGAGGAGGAAGAGGAGAAAAATGAAGAGGAGAAAAAGGAAGAGAGAAGGAGGAGGAGAAGAAGGAGCAGGAGAAGAAGGGAATGGAGCAGGAGGAGGAGGAGGTGATGGAGAAGGAGGAGGTGATGGAGAAGGAGGAGGAGCAGGAGGAGGAGGAGGAGGTGGAGGATGACTCGGAGGAGGAGGGAGGGAGGGAGGTAGGGAGGAGGAGAGAAATAGGACGAGGAAAAGAAGAAATTGTGCCCTTTCACACATAAAGGAGGAAAATTAGAAATAAAGACGAATGAGAAAAAAGAGGAAGGAAAGAGAAAGAAAAACAACAAGAATAACATGGAAAAAGAAGAAGGAGATTGAAGGGAAAACTAGAAGAATATTGAAAAGAGAAGAAGGGAAGAAGAAGGACAAGTAAATAATAATCCAATAGAATAGGATTACAAGTTTGAGCTTAATATTTGCGCAGGATGAATTTTCAAAATGCCTGTTGAAACAAAATAATACAGTAATCACAAATACGTGCTATTCTGATTCCCATTCATATTTTTTCAATTATACAAATATTTTGCCTGATTATCATGAGAAATGTTTTGCACAATCTTCTTTTATTACAATACACTAAATCTGACTAAAAGCTAGATGAATCTGAAATTCCTGTTCAGTTTTTATGTCTTCCATTTTCATTGATTGAATTTAATTTTGAAAATATTTTTCGTAGATTATTGTGTGAACGTTTTGCAGAATAGTGTTCTATTCCAATTCTCCTGAGTCTGACTAAAAGCTTGATAGAACTGAACTTTCTATTCAGTCAGTTTTTATGTCAGCTAGAGCAGGGCAGCTCTATTAGTGGCATGAAAAATGGTGCGGGTCGAAATTTTCAATTGAATAAATTCTCTGTCTGTGTCGTCCATTTTGGTCCAATGTAGTGTTTTGTGCATGAACGCACTCATGTATGTGATCACTTTTTCAAAACAAACAGTCAACTGCTTGCATCATGCATGAGCTGAATGATAATATGCAGATTGATGCACTGCTGCATCATACAATGATAATAAATGCAATTGAGCGTGCTGAGACAAATAGCAGGCTCGGATTACAATTTTTGTTTGTCTATCAGCCTTGTCATGACATATTTGCATAATGTGACCGCTCAATACTTTTATTATGAATCTTTGAATCAATTTTTGCAATTTATTTGAAAAAGTAGTCATCTATCGTCATCTCCCCTCTCATTACCCACGCACAAGCCTAGAGTTCATGTGAGCATCACCCTCAGCAAACAAATCTCGGTTTTCTTAATAAGTCGCTTTGTGTTGTCCAATATTTTTTGTTTCAAATTTCTCTACTATTTTCTTTCTCTATTTTTTCATTTTTATATTTCTGAAAATAGTTGCTCAATTTTCCTTGCCGTCCTCACTTCTTCATATCTCTCACTTCATTTTATTCATTATTTATACAGTAGCATATTATTCATTATTATTGGTTTATTTTCTATCCACTTTTGTATTTCTCTCCCCCCCCCTTCATCACCCATCTTCTTCCCTCCTTCGGTTGCATTTTTATTTTGCTCTTTTCCTCTTCCTTTCCTAATTTTCCGCGTGTGGGTGTATTGATAGTGTGATGGAGTGATTGGAACCTATAAAGCATGAAAAACATTATTTAGGGGTAGACCGTTCCCTATGTGGAGTGACGAACGTTGCTTGTCAGGGGGTTTGAGGGGGGATTTTGGCACCCTAAATTGCAAGTTGTCATTGGTGTGTGTGAGTGTGCGTGCGTGTTTGTGTAATAATTATGACAATTGAGAATAGAATGTAAATATACTGGGTTAGTAGATGTGATGTGAGTGGATGGGGTTGTTGTATTGCCTTCTCTAGTGACGTCATAGAGTATCCGAGGGATTGGAGGGGGTGTTGCAATACCCTCCCCGCTTCCCAGTGACATATAGGGTGGTAGTTATTAAATGGAACCCCTCTGTTCAGCTCGTTAAGCACTGATTGCGTCATCAAATAATTTTTTACCCTGCTCTAAATATTCCTGTCACTTTGGATGGGAAATTTGTTGATGATAGTAAGTTAATAATGGAATGACTGCCTGATGAATATTACTAATAGGTTAATTACTCAGGCATCTATTCTAATGCATACATAAAAATCAAAATGTTATTCGTTATGACTTCAATTTATGCATTTAATGTGTTGAGGATCCGTGAAAAATGTAAAGTGTTGGATAAATAACGGTTTTGGATGCTATTTCTCTAGCGATGATGAATATAAACAAACCTTGTCACAGTTGTAAAGAAAGAATCTATCTACCTAATAAATAGAAATTAAGTTGAAATTTCTTTTGGATTTAAATTGTAGATGATCATTGCCAGAATACTTATTTAAACTTATTTAAAATTCGATAATGCTATACATATCACAATGTGATGTGTTAATCGTTTTTCAAAGTCACTTCAAAGTTTTCCAAAACATGTCCTAGGTTTATTGGCTTGAATGGCTATTATAAAGCTTTGGAATCAAAATTTGAAGCTATATTAGGTGATCTTAAAATCATTTTTATAAGATTGGTTGAATTTCATGTTATTATAGCCTAATAAGAATAGTGACTAGAAAAATAAACTAGAAGGTTTGTTATTTTATTACGTCCGTGTTGTCTTCTTATTATTTGTTATATTAAATAACTTATAGTCCGTGATATGGAGAAATTTCTAAATTTTGTAACTTAAAGAATTCATAATGACTGTCTAATAAACAACGTTTTGTATTATCGAATCGTCCGTATGTTGAATCAGGAGAATACGTTTTGGAAACAGAGACAAAGCACCAATCACAAGCGAGTTCGTATGACACGCCCTATGTCACGCCTCTAGACTCCGCCTACTCGTTCCTGATAGTTCAAAAGCTGGAAATGAATCGAGTTCTAAATTTGGCCGCTAGGTGGCAGCAGCTGCTGGGTGGATTTATTCTCAACTCTGCCTACTTTCTCCTAACAGTTAAATGTTATATTAACAGTTATTAACAGTAGTGGTATACTTATTTCCTATAGGAATTATACCTGGCGATGACCAAATAAGAATAAGTATACCACGCTTCGCCACGGATTAATAATTTGAAATGAATCAAACTCTGAATTCTACCAGTAGATGGCAGCAGTTACTGTGTGTTCAGTGTTCTACTTGTACAAATTAAATGGTTATAGTTTAACTTTGACTATTATTTTTCTACATATTATTCCCCTTTTCCCTCATGTTTTCCTTTCATATCCCTCCATCTCTTCCTCTTCCTCCTCCTAATTATTATACTCCTTCGCATTCACCACTCTTATTGAGCTTCTTTCCCCTTCTTCTTTCTGTCTTCTTCTCCACTTCCTTCTCCAGTTACTTCCTTGTTCTCTCCTAATCCTCCTTTCCTAAAATAATATTCCTCTGCTTTTCCCTCGCCTTCACTTCTCTTCCTTCTTTTTTCTCTCGTCATGATCTCCTCCTTGTTCTCCTCCTCCTTCAAATCCTTCTCATCAGCCTAATCCTCCTCCGCTTTCTCCTTCTTCTTCTTCTTCTTCTTCTTCTTCTTCTTCTTCTTCTTCTTCTTCTTCTTCTTCTTCTTCCTTCTTCTTCTTCTTCTTCTTCTTCTTCTTCTTCTTCTTCTTCTTCTTCTTCTTCTTCTTCTTCTTCTTCTTCTTCTTCTTCTTCTTCTTCTTCTTCTTCTTTTCCTTCTTCTTCTTCTTCTTCTTCTTCTTCTTCTCTTCTTCTTCTTCTTCTTCTTCTTCTTCTTCTTCTTCTTCTTCTTCTTCTTCTTCTTCTTCTTCTTCTTCTTCTTTTCTTCTTCTTCTTCTTCTTCTTCTTCTTCTTCTTCTTCTTCTTCTTCTTCTTCCTTCTTCTTCTTCTTCTTCTTCTTCTTCTTCTTCTTCTTCTTCTTCTTCTTCTTCTTGCTCCTCTTCTTCTAATTCCTCCTCTTCTTCTTCTTCTTCTTTTTCGTCTCCCTACCTATTTCTTCCCGCCTTCTCATCCTCCTCCTCTTCCCTCTCCCCCTCCGCTTCTTTATTTCTTCATTCCTTTATCTTTCTTCGCTCTGTTTCCAACTCCTTCTTCCTATATTCCTTTTTTCTACTCCCTCTCTTTTCTATTTTCCTCTGCTCTATTCGCCAAGATCATGAGATGGCCACAATCATTCCGTTTTATTTCTTGTCCCTTTTAAATCCCATTCGGATTCAAAGCCTCCTAATAAAAGTATAAATAGCTGCCAGTTGGATTGGAATCCATCTTCACAATAAATTGACTGCTGCTTGACATACTTCATCTGATGTTTAACTCGAAATTTACTCCAGCACCCCACTTTGACAGTCAATTAAAACGAGAAGTAACATACGGAACTGTAATTTGTTTATTTAATCCCCTCAACTATCTTCTCTAAAAGCTGTCATCGAGGGGAGACGTTGCACGTTTTCAAATGAAAATAGATCAAATCAAGAATGGGATTAAAATAGCTTTATTCGCTTGATGACTAGCTTTTCATTTGAGATTCGTTTGTTTTTGCTGTGTCCATAAATAACTTTCAATTTGATCGTCGGTGGAATTTGCAATGTATGGTTCTCATCACTAATGCTTGTCATTTTTTTATGAAGTTTATGTTATTTTCCATCACATATTTTTTTAAATTAATAACAAAACAAACTCAGCCTTCTATTATTTCAATACCACAGGCATTTTAAAAATAAAATAGCTAGATAATAGTGTAATTCAATTACTTTACATTTCAGTTTCAAGTATAATACTTGCAATTGGAATGTAGTCAATCATGGAATATTTTCAATATCACCTACCTGGTGGTTCAGACTCACATATAATAATATAAACCAAGAAATGTAGCCTCACTGTATGAATAGAAAGGTCTTACTTAGAGAAGTTGAATTATTTTTCGTTGATTTTCTAGCAACCAAGTAGGAGCTATTTCCAGTAAAATCTATTCTTTTTCAAAATCCAGTTTCAAATTGGAATAAGTTTCGAAGACAAGATCAATCAGAAGTCAATTTGGAGGGTAGCATCGTTAAGTTTGAGATGTGTTCAATAAAAATTTGTTTCAAATGATTTGGAACTTCATTGTCGTGCAAATTTTAGCAACAGCGTCAATTTACCTTCATTCTAATGCAGTATTATCAAAGTTGAATTATTGTTCAAGTACTGCATCCTCTAACTAGTATGCATTCAAGTAGTAAATTAACGGTATGTGTACTGTGTAATGGTGAGTACTAACGTGAGATGCGCTTCATAGTCAAGGTCTGTCTATCCATAAAAAATAAAAGGAAGAAAAAGAAGATAGAGTCATAAAAGTTATCATCAAACGTACCTTACTGCAGAGATAATTTTCGATTGTCTTCTAACTGAAAAACTGAACCCGCATCGAGATTTGAAATAATTATTAATCGGCCTTCGGATTAACATAAGGTGTAATCACGGCTAACTAATGTGACACACGTTTAGCTGAAATTTATATTGTTGCGGGATTGTGAAATAAAATAACTGTAAGTGACCTTCCAGACTCCTATATAATAATAGAATTGTTTAGTAGCCTGTAACTATCATGCTGGACTATAGTCTTTCTAGTACATAACTAGTACTCAACGGAATTGAAGACAATTTTATGCAACAAGGATTATGATTTGCGTCAAGGGCAGTATTAGAATTGTAATGCGCTCAGTAAATTTCGCAATTTCAATTACGGATTTCAAACACTTTTGCCACTTCCTGGTGAAGATCTCAGAAATATTGATTTTTATTACACAGATCAAGAATAAATTATGCATTTTCTTACTTGCTTCCTAGATGAAATGAGAGTCTCAATTATTCTGAAGCTGCGTTTACATTCTTATCTATATCCATAGTTCTATCTCATATTCATAGATCTATTCATATTTATAGATGCGGTTCACACGTACGCAATTACCCTTGCATAGGCCTTCATGTGGACATTGTTCTCAGCAGAGAATAACCAATATTAAAATTTCAAAACTGGCAAAATTAAAAGGTGATACATAATTTTATCCATACCAGTCTCAATACGAATGATATTCAGGTAAATGATTTTAGGAAATAATAGGCTACAAGGACATTGCTTGTATGACAATTTTTATTATTGAGATTGTATGCAATGTTTTAATTTACTATACTGTTTTTTTTTACAAATTTATTGTATTCTATTCTATTATGAAAGATTCCCCGCAGGGGGACAGAATTTATTCTGTCCGGGGTGTGGCAATCCTCCGGGTTCCTGATGCAAGTGGTAGTTGTAGGCTGGTTGGCAACTAACACCGTTGCGTCCCAGCTTAAGTAGGGTGTTCAAGTAGGAACACCTGAAGCATCAACTGCGCAAGCCAAGCCAACATAGAGGAGTGTGCAGACCCATCCCTGATAGAAGTTGAACAGCTTCGGAAGGGTGGGTCCATAGCTGATGGTCTTGACGACGATGTCTCAAAGCAGCTTCGGTTGAGCTCCAGACTAGGAAACAGAATCAGCAGCACATTTGCTGCTGGAATGTCCAGCACTCTTGCAAATGAGGAGGAGACTTCTTGGAAAGGCAACTCTCCTACCAGAGGAGGCAAGAGAACTGGACTTCAAGGCCCTGAGTAAATTCTGCTCTGGCCTTGGATTATGGAACATGGCATAAGCCAAAGAGGGGATGCCACAAAAGATCGAATAGCGGTCGCGGTGGCTAAGGGTTACGAAGCCCAACCCAATTAAAAAAAAAAAAAAAAAATTATGAAAGATTATAGAAGGAATTCAATAAATTGTTAATAATCTATCCATTATTATAATTATTCACTTATCAAGCTTTTGAAATTCAGAATAGTTTTTATATGAGATCAAGTAACAAAATTAATCTTGATTATGTGATTTGGGACTTAATAAGATTTTTTTTTGTTTGGTAGTGGAGCAGATTAGACAGTACTCCTGTTACATTCAATCATCCAATGCAATGTTCATTGCCGTAAAGAACAAAACATAAAATATTACAAAATTTATAAATGTGGATTTGTAAAATATTATGGATTACCATAATATGTAAAAATATTATGGCCGAAGTATCCTACTGAGCGCAAAGAAAAAACTAATTTCTGTTCATGTTTCACATTGCGTTGCATGTCGAGCAATGTATGACTAAATTTATTAATTTAAATAATATAAATTATTTACATGATTAATAAAATTTGTCGACAGGTTTGATGTTTCTTCCCTCAAATTCCACTACTACACACACTTCTACAAGTCTACTTCACACTTTATACTCATTTGCACTTCATGCCTATTGACCCACCACACCTGAAGAAGGGAGGATTTTAATTCATCTTGAACTTTTTTGAAATGCAAAAGAGTTCAAGATGAATTAAAATACACCACACACCTTGGTTTTCACCACTCGTGTGCAGAGCCAGAACTTATCTGTATGCAGATGCAATGAAAGCACATTTCATCCAATATGTTGGCAATTTTTATTAGAGTGGCTTGCCCGTCGAGTGTCGAGTGACGGTATAACTTTGCGATCTCGTTAGTTGACATTCGAAATTCCATTTGGAAAACTTTTTTCGCTTTTTTTCATCCACAACAGTTGCTCTTTCTCACACCTTCTGAAATGTTTTCTCTCATCCCGTTCTTTCACTCATACACAGAGATAAAGAAGTTTCCTTTTCTGTCTCTTTTTATCCTTTTTCGCACTTCTCCACCCTCTAAGGAGCTGAAGATGTTCTCTTGGAATTGCTGATCGCTTATCTCTCTGAGTCTACGGCTCTGAAAAATGTGGGTCAGTCCACCCTGGTGTAATTAATATGTAAATATTTTAACATTTCTCTTGGAACAACGAGACGCTCCTTTTTCGCACTTTTTTCTATCATTGCTCCTCTTTTCCTTTTCTGTTCATCGAGTATTCCACTCACTCCAAGAACATAGCTATTCATTTCAAAATAATGAAGTATGATACATGTATTTGTTTATATGGTAATTCCCAGCTCTAGGTTTGTGCGTGGGCAAGGGCGTAGCCAGGGGGGGGGGGGTGCTGAAAGGGCTTCAGCACCCCCCGAAATTGACATTAACTTGTTGTAATTTTGTCTCTTGTTCGCTTTATAACCTTCCTGCCTATTTAAGCACCCCCCAAAATAAAATCCTAGCTACGCCGTTGTGCGTGGGTAATAGGAAGAGAATGATGGCATTTGGGATGTGAATTCAACAACAGCTGTTCATTGGAAGCCAGAACATATGTCTTAGCGAATCCTCTAGAACTCTAGAACACAAGAGTTGCTTGAAAAAATATCTTGAAGTCGATTGGGATTGAACCAGGCTTATCAGACCAGCGATAGATCAACTCGGCTCCGGCGTATGTAAATCCATTTAAAATAATATGTATAGTATGTAGATTATTTTATTTGTACAACCCTGATACATAGTAATAATTAAGAACCTTGATTAGGGACATCATTGGAAAAATGCCAACAGATACTAAATGATAATGATAAGGTGGATAAAGAACAAGATTAGAAAACAGCATTATAGAAGAGTGGGAGAAGAAACAAATCAGGAAAATAAGCAAAAGTAGGTGAGGAAGGTAAGGTGAGAGAAATGATGGACAACCAATCAGCAGAAAGTATGCAGAGTCATAAAAAATATAAATCGTCCAATTGCTGCCACCTTCTATCAGAATTGAGAGTTTACCATGTTTCAGACTGTTGACGAATCTGAAAAGAGTAGGTGGATTCACAAATTGATCCAACAACTGCTGCCATTTATTGGTGAAATTTTGAACTGGAAACATTCCGAACCGTCGACCAATCAAGAGAGAGTAGGCGGAGTTGGAAAGTACTATATCACCCAACAACTGCTGCCACCTAGTGGCGAAATTTTGAACCGTTTACACGTTGAGCTGTCCACCAATCAGGAGAGAGTGGTAAAAGGCGGAGTCTATAGGTCTGTCAGCAGTGGGAGTGTCCTAATCACGATCTCGCTTGTGACTAGTCATTCGTTCGGCTTCACAAAATATAATTTCCGAAGAACAGAGGTTTTGATAGAACAGCATTTTCATCTCTTATTCATGATAGATTTTTACTCACATTATTTTCATAGTAATCACTGGAGTTTGGGAAACTTGAATGGAAAAACAGTAGCTTTTGTAGTTCACTTTTTGTTGTTTTGGACTTTTTTAAAGATAATCATTTGATATCCTTCATTAATATATTCATTATTCATTTATTTTATTATAATATAAATTATCCGAAACTTTGAACTAATCAACTATACTAATTGCCTGTTTTGTCTGTCGATTTACCTGTTTTTAATAAGTTGATTGTGCTTAAATGATCATAATATGTTGATCTTTGAGTATTCAGTATAAATTCAGATACTGTATTTATTGTATGGAAATTATACCAAAATGTTAAAAGAGACCTGAAATAATACCTTCCTTCATCCATTATAAAATGATACAATAATATACACGCAATATTAGTAAATATTTATTCTCAATATTTGAAGCCAATCTCACAATCTTCAATCTTCAATGTGTAATGTTATGAAACGTAATAAACAACAATATAAATTTGTCAATTTACAAGGTTTAGAAACTTTTTCAACAGTTTGCATCCATACTTTATAATAAATAAAACCGTATGAAGCGGTTAACTTTTTACGACGAGGCATATTTCGTGCTCTCCCCAATTATTTCATGGGAGACTCTTTTCAAGACCTTCTCGATCCCACCTTGAATCGCTTCTGGGGCCTGTTTCTTAAGAGTTTAAAGGTCTTATAATACAGGAAATGGACAGAGACACACTATAAATGTATATCTTAATGAGTGAGTGCATGTAGTGTGTGTTCGCCTTCTTCCTGTTTAACAAGACTTCTATTTCCATCAAACAGGCTTTTGGATGTACAGTAACAGATAAAAATGAAGTGCTTTCAAGGGAAGATTCATGTTAACTTGTTTAATAACTCTCATACGGCGAAACCGGCGAAAGAGTTTGATAGTTCTCGTTAATATACAAGCATATTATTTACTATCAACACTTTCGTTCATGAAAACAGAAACTTTCATCTGTAGAGAATATCGACAGTAATTGGAAAAGCAAACATCCAGGAACTGGAATCAGGAACATTGAAATAGAAAGCAAATAATAAAATATCGCCGGGGCTGCCTCTGTAAGATTGCATGCAAATAGAGTGTAAAACATAGATTTATGGTTGAAAGTTCATGCTAGCATGCTGAGTCGCTTTGAAAACTATGCAACTTACAACCTGATTAAAATATAAGTATACTACACACAAACTGAACTGTATGCCTGAGTTCAAAACAGGTTAGCATCATCTCAAGAAGGCAATTACTGCAATAAATAGATCTTTACACTTTCCCTTTGAAAGTTGTAGTGTTTGTTTATTCATTGATCTAGCCGAATACATTATAACTGGCCTAAGTAGACTCATCTACCTAGCCTACAACAAATGCAGTATATATAAATATAGTTTGCTTCCATATGTATTATTCGAGTTCAGCATACTGTATTTACCTATAAAATATAAACAGTCTATATAGTGTATCTTCACAGTTTATACAGATATGCAGGAGTATGTTTCAGTCTCTTATATTATAGTTGTAAAGTAATACTATTTTTCATAAGACAAACACGTTCGTTAGTTATTATTTGAACACCATCAATGTGAAGTAGAAATTGATTCATGGGCATCCTTGACAATTATTTATTAACTGCACATTTACATTCTCAACAAACGCTGAAGGATGTTTTACAGGACAATAAAGCTGTTCTACAAGAAGAAAGTGGTGGAATTAGTGAAGGTGAAAATAGGAGGTAACGTATTTTCAAGATGAAGGAGGAGGTGGTGTTACAAATCAACCAATTAAGGAATGGTTGTGGAAAATGGAGAAAAATTAAAGTAATAGAGCCTTGGTGGAGAGTCACACCAAAAACGATAGGAAACTATTATAGTTTCTATACTATTAAGTATTCTTATCGTCTTTGGTCACACCCATACACGTTTTCTCTTAAAATACTCTTACCCTTATTCATTCAAAAATACATTCATTCATCATTCCATTCATAGATACAGACACAATAATCATAAAATGATATTGGAGAGAAAAACAGGCTTAGCCTTGGGAGACCTGGGCTAAGTTTTAAGAATATTGTAGTCTAAAATAAAATCATAAATTTGATCTCACAACACTTCAACATAGAAATATTCTGTCCAGAAATAATTAACTAAAATTTAGAAATTAGAATGATAAGATAGATAAAGTAATGACATAAAACAATGCACTATTGAATTGAATAATTGAGATTACGCTACATTCAGAATAATTATTAAAAAGAATACTTTGTAAAAAATCACATCGATATTCGAAGAATATGAGGTGGCGTGACCTCAAACTGTGGAACATCAGCAGTACGTATCTGAGGAACTAGAAAATTGTCAAAATTGATGACTGGCCATTAGACGGACATTTATCAAGCTACTTAGTTACCACATAAGCTAACCTAAACTTTAGTATAATAAAATATATTCATTATTACTTGATTGTCTGTACTAGATCACATCTTTGTGAAGCGTATTGTACATTTCTAGTCGTTTCAGAAAAAAGAAGACACATCACAAGCCTCTGTCTTTGAGCCCCGAAAATTCAAAAAAGGTCCCCAGTTACCAACTCCCCACCCGCTTCTTGTTAACCCAACATCCCTTTCCCTAAAAATAAGTCCCTTACATTTCGGGTAGACTTAATTTGATATTGCTCTCTCTCCTCCCTTGGGTTGCTGCTGCTCTTTCTTTCTACCACCCCCCCCCCCCCCCCCGACCGGCCACTGTTCCTCCGACGTCGCGCGCCAAAATTTGAATAATTTTGAATAAGAAAGGAAGAATATAGTGATGTAAGGCGTAAAGTGAGGTGAAAAGGAAGAAAATGCTTTTTGTAGACACGGAAGCCACAAAAGAGTGACTACCGTAAAAGAAGAAGAAGAAGAAGAAGAAGAAGAAGAAGAAGAAGAAGAAGAAGAAGAAGAAGAAGAAGAAGAAGAAGAAGAAGAAGAAGAAGAAGAAGAAGAAGAAGAAGAAGAAGAAGAAGAAGAAGAAGAAGATTAACAACAACAACAAGAAAAAGAAGCAGAGAGAAGAAGAAGAAAGTAGAAGTAGAAGGTATGAAGAAGAATAAGAGAAAGTAAAATGCTTTAAAACTCTGAGGAGGTTTTCTTGTTTTTCTACCAATGGTGAAGGTACTTTTTGAAATTCGTATTCTTGTTCTTGTTCAGTCTGTTCTTGTTCTTTTTATTTCTCTTTTTCTTTCATATGAACATCTGTGTGTATAATAAAGACATGTTGTACAAACATATCAAATTTTCCATCTAATTCAATAAAATGGAAGATCTTCTACTACTATTATACCTATTCTACCATTTAATTTGGTAAAACAAAAATATATCAGCACTCAAATACAAGTTGCTTCCTTTCTTCTCTCTTCCTTCTTCCAACAAAAGTTATACAAATAAAAGTCGTAGAAAACTTCAAGCATCTTAGTTTCCACCCTTGCAGTCCAAAGTAAATGGTAAAAGTTGCTATTTGAAAAACAGTAAATTTTCGAAGGCGAAATGACGAAGGTGAAAAAGTAGAAAAGTTGTTATCTGCTCCAAAAAATGCTGACTGAGATTTGTTGGTAGATTGAACGGTTTTTGTTCCGTCAAGTTGGCTGCACTTGGTTCTTGTATGGCCTGGGGGCCCACTCAGCAGCCATCTTGATTTATAACAATTGGTAGACAGCGTTTTTCCAGCTTGAAAAAGTTTTTCCAACAACTGATCGGGAAAGCCACTAGTTGTGTGTGGGTTTCCATATGAATAGTGTCTCATGAATGGACTGCCACAGAAGGGAATAGCCTAGAATGCATCCAAACATCCGAAATAGGGACAGTGATGAAGATGAAAAGTAGAATAGATAAAAAAAAGAATAATTGATGATTTTTAATTGATTCGGCTGAATAACTTCAATTTATCAAGACACTATCATTCTTAATTCTATTCCAATAGTTACGAAAGTAATAATTGTTTCAGTTAAGGCTGAGCATCAGCTTAAAAAAAACTTTTTTATGGTGATATTTTTTTAAGTTTTACGATTTGGATACTATCAAGCTATCAAAATGAAAGACTTTTTAGAGGAAAATTTTTTTTTCTTGTTCATTAGTTTTTGAGATATGGGCATCTAAAGTAGAAATTTTCGGGGAAATTAATCTCAAAATTGGTTGCAAATATAATTATGAAATTTTGAGCATACGTGCTTGAAGGTATTGCCTATCACTTGACATAATTAGTTTCTCAAAATAACCAATTTGAAAAAAATATTTTCGAAAATAATTTCTTTAAAAAAATAACTCAATTTTCAATTAAATTGAGAATTTGTTATTTTTCTCAAAAGTTGATACCTTAATACCTTTGGAAAAAGCATGAAAACAGGCACTTCGTAGTTTACTTCTTAGGTCGCTATTTTTAAAGCTAGAAATGTGTGGATGGTCTTAAATTGAAGATAAACATTGCTAGAATGATTGCTGCACCTTATAATTTTATTATCACTTATCAAATTTTTTTGATTGATGGTTAAAATGAGTGAAATTTACATCATGTTCATTGACTTATACCGCCATTTTAAAGATAAAAAATCGAATTTTCAAGGTTATACACACATTCTACAGATCTTTCTGAACAATTTTGTACCATTTTCATACGTATCGATTGGTAAATAGCGTACGAAGGAGTAAACTCGTTTGACCCCCCTTCACCCGCGCACGCAAAAATCATCTCGATTTTATAAATTCAGTCAAAGGTATTAAGGGGCCTTAAATTTTTCTCACATATTAAAAAGATTGTATCCTTTTCAAAAATGCGAAGAATCGTTGTATATTAATGCATCATCCTCTACAGGCACGAAGTTTTGTATTTCCATTCTTGAACAGGACCTGATGGACCTATGGATCCGTTGCTGATTGAGGCTAAAATCATGATCACTGGAAGGGATGAACTGCATCTTCATAATAAACGTACTGTGAGCAAACCTTGCATAATAACGCATGTTGGAAGTACAATAATTGCTGGTACTACATAATCCCTCCTCTTCTCTCCATTGGCCAGCGTACATCTCTTCAGTACCAATCAGTAATATAAGGGAATCTCATTTGAAGACTTGCAAGCTCCTCCCTTATAACAATTTACTCAGTTTTCAAATAACATAAAACAACAGATTACAGAGCATCAGCTTGACAAAAGCCGATTTCCTGTATTGTTATTGGTCAAAGGGTGCCTTAGCTCTCAACTAACAACCCCCCCCTCCGTGTTCTTTATAACCTAACGCTGGTTCATTGATCTATTTGGCTTCGAGCAGAATTCTCAAACAATTGGAAAATTAGTTTGAAAGTGACCGACACCACTAACCGGCGGTCAAATATCAACGACAGAAAAGTTTTTTATTGAATTTTTTAGTCGTCCAAAAGTGCTGACAATTGAGTTTTTTCTCTCTTTGTCACTCTCTCTCTGACACCCTTTACTCATACTCACACACACACTCACTCACTCTCTCTTTCTCACTCCTTCATCCTTCTACCCACTAGCTCCCTCTAATCACTGTCTCTCTCTCTCCCTGTGTTTTCGTTTCGAATTAAATTTGAACACAAGCTTTTCGTTTCTGGCCGTCAAACCCCCCTCTATCATCACCACGATTCTAATTAGCTTTATCAATTACACTTTACACTGTTGAACAAAGCATTCCATGCACATGACCACTCTCTGTCTGGGTTTGACAGCTAGCGGCAGCAGTTGACACACGCTCACCCATACACACATAGCAATAGGGTGAAGAGAAAGAGGAAGAGATAGGGGAAAGAGAAAGAGAAAGGGGAAAAAAGAAAGTGAACTGGAGGAAATGTAAGGAATGAGTTTAACTGAAAATGAGAGAGAATTCCGTTTTACCCTTGAATTAGAATCTATCGTTTCTTCATCACAGTGTGCAGATAGTGGAGAAACGTATTAGAAGCAATCAAGTTATACAAATACACAAAAAATATTCATTCATTGATACAATTACAAGAATTATAGACTAATATTATAATCTGGGAGAGAAAAACTTGGCTGAGCCTGTATTCTTCCGAATTTTGATAAGTAATGCAGTCCAAAACATTAATTCAATATCAAGGTTGCCTATGTGAAATGGTTGCCCTGTGAAATGGTACTGACTCATTTATTCATAACAAAAAATAGAAGTCCCAGATAAAACTGCCCTACACTTTATTACAAGACTGATGTTTAGACATAGGACTAAAGTTCCATTAAATAGGCCATGATGAAATAGACAAGTCGATGAAAATCAATAATATATTAATAGTACATTCATTCAACTAAAATGAGTATCTTTGTGTTTTCAAGATGAATGATGTTGAATAAATTGAGTCAAACAATACTTTTTTAATATGATTTTCTGTCATACCTCAGAGAAGGGAATTATGCCTGCCAGTTAGTGATCTAAAATTGAGAGAACTCCTATTATTAGACACTCATCATTAGCTAGTTTGCAATAATCTCTATCCATTTAATTAGATTTTGAGGTGGAAAATTGGAAACAAATTCCATTAAGCGTGAAATGAACTTTTAAATTAATTTTTTCTACGAACAAGTCAATTTTCTATTATGTGGAAGCGATAAGAAAATTGTATAAAAAGTAGATCTAGATGAATTTCTGCATACTTGCTGAGTTCAGTCAGTTTTTCAACTATTCACTTTCAGAAATCAGTGTATAATCTGAAGTTTCAATAATGTCGCCTAAAATGTTATTTTTGGTAAGTTCTGAACCAAATATTGACATAATTTCAATTTCACTATTATTATTGATTGAAACTAGGTTTGGAATTTTTCAACTTGGATGTTACAGGGCTCAAATGTTTTTTGTCAGTGCTAAGATAGCTTTTAAAAATCTAGTCAACAAATATTATTTTGTAATTTTCTACTTTTGGTCAATTTTTATCACGTTTTCATAGAATGGAGTTATTATCAATTTGATAGTAAATTAATGAAACCTACAAATCAAGTCCAGAATTAATATTGAATGCCCAACAGTTTGCAAGTTCATCAAATGCTGTATGCTAGATTCCATCAATGCTAATTTGCTGATATTCAAGCATTTTCTTGTGCTTTCACATGATTTCAGCGAGCTAGTCTAGGTTTCGATTATACAGAATGTTTCAGAACTCCCTACCAATACTCTAGGGCATTGTTCCTGGGTGGAAACCATATCTAAATATCATATTTAAATTGTCCAGAAGTGCTCAGTTACTCACACAGCTGCCATTTTGTTTTTTTCACTTAATCTCAATAATGGTAAAACATATGGAATTGAAACTTTGCACCAACATTTATGACAACTGGACAAAGCTACAAAAAAATTATGACAATTTTCCAAATCCATAAAACAAAATGGCGGCCATTTAAAATTTTGTTTCTTGAATAACTCGGAAACCGTAGATATTACGAAAATTTCACAAGAATAACTCTCTTTTAGTAAATTCAATTACAAATCGATTTGTCAAGATTGGACCAATACTGACTGGGATATGGCAGCTTTAGTGATAGGAGACCGCTGGAGGCTGGTTGCAGTGCATCCTGGGCTTGCGGCTGAAGTCTGCTACAACAATGCAACAGTCTCCGTCTGCTTTGCATGTTATTTTAAAGCGATTTGAGATTATTTTGTGTGAATTTTAAAGACAGTAAAAAAGGATGCATTTAACCTCCAGCGGTCACCTATCACTAAAGCTGCCATATCTCAGTCAATATTGGTCCCATCTTAACAAATAAGGTTTCAATCGATTTGTAATTGTTGTATCATTTATATATAAATCCAATCAATCAATAAGTATATTGATTGAAGCAAGCAGGACTATTCCACATATCTGTCATATCAGTGCAGTCTCCATTCATTTCGGTTCAGTTTCATTTCTATTTCAACCGCAACAGGAATTTTCAATCAGCTGCCCATCATTTTCTTTCAGTCAGCACTTTCCGCCAAATTTTTTAGTCAGTCGTCTGCACTTAGAAAATATATACTTATTCATTGATTGGATTTAAATATAAATGATTATCCTATTATGATTATCCCTGATTATCCTCCAAATTATCCTAAATCGACTATCAAGTTCTTTTCAGTCAGTTGTCTGTATATAGCAGGATCCATGTAACTTGTCATAAAACATATGATCGACGAGCATATGATCACAATACTTAACCTACAAATGCTGAATCTCGCAGATTATTGAAAAGGTCTTTTAAAAAGTTATTCTTTGAAAGGTCTTCTATAAAAAGGCCTTTTAAAGACTTTAAAGGTCTTTAAGACTATCAAGCCTTTTGATTATTGTGTCGAAATCACTGTTTAATTATTACTGGATCAGCTGATTTATGACAAGTTAATTGGATCCTGCTATACTATACTACAATACTGGAAAACAGCTGACTGGAAATTCACTTTGTGTTTGCAATGGAAATGAATCTGAACCGAAATGAATAGAGACTGCACTGATGTGAGGGAATACTCTTTTACAAATTTCAATTACAACAGAATATGTATTTTTTACAGATTAATATCATATTGATATTGGGAATCACTTTTCTGCCGTTGACAGTCTCCAATCCTCTCGAAAAAGGAAATGCGCCATCACTAAGTCATTTTTTAACTAAGATGAAAGACATAAGAACAGAACTTGAAGATGAGATCCATAAAATGCACAAAGAAGCTGCAGCTAAAGTCGGAGAAATGGAAAAAGCTGCTTTAGCAAATATCAAAGAAATGAACGATAAAATAAAAGAAGGAGTGAAAGAGGGAGGTGGCTTAATAACTAAGCCTCTTCAATGGTTGCAATGAACAAATTCAACATTTAAATGGATTATTGTAAGGAGGAGAAGTCAAATAGTTTTTGAAGAAATGAAGAATAAATTTAAACCAACCAGTTCTGGTTCAGGTTCTTTAACTAAGAGTAATTCATTGTTGAGTGCTCTATAACTGCAAATATAAATATAACTGAATAGCTAAAATAGATTTTTAATATTATTTTCTGATAATCCAACCCAATCATTCATTACTAAATAAAGAATAAAGAGAGAATTATAGATGAATAGAATGAAGTTTAATCCATGCAATAAGAACGAAATTTCATATGACATGAATAAAATTTTATTATTATGTGATTGAATATTTTATAATATGAAATTATATAATTCATACATCTAATGAATAATAATTATTGAATTCATACATATATAACGAGTTTACCCCGTGCAGCGCAATGCGCTGCTTGCTCAATACTGTATCGTTTTAGAATACAGTATCATGGATTTTAATAATTAATTGCTCGAAATTCCTAATTAATGCCATATACAGATTTGTTTCAGTGTATGTTATTCACTCGAAATCACACTAATATATTTTACTGATCCAAGTTTTACCAGTCACTTCATGCAAATTAGAACCGCTAATGTCAATATGTCATACAAATTATTCAAAACTTCATCTTGCATAGAGACTAAAAATTTTACAACAGGCATAGGGGTTAAAATTTAAAGATTAATCAATCTTTTAAAGTTATAATGCTATTCATCTACTAATAAACTTGAGTTTACTGAAACATTGACTTACGTTATTATAGTCTGGCAACAGACAAAAGAGCCTCCAAAATAAGAACTCTACTGCGCAGAGAGAGCGCACGTTATGCAATGCAGCAGTTTATCTCACTCGCTCACTAGAGTAGTGGTACTATGTGATACTGTATCACTTAAGTGATACGATGCGCGAAGGTTCCTTTGTCTGTTGCCAGACTGTAATTCCCGGTTTCTTTCCAAATCTTTATTCACATGAAATGTATTCTTTTCGTTCAAATTTAATCATTTCCCATTTCACCCACCATAAGTTATATTTCGACTTATGTATGTTTAATGAAGTATACGATCATATTATTTCCTTCCTCATCTGAAATTTCACGTGTATTCATTGCAAACATGGTTTGTTTTGGTTTTGTGACCAAGCTGTCCAAGTTGCAAGGTTATTAGATAGCTCTATCTAGTGTCATTTTCACAAACTAACTTGAGGGTTTTAATAATTTATGCCAACGGATAGTGTCACTGGAAACTTTTCCCTTTTTTAACAGATGATATCTACCATTTAAAACAATTATTTTTGGGAAACAAATAAAGCCTGCGAAGCTTCGATTCTTTATCTATCTTTTGGCGCAAACCGCATCAAAATCGATTCAGCCAATCTTCTCCACAAACTTTCCAAAGTTGGACACTGAGGACACAAAATTCTTTTGATTATTATATAAGATGTTCAGTTCACGACAAATAGCTTGAAGAATGGCCGTATTCAGATGGTATAGTCAGCGACCAAATAATACAAATAGACGGAGCACTCAGGCGCCTAAACCCAAGGAAGATGGCGGCGGTTTACATAGTGGTTTACATAGGAGAGAGGTCAAGCGATCGGCCCGCAGTTGTATGTGGATCAGCTGAGTGGACCGCCATCTTCCTTGGGCTTAGGCGACAGAATTGCCTTCATCACCCATAATGTATAGATGCGCCAAAATTTCTTGGCACTTGGCAGCTGTCTACTACTAACTGCATTAAAAACATTGGCTGATGCTATAAATCTCTAAATCCTTTAGTGGGCTCGTACACCGAAGCAATAAGCAACAAGCAATAAGCAACATATGGATCATATGATCGTCTACTCTATAGAAACAAATAGTCCAATGCACACCAAAAGCAGCTGTTTCAGTGTGCATTGAACTATTTGTTTCTATAGAGTAGACGATCATATTATGATCCATATGTTGCTTATTGCTGCTGCTTTATGCTTATGCTCGTGATTATGATGAATATTATTTCGAATTGCATGTAGTAAGCCATTGAGAAACGTACCCGCACTACCCTCGCCGGCTCCAAGAACCGTCGAGCTAAGTTCCAAGAATTTTCCGTCTATTTGTACTATGTGTCGCTATTATAGTGCTATAATAGAGAATGCAAAGTCTATTCAGTTGACTGAATATAGAAATGCTACAGATTGGCCAAAACTTCTTGGCTCCCGGATGGCTGGCTACTACAGTACCACAGAATAACGATGGATATATTGTATAATTTTTCTATGCTACTTCCATTCTCTATGCTCTATGGCTACTACCATTGATTATTAACTTACACTACTAGGTTAAACGAGAAAGAAATACGTAATACGAGAATGCATTGACTATTAACCTAATAGGATAGGTTTTAATAGTCAAAGTACCACTACCAACTGCATTGCCATCTCTACTTCATTGGATCAAAATTATTTCGTGGGTAATGAGTGATGATGAGATACTACTTCAGTGGTAACGTCTCCGAAAGACGGGAAAATTTTTTGGTACTTTACGTGTAAAACCGTTGGTTTTAGACGGGTAAACAAGGAAGCTGGGCTCCTGCCGGATAAAAGGGATTTGCCTAGTTACTGTGCTTCTACTGTAACCCCTGATAATCCGACAGTGGTCTCATCAGACGCTGCCAACTCTTGGCCAACAACCAAAAACACACAGACGCCCACTAAATCCATTCAACCCTCCTATAATAATAGGCCAAAATGAATAAACAGACTTGACAAAACCAAATATCGAGATACCGGTTTCGGTTGTTACACCTACTATCAATCTCTGGTAAACTCCAGAGTTTACCTTATAAAGTCTTTCTATTCATTATGGATAACTATCACAATATCACCTTCACTACTAGGCCTACATAAAACGTCGAAATTTTCTTTTTTATTACATTTTGGTTCCTTGAATGAAGTAAAACTTATTCGATTTCACGGATTCGTTAGGAGTCCCATCATTGTTTTGATTGATTCTGATTTGATTTGGTAGGGGAGCGAGGGAGAGGGTTGAGTTTTTGAGTGGGTGTAGAGCGGATAACTAAAAAGCATTACTGTAGTTTAAAATTAAAATATTAGCATATTGTTCGAAAATTTTGTTTGAGTAGTATCCTTCTTGTATCACCAAATATAGAGTTTTAAAATTAATAATAGTTGAGACTAGTTGAGAATTTAATGATAAAAGGGAAACATTCACAACCTCCAAACATGTTTTGATAAAAACGAATGATAAGTGATTCAAAGTTTGAGTGATGGAAATAAAACTGAAACTAAAACTAGAAAATGAAAACTGAAAATTGAACTGACAACTGGTCGCTAGGAGCTGAAAACTGAGATCTCAACCTAATTGGAAAACATAAACCTTCTTTGGATCAATATTAATAGTAGTCGAAGATTCCCAACAATAAACTAATTCGTTAAAGTAGCCTTCACATTCAAGATAATCAGAAAATTTTTAAAAAGTAACAAACTTCACCCTTCATGGTGAAAGTAACCCAAGATTTGATTCGTTGTTGTAGCTTTTGAGGCCCGTAAGACTAGATTAACTAATCAACTCGAAATATTTCGAGATGAAACGACTATAACTTTATTAATTATACTATTGTAATAAAGTGATCATTGAAACTTTCGATAGCCACAGAAGATCGAGTTCTGCGGGTATAATCTGTAAATCTTTCATCTCTTCAAAATTCTTGAGAAAAGTCTTAAGAAACTTTTCTTTTCTTGCTCGACAAACGAACGGCTGGAAAAGAAAAACAATGTATTTTCTTCTCAGAGTGGAAAAATTCGACTCTCAACTCAAGGAAAAATTAATGAGCTTATCTTCCTTGTTTTGAGATTGTAGCCCTGGAAGAAAGCAGAGTGGACGGCTTCTGTTAGCATATTGAAAATGAAAGTGAAATGATCGAGAAAAGTTGAAGAAGAAGAAGAAGAAGAAGAAGAAGAAGAAGAAGAAGAAGAAGAAGAAGAAGAAGAAGAAGAAGAAGAAGAAGAAGAAGAAGAAGAAGAAGAAGAAGAAGAAGAAGAAGAAGAAGAAGAAGAAGAAGAAGAAGAAGAAGAAGAAGAAGAAGAAGAAGAAGAAGAAGAAGAAGAAGAAGAAGAAGAAGAAGAAGAAGAAGAAGAAGAAGAAGAAGAAGAAGAAGAAGAAGAAGAAGAAGAAGAAGAAGAAGAAGAAGAAGAAGAAGAAGAAGAAGAAGAAGAAGAAGAAGAAGAAGAAGAAGAAGAAGAAGAAGAAGAAGAAGAAGAAGAAGAAGAGAAGAAGAAGAAGAAGATGAAGAAGAAGGGAGAGAAGTAGCAAGGAAAGAAGAGAGTGGGGATAAAAATACTGATAAAAGAGAAACTAATTTCATTCCAAACAAGAGCGTTTCTTGTTTATTAACAGTAACAAGCTTATCGGTCTACTAGAAAACAAAATTCGATATTTAATATCAAGTTTGAACAGAGAAATTAACTTTATTTATGTTCTGGCATGTGTCTCCCAGAAACAATGAGAATATTATATAATTTCAATGTTGTAAATTCATCCCACCATTAATATTTCAATACATGTCACTAAAATATTGAATATAGATACATCATGACTAGTAATCTATTGCAAAATGATATCCCAGTCTATCATCTGAAGAAAAAAAACCCCTATAACTTTACACATTGAACGAATCGATAAAAAAGGATACTACTTTTTCAAAGTCTTGGGAAATTTATGAAGTGAAATCGTAGTAATTCATGTTGAAAAAAGACTTAAAGTTGTCACAACCACAACGTTTATTAGAATATCGAGATACCGGTTCCGCATGTTACACCATTATCAACCTCTGGTAAACTTAAACCTGAAGATCAGCAGAATATATACTATCACAGAATACAGAAGCACAGAATAATGATTAATGGTTATATACTGTCGTGGTACATGTTATTCTCTATGAACATGTTATTCTATAGTTCCTCTATGATTCTATAGAGCGATTGGTAGTTGAATATCAAGTTGAACGGCTGTCATTGGCCTAGACAAGCCACTCCCACTGTGGGCGGGACAAACGAACGTCATCAGCAATGGCGATTCATACAGAAAACATAGAAATAAGAATCAATATACAAGTTACATAATATGGAAGAAATGAAAGTGCCTGAAGATACAATGTAGGATAAAAACTAACAAGACAAATACCGTACACAAAGAGAAACTAAAACACATGAAGGATTGATGATAATATTTTCATTGTATAAAGTAATAGAGGGTTGAAATAAAAGGGGTGAAAACTATAAAACTCATGAAGAACTAATGATAATATATTATTGTAAAAAGTAGAGGGTAAAATGGAAAATAGTTTAAATAAAAGAAGTAGTGGATAGAGAGGAGAGGGTAGAGTAAAAGTTGAAGTGATAGGAGTTTCATTTTATACAATGAACATTGTTTTCACCTGAAAGTGTCACAAGTATTTTCACTAAAATCAATCACGATACTTCAAACCTTTCCTCATTACAGTGAAAAATGAATGTCTGACACAAAGATAGAGATTTGAAAAGAGAAGGAAACTCTCAAAAGAAATTGCGAGGAAGTGAGTGAGAGACAATGAGTGAGTCACAGACTAGTCAGAATGGGTAAAATCTCCCCATTACTGTCACACAGCCCTGGTATTAATTTTTTCGAAATTAGCATTGTTCGATTTATTCCTTTGTTGGGTTTCCACTCTTTCTCCCACTCTTCTCACCATCCCCCACCCCCGGCTGGCCACGAACTCAAAAAGGGTTGTATTAGCTATTAGCGCTACACTCTATTATGAAGGGCTCATACCAGCAGAAAGGGCTCACTATAAAGACCACCTGCAATTCATGCATGTATGCCATAGAAGAACTATGCGGCCCACTCTCTGTCACTGGGGGTTTCTCTCTAAAACACTCTCTCTTTCTCTCTCTGGTTTCTCCTCTCTAGAAGGGAATTAAAGAGCATTATTACTCTCTAAAAGGCCTAATAATGACCCTTTCAACGACTGCAGTGCAGCCATCAAATTAATACAGTGTTAATAGCACTCTCATTACTATTGGCAAAAAACAAGGAGGAATGATATGCATATTATTGTGCTCTGAGGTATTGTTGAATGGGTAAGGTGAAGTTTATGCTGATGTGTAGGCAGCCAAATTGAAATTAATCTATAGATTCTACTTTAATGGAATATTTTTCGATCGTAGGCAGTGAAATTTGAATTTATTTACTGAAGTTTGTCTTCTCTGCTGATAGCATTTTTAATTTATGACCTTTTTATGATATTTTTAATTTATGATAAGAGGATTCAACAGAAACACGGCAATAGTTTACTAATATTACAATACGATTCAACATTGCTATAAAAACTCTTAGGGCCGGTTCATGAGCTCGGGATTTAGCCAAGTCCTAGACTAAAACGGGTGGCTATCGTAGCATCGACAAACGTTTGTCTCGACAGGTTAGTGGGTTAGCAGCATAGAGAGCCCTTAGTACATAGTGTCGAGGCTAACGTTTGTCGATGCTACGCTGGCCACCCGTTTTAGTCTAGGACTTGGCTAAATCCCGAGCTCATGAACCGGCACATACTGTATTATAAGATTTGCACAGAATAATATGGTTCATTTAATTATGATATCTAGCTAAATCTAGATGTTGTCACAAACACATTTTATCTAAACAACAAGAGACTATCATAAGTATAGTATCATAGACTAATATGAATGGTTATCTCTGATAGTAGTATGTTTAGGTTGTTTTCATGCAACAGAACTACTCATGGCTTTGAAAATTTGGGTATCCATCAACTGCTTTCATGAAATTTTTCGTTTTCAACATTGGAAATTGCTACTTGTTTTAAACATTGTTACATGAATGTACATTGAAGTAAAATATGGACCTGTAAGGCTAGGCGTACACCGGTTAGTCAAGACAAGACAAGACAAGATTAGTCACGTTTAGTCACAGTACTTCACATAGTTGCTTATGAAGCAACACACACCGATTAGTCATTGCATCAGTGTGTGCTGCTTCATAAGCAACTATGTGAATTACTGTGACTAAACGTGACTAATCACGTCTTGTCTTGTCTTTACTAACCGGTGTACGCCTAGCCTTAGATTGTCTAGCCTATTTGGGAGCTTTCGCAGTGGTTTCTTCAGCGTTCATTATTCACTGAGTCATCAGAAATTCATTAATTTTGTTGAAATTGTTGCGAGTGGAGACCAATTTGTTGGGCGTGAAATGAGTGCTCAACGTAAGGGGGCGCCCAAGACAGTTTTCTCAATAAATCATCATTTTCGAAAAGGGGATGAACTGGAATTCTGGGGAAGGGAGGGGGTTGACAATGAACAGTTGGGGAGACGTGAGCCGAACTAACCCCTAAATACCGTTGTACAGGCATCGCCATAAGATGATTACTAACTATAGAAAGGAAAGAGACGAGAATGTGCAGATCAAGAAGAAGAATGAATAGGAAATTAAAGAAAGAATCTATGTTGAGGGAAGGAAGAAATTGAAAATTATTGTTAAAGGGAATATTCTGTACTATCTATTTTCAGCTTATCACAAATAAGTTTGAATTGATTTTCTAGATAAATTTTGATCAACAAGTTACATCACTTGGAGCAATATAATTTACCCGGTGGTATCCAAACTCAACAGCTCAAGCCATATCATCTTTTCTCAATAAGTTGGCAACGAAGCTTTGGTAAAATCTTCACATTGACTTATCTTTCTCGATTTTACAGTTTCAGCTAGAATTCTGGTAGAATTCTAAAGGATAGAACAGATAGTTCCGAATTAGAAGACTGGTTCAATAGTGTGATACTGATGTCCAGATATCATCAGATATAAATATACTATCCAGATAATTGCCTGATATTACCAAAAATAGTTGTATCCTACACAGAAAAATAAATTGAACGAGTGATATTGAACTGATTTCAAAATTCAAACTTGTTTGACTTTTCAAATTTCCACTTCCTTCGAGAACAAAAGTGATGGGTGATGAGTGATTACAGTTCGAGTGGTGGGGAGTGATTCCGTAAGATGATAATATGACATAACTTGGTTAATGTTAATTACGTAATTTTGCAAATTATGTTAATTAAAAGAAGAGTAGTTGTGGGCAGGAGCCTGTTCTTCTATCCTATGTAGCCTACATAACTGAATAACTGATCACATGACCTGAAACAATTCCAGTTACTTCGAAGATGCCTAAAATTTACCGAAGCATTGTTTTGGTGTGCTTCAGCTGAAATCAACCGATGTTTGCATTTACCAATAATATGGGAATTCACCAATAGTTTTTATCAATTTAGTACGAGTATTTTACGAGTATTAATAGGAATTCTAGAGTCAATCCAGAGAGAGTACAAGTAAAGAAATAGAGAATAGAAGTTCTTATTCAATACTCTCTGAATCAATCACACGACCGTTTAGAATGATTTGGAACAGGTGCTGGGGAACGAGCTCACCAATCCAACCAGAGGATTATCGCTCACAAGAATGCAGATCATGGTGATTCAGTGACCAATAAATATTATTTAGCGAAAGACGGTATTCACCGCAGCCGCCACAGTGCATAGAATGTGGGGATTTTCGTGATAATAAGGAAGGCTCATTCTCCCGCTGTTTCGCTATATTCTTCATGGCAGCATTCTCATTCGGCTTGCTCTCTTTTTCATTATTTTTATCTAGCCATTGATTGATTGATTGTTGCATGCGATCTTGTGGTAGGACTCTCTAGGCGATGTATCGTGAGGGCTGGGAAAGAGAGAAAGAGAGAAGATTAGTGGGAAGAGATGTAGTAGAAAGAGAAGATAAAGGATATTATAGGAATAATAACGATAAGAAGAAAAATAAGAAGAAGGAGGGAGGAAGAAGAAGAGGAAGAAAAATAAGAAGAAGGAGTGAGGAAGAAGAAGAAGAAGATGAAGAAGAAGAAGAAGAAGAAGAAGAAGAAGAAGAAGAAGAAGAAGAAGAAGGAAGAAGAGATGAAGAAGAAGAGGAAGGAGAAGAAGAAGAAGAAGAGAAGAAGAAGAAGAAGAAGAAGAAGAAGAAGAAGAAGAAGAAGAGAAGATGATGAAGAGAAGAAGAGAGAGAAAGAAGAAGAAGAAGGAAGAAGAAGAAGAAGAGAAGAAGAAGAAGAAGAAGAAGAAGAAGAAGAAGAAGGAGAAGAAGAAGAAGAGAACAAGAACAAGAACAAGAACAAGAACAAGAACAAGAAGAACAAGAAGAAGAAGAAGAAACTGGAAGGAGCAACAGATTCTAGATGCGTGCTCTAGCATGTTCATGGCAGATTTCAAACATGGTCTTTTCTTCAAACTACTGAATCTGATCATTAAAAGATGATGAACAACAATAGGAGAAAGATCGGAGACAAGAAAAGAGGGGACAAATTTGTTAAAATAGAGCTAAATATTGATATGAGAACTGAATAAAATGGATGAGATGGATTATGACATACATTTTTGTTTTGCTACGGATGATGCCCAACATGAGTATAATAACGCACTTGTGCGTTGGTAATAAGGTGAAGGATGATACGGGGAAAATGGCAGAAGGAACGGGAATCGAACCTGGTGCAGTATAGCAGACTGGATGTGTGTTGCTCCAGTCCAATAGGCTACGACGGTCCGTCAAATATTATACAAATAAAAATTGTATACAAGATAGAATAAAATACAGTATGTCATCATATATATTCAATATCTTAAATATCTACATTCCCCGACTATTATTCTAAAGGATGAGATGTAGGTTTGTTAAATTTTAAGTTTCCCTCACACTCTCTGGTCCCACTTGAAGCCACTCGATGAAATAATCAAATTGAATAGATCATTGGTTCTTTTCTTTTACATCATTTTTTTGCTGGGGATGATGCCCACATAAGCTCTAGGCTTGTGCGTGGGTAATGCGAAGGATGATGATGGGAGATGAATGGACCTACAGCTTTAGGTGGGTTCCGAACCACCGGGAAGCGATTTAGAAGCTCATAAATCTTTGTATTTAGAAGAGCCGGTCACCGTTACAACAGGAGTGGTAGTCGCCGTCTCTTATCTAATCTCACCGATTAGACTCACCTGCTAACACTGAGACAAGCGCTTCCCTTCATTATTTTAAATCATGGCTTTTTTCCCAAGAATAAATAAATTTCTATCTATCTCAGTAACTGGAATATTCTGTCAAATATGATAGGTTGAGAGACAGACTTCTTGCAATTGAATCAATGATTACAGGAATCACCAACAGTGAATTTTCCAATGTTTCGTCGCTGGTATAGCAGGATCCAATTAACTTGTCATGAATCAGCTGATCCAGTAATAATTAAACAGTGATTTCGACACAATAATCAAAAGGCTTGAAAGTCTTAAAGACCTTTAAAGTCTTTGAAAGACATTTTCAATAATCTGCGAGATTCAGCATTTGTAGGTTAAGTATTGTGATCATATGCTCGTCGATCATATGTTTTATGACAAGTTAAATGGATCCTGCTATATCGAAAAATGTTGGCCTGGAGTCTTCTGTGACTAACACAACCATTATTCTGGATAAATAGTTTGAGGGCAATACGTCACACGGTTTGGTTTGAATTAAATGGCTGAGTGTCCTGCAAAATAGAATTGGGGCTGGACCCACCCTCAACCCTTTGACAGGGGAGAGAAACGTTAAGGCGGGGTGCACGCGGTTGACAGTTCTCGGTGACAGCCGTCACAGCGCCCCGTTTAATCTATTAACATTGATTAAAATAGAAGCTGTTGCTTGCTGCAATAAGGCGGCTGATTTGGGGCGTATGAGGGCGCACAAACAATAGAACTCAGTAAGCGGATAAAAGTGGTACAGGGCAGATAGGAGAAGTGAGAGAGACAGAGTGAGAAAGTGAGATAAAGAAGAAGAAGGAGAAGAAAAAGGGAAATAAGACGAGGATACAAGGAGAAGAAGAAGAAGAGGGGGAAGAAAAAGGAGAAGAATAGAAGAATAAAATCAACAAGTAGTAAAAAAGAATGAGAAGTCGAGAAAGAAATGGGAGGGAAAGAAAAAGGAGAATGAAAAATAAGAACAAAAAGAAAACAAGAAGAAGAAAAATAGAATGTGGAGTCAAAGAAAAAGAAGGAGGGAAAGAAAAAGTAGAAGAAGAGAAGAATTGAAACAGAAAAAAAGACAAAAAGAAGAAAAAAGGAAAAAAAAAAGATTAAAAAGAATAAGGAAAAGTTGAAGGAAAAGGAGACAAGACGAAAGAGAACAAGGAAAAAGGAGAAGAATAATGGAGAAAAGAGAGAAATAGAAATGGGGAAGATTAAAATAGAAGAAGACGAAGAAGAAGAAGAAGAAGAAGAAGAAGAAGAAGAAGAAGAAGAAGAAGAAGAAGAAGAAGAAAGAAGAAGAAGAAGAAGAAGAAGAAGAAGAAGAAGAAAAAGAAGGAGAAGAAGAAGAAGAACGGGAAGAAGAAAAAGAAAAAAGAAGAAAAGTTGAAAGAAAGTTGATGTGATGTGGTGGAGGATAGAAGAGTACCGTACTAGGATAAGAATGTAAGGGCAGGGGGGGGGGATGAACAAGGTGGAGTAGAAGTATTAGGATGGGAGCGGATAAGAAGGAGGGGGTTGAGAAAGTAAGGAATGAAAGAAGTGAAAGTGAAAGAAGAGGAATAGGGGTAGGTTGAGGAGGAGATGAGGAGTAGGTTGAGGAGGAGGAGGAGGAGAAGGTATAGAAGGGGATGGAAAACAGATTGAAAAGCTCTTGCTAATCCGACAACCATGACGCACACTGACTGACTGACTGACTGACACGTCATTCCTTCAATTACTTTTCTCATTTCTCCCTTTTTCAATCTTTCTTCTTTCTTCGATTCTAGTCCAGATATGTGCGTTCTTTGTTGTTTGAACTCGACACATTATTTCAATTTGTTTATGTAGGAAGTCTCATGTAGTTATGACTTATTTCTATTTTCCTATTCATCTCCTTCCATTTCCTATATTTATTCATACCTATTCATGTTTTTTGCCTATCCATTTTCAATTCAGTATCTATTTATTTATCCTCTTTTTCAGTTCCCTCTATTCTCCTTTAATTTACTTCTTTTCCCACTCATTCATTCTCTTTGTATTTTAACTTCGACTTGAATTTCTTGCAGCCTTGTTTCAAGACTGAGTATCACCATAGAGAAAGCATAGCGCCAAGTAGATGACTCATGGGATAGGGAACGCGCTATGCTTTCTCTATGATGTTACTAAGTCAACTAAGTTGAAGGAATGTCTTCAGAATAATCATATTCGTTGAGTCAAATATTCAGTGTTGTCAATGAATCAAGATCAAATACTAGAAACTAGTATTAACAGAAACTACTGAATTACAGTTATTCAATTATAGTAGTGAAAAGATAATCAATATAAGTTGCTGAATATTTCGAATCCAATAAATGTTGAGAACAAATACTTGAATGTAATAAATATTAATGTTAATGTTAACATCAATATTTTAATGTTAATGAATGGACAAAGCCAGTCGAGCCTGCAATTGCTCCAATTCACCGAGGGAGTTATTTCTATTATCTTTCTCTCTTTCTTTATTTAGTGAAACAGATCTCCTCTTCTTTCAAATCAAAAAGTCAGAGTATCGAAGTTTTAATAAAAAAACGTACTATCAAAGTTTTCAAAAAACTATCAGTTCTTTATTCATTTCCTTTAAAACTTTGGTTATAACAGATCAATGTACAATGTACTTTATAACAGGATTGAAGATTTTCTATCAACTTGATGAAAGAAACCCAGAATTAGTTTTCTAACAAACTAAAGTATAATTTTTCTCATTCCACTGATTTTGACCATTGCTATCGCAATTGCTGTAATAGAAAGATGGAACTGATGAATGGAGAAGAAAAAAAGAGAACTAGGAACGTGAAGACAGAAACAAGAGAAGAAACTGTAGAAGAGATTAGGAACTAAGGATGGAGGAGGAGGAGGAGGAGGAGGAGGAGGAGGAGGAGGAGGAGGAGGAGGAGGGAGGAGGAGGAGAGGAGGGAGGAGGAGGGTGTAGAGAGATCAAGAAAAGAGAATGTATTGCGATTGAAAGCAGCTGGAACTAAAGCTTTCCAAATGATGAAAAATCCAGATTTATTCTGAAAGATGTCTAGACGTATAATAATAAAACTGAAGGACAAAATATTTTGTGATGTCTTGGAGTAGAAGAGAAAAGAGAATAGGTTCAAACAGAAAAGAGAATGAGAGGAAAGACAATATAAAACACTCGTATTTTGCAACAAGAGCTGTTCTCGTTCTAGTTTTCTTGAGCAATTGTTTTCTGATACTCGGAATAAGTTTGGTGAACGACAAACTATGAAGTTGGAATCTCTGATGGAACACAGAATATTGTCAAGACTGAGAATAGTATTTTGTTAGTATTGTATATTCAATGCATGAATAAGTTGATGGATAAGTGATTCAATTGTAGGGAGAGTATTATCATAGAAAAACAATATTAAAGTATGTTGAATTTTATTTTATCAAGTAGAGTGAAAATAAATCTGTTAGAAGATCATAAATTCCTAATTATTAAAGAATTAAAAATTGAGATTTATTGAGAAAAACAGAGTATATTACATGTCAATACTAATAACAACAATAGAAAAAGACATCGATTCAACACTATAAACAAAATACAAACTCAAATAATGACATAATATTACTTGAGAATTAATAATAAATAAAATCACAGTTTTCCCTGCCCCCCTATGAAGGCTTTCGTCTGGGTACAGGGTCTGTGTCTCACAAATCAACAAATTGATTAATTTTATAAATTCCTTTCTTCATGAGTAGTAGAATGCCTCAATTCTACTACCAATTCTAGTTCTGATTGGAAATCTTGAGGAAACAGGAAAAAATTGAACAGATTTCCATTCAAATTCATTTTCAATTGAATTTTCCGAGGTGTAAAAACTCGGCTCTCCAGTTTTTGTAAGCTGGAAGATTGCTACTCAGTACAGTCTCTCCACTCTGCTAAGGCCTCTGGATTGACAATGGAATTCTGATCTGAAACTCAGGACACGTTCTTACAAGTATCCATCCATTATGATGCAGCCATATCGGTGTTGTCTTTTATTTTATTTTATTTTTTGTCTTTTTGGATTGTATTTTATATTGGATTAAATATTCAATCTATATAGGTTGTGAATATTATAGTGAACATATAGTTGTGTAAAGTTTTGTGTCATCTATATAGTTTCAACTATATAAGTTGTGATTAGTTTTGATGACAATAATTCATTTCCAGTCCAGTAGCCACAAAGAGCCATATTGATTGGACATAAATGAATGTGAGAATAAAAGGTGAAATCAATTTTCACAGAGAATCGAACATCATCATCCAAATAATTTGAAATAGCTTTTCGAGTCCTCGTTTCGAATGACTAGTTTTAAAAAATTATCTTCTAAAAACTCACCTTTACATAGTTTTCAAAATCAATTTTTATCGTTTTTATTCATGATTGTTATTTCAATTATTTAAGTTTTGTATTTGAAAATCCATTGGAGAGCTCCGAAGTGTGTTGTTCTGCCCTGCTAAACTCAAGGGTGATAACTACTTTGAGGTTGAGATAATACTCTCATTGGATTCTAGGCATTTCGAGTCTGAATCAGAATCCTGCGTCCATTGCTGTTGTGATTATTCGAGAGTGGAGTTATAAACACAGATTTTAAGGTACTCCTTTTCTTGACCATTGACCAACCTTCAAATAGCGTTTGCCGCTCCACTAACTATTGAGAAGGAAGGAATTAGTCAACTAAATATTTCCTTCCTTCTCTATGCTATTTCCAATGTGTGAGCAAAACATAGCTCACGTACACATCACGTCTATTCCGAGTGTAGGACGTGATTGAGCCCCCTCTGAAAAAAGTCACCCTTCCCCCTTTAAAAAAGAGTAAAAAACATTTGTACTTGTCACGTCACTACTCCTACTTGTGACTGACTCAAATCAGAATGGAATTTGCAAAAACTCAGTGCAGGAGAAAAAAGAGGGTGCGATTTCGGGGAACGACTTTTCCTGCGTTTCACGTTTTTATCGCGCGTTTTTACTGTTTGTTCTTGGTTGGCGTCGGTTTCGAACGTGTCTGGTAGTTAATTAAACGGGGCGTCGCGACGCTACTGACAATGAATTACGCTGACGTATGCAGCGTCGATCCAGCACGCGACAAAAACGTACAGTTAGGGTCTGACTTCACAATTTTCACAAAGAATAAATGTTTTCCTATTTAAAAATTGTGTATTAATTTGTGATTAATTCAACTATAATGCTACTGTATCTCCGAATTACTAGTTTGAAAAATGATCTTCTAAAAACTTATATTTTCATGCTTTTTCAAAATTATTTCAAAAGGATTCTCTTTCCATCCATTCATTCTTGATTTAGAAATTCCTAATAAAAAATACATAAAACCTCAAGTTTCTCATTGCTTGTGTATTACAATATGAATTGAATCAAAACAACTCAATTCTCAAGTGCATAACCCAGCAACTACTGCCACCTACTGGCAGAATTCAGAAATGGATACGTTTCGAGTTGTCGACAATCAGGTGAGAGTAGGCGGAGTCTAGAGGTGTGCCAGTAGGCGTGTCACTAATCTCCTTTCGCTTGTGATTGTTTCTTCGTTATTATTCAATTTTATATATTCATTTCTATATTTTCATGGTTGTAATCAAACAATGGATATTCGCTTGAAACTGTGTTGATTATATATTTCGAATTCATTCAATTCAAAATTTATGTTACCAAAACTTAAATTAAGGTTTCTATTCTCAAAAGGATTATTTTGTTTGATATATTGGTCGAAGATTAATTTTTAATGGCCTTTCAAGTCATAAGATACTTATCTCATTCGATATTATTAATTAGATTAATGTAGATAAGTTTTCAATGAGGAAAGAACAGAACTGAAAAAATTGCTGTATGAGAAATATACAGTTTAATCAATCAGATTCATTTAATTTGACGCTTAGCATTAGATAGATAGAGAGATAGTAATTCTTTGCCATCGTACTCTACGGTCATCAGCAACGTCAGAGAATAATATCTCTTCATCTATCTATCAAATGCCAAGCGTCAAATTAAATGAATCTGATTATACTTATGTATGCCCATTACACAGTACTAAAGTGATTACTCCAGCATGAATTTTGCAATCATAAAAATTTCCCCATAAAGTTACATTTGCATCAACGTGTTAGAAATTCAAAATTTCTGCATCCAGCTTCGAAAATTGGCAACCGCCCTACGTTTAACACAAATTTCGACCGAATTTTGACAATTTATTCTGAATGACAATAGCTTGCAGAAATCGTTCACGTAAATTCTGAATACAGAAAATGTTCCTCCTTGAAGGGCTGGCATCCTACTGGTTATGACTTATATTTTTCTTTTTTCTTCTTATTCTTCTCGTTTTCTTTTCCTCCTCTTCTTCTTCCTCCTTACATTTTTCTCCACCTTATTAATTTTCTCTTTCAACCGTACCTGGGGGGTGAGTCTGGGCTAGCCCCAAAAAATCTCGTATTCCGTCGGCGTTCAACTTTCATCATTTTCTCTTCTTCCTCTTCCTCCCCTCTCACTCCCCCACTCTGCCACCTAAGTTTCCCATAAAATTGCTCCGTGGGGGAGGGGGGTGTTAATATTAATGGACACCACAGCACAACACAGTGCGGTGTGTGTAGGCACGAAATGACGGTAATATGACATAGCAGCAACATCCGCGTTCGTTGGGAGGGGGTGTAGAAAGTCTTAGGGGGAGGAAAAATAGGGTGTCCAGCCCCTATTTTGGGGTTCGAGGTGACTAAGAAGATGGTTAACGTCTTTTCAGGACCCTAGACACCAAATTTGGCACTCTTTGTGCATTACAGTTTTACTTTTTGGTAACACTAAGGCGGCTCGCACACCGGAACATTAAGCAACAAGCAACACGCAATAAGCAATATATAATAATAATATAGCAATATAATATATTGCTATATATTATACATAGCATATTGCGTGTTGCTAGTTGTTTGTTGCTTATTGCTCCGGTGTACGAGCCGCCTTGTAGTGCTATCCAGTACTTACAATCGTAGACTAACCATTGAGGGCCGGTTCATGAGCTCGGGATTTAGCAAAGTCCTAGTAGACTAAAACGAGTGGCTACCGTAGCATCGACAAACGTTTGACTCGACAGCTTAGCATAGAGAGCCCTTAGTACATAACGTTTGTCGATGCTACGGTGGCCACCCGATTTAGTCTAGGATTTGGCTAAATCCCGAGCTCATGAACCGGCCCTTACTGTATTTGGATTATCTCTAGTCGATGTTACAGTACTGTAATCTTACTACTTGTTCTATTATTTACTGCACTATACTGTAGTAGGTACAATATTGCTTTACAGAACTGTTGGTACTGTATGTAATAGTTCGAGAATACAAGAATAGAAGACCATAGTACTTTCTTTTAAATTTTCTTAAAAATTTCTTTTTGAATTTGGCGGATGGAGAATGACTGTTATTTAACGTTTCCATGGTAACGGGTGATGTTATGCCCAACTCTGTCCTAACATAACTCTCACTTTCCAAACTAAATTTTCCTGTTTTACAAGCCTTCTAAAACTTCATGAAACAGGCCTAAGATGTTACTTTTATATGTGTATAATCATAATCTACCACTGTTTTTTCAACTCAAATACGGAAGTACAAGATATGATCTCCACCCTATCCAGCCGGCATGAAAGCCTCGGGGAGTAAGAAGAAGTTGTGTCTAAACTTGCGAAATGGGGTTGAACAACGGGATGATTGTAAACTTCCTGTTCCTCTCAGACCTCTTTAGTGGGAGAGGGGTACCCTGAAACTCCCCCACCCCCCTCCGGGAAGGGTTCTGAGGTCGTGAAATGACACGATGAGAGTTCAAAGTTTAGAGAGAGCCGTGTCTGTCAACGTGCAGTCGGCGTCTGTAGAGCACTCTATAGAGTTCATTGTCTATGGTGTTCATTGTCATCATCGTTGTCTGTTAATGTTGTTAGACAAAACTTGCCCGGGGTGGTTTCATGTCTGTTAGTTTAGTTGTGTTGGTGGGCTTGTTCGAACTTCTGCAAGAAAACTGTGACAAAATGATGTAGGCTGACATGAAATTTGTCAAGCTTTTCGAATAATTTTTTAGATCGAAAAAGTAAGATGATCCAAAAATATTCGCATGTAGACAACACAATATTCCTGCATTATTCAAGATAAAATCATAAATATAGTCATAAAATATAGCCCGAAAGAATTCTATAAATTACGAACTTGATAATATTAGTCAACGATATAAGTTAATGCGATTATGATAATGGAAATGTATGCGTATAACAATTGTGAATTGTTTTTGACAATATTGTAAATCACAAAGTATTCTGGCTTGAGAATTTGGCTATCAAAGGCAATTCTATCTATCAATTATTGTAATTAGAATTCTCAAGAAATAGAATTTTCTATGCCTACATGAAGCAGCGAGGTCTGCACTGTCAATACCCGGAGAATGATGTCAAATTATACCCTTCCCGTTCGGAGATTGTTTAGATGTCTTGGAAACTTCATTGGTCGATGTTTTTGAACGAATAGCTTCACGTAGACCAAAGTTTGGTTGAAACATTTTTTACATGACCATTATAGTCTCCATATATTTCCCCTGCCCATAGACTCTGGATATGCAGAATTATCAACATGCTATGCATGTCTAGTGAATGGGTGAGTTAGTGTCAGCTCAATCTGAAGCATTTTTATAAAAATTTGACCGAAATAGGTCATGCTGACTCTGATTAAGTGTTACAGATACAGATATTACATCATTGAATGCTCTTAAGAAACGGTATTTTGAAGATCAGCCATTTGCCATTTGATTAAATTAGACACATTACATTACAAAACTTTGTGTATTTCTTGTGGATTACAAAATGTTATCTATTGAAAATTCGGCTCTGTAATCTTGATCCTTTTGTACAACAACTGCAATCGCTTACCAACTCACTTCAAAAGTGCTTTCACAATGTAACTAGATTGAGAAAATCGCTTGCAATTACAAACGAACCCCACTTTTAGAGGGTAATCCCAAGCCAATTTTGGATAAAGAATAAATCGCCTACATAAGCTATCCAGGGGGTCCCCTAGAACGCCGATAACTACATATATACAATACAGGGAGGAACGCATCACAACGTGAATGTCTACAGATATAAGAAAATAGTGTATAGAGTTCCAGGAATATAAATAGGTATACAATAAAGGAGAGAGTTGTGCAGAATAGATGTCTATAGATATACTCCCAATTTTTTGAAATGTGTGATTATGATGGAACCATTTACAGAGGCTGATCACGATCAAAATATTGATAGCTATAGATATATTATTCTAGTTATGGATAAGTTGATGTGATTAGCTTATGTATGAGCGTACACTATATATGAAAATCAAAAGATAAGGACATGAAAATACATAGTTATAATCTCCATGCAGTACAATACAGACGCTTAAAGCCTATTAGCATTAAGCTATGTTGAGTTAATGGAAATTTGGAGTGAGACGGTATTATTCGCAGAGGGGTAGAATCGCCCCCAAAAGGGCCTCTCACCCCCCATTTCGGATTTTCAATGAAGAAACCGATCAGGTCCTTGTCTCAGAGTGATAGCTGCACTTTGCAGCCACGATTCAAGATGGCGGAAAACAATTGTAAGCACCCCTAAAATCGCTTACGGCTGAGTACTTACTGGGTCTGGAGCCGATAAGCTGTTTTTTTAGTTGTAAGTATGGCTTCTGAGTGATTTTGGGGTGGTCTGTAGATGCTATTTTGGGCGATGAACACGAATATCAACTTTGAAGGAGCAATGAATGGAAAGTTGATGGAGCCAATAAAGCCAAAAAAAACTTAATAGGAGGATGATATTGATTGCAGTCAATGAACAATCAAGAACATAGGATTGAAACAGAGGTAGGCTAGAGCCCAAAAAGTACCTAAGCAAGAGAAATTGTATTGTTTTTAGTTTCCAAGTTAGATTCATGCAACATTGCTTTTTTTGAAGATAGGAGAAAGCATGTGTTTGCTGTTAATTAGTCTTCAGAGAATTAGTACTGATAAATAAATACAAGATCTAGTTAGTTCATTTGTTTAGTCACGGCCTACTATAAGGCCCCTGTCAGACTAGGCTTTTCTTCAAGCGCGTTTTGTAATATGAGCCCACGCGCGTTCCGGTCATCTGAGGTCCCGTAATGTAAATGTAATGAGATCGCTGGCCCCCCTGTCAGACTAGGCTTTGAGGCCACGCGCGTTTTGTCATCAAGCGCGTCCCGGTCGACTATCCGCGTCTCAGCCAGCTTCATGTACAACGCGCTTTCCCGGTCAGCCGGGCTAACGTAATGAGAATCTAATGAGCAGCAACGACGGCCTGTCACTGGGCTGCGCGACGACGCGCGTGGCGGAAATCTTCACCAAAATCTAAATTGCGCAATATTGGAATGGCAGCGGAATTGTGATTTCAGATTCAGGATTCAGCACCCTCGAATTATGTAAGTGCGAGGTCGATTCTCAAAATAATCAAAATTAAGGGATTTTTCTTACATGATTCATTTTATAGATTGGTTACTTTATTTTATCTAGAAAGCAGTAGTACTTTATCTAGGATAACTTTCATAAGTATGCTTTTCTCATTCCTTAGTTTGGTTTGTTTATTATAATTTGCAATTATTATGTATAAATTGTATAATATAATTGTAGGATAGAATTAATCATTATTGTATGAGAAAAATAATTTCGAACAGTTTACAGTTCCAGAACTCTTAATAAAAAAAGAGATTATCTGATTTATTTTATATTTCACTTTTACTTTTCTTATTTTTCTCATAATAAGAGAAAAGATGGATCCACAAAACCGAGCGTTTTTAACACTACTCCGTTTGAGATGAAGGTAAGCAATCGCTGCTATCTCGTTAACGTCCATATTGCAACTGAATTGGATTAGATTAATTGAATAGTAGCGAAAATATGAGGTGTCGACTCATCCTAGGTTCTAGAATTACTGACCGTAGTTGAGAGAACGCGCTTCACAAGACGCGCATCAAAACATGCGATGTTACCAGAACGCGCGTGGGCTCATATTACAAAACGCGCTTGAAGAAAACCCCACTCAAGGCCCTGTCAGGACTGGAGGCTTTTCTTCAAGCGTTGCCTCTTTGCATTACATGAGCTCACCCACGCGCGTTTTAATGCGCGTCTTGTGAAGCACGGCGTCTTATTGACGCGTTCAGTGACCTAGAACCCAGATGGTCGACAATCATTTTGCTATTTCTTCACTGTAATTCAGGTTCAATATGGACGTTAACGGATGATGTGAATAGATTGCTTAACAGTCATCTCAAACCTGGAGAAAAGAAAAACGTCGTTTTGGATCCATCAATCTAAGTGAGATGATTTTGTTCATGGAAGTGGAATTTGCATTACAGTATATTATATTAATTTATCAAAGCTTGTAAAGTGGATGAAAACTTGAGAAAATATTATATTTCAATTTTTTAATATTTTATAAAAATATTTTTGATTATCTCTATCTTCATTAGTCGAAAATAAGAAAAGTAAAATATAAAATAAATCAGATAATCTCTTTTTATAAAGAGTTCTGGAACTGTAAACTGTTCGGAAATTATTTTTCTCATACAATAATGATTAATTCTATCCTACAATTATATGTTATACAGTTTATAGCCATAATAATTGCGGTAAAATGTGATAATAAACAAACCAAACTAAGGATGAGAGAGCATGGCTTGTAAGAGGGGTTGTCCTGGATGATGTGCTGCTGCCTAGATAAGGAATGGTAGTAACCCCAATCTATAAAATGAACACAAGTGAAAATCCTTACCTTGGGTATTTGAGTCGAATCGACCTTGCAATCTGTACTTAAGGCACCTGCGGGTGTTGAATCAGTCTGAAATCACAATTCGTTCCATGTCTGTGCAATTTAGATTTTGAATTCGCCACGCGCGTCGTCGCAGCATGTGGCTGAAACTTGTCAGCGTTCTCATTAGATTCTCATGGCCAACGACCAGGCGTTGTGAAAGCTGGACGAGACGCAGAGCATAGTCGTTTCCGGGATTGCGCGCTGATGGCTGCGCGGTAGCTGGGCTAAATCGACCAGCGTTACGTACAGGGGACTCAGGCAGTGACTGGAAACGCTGACGTGCTAGGCTCATATATTACAAAACTGCTCTGAGAACCTAGGCTAAACGCGTTTGCTACAGGTTGAATATTGGTCAAGACAAGACAAGACAAGATTAGTCACGTTTAGTCACAGTACTCCACATAGTTGCTTATGAAGCAACACACACCGATTAGTCATTGTATCAGTGTGTGCTGCTTCATAAGCAACTATGTGAATTACTTTGACTAAACGTGACTAATCTCGTCTTGTCTTGTCTTGACTAACCGGTGAACGCCTAGCCTAATAGATGAAGTAGGCATCTATAGTAGGCCGAGGTTTAATCAATGGTAAAACACTATTATAATTTTCTACTCGATGAAATTGAACTTTTAATAAATTATTGTAGTCTATATTATCAATATTGTATACTCACTCATTAATTATTTATTCTCTGCTGTTCAAATTATTACAAATTGTCGAAGAGGATCATTATGATTTGGGTACAAAAGCGATTAGCTTAACAGAAACCTTTATAGCAAACAATTTGTCATTTTTTGATGTGGCAATCAAATTCTACTACACTAATTCACTATACTCCGTATAATTCAGTACTGCGGCTTAGTTCCGCCAAAATCCGAGAGATAGCGCTGAGTTTATTTGAATTATTTACCCCATAAACGTATTTTTCCAAAATACAAATGAAACCTGCACATCTAGGACCACTAACCTTTCTTTTTGCGCTTTTTTTCTTTTTCTTTTTTAATATAACGGTCACAATGGATGTTATGTCATTAGTTTGCAAACTCTTTTAATATGATAAACGATTAGCAAATGCATGTCAGTTTGCTTACAATTTAGTATAGTTGTGAAGGAGATTTTTGGATGACAGAATGACAATATTATTTCTTACAAATTCCTTGACATGTTGGTAATTTCTTATGAGTAGTACAGTAAACAGTTCAATTTATTACAAGACTCATCCCAATTATGAAGGCAAGCATTGAATCATAGACCCAGCTGGTATCTAAATAAGATTCACAGGAAAATTTATTACATTACCAAGGATCCTGGTGGGCCAAATATCATAGTAGACCAAAAAATGAGTACTCAACATTGAACATGTTTTGGGGTTCTTCGTCTTTCTTTCTCTCTTCCGCACCCTCTTTCCATCTCCTCTCTCCCTCATTCTCTCAACAACTGTTCTTTTACATACATGTCCTTCCCAAGATAAAAAATGTAACTAAGTATTCTTATACAGTTTGATGTTCCACTCCATAGTGATAATCTACTGAAAAAACAAGCCATGATTCCTACCTTGACATTTGGTAAACAGCGGGAGGTCTTTGTTTTTTTTTAGTGGACGAAAAGGAAGATCAAGAGGGGAAAATAAGAAGAAACAGAAGAAGAAGAGAGCTGAAAAAGACTTATTGATAAAACAAGTAAATGTCCTTTCATTACTTTCTTTTCAGATATTGGAATTCAAGTAGCTACATCACTATCTAGCTATTGCGCTATCATAAGCGGTGACATTATATTTATTATTTATTATAATTATTGTTCAATAATACTGTATCTCTATCTTTTTTCCTTCCATTCTATTCTTCAATAACCTCCCTCCTCCTCCTAATCATCTTCTGCAATATTAACTACTTTCGAGAATCATTATTATGCTTTTTAAATCCAGACTTATTTATGTTCATGATGAGAGTCCTTGTAGGTAATACTGTCCCAAATTTTTAATTGTTATTACCACATTAATGTGACCTTTCTGGAAGGTTATCAAAGGTGATTGAGTGAATAAGGGACATCGAAAGACATCTCTAGGTTTCGGAAATTGGTATTTTACTATTTTACTGTTTATAATACTTTTGTTGTAAGAATGTATTCGCATAGTAAGTATAGTGTTAGTATAGTAAGTATTTACTACTATACTAACTATTTACTACTAATATTCAACTTATTTTAAGATTGTGATAATATTTTCACAATGGAAGCTGGTAGACTGAGAAAATGTGACGGGGCATTACACAACAAACATTCATTTATTTGTACATCATTATCAACTACAGTTTCTCGGAATGTATGTCACCACAATGACTTTGTGATAAGGTGATTGTTTTTTGAAAGCGTATTTTGTGACCCGAAAGTAACGAAAATCAACAAAGCAGAAGAGCAAAATATATCCCAGTAATGATAAATATTAATACATTCCGAGTGGAAATTCATGAGTGCGGTGCCAAAGATTTCTTTCTTCACCTTTTTTCTACTTCTTCCTACCCTCTCCTTCTTCTACGTCTTCGTTTTCTCCTTCCTCTTATTCTTTCTCCCCCTCTTCTTCTTCTTCTTCTTCTCCATCCTCTTCTTCTCCTCCTTCTTCTTCTTCTTCTTCTTCTTCTTCTTCTTCTTCTTCTTCTTCTTCTTCTTCTTCTTCCTTCTTCTTCTTCTTCTTCTTCTTCTTCTTCTCTTCTTCTTCTTCTCCATCTTCTTCTTCTTCTTCTTCTTCTTCTCATCTTCTTCTTCTTCTTCTTCTTCTTCTTCTTCTTCTTCTTCTTCTTCTCCATCCTCTACTTCTACTCCATCTTCTCCATCTTCTCCATCTTCTTCTTCTTCTTCTTCTTCTTCTTCTTCTTCTTCTTTCTTCTTCTTCTTCTTCTTCTTCTTCTTCTTCTTCTTCTTCTTCTTCTTCTTCTTCTTCTTCTTCTTCTTCTTCTTCTTCTTCTTCTTCTTCTTCTTCTTCTTCTCCTTCATCCTCATCTTCTTCTCCATCATCTCCTCCTCCTCCTCCTCCTCCTCCTCCTCCTCCTCCTCCTCTTCATCTTCCTCCTCCTCCTCCTCCTTTTTCACCTAGTTCTGATTCTTTTCGACGGTCGCTCCTAGAGAGCCCCTTTCGTTAAGCAAGCAAGCTCACAGGTCGCTGAATTTGAATAAATATTTGGTTTTGTCTCTTGTCCTCTTCCTATCAACACAATATTCTCCTGCTTCCTCCTATCTCCTCAGCTTCGTCCTTTCCTTCTGTTTTCTCTTTCCTCCCCTCTCTTTTCACCACTATCACATTGAACTCCTATTTCCATTCTCACTCACTCGTCATCGAGGGGTTTCCTCTTTCACTACTTTTTCTCAAGATTTTTTCGAGTGGAGCAGACCTTCGCTCCTAGGGACACCGTTCTCACACACATCACTTCCACTCTCACTTCTGATCCTTTCCAAGGTTCGGAAAATACTTTGATGTGAAGTTTTTAGTGTGCCTGCTTTTGCTTCCAATGCATAAGGAAAGGTGCAGTGCAGAGTGATCAGAAAGGAATCGAGGAAGGAAAGTGTTCAAGAAGGAGAGGTGTGAAAAATGGATGAGTGCCCAAGGAGGAATTTCAGAAAGGAGTGGTCAAGAAGAATTTATGATACAAAATTCTACATTCTTCGTGCTCTTCTTGTTCGCGTCAGCGTATTTGCATTCTTCTCTCATGCATCGTTCACTTCCCTTTAAAAATTTTATTCTAATGAGATTATTTGTAAAAAGGGTTTTGTTTCTTGAATCACATCTTTTCTCCAACCCTCCTGTTTACCTGTTCCTCCTTCTTATAGTCTGTTCCTTCTGCTCATTTTCACCTCGCTTGTGGCTGCACAGTGTTCTAGTGAATCTGCCCAAGTATTCTAGTGTTTCGCTCCTGTATTCCTCTGACGTTAGAGTCTAACCATAAAATTTGATCTAGTCAGCGGTTTGACAACGTGAATGGAGGAGTTTAGTTAACATTCTGACGTTGGTAAAACAGAAACAAATGAGGTAACTAACCAACCTTGCTCAGAATACAGTTGCAAGTAACATAATTATTGTGTTTGACGAGGTGTTCGGTTGCAATGCGCTGATGAGAAGCAACGCTCACTGTGTCATGTGCCAGCTGCCAAGTAATCACGTACAGCAGAGGAAGAAGAAGAAGAAGAAGAAGAAGAAGAAAGAAAGAGAGAAAAGGGAAGAAGAAGAAGAAGAAGAAGAAGAAGAAGAAGAAGAAGAAGAAGAAGAAGAAGAAGAAGAAGAAGAAGTAGAAGAAGAAGAATTTGAAGCAAGAATAAGAAGAAAAGTGAATGGGAAGAAGAATTGAGGAGAACAAGAAGAAGGAAAAGTATTAGAAGATGAGGGGAGGAGGTGGAAAAAAGAAGAAGAAGACTTAGAAGAGGAAAGACAATAAGAGAATTAAGATGAGAGATATGTAGGAAAAGAAAACCTAAGGTGAAGGAGGTAGAGGAGAAGAAAGAGAGAAAGAAAAAGAAGTGGGAAGTAGAAACGGAAGAAATAAGAAGAGAAGGAGAAGAGAATCTGGAAAAAACGAAAGAGTACAAGAAGATGAAGGAGAAGCTAGAAGAAGTAGCTGATGGATGGAGAAAAACTGGAAGGATGAGATAAAGAATACGAGAGTGAAGAAAATTTAGAAAAAAATAAAAATTAAAGAGGAGAAGTTGAAGAAGAAGTAGTAGACGAAGAAGAACGAGAAAAAATAAGAGGTGAAGGGAAAAATATTGAGAAAAAAGAAAGAAATTATAAAAAGTAAGAAGGAGAAGAAAATGCAGAAAACTACGGAGGAGTAGGAGGAGGAGTAGTAGAACGAAATGAGGAAGAAAATGAAATCTTTGTTGCAGATCTTGGACACGTCTCTGTCATAGATAGTAGGGTCTGATCCTTAGGATAAAGTTACGCCGCCTCTGTCCTTGAAGAAGAGAAACTGATGGGAATAGAATGCAAGGAAGAGGAGGAAGAAGGAGAAGGACAGCAAGAATGAAGAAAGAAGATGGAATGGCAGAGAAACAAGTGAGCTCATTTAACTTTGGTTGAAAGTAGAAACGTGACTCCGATAGTGCTTCATGTATTCTCTACTATCCTGCTTTCGTAGAAATTTCGCCTCCTCTGCTTTGTCCGCCTATTTATCTCATCTATCATTTCTTTTATCCATTTTATAGCCTATTATTCTATTTTCAAAACTATATACAGTATTATTAACTTATCAGTAATTTTAATTTCTTCATTTATTTAGTTAAATTAATTTGTCATTTAGCGCCAATTGCATGAATTTATTAAATTAATTGAATTTTGATTAATTAAAAAAATTAATCAATTGAGATATTAAATAATATTAATTGAATTTAATCATCCTAAATGACGTCATCTAACGGAACCAATAACGAAAAACCTCATGAGCTCCGTAAAATTACGTCATCTTGAGGCGGTTGACTGAATTGGATTTCCGTTCAAACGGCCCTCACTTCTCACACGTTTTTTGACCCTTAGTTTCCGTTGCAATTCAATTTCAATACTGTCCCAATCTTCCAATGCGTATTATCCTAGACTATTATAAAAGCAATTATTTTAATTCCAAATATTTGGATTCAAAGGCTACTTCACGTAAATCCGTAAATTCAAAGGCTGACAACTCCTTTGTCTCCCTTTTTCTTTCATTTATTTGTTGTATTTTTATATTCTGATGATAGAACCAAGTTTAAATATATCGAACTGACTATGAATAAATTCATATTCAGTATCAATGAGAGAATTTTAATGGAGAAAAACTTGATTGATTAGAAGATCCTCTCATAGCATGAGATATTTAGTATTCTTTCTTTGAGGCTGCATTGTATAGATAACATCAAAAACCAATCAAAACTAAGACATACATTACGATAGGAGTAATAAAATTCATCATCTTGTATTATTGTTCCCCATAAAATAATTTATAGTATACGAACAATTTACAATATAAATCATGTAAAAAATTGAATATTCCAATTACTCTATTGTTGAAAGCATTGGCTATCAATTTACTTCATCTCCCTTGATGATTATTACAATGATACCGACTGGCAGATTGTTATTTTTTAATAAGTTTATTGATTACTTGATAACTTGAAAAGTGAATATTCATAACTTGTGAAGCATCAAAGTAATTGCTTTTGTCTGATTCAATTTGATTTTTTTCCCATTTCCAATTTAACGCCAATGTCATTTGGCGTTGAATAGGATTATGAAATTATATACATATCTAAATAAAAACTGCATAAATAGTCGAACACTCAATACTTCTTCCCAGGCTCTCTTACATTACTTTTGATTTTTGAGTGCATCAACGATTCAACATGAAATTATTCTTTGGTGTTTGTATTTTGGCGGTTGTTGGTGTTTTGCACGCTAAAGGATTGGTAAGCTTAAAACTTTAAACCACTTTTCAGTTGGAAAATGTAATATCTAAATACATAGCAAAGAAAAATTTGTATAGAAATTCTTGACCACTTGATATTTTTCAAAGCTAAATCAAATCTGAGTTCTCCTTGAAAATTTTTCAATGAAAAATTGTATCAAAACTTTTTTTGTTAGATATGATTGAATAGTTATATTGTGATTGAAGGATTGGATATTCGGATTTCTCTTAATGATTCTATAAATTTAACACCATTCATGTATAAATACTTCAACATTATTCATGATATTGTCATTACTGATAATTGAAATATCAATAATAATTGAAATAGGTAATGTAGAATGTCAGGATTCAATTTTCTATTATTTATAATGACCTGAAAATCCAAGGTGATATAAATTCTGAATTACTTTATGATATTCAAGCTAAACTGACCGAAAAAAATAAGGACATTTCACAAACTGAGAAAATCTTTTTTGTTTAAATTAAAAAACATTTGATATGTTTTTTATATTGATATTTTTATATTGAATCTTAAATTTTTCAGTCTTATCTTGATGATCATGATAGTGATGAGGACGATGACCTATCATTCTATGATGTACCTCTATTCAAAAAAGGAATCCTTTCACCAATCATAGATTTAATCGAGCACCATGGAACAGATTATGTCACCCTACCCTATCGTGTACAAACTGCAAGGGACAAGGTGAGAAAATATAAAAAAAACATGTTTTTTCAAATTTAATTGATAATTTCTCTGCTAATAAGACAAGTTCTCCACATTCAAGAGATGTTTTGTTTTTCAATGAAGAAATACACAAATCAATTTAGTTTAGATCAAACTCAAAATAGTAATATTTATGAAATAACCTTTTACTTCAGCCTGCATTTTAAAGAAAATGGATTTCAATTTTAATCTTCAATCTCGTCTTTTTGACTTCATGACATGAACAGATCTGCATTAAAATTAAAATAGTATAAATTTGTAAAAATAGAGAATAATTGGAAATAGATCAGACAAAATGGATATTAGGATAATGAATTATATACTAGGCCATTCAGGCCATTAGGCTATAACGTACTTTTAAATTAATGGAGTACTGCTTATAAACTTCTAATGTGTAACCTTAACCATCTCATTCTCATTGTATTACTGTCGCAGTATTATACTGTAGTTTTATATTTGGAAATGGTTTTTGTGTTTAGAAGACTGATCAGTAAGTCAAAAATCTCAAAAAAATCTTATTTGAAATTTGAATTTGATGTCTCTATTTTGGATAGTTTATTTTTTGATAAAATTGCGAATTAGCGATTAATCAAAAATAATGCAATCACGATAGCGAATTTGATACAATTGAAATTCTTATGTGAACAGACAATAGGCAAAATACTATAACGATTCACAGAAAGTTAATTGTAAGACTATAATTAAGTTCTAATAAAATAAGAGGAGAATGGTAACAAAATAGCAATAACTAAAGTCACATAAATATTGTTTTTAATAATTCTGTAAAGTGATTGAAATTCAATTTCTATTTACTTACGTTTTTCAATTACAGAAAGAAAGGCTTAGCAAAAATATTCGAAGAGTCTACAAGATCTACTATTTCAATATCTCTGCAGGTCCCAGATTGGAGGTACTGTAAAATTACAATCACATTTTTTAATTACCGTCTAAAAAATTCATATTCATAACTGTGTCTGTATTTGTTTGTAACTGTATCTCTTTTTAATGCATTTCAATTCACAGAATAGCCTACAAAGAAGATCACTTAATGATGGCAGCTACCTATATAAAATAATCATTTTTGTTGAAAGCTATTATTAATTATGGTTGCAAACTATACATATTTTTAATTCGAGTAATTGGACATTTTCCAAACATGAGAGCATTGCCGAACATGAGAGGAATCCTTGTATTTTATTTTTTGAATCCGCGCCTTTGTATTTCAAATGCGAATGGCTCCAAAATCCTTTTATTTTATTAGTCAATGTTCTTGAGTCAAATCATAGGTTTTTGTCTGGTTAAGAGAGAGTTAAAAATTGCCTAGAAATGTGTAATTTTACACTTAAATTTCAAAAATTTTCTTGGGGAGGGCCTTGCTGGGGGGTATTCAATAACCCCCAGACCACTTCTCCCCCCCCAAACACCTATCCTGGATCTGCCACTGATTTATCAAGTAGTTAAACTTTAGAAAACATTGTATGACTTATTTCTCGTACGATGAAAAACATAATATCATAAATTTTTGTACGAAATAATACTAAGTTTAAATGCAATCAATTTTATCTCATCATTTGAATGCTCGTATTTGAAAGTGATGGATTACTCTAATTCAATTTCTATCTGCATCATTTTAAAGTTTCCGCAAGAGTTTTAAAGTAATTCATTATGAATTCTTTGAAATTCCATTATATATTATTATAACAATCAAAAACTGCTTTGATATACTATGATATTATGTTACAATATAATTCACGCAACTTCTCATTTTTGAACAGATTTGCAACGCCAGGGTTGTTGCTCCACGATTTCCAAGTGTCGAAAAAATTTTCTGTGAGGAATTTAGTAAGTAAACAGTATTATACTAATAAGTTAAATAGAACAGTCTCTGTAGCATGGACCAAGTATGTTTCTTGCCCTATCAACCTATATCCTTGAAAAATATTATTTATACATGAATCATCAACATTTTCTTTACAACTTTACTTCTCCTTCCATTATAATAGATTCAGTAAGTATAGTTTTTTGAACTATATATGAGATGATTTTGAACGATTATTATTGAAATGAATCACTTCGCTGAATTCGAGTCTAGAATACTGTTTGAAATCTATAAATTATTTCTATAACTTTCATTGAATTGTGAAGATAATTTTTGCTATTTTGTTTAACTGAAAAATAATTCAATTTCATTTGATATCATTGTTGATGTATTCGTTAGTTATTTTTATAATTATGAACTTTCATAGAATGAATCATTTATCAATAAACTATGATTATCTGTAGATCATTTTTAAAGTGATTAATTTATTTTCTTCTGTCCACAGTTCAACCGGAACAAACGTTCTTCGCTGGTAGAAGTCTAGCACAATCAATGGCAGGGCAAAGTACGCCAGTGGCAGGACGAAGGCCGCTACCGCCTGGACAAAGCCCCAAACCATTGTATGGGAATCACAAATCTCTGAGTGAGTGAATTCAAATAAATCATTGATTTTTCTAAATTGTGGGAACGAAAAATACCTCCGAGTGTAAGTATTCCGTGATCTTCCTCCACTATTTATTATTGCATAAATAATTATTTATCAATTACTTGACAAATTAATTACAATGAATAGAAATATAATTTGATTGACAAATAAATTATACCACAGAGAAGTTCTTTATCTGTGGTTGATCTGTGGTAGTATCATCTGTGGTGATACTAACTATGAGCAATAAAACGAAATCTAGCAGGATCCTTTTAACTTGTCAGAAAACATATGTTTTACTCGGTCACCAGTACCGTTACCAGTTAACCTACAAATGCTGAATCTCGCAGATTATTGAAAAGGTCTTTAAAAAAGTTATTTTTTGAAAGGTCTTCTTTAAAAAGGTCTTTTAAAGACTTTAAAGGTCTTAAAGACTTTTGAGCCTTTTGATTATTGTGTCGAAATTACTGTTTAATTATTACCGAAACAGCTGACTTCTGACAAGTTAAAAGGATCGTGCTATAATTAATTCAATAGTATTCTCTAGATCTTCTATTATTCCATACATTTTTGTGTTACAGGTAACTTTGTGTAGCATCCTCCAGGAGCTGTGTATCCTCCAGTATGGAAGCAGTAACGTACAAATCGGGAAAGAGACATCAGAGAGAAAGAGAGAGGTGCTGAGGTTCTGTAGGTTTCTGTGTGAAAATATGAATAAATGTTGATAAATAATGTTGATTTCTAATCTTTCCGTTTATTTTCCTATGTCTGTTCCTGTAATTTAGAACAAAATAGAAGATATTGAGATGATGTGTAAAGTATAAAATATGATAGATAAAAGAGTATGAAAATAAATTGTAACTTCATGATAATTCTCAAATATATATATGATGCATGGAAAGCTGATAAAATTCATTGTAGCTAGTAAATGTTTAATAGATTGAAGACAATCATATAGAATCAGATCTCTCTACTCGTTTTTTTGGCTGTGTTGAAACGGCACAAGCTGAACATAGCAATCATGTCAGATGTCAATCCAAGGAGGATCCTATCATCCTTGTCAATCTGTGAAAAATTTAGAATTTTAAATTTTCAAACGGTTTTTTTTTTCAAAGCAAATCAAATTTAGAATAGCAATGATATTTTTCAATCTCACTCAAATCAAGCAACTAGAGAAAACTTTATTTTCATCGAATGAATACCAACACAGTAACAGGTGATCTGATGATCATTCAAAATATTCATCTCTCAATGCCTTTCGTTGGGAAGGGAGCCATCACTCAGACGAATTGTTAAATAGTTATAGAGGTTTCCTAGCAACCTCCTCCTCCTCCATCTCCTCCTACTCCTCCTCCTCCTCCTCTCCTCCTCCTCCTCCTCCTCCTCCTCATCCTCCTCCACCCATTCATGGTGGGCCCCCTCCTCCCACCACTCACCCTCACCCTACTTCTGCCCCGTTTTCTATTCCGGACATCAGCCGACCGCACTGTTGAATTTCAAATTGTGCAAACCACCCACCCGCCCTGTATACACTGTAGTTAATTTATCAACAACAATATAGATATAGACAGTGCACTGACCGCAGACCGGTAATTGAATTCCAACTACTGTTCCAGTATATATAGATCACTACTCACTGGTGGCACTGGCTTCGTGGGTTATACCTGTAATATGTTGGTGAGATTGGTACTAGAACTTGGGAATAAAACTTTCCAATAACCTTAAACTTGAAAATTACAAGAAGAAACAAAAACTTGAAGTATGATTTTACCATTTGGTGAACTTTTGTTTCAAACCAATGTAAAGCAATTCATTCTTAGTCAGTTCTTTCGCTGACACCATAGAAATAAATAAGATTTAAACCCTATACGTGAGCTATATGTATTGACAAACAATGAAAAACAACAATAGTTTCCACCGTAATTTCACAATAGTTTAACACCGAAAACGTAAAAATGAATATTCAAACTATATTTAGGAGAGATAGTATTTTCAAGTATCTATTGAATGGTTGTTGTGGATATCCATACTATTGAATGGATATGCATCTATTGAATGAATTAGAAAAAAATTGTTTCAAAAAATTATAATTTCTTGCAATTGGAGCTATCCAATAGATCTATTACTATTATAGCTAACTTAATTATTATAGGTTGCAATCTAACCTTATGGATACTACTACTCAACTAAGGCCTGGATGATACCTTCTCAGATTTAGAAAATAAATCTTAAACATCTTTTACAAAGTGTTGAACTCGTATAGGCCTACTACTCACCACCTCTGTCTAATATCTTCTAATTTTTAGATTGCATCCATTTTAAAGTGGCCATTTTGATTTAAAGTACTCCTACATTCTCCTCTGTTACCCAATTCATCTTTGAATGATTCCAAAGCAAGTGTCCAACTACTTTCAAATCCAGTCAAGTGGACTCTAATGAGGTCCATTCTTGAATAATGATTTATGAGACTACTAACATTTTTCACATCTGTCATGATTGCAAAGATGCTGCCCATTGCAAACGAAACATGCTTCTGCCAGTCAAATTAGCATTTTAAAAACACACCTTTTCAATTTTCAACTTTAGTGCATCTCTTGGACAATTCATGTGTAAATCTATATCCATCTTTAGAATATTTACATCTTCTGTTCACTCCTTATTCCTGCTTTCTGCTTCCTCCTTATCCTTATCTATCTTCTTTTTCTTTATCCTTTATTTTTGTAGTGGAACATTATTTCAACTCACAAGTAGAGAAAGCAAAAAGTAATACATTGAACACAAGGTTGTGTGTGTGTGTACATCTCTGACTATTGCATGTAATAGCATTACCATAATCCCTTATTCGTTCATTATCTTTGATTATGCATGATTTATTCAAATCTTGTTTTCGTGTGTTTTACGTTCACAATTTTTTAATTTTAAAACATTTCAATTTTTCAGCTTGAACTTCCATTTTTCTCTAAACTTAGAATTGTATCCCTTCACAAGGATTCATTCCTCAAGTTCTTCGATTGCTTGCTGTTCTTTGTCCAGAAATACTGAATTTATTCCAGGTTGTGACTGTTTTCAGGAAAGATAGTACAGTTTATAGCTTCTAAAAGTTTCACGGTAATTAAACCCTCTGCTTTGGAAAAGAAACCCCAAACCTTGATAAGAAACCGATTACGTGCTGAGGAGCCTGATCGAGCCTATTCAAACAAACCCACTACCCGGGCTCAGCGAATGTCTATTGTGTTGGCGAATCTTGCATCAATGCAAAGAACTTTTAAAGTTTGCACAATCACGTCTTGTAAGGTCCTTCGGTCCTTGGTCCTTCTGTCAGGACACTTGATCAAACATGGCGGACAATTGCTTTTCTATGCAGCCTTCGTCTAGGGTTGAATGAATAGTTTAAGATAGGGAGAATATTTGCACAGCATATAGGACTTCTGTGTTGAGTATTCCCTTTGGCGCCCTAAGCATCCCGTGTCCTTTCTAGATGATGTCCTTGAAACATCATTGATACTGATCCTCGTTTTCAAGCACAGATGTTTTGGGTAAATAGAGGAACGGAAACTATTAAGAAACTATAGTTCTGAACAGAAACTAAAGGTCTTTTACTTTCCTTCTATTCATTCAAATAATACGCATGTAGCATCATTCCATATCTTAACATTAATTGAAGCCTGGTTTCTCAGTCGTTCAATAAACAGTTTATGGATCCAATAGCAGTATTGAATCAATAAACATGTGTTTTCGAATTCAAAAAAAATATTGATTCAATAGTTTATTGAACAACTGAGAAACCGGGCATAAGTGAATTTCCAAAAATAATACAAATAAGACGAAACCGAACCAACCAACTATAGGCCTACTACATAAAGTTCACTGATGAGGACGTAGCTCCTCTAAACGAAAGTTTTTAAATGTTAATCATTGGTTTTTATGAAAATGAAATTAGATTTAAGTCAATTCATAAAACAATCCTGATAAAACAGAAATCTGTCATATTCATGAGATATTGTGTAGCATTTGTTAGAAATATGTTTATCAAATTCAAGATATGATTTTACACCATAGTGCTTTTCATCCTTGAAGACATTTGAGTACAGAAACAGTGCCCCACAACTTTCCGAGCTAGCCAATCACACGCCTGCAACGTTGCCAATATACACACACTTCTATAATAGTGATAAACAGATGTTTAATTTCTGATCATCTGCTCTACTTGTAAATCATCCAAGTTAGTGATATCAGATTGAAATTTCGGTGAAAATTCACGCATGCGTGCACAGATGATTGAACTGCACACAATATGACAACATTGCCGGGTATTCCAATTGGATAACGCACCAATCTGGCCAGTTGTCTTCAAGGATAAAAAGCACTGTAGTTAATTAACCGTGTTAGAAAATGTATTCTTACATTTTCTCTAACTATAGTAGCTTCTCTCCGATGCTCTGACAGATTTACTTCTAGACAGGAGGAACGAAAAACTGGGAAAGATTGTAAATACTGGTTTGGTAAATACGAAAATCAATTTTCCAAGAACGTAAGCAATCACCGTCGTGTTACAGCTGAACCAAAACAGTTATTTACTAAGACATTGAGGGGTGGATTTTTTCTTTTCTTTATAGGGGAATGCCACCCTTGAATCATCAGAAAACGCCCAAGGCCTCCATTGAACGTAAGAAGGGAACGTTTGAGAAAATTAAACACGGAAATTTAAACGAAAAAAACTGAAAGGAAAAATACCTGCAGGACTTCGAAAAAGGAAGATGATGGTTCTTCTGTAAATAATACAAAAGCAACATTTTGTAATTTTTTGTACTGTTGTTGTGGCAGGACTGAAAATAGCGTTAGATGTTCCTTCTGTCTTATTCCATTGAAAAAATCTGATAAATTATACTGCTACTGATTCTTCAAGCCTGGAGGGTCACTAATCATTATACCCTGAAAATCTGGACATCATAGCATTTTTTGTTCTTGAATAATCATTCAAACAATATTATTATTTGCACCTGGATATTCCGAGAATGAAGATGGAGAGTACTGATAATAAGTAATACAGTACATCATTATTACTGCAAAGATAAGGTGATTGCAAGGGTACTTTGTATTTTGAATTATCATTGATTGTTTAATAATCAAAAATGAATTTATTATAATGAACATATTTTACAATTTTCATGCCCTGAAAGCCAGAGGTATCATGTGCATACTTTTATGAATATTATAACCAAAATAATATTATCATCCATTGTAATTGAAGAGAATATTTCTGAATAAATGTTATTGGTGAGTTGTATTGAAAATATTCATGTCCTGAAAGTCATGAAGAAAAATAAAAATGCAGAACGTTTTTACAAAAGGCTCCAATTCATCAGAAGTTATTGGTTACTACAGCTCTATATGATATATTTGAGATTTTCAATTCTAAGAACACAATGCTATTCTAGAATCATACGAATTCGAGAGTCCTATCTAAACTCACATGGTTTAATAATAATTTCCTATTCAAATGGTTATTTTGGAATAATTATGATCTAGAATGAAGATATGTGGCTCAAAAATGATGAACAATGAGGATTTTAATAAGATGATTGACAGATTTTAATAAGACATGTAAAAATGCGCCTAACAATGCATGTAATGATTTATTAGCATGTAGATTAGCTTTCACTGTGGAAACTATGAACTCACATTTAAGGAATCTTAATTTTTCACTTCTTCTTTGTTTTCTCAGACTTATTCGACTCCTTATCCTTCACCATCTTTTTCTATTTCTAGAAAAATGGAGTTTTATTACTGACATGAAGAGAATATCATACTTACGCAACAATACTAAAATACTACTACTTGTTTCAATGCAGATGTTTTATCTATCATTTTATATTAGCATAAAAATTATTATTATGGGAGAGTGAAGAAACGAACAATCGACAGAATATCTCATCGTCGGTGTTGTTTTTATAGTTTTTTGATGTCTTTTTTATTTCAAAACTGTGGAAACTAGACAATGGAGAGTGTTATAAACTCATGAAAAAACTATTTTCTAGACACTTCTTGTAACGTATTATCGCCATAAAACTTGGGTCATACTGAATAATAATGCTAAGATTATGTTAGGATGAATTACAATTTTTCAACTTTATTAGGGCTTTTTGTCGTAAATACGGAAAAGCATAAAATGTTATCGATGGAATTCTAATTAATATAATTAGCATTTTTAGTAAACATCTAGGTACACTCTTGAGAATATTCGTGAACGAATATTGAGAATGTTGAGAATAAACAGATTTCGATATTGTAGAATATAGATGGTGCCTCTTTTACAGGAATGAGATCTATATCATAGAAATTTATGACTTTATTAGGGGTACTGTAATATAGGGAAAAGGTTGTCATATACGAGCAGCATGAAAAACCTGCTGCCTGCTCCTAATTGTAACAGTTACAATTCACAGTTGGAAAGATTGTAACAGTTACAGGACTGCTAAATTTCAATACGAAATTTATGTTTCCAGTTTATGGGATTTGAGTTTCCAAATGTGAGTAGAGCCTTATTTTCATTTCAGATTTTTTTAATAATACAAAGTCTATCAGTTTTCCAGACAAATCCGATCCGACTGATTTTTTCTACCCTACGAAAGTTGATTTCACGTCTGAAGGGTTTCTAATGTCATTAACCGAGAATATGCTTTTGTTTGAAAAAACTAAGTCCGACTTATCAGGGGGTTCGCCGGCGGAATTAAGTTGAAAGCTCATGTAAACTCTTAGCTTACTGCTAAACCTTGTAGGGATTCGTTCCAGCCGTTGGGTTTCCCTTGCCAAATGGAAAGGAATTAACAAAATACAAGTCACATTTTCAATGTCTTTGTTTGGAATACATTCCTGATTAGAAAACATTATTGAATAATTTATCCATTCTATTTATTCAATATGAAGTGAAACTTTCTACTCTACATTCTTCAAATTGCATCATAATAAGAATTATTTAAAATGTTCAGACGTTTAGTTAATTGGTAGCAACTCCCAGGCTTTTCTCGGTAGTGTCTAGATGTATAAATATCACCACAGAGAACAGATTAGGAATTAGAGAGTATCGCTTCTCTATGGTATCACGATGTATTTCTGCAGGCTATGTCAAACGTTCTCTAGAACTTAGATCATGTAGGTATAGAGAGAGGCTTGATTTTTTTACTAGACATTATAGCAGCGTATTATTGGATATGAATGTTGCAGCATTTTCCGATGTGAATACATTTTCGTTTTTCTAAATAAACTCATTGATATTGTGAATCAATACAAAATCTTAGGAACGTCTACAGTCAGTATCATAAATAATCATGGTTATCATAATCAATATTCAATATATAAATTTTATATATTCCAATATTATAATTTTTGACAAGTAATTGAGCAGTTTCATATAAAGAATAGAGGGAAGCCTCTTTGATTTCTAGTTAAGAATGTACAGAATTTTTTTCATTAATTTACACACAATTTCCAGATTGAAAATTAATTGAATATATAAATGTAATGGAGGGGTTTACCAGGGAACAGAACAATTTACTACATTATTATTCGAATCAGGAATGAAAAAAAATGTTACCATCAAGACAAAATATTTTGGATTCAATGATTTTACATTGTAGGACATAGATTATAAATAACAATCAGTGTAAACATTCTGTGATAAATTGATACATATTATAAACATATTACGAATCAAAGTGGTCCGAATCACCAAAGTTGTACTATGCTTGAATAATATCAGTATACATCAATAAAAATAAAAATGACACTTTGAATTTGAAGGAAATACGAATGAAAGATTGAAGATAGAAATAAATTGAGTCAGCAGTGGCAAGATCAAGACAGATGGAATGTATTCCTAGTCTGTCAAGAATCTGCGGAAGACATTTTATTGAATTGTCCAAAGTGACAAATAAATAAAAGATGATAAGATGCGGATGCTGCAGCTAGGAGAGTGAGCGAGACGGAAGATGCTGGCTGCTGCGAGTGAGAGGGAAGGAAGCTGCTAGTTGGTTAATATGGAAACCATAAATCAATTTGGGAGATGCCGGGTCCAGCCTACGAAATCTATCTCTCTATTATTGCTTCTGCTAGCTGACATAAGACACCACTATTCATTCTCACTCATGCATCATCTCAGCTAGGACGGATACTAAAGGATTGGAAGAGGAAGAGTTAGGAAAAGAGGAGAGAAATAATTTTAGGATTGGGGAAAAGGAGAAAAAATATTAAGAATTTGAAGGAGAATGATATTGAATGGAATAGAATGAATAATTGATTTACGTAAAGGATTGGATGTTAAAGAGGGAGAGATTTAGAATACAGACAGTTTTGAAATGGCTAGAAATGACGAAGAAGAAGAAGAAGAAGAAGAAGAAGAAGAAGAAGAAGAAGAAGAAGAAGAAGAAGAAGAAGAAGAAGAAGAAGAAGAAGAAGAAGAAGAAGAAGAAGAAGAAGAAGAAGAAGAAGAAGAAGAAGAAGAAGAAGAAGAAGAAGAAGAAGAAGAAGAAGAAGAAGAAGAAGAAGAAGAAGAAGAAGAAGAAGAAGAAGAAGAAGAAGAAGAAGAAGAAGAAGAAGAAGAAGAAGAAGAAGAAGAAGAAGAAGAAGAAGAACAACAACAACAACAACAACAACAATAACAAGAAAAAGAAAAACAGAGAAGAAGAAGAAGAAGAAGAAGAAGAAGAAGAAGAAGAAGAAGAAGAAGAAGAAGAAGAAGAAGAAGAAGGAGAAGAAAGATGATTATGAATAGTAGGGGTTTAATCAGCTAATATTGATTCCGTTGAATTGAGTCATTTTAAAGTTGAATTTAATTGGTTTGCGTGCAATCACGAATGAAATTTCAGATAGGAAAAGACTTGAACTGTGAAGGCCTATCTACAAAGGTTGACTGGTGATCAAGTTTCAATCTTAATTTGTAAAACAGGCCAGATTCTTAACCGATGGTTGATTGACGTTTTGACAAACCTACCAGCCGTAAATCAGTTGACTATCATGCTCACTATCACACATCACTCATACTCGACATGCATATTCTCATATTCTAGCATGTAGCCTATGGTGTTCTGTTGGCTAATTCACCTGATTTTCCATTTTCATGGAAATCCATTTTGCATTTTCGATTGTAGATTAATGACGCAGCGTTTGCACCGCAACACTGATTTCAATTATCTACTCTCTCTCTCCCTATAACTGAACTGATGATTGGCGGCGGCGGCCATATTGAATTTATCCGACCACATCATGAACCTCAAAGTTACACCCCCTTTAAGCCCCCCCTCAGTGCCCAATCCAGCAAAGTGCATCAATTAGTGCACTGCACACCACTATGAATTGCACTCAATAAATATTGAATGAGTGTACGTTCTGAATAGAGCTGGGAATTGGCTAAGCCTGTTTTCGTAGGTGAAAGTCATTTTTTATAATTGACCAATATCAATGTGTATCTTGTGAAATAGCACTCTAGTATTGTGGAAAATCATTGAGTATTGTACACTATTCTAATCCATAAAAAATTCAATTGAACAGAATATTCTATACTAATATTAGTAATTATACTGAGTAAGATTGTACTATTTATTAATCAAGAAACATTTTCTGTTGTTTTTCTTCCAATCATATTTTAATGATTTGTATTCTATCAATAAATGAATTGAATTAAATTAAATTGAATTGTAAAGACTGTGCGAACTGCAAACCTCAAAGAAAGCAGCATTGCACGTATGAGGTACTAACAGTGCTGGCTGATTGTAGCATCAATTAAAAAGCGAAAATAGTATGGCTCTACTCACATTTGGAAACTCAAATCGCGGAAACTGAAAGTGACTCGGATAACAAACATGTGTTTTCAAATTATGACGCTCAGTCGATCCTGCAACCGTACTGTCTGAACGTCATCATTTGAAAACACATGTCTGTTATCCGAGTTACTCAGTTTCGGCGATTTGAGTCTCCAAGTGTGAGTAGAGCCTATGAGACTAGCCTGTGGTCACAGACAAAGCGTTAGATAAGAGTCCTTCCTCTGTGCTGTAGTACTCATTTTCTGAAATGCCCAGTTTATTAATAAGGAAGCAAACACAAAGAAAGCTGTTTTCAAGCGCTTGCTACTACTGTTTTGTGTGAACGCACACTATTGATACAATACAATTTTATGCACAGCTCATTCAATGTAAGCAGCTGTTAACAAACGCTTGCAATACACTATACAGCAAGCTTCCTTTGTACCATTAGATAGTTGAAGCATTTAGTCTTCTTCATATTTATATTCTTCTCCTACTATTACTACATATTTTCCTTACCTTACCAGTAATGGAACATCGATCAATCAAAAGATTTGGGTTATTTGTGACAAGGATGAGAAAGTTAATGTATTGCCTAATTGCTAAGAAATTGTGGAAACAGTAGTAGAAAATGTCACGCTAGTGGTAAGTGAAATTTACTCTTATTGCTCGAATGATTACTTTCAAATCCCACTCCCAGTATTTTCAAGGATTAAGATAAAGAGAGCTTAAATTTCATCAAAAGAGAGTGCTTGAGTCTAGTGACAATAGATAAGGTAAATCCTGGTAGGAATGTCTGGATCTTGAGAGAAATCTCGTAAAACTAAACTCACGTCTGCAGGATGTGAATACATCATCAAATGATTCATAATATAGAATCGATTTTATCAATGTGAAATCGTCCAACTCTTCACTTTTCACACTTCCGTTTGTTTATCAGGATATGTACTGTCAGCGATTATGACGCAAGTCGTATATATAGTCTTTCAGCAGTACCGCAACTAAATAGAATCATAGAATGAATAGAATGATAAAAATAAATAGAATCATAAAATTCATAGAGCGAAAGCTAGCTTGGCTATGCTTTCTCTATGATATAATCTGAAAAAATTAAGAAAATTCACTTTTTCCTACTCCATTTGCCTTTCGAACTGGGCTGATTCCCATGATGAGGTCTCAAATTATAGGCATTCACTCTCAGATTAGCCATCAAGCATCCCTGCATCGGTATCCATTTATCGAGCGCATAATTTGACCTGTAGCCTACCACCTTGAAGTTCTAGTTCTTGATATTTTCTTCTATTTCTTCTAATTCTTTATTTCCAAAGTTTTATTTCTCACCTTCACCGTATCAGCGATATTTCTATCTTTCTTATATCAGAGTGAACAAATGAATGAAAATTGAATAATATTTTACCTATATAGGTAATGGTATCCTACTTTTTTTAGGAGAATATTGCAGCATAAAGTAGGCTACGCGCAAGTTATCAAGGGAATGTAAACGTGTGTACTTTTGTGGGTGGGAGTATAACGGTAATAGAACCAGGAAAGGGTTTATGTATAGGGATTCGTCCTTTGATGAGCAAACAACTGTTCTAACCTGAACTCATATATCCCCAGTCCCCTGTCCGATTGCCAACCTTAACCCTTCGTGCTTTCTCATTAATGATGGTAATTTCACTCTTCCCTATCTCCCTTTCCCCTCTTCTCCTTCTTCTTATATCCTATCTTCCTTCTCCCTTCAGTAATCATGTTAGTTAATTAAAGCTATTTTCTATATTATGTGTAAGCCAAAATATATAATTTTATTTAGTCAAGTAGCCTACTATTATTTCACTAGAACAAGTGTCTAGTTTTGAGTGAAAATGTCGTGATTGAATGATAAAGACGCTGCTCTGTTTATTATTTCATCAAAAATACTAGTTTTGGCAATGTAAGCTAGATACCAATCTCAGAAAAATTAGACACGCCCACAGACACATTTCTTGACTCCGCCTACTCGTTAGTTCGAAGTGTATCTAGTTCTCAATTCTGCCAGTAGATAGCAACATCTGCTGGGTTCTAGATTGAGTATAACTCTCCTCCAAACAAAAGAGTGTGTTAGATCTTTGTTATTTGAATCTATAATAGGATGTATTCTTTTTTCTGTTCATTCTTCTGATTTTTTGTACTGATAAATAACTTCCAGAATCAGTATATCTGATACAATTACTGGTTTTTTAAAGCAAAATATTATCATACAAAATGACAAAACGTTACACGGCCAAAAATGATAATATTGAGCTACTGTATAATATACAGTATATCAATGGTTTACGTGAAAAACTTGATAGTCAATGAAATTGTTGTAGTAGGCCGATCTATAAAGATAAATGCATTGATTTTAGTTCTCTCTTTTCTATTTATGAAGTAATTTTTATAAGGTGATTATTACTAATTTTATAACGGACTGATTTTACTTTTCACAAACTTTTGAAACCTTTTGACCTTGAACCTGGAATATAAACTGAACCTTAAATCTTGCTGGAGCAAGAGCGGAGCTTTGTTTGAACAGTGTAATCAGGTAGAAGAGGAAGAAGAAGAAGAAGAAGAAGAAGAAGAAGAAGAAGAAGAAGAAGAAGAAGAAGAAGAAGAAGAAGAAGAAGAAGAAGAAGAAGAAGAAGAAGAAGAAGAAGAAGAAGAAGAAGAAGAAGAAGAAGAAGAAGAAGAAGAAGAAGAAGAAGAAGAAGAAGATGTGTATGAGGGAATGAAGAAGCAGAAATACAAATACTGAGACAGCAAAGCAAGGGCCACAGACCCTCTGGAAATGACAAGCCCAATCAGATATACAGGAGTAAAGCCAGAGACAGAAATGGTATGGGGGCAACAACCATCACTTATTCCAGATGAAATCTCCAAGAGGATTTCGATGGGTGAGGATTCAAGGAAATGCTAGCTTGGGGTCGTCTGCTCTTCCTTTCCTGATTATTGAATCTGGGGCTGTTCCTTAGGAATGAAGAAGTCCTGAATTACATGGAAAAGGTCGGATACACACTTAACATTTACATTTTAACGTTGCAACATGTTTTAATACTGTATGCTACAATCTAAAGTTATTGAAGAGCGAAAATTAAACACAATCAGTAAATATGTAAACACAGTATTTGGTAAACAATTCAAATGACACTACCAATTCAACAAATTCTTCTTTCAGAAAAATTAACATGTGTTGAGGAATCACAATGGAAGCTAGTTTAAGGACCTTCATGGTTTTGGAAAAGCATTGGGAAAGGGTTTAAGGGCGCTCGAACCTTGAAAATAATTTATTGAGAGTGGATGGTACCCTTCAAATTCGCTTTCATATCGCTCCAATTTATTGTTAAATTGTATAAAATTTATCAGTGTGTACTGACGCGTGGATCATTTTTGAAAAAAACTTATTTGTGAATCATTCAATAATAAAATAATTCCATAATCTATTATCAGTAGATAAATGGAAAAAATAGTTACCAAATCAAAATGTAACTTAAATGAAGCAAAGATCACCAACAAATGAAACTCTCATAATACGATATTACTTTCACATTCAAGAACTGGCACAATCAATATTACTGTACCAAGCTTAGAGTGTACACTGTATTCAGTTCAACTTGTAAACAAACTCCAAATAACTCCAAAAAGTCCATTTATTCAGCCATTGTTGAGCATATGAAAACAAACGGTAGTTATATCAAAGGTGAATAGATTTTTATTTCAATCATTTATTCACGCTACACATTATAACTGTACTGGAAAATAACTTTGGAGGTATGTATGAGAAGTATTATAATGGAGGTTCAGTAGGTACCTATGTACCTGCAGGCATTACAGCACCCAGCGATGCATGCAAAGTAAGTCGCCGACCGCTTTTAAAAGACATTGGAAACAATGGAGCCATTCACACAGGAGAGGCTGCATCAAGCTCCACTGCTTTCGGTTGATTAAGTTGCTTTCAACTGAAGAAAATCGCCTCAGGCTGGAATCCTTATTGAAAAATTGGTACGCAGATTGCAAATCACTAACAAAGTGAGCTGAAAGTTGATAATGAATTGAGTGATGATAATGGAAGTTAATTGTCGATTTATTACGAGAGATAACAGCTACAACATAGAGGAAATTTCTATGATATATTACCATAAAACTCCACCAAAAATATAAGATCTAACATAACGATACCAATCAATGTTATAATTTACACAAAAACATTATATAGTTTACACAAAAACATCAAAGTTTATATCTCACCACTGCAATGTGTAGATAGACTTCAAACGCAACTAGAATATATTCCTTAACAACTATGAAGCCGAAAATAGAAGAACATGATGAAATTTTTCATCGATTTTTATGAAAATAATAGTTTTTATTTGAATAGCTGACTACAGTCAGCCCATACAATGTATATGCTATAGTCCGATTCACGTCAAGAAGTTAGCATTGTTTATATGATGAGCATTGATGCCAAGTTTCATTGAGAGAGAAAGAGAAAGCTGCACCAAACCTGTTTGTTGAGCACTGTGCTACAACAATGCACAGTGCGGCAACTATGCACAGTGCGATTAGGATAGAGACATCAGCAACTGCAGAGCAAGGATAGCAAACTCCCATCTAAGCAATGCTGACTTCTTGACGTGAATCGCACTATAGGGAATAATAGTGCATGTCTACTGTTTGGTCAGGTTGAGGTTGCTGTTCAATCAAAGACTGTTAAATTTTATTGAATTAAAAAAGAATTTGGTAATGTACCTGCAAATAGCTTGAAGCTTGAAGGATCCACCAACCAAAACATTCGGCTATGGACTAGCAGTTACATGGAGTAGCTCAGTATTTCAATGTCAATAGGTTATGAAGATGACAAACCTTCGTTAAATGTTTGTTACATTTTCAAAATCATATCTTATAAGCGATTAATTGATTTTTCTTCTGATAAACTATTTGGCTTTCCAGACACCTAACCAGACCATCACTATAACACAACATAATTTAGTGGTTAACTTCTACATGAAGACAATAAAACTACAAACTGTACTCAAACAGTTCATGAACAAAGTTGAAACAATAATAATATGTAACTCAATTACTGTTTCATAACCAAAACAATCACATTTATCAACAGTTTATTTTTCAACAACAAAAAATATAAAGGTTAGGAAACTAGGGGTAAGGAAAACAAGGGTTATTGGTTCGAAAAAGTAGAGAGAGAAATGAAGAGTTCAAGAGAGAGGAAATGAGAGTAAAAGAGAGAGAGATCCCAATGCCAAACTGAGAGAGGAGAAGAAAACGATTATTAATAATGAAGATTTCTTTCCCAACAGCCTCTCATCTAGCTGCAGATAGGTATGGCATTTGCATGATGAAAGCTCTTAAACGCCTGACTTGCAGCAATATAAAATACAAATCACAAAACGATTGCCAGCTATAAAAATGACTATAGTTATAGTTATGGAAAGCACCTAGCTAACTGTGGCCTGGGGGCGATCAGATGGATGCATTTTGTCCGGTGCATTATGCACTTCGAATGCACCTTCACAGTGCAGCGCTATTTAGCAACCGCTCTGTGCATAAAATAAAACGCGGTCAGTTTCTAATGAGAATCAAAATTGTGCAACTGCATTGCTATGCACCTTCATAAATGAACAATGCACTATGTGAAATCCCTATTGCACGTTAGAGTGTACTAGCATGTAACTTGTGTGAGTTTATCGTGTTAATAAGACTGCAATAAATGCATTGTTGGTGAATTGCTCAAGACAGTTTTCGAACAGCGACCAGCGATTTTAATATGTAGATGATTATATTTTTTAATCAATGTTCAAAGTGATGAAATAGCATGTAACAATAGAGAAATTTCCAAGAACAGTAATTGGAGAGGAGCTGAATAAAAAATAGTGGGAATAGGAGGAGGGAACGTGAAGAATGGCACGAAAATGACAATAGGAGAAAAAGAAGTAAGCGAAAAAAGAAGAGGGACAAGAAGAAAGAGGAAACGAAGACGAAGAATTAGAATGTGCAGGAGAAGAACAAGGACGAGGAGGTGGTGTGGGGTAAGGGTGAGTAATTATTTAAAGATATTAGATTACTTTATTCATGAAATTAACAAGATATCAGCTAAGATTCTATATTACAATAATTATGAATAAAATATAAGTAATTATTCTATTAATTTTGCAAAATGAAAAGATATTGAATTGACAAATTGATAATTTTATTCTACGACATGAGTAATAAATGCAATTAGAGATATTATTATATTTTTTATACTATTGGATTCTATTCAAGTCTTCTATACTCTCGGGATCGGACGATGATAATTTGGTTTATTTGATCATCATAATTTGTTTTTTGTTTATAGACATGGACCACCAAAGTCAGAATTGAACGAAGAAAATTGAAAAAGAGTGAAGGATTACAAGGAAGAGAAGAGAATGAGTAAGGAAAAGATAATGAAGACGACGAAAACTTAAAGAAGAAGTGGTAGAAGAAAAAGTCATATTAGGAGTTAGAAAAGAGATAGATGAATGAAGAGAAAGGTAGAGAAAAGATCAGAAAAGAAGGAGAACAAGAAGAAAAAGAAGAAGAAGAAGAAGAAGAAGAAGAAGAAGAAGAAGAAGAAGAAGAAGAAGAAATGGAGTAGAGAAAGAAAAACAGAAAGAAGAAGAAGAGTTAGAAAAAAGAGGAGGATGAGAACCAAGGCAAAGGCCTATCAATTTACATTCACAACTAAACAAACTGAGAATAGAATAGGACGTGCAATTTGATATTGCCAAAACCCTCTTTGAAACTGCCAATCCTGTTTTCATTCTTCCACCCACTATTCTCCTTTTTAGTAGTTGGTTACCTGTCAACGCAATTCTACTTCCACCCCCATCTTCTTCTATTACCTCCTATTCTTTACATTGGCACAGATCCTACTGCCACGAATGAAAAGACGTCTCGTGAAAAAATTGAGTTCCCTTTAGAATTATATCGTGTGTTGAATCCCCTTTAGAAAGGCAATCAAGGTGAACAAATTCAAAAAAGAGAGTCTGTGAAAATTTAATAATATGTTAAATATATTCATGTATACGAGTTCACCCCGTGCAGCGCAAAGCGCCACTCACTTGAATTTTCTAAAATTCTTATGCCGGGTTTCACCAAGATTAAACAAATATTAAATATTTGTTTGATGTGAAAAGTTTATTATCACAATATTTTTCAGAGAGATATCGGTCAAATAATTGATATTTCCATTTGATATTCTAACATTTAAATAAATTTTATCAGCTTTCCATGCATCTTAACAATCATATTTTATCATTTTGCATCATAATTTATATTTGAGAATTATCATAAAGTTACAATTTATTTTCATACTCATTCATCTATCATCTTTTATACTTTACACATCTCAATATCTTCTATTTTGTTCTAACTTACAGGAACAGACATAGGAAAATAAATGGAAAGATTGGAAATCAACATTATTTATCAACATTTATTCATATTTTCACACAGAAACCTACAGAACCTCAGCATCACTCTATTTCTCTCTGATGTCACTTTTCTGATTTTTATATTACAGTACTGCTTACACGACTGGAGGATACACAGCTCCTGGGGGATGCTACAAAGTGTTACCTGTAACACAAAAATGTATGGAATAATAGAAGATCCACAAAATACTATTGAATTAATTATTTTGTTTTATTGCTCATAGTTAGTATCACCACAGACGATACTACCACAGATCAACCACAGATAAAGAACTTCTCTGTGGTATAATTTATTTGTCAATCAAATTATATTTCTATTCATTATAATGGATTCGTGAAATTTGTTAAGTAATTGATAAATAATTATTTATGCAATAATAAATAGTGGAGGAAGATCACGGAATACTTACACTCGGAGGTATTTTTCGTTCCCACAATTTAGAAAAATCAATGATTTATTTGAATTCACTCACTCAGAGATTTGTGATTGCCATACAATGGTTTGGGGCTTTGTCCAGCCGGTAGCTGGCTTCGTCCAGCCAGTTGCGGCCTTCGTCCTGCCACTGGCGTACTTTGCCCTGCCATTGATTGTGCTAGACTTCTACCAGCGAAGAACGTTTGTTCTGGGTGAACTGTGGACAGAAGAAAATAAATTAATCACTTTAAAAATAATCTACAGATAATGATGTTAACATAGTTTATTGATAAATGATTCCTTCTATGAAAGATCATAATTATAAAAATAACCAACGAATATATCAACAATGAAATAAAATAAAATTGAATTCTTTTTCAGTTGAACAAAATAGCAAACATTATCTTCACAATTTAATGAAAGTTATAGAAATGATTTGTAGATTTCAAACAGTATTCTAAACTTGAATTCAGCGAAGTGATTCATTTCAATAATAATCGTTCAAAATCATCTCATATATAGTTCAAAAAACTACTTACTGAATCTATTATAATGGAAGGAGAAGTAAAGTTGTAAAGAAAATGTTGATGATCCATTTATAAATAATATTTTTCAAGGATATAGGTTGATAGGGCAAGAAACATACTTGGTCTATGCTACAGAGACTGATTTGTTAAACTTATTAGTATAATACTGTTTACTTACTAAATTCCTCGCAGAAAATTCGTTCGACACTTGGAAATCGTGCAGCAATAACTCTGGCGTTACAAATCTGTTCAAAAATGAGGAGTTGTGTGAATTATTAAAAGTTATGAAAAACATTCGTATGGCTTCAAATCCTTTTATTTTTTTAGTCAATGTTCTTGAGTCAAACCATAGTTTTATGCCTCTAAACTCTGTTTAATAAAGAGTTAAAACGGCCTAAATAAGTGTAATTTTACACTTATATTTTGAAAATTTTCTAAAATTAGGCTATTCTGTGAATTGGAATGCATTAAAAAGAGATACAGTTACAGACAGATACAGACACAGTTATGAATATGAATTTATTAGACGGTAATTAAAAAATGTGATTCAATTTTACAGTACCTCCAATCTGGGACCTGCAGAGATATTGAAATAGTAAATCTTGTAGACTCTTCCAATATATTTACTAAGACTTCCTTTCTGCAATTGAAAAACGTAATTAAATAGAAACTGAATTTCAATCACTTTACAGAATGATTAAAAACAATTTATGTGACTTTAGTTATTGCTATTTACTTACCATTTTCCTCTTATTTTATTTGAACTTGATTACAGTCTTACAATTAACTTTCTGTGAATCGTTATAGTATTGCCTGTTCTCATAACAATATCAATTGTATCAAATTCGCAAAGTTTTGAATAAAAACTCCACAATAGAGACATCAAATTAGAATTCCAAATAAAAATTCATCAAATTTGAGATTTTTATTGAGACTTCTGACTTAAATTAAGATCTGAATTTTTAAACTCTGATCAGAATTCTAAACACAAAAACCATTTCGAAATATAAAGCTACAGTATAATACTGCGACAATCTGTGTCTAATCTATTTTCAATTATTCTCTATTTTTACAAATTTATACTATTTTAATGCAGATCTGTTCATGTCATGATGAAGTCTTAAAGACGAGATCGAAGATTAAAATTTAAGTCCATTCTACTTAAAATGCAGGCTGAAGTAAAAGGTTATTTTATAAATATTACTATTTTGAGTTTGATCTGAAAAAATTGATTTGTGTATTTCTGTATTGAGTAACAAAACATCTCTCAAATGTGGAGAACTTGTCTTATTATCAGAGAAATTATCAATTGAATTTGAAAAAACCATGTTCTGTTATATTTTCTCACCTTGTCCCTTGCAGTTTGTACACGATAGGGTAGGGTGACATATTCAGTTCCATAGAACTCGATTAAATCTATGATTGGTGAAAGGACTTCTTTTTTGAATAGAGGTACATCATAGAATGACTGGCAATCGTCCTCATCACTATCATCATCATCATCATAAAGAGACTGGAAAATTTAATATTCAATATAACAATCAATAATGTTTTCAAATTCAAACAAAAAAGATTTTCTCAGTTTGTGAAATGTCCTTATCTTTTTCGGTCATTTTAGCTTGAATATCATGAAGTAATTTTGAAACTATATCACCTTGGATTTCAAGCTCAATTTACATCCAGTACAGTAGATAGGAGCTTGGAGTAACAAATGAATTTGAATGAATGGATAAGAAAATTTAAAAGCAAGAAGATGTAATTTTGTTTAAAGTCAACTTGAGATAAATCTCACTCTGACAGTTTAATGCTTGCATTTGACTGTATATTTTCATTCTTTGTATGATTGTCTAACAATTGAAGCAAATTATCCATTCATCCAAATTGAACTACAGAATTATCAGAAAAAATGACGAAGAAATTATGCATTACTAAAGAATTATCATTATTGAAGGATAAAAATTATGAGGAAAATAAAAATGATGTTAAAATACATTAGGGAGAAAAAAATGGAAAATTTTAAATTTTCAATAATGGAAATTTAAAAAAACGCGCAAATAACTTCTCATTTCAATCCTAAATAATGAATACCATACAATACTATGCTATGGAAATGAATGGTGTTATTACTCAGAAGATGACATGAGCAATAAAAATTGATGATAGTAAACTGGGGTTTATAACAGAGAATATTTTGTGAAACTCGAGACAGATCTGAGTGGATGCCAATAGAGAAGGGAAAAGTTGAAGAAAAATGGAAAAGTGAATGGTGAAAAGTGAAAGGTTTCTGGATAAGAAATTGTGTTTTCTCTTCAATATTGAAAGATTTTCAGAAGTTTCAGATAATTATAGATAATTGAAAATTGAAACATTACATTCTACATTACCTACTTCAATTATAATTATTGAGATTCAGTAATGACAATATCGTGGATAATGTGATATTTTGTAGAATCATTAAGAGAGCTCCCAATATTCAATCTTTCGATCACAAAAAAAAACTATTCAATCACATCTGAAAAGTTTTTTGATAAAACCTTCTATTGAACATTTTCTAAGGAAAACTCAGATTTGATTTAACTTTGAAAAATACTATGTGGTCATGAATTTCTCTACAAATTGTTCTTTGCTATGTATTTAGATATAACATTTTTCTACTGAAATTGTTAGTAGTTTAAAGTTCAAAGCTTACCAATCCTTTAGCTTGCAAAACACCAACAACCGCCAAAATACAAACACCAAAGAATAATTTCATATTGAATGGTTGACGCCTTCAAAAACCAAAAGTTGTATAACTTGGATTCTTGACTTAGAGTTTGGGAAGAAATATTGAGTGTTCGACTATTTATATAGTTTTTGTATAAATATTTATATAATTCCATAATCCAATTTTACGCCAAATGACATTACAAATGGAAAAAATCAAATTGAATAAGACAAAAGCAATTACTTTGATGCGTCACAAGTTATGAATATTCACTTTTCAAGTTATCAAGTAATCAAAAAACTTATTTATTAAAAAATAACAATCTGGCAGTCGGTATCATTGTAATAATCATCAAAAGAGATGAAGTAAATTGATAGCCAATGCTTTCAACAATAGAGTAATTGGAATATTCAATTTTTTACATGATTTATATTGTAAATATTGTTCGTAGACTATGAATTATTTTCTGGGAAACAATGATAGAAGATGATGAATTTTATTACTCCTATCGTAATGTATGTCTTAGTTTTGATTGGTTATCTATACTATGAAGCCTATATCATGGAATTAATATAATTTCAAAGAAAGAATATTGAAAATCTCATGCTATGAGAGTATCTTTTAATAAACCAAGTGTTTCTCCATTAATATTCTCATATTGATACTGAATTCTGCTTCTCCACAGTTTCTCTTTTCCTGCATCTTCAGACAGAACAAAAACCTGCTAACTGCTTCTTACAGAACAAAAACCAAAACCATAAGTACGAGTCTATTAGGTTTTCTCCTAGTCTTGCCCTCTTGTAGGATGATGAGCAATAGAAAGTTAGGCATGGGTTGGGTAGGAGCAGGCAAGAAAGAGAAAAGAAGAAATGTAATTAAAAGCAACGAGCTTGGTTATTCATCTTGAGTAGAATAATATGTAGTCTCCTAGACCCTGTTAGCGGGAGTGAGGGGTGTTTATTTCCGTTCCCACAAATCCTAAACCAACATAGAATTAAGTAACCCTATCCCTCTTTTCTTCCTTCTTCTTAATTTTCTCCTTTTGTCAATACTAATTTTCTTGCTTTTCTTGTTGGAAAGCAACTTGACGTTGTTTCATGTTACCCTACTTCGCAAACCCCCAATAAAATTAACAATGGCAACTATAAATTGGAATTTCAGTGATTCAGAGAAAAGTGACTAAGTGAGAAAAAAGTGACTAGAGTTGTGGTGTGTGGGTATACCATGTATTCAATGCTATTTCATTGCATGGGATTTGATAAAAAAATTTATCCTATGGCTTTATTATTCATAAATACAGTAATAAAAACTTTGGTTTCGTACACGGTACATACGGCTTTAGGAGTAAAACAAGAATGGAATTGTTCATCCCTTGTATTCGGAAGTACATTAAAGGAAGATAGGAGCCACCAGATAGAAGAGATGATCATTTTCTAATTTTTATTTGTCCAGTGGAGTAGAGCCAAAAATGAAGAACTTTAAATCTAAATAATTTGAAATAGATGCCAAAAAGAGAATAAAAAATGGAGGACAATGAATGGAGATAATTAATGTAAAGTTATAAGTGACAATAAAGAAGGATAAAAAATGAAAAACAAGGAACAAGAAAAAATGAAGCGTCAAGGCAAGACAAATTCCAGAACAGGTTTACGACTTGGCAGAATCACAGCTCACAGCCAGAGTAATTTTAATCTCAAGTTTTTTCATTTCCAATTTCGAAAATAATTATATTTTGTTTCCGGTGTTGGGGATCATTGCGTCCGAGTAGTATACGATAATTGTGCCATCACCTTGCTTTCAGAATGTTTCGTTTCCTCTTCTAAATGTTCAGTGCGCTGTTAAAAGACTTGCTGCCAGGTATAACAGTAATAATACTAATAAGACAGGTTTGATTACGAAGTACAGTACTTGAAGGCTGTCATTCTTTAATCTCTCCTACACTTCATACATTTCTTACGCTTCTTACAGCTCTTTCAGTTCTTATTGAAAATATTTCCCTTCAAATTCTTACTCCATCCTTCTGTATTGAATAATGTGGGAGATATATGAAATGTGGAAGATAGTTGCGAAGCGTGTTATACTTATTTGGTCCAAATAAGTATACCACGCTTCGCCACGGGTGGAAGATATGAAATGTGCATATAATGTGGAAGAATTGAAAATAAGGTGGAAGAATCCATGAAGATCTACCCACAAAATCAAAAAATTAATGCTTTTGAAATGAAAATGAAATTCTCAGAACGTGAACTTCTTAGACAATGAAGTGTATCAATGTTTCAAAAGAATCGAATCACAAACATTAAACTGATCATGTTGCTTGAATTTACAAACTGAAAATAATTACAATGTATTCTCAAGAACACTGTTTCATGACATACTTTGATTCATTCATTGAAAAGTTATATTCTTTATATTGAATAATTCAACCATTCAATATCCTTCTGTTATATTATTTCAAATTTCAAATGTAAAAGTTGACATCAAAAATTGACGATCGGCCATTGGAGGGAGTGAGTGGAAGCAGAATTTATACTCGTGACCGAGCGCTGTGATTGGCAGTTGAATGGCCTATCAAGGTGACCGACTGCCATTGGTCTAGATAAGCTCCTCCCACAATGGGCGGTTTCTACAAACATCGCAGCAATGGCGGGTCAACCAATAAGTGAGTTGACCAACAAATTAGTTTAAATGATTACGAGTCTTCGTTTTGAATTTTCCTTATTAAATGTGCAGTGTGTTGTGTTCGTAATGTAGCCTAATTTACCAACTCTTTTAAAAGGGGGTTTTTAAAGAAATTATCAACACCAATTTTTTTTTTAATTTATTTATTTTATTTACCCCAAATCTGTTTCCTTTACATAACGGTTTGACAATAGAATATAATAATACAAGAGAAATAGTACAAGAACTTATTACTAAATCGACTTACTTACTTACTTATTATTTACTCGACTTACTTTACTAAATGAAAAACTGTGAGCTATGACAAGCTACTTAAAATATTTTATGTTTTCAGCAGAAAATTTCTAATAGAACAATTTTTTGCTTGACCTACAACTTGGCCAAGCAAATGATAGCTTTACTTCTGCCCTAAATCCCCATTCAAGAATCTGAACGACGAAATCTTTTGAACAGCAATTTGTCACCCTGGCAAGGCGGAACGGAGGTTGTGGGGGGAGGCAACGAATTACTGGCTCACATTACACACTTCTCTGCACACTGCTCGAAGCAAAAGAGAAGAAGATGAATACAAAAAGAAAGGTGATGGTGAGTGAAGATGGCTAGAAAGGGAACGAAGCAGAGATTGAAAAGAAGGAAAATGTGAATTTAGACGATGAATAAGGGAGTTGGGAGAAGGAGAAAAGAGAGAAAATGATAAAATACGAGGAGAAAAGACTAAAGAAAGAAGAAAAAGAGGAGACCAGAGAAAAAATAATGATAAGGAGGGAGAGGAGGGAAGTGAGAAGAAAAAGATAATGATGAAGTAGAAGAGAAGGAGAAAATTAGAATAAAAAAATGGAGAAGGTATGGCAGAAAGAGAAGGACGAGAAGAGGAAGCAGAAAATTGAGAAGAAGCAATTTGAGGAAGAGTTGAAGGAGTAGCGGAAGAAAGAGAAAGAAGAAGGTAATTATGTGAATGTAAATATCTGGAAAGTAGGAAATTAAAGGAGGAGAATGAGGAGAAATATGAGAGAAAACAAAATGTATGAAACAAGGAGAAAAACAAGAATAGGAAGATCAAGAGAAAGAAGAAGTAAATAAAACAAGAATAAGAAAATAGTGCGAGAGGGAAAATATTAGAAAAAATGAGATGATGAGAAGAAGGAGGAAGATCAAGTAGAATAGAGTAGTAAGATCGAGAAGGAGAAGAGGAGATTGAAGAAGAAGGAGAAACAGAATAATAGAGGGGGGAATAGAGCGAAACCGATAGTAGGAAGGATAGTAGAATACAAAGCAATGGAGCAGATAAATGCACGCGATGGATGAGATGAACGAAAAGGTGTTGGATTCTTCATCTGTTTGTATTATTGTTGAGGGGATCCAGTAGTGTAAGCTTTATGGGGTGAATGGAGAGAGGGTGCCAGCTTCGACTCCCAGGTGTGTTTGCCGGGTTTTGTTTAGGAATCCTGAATCCTGATTCCTGCCATCCTGATCCTGTAGGTCGGGGTATTTAGGAGTAGCGATTGTCACACCTAGTGGCTGTGTTATTAGCCTACTCAGTCAGTCGGCTGTGGCTAAAAGACCAGCTGCGTGCAGAGAGAGAGAGAGAGAAAGAGAGTGACGAGAATGAAAAAGAAAGAGAAAGAAGGAAGAAGAGAGGAAATGACAAAGAGATCAAGCGACCAATGGCGCTATAAATCGTCAGTGGCCTCTGACCATATAAACTTGGTAGGAATTTCTGCCCCATGTACTGGGTGTAGAATTGTAGGAAAGGCTACTCCCCAATTGCCCCGCTTACTAGCGACACCTACGTGGGTCAATGTTATTCTCTCGTCTCCTCAATAAATTCTACAATCTTTCTAACACTATCATCCCGCACTTTCTCATCATCCTAGCTTATCCTAAGTTCGCCTATGCTCGTGAATCATCACTGGTTATTATTTGAGCTAAATAATTTCTCATTTCATATCAATTTTTACAATAGTCACGGTCAGTTAAATTTAAAAAAACCAATTAAATTTAACTGCTGTAAAATGACGAAACGTTTCTTGATGAGGCGAATGTTTCATATGCTTATATCATGGCCAATTTCATTCAATCAAATAGCCTTGAATTGAACAGGTGACTTGTAAGGTACCCAAATACTAGACGATGTGATAACGCAGCTATTTGTTGAGAAATCAAATCTCAGTACTTTCAGTACAGTAAATTACTTGCTTTACTTTGTTTTTACCTTCTTATTTGCATTAAAATATCATTTTTCTCCTCTCCACAGAATATAGAATAATCCTACAATCTTGATATAAATACTGAGAAGGGTTCGATTCGATGTTTAGTTTGAAACTCTTCTCTGCTGAATAACTGTGGAAATTTAATATTATTGTTCAACAAAGTCAGACTTGAATCCCAAGAGTGATGTTATGGAAAAAGATCACTCAACTGTCTGAATTTAGGATAATATCGATTTCAAATTTTGTACAGAATCTTGCTTTATACATTGTAGCTGAATACTGTACCAAGCTACTTGATTTGGTGTTTTATGTCAGCCTTGAAATATTATTATTCTCCATGAAATATTATTATTATCATCATTTCAACTTCGCCGATCTTCAAGCGCTGAAGATCCACAATGGTAATTAATTTTCTTTTGGCGTGTTGATAAAGTTTATTAGTGGTACGTTTGGGACCAATAAACAAGTCGAGTTGGAGAACAGTGCGGAAGATGACCGTGAGGGGGAAAATGAAGACGGTAAAGTTGAGGAGGGGGTAGAAAAATAAACCGAAGATGAAGAATGAAAAGAGAAAGGGAAGAAACAAGAATGAAAGAGACTACAGGGAGATTGAGAGAACAGGACAAAGAATATTGGGAGGAAAAATCGAATAATTAATTGAGACAAAGAAAATGAAGCAGAGCACAAAAATACGACTAATAGTGGATATATGAATATGAGGTGAAAGGGAATGAGGAATTGAAGCTGACATGATACTAAGTTAAGAAAGTGAAAACAAGAGTGAAGAGTGAGAAATGAGCAAAAATCAGGATATGGATAAGAAAACAAAATTAATAACGAAAGTTACAGTTGAAGATTGAGGGAGAGAAAGCTGGAGAGAAATAAGAAAATGAAGAAGAGTTTGGAGAATATTACAGAAGTAAAAGAACAAACAAAATGAAAAGGGGAACATGGGGGTGGAGCGTGGAATGATATAACGAGAGGAGAAAAGGAGGAAGAGGGGAATCCACTCGAAAATAATCATTTGGAAAGAATGTGATATGAACGGCGCAAAGAGAGGAATAAGAAGAGAAAAGAAGAAGAAGAAGAAGAAAACTTCAAAAGAAGAAGAAGAAGAAGAAGAAGAAGAAGAAGAAGAAGAAGAAGAAGAAGAGAAGAGGAAGAAGAAGAAGAAGAAGAAGAAGAAGAAGAAGAAGAAGAAGAAGAAGAAGAGAAGAAGAAGAAGAAGAAGAAGAACACGAAAGGAAAGAAACTAAAAAGTAGAAAAGGAAGTGGATGAGCATGGAGAAGAATGAAAACGAGGAAGAGGAGTTAAATAAGAAGTAAGAGAAATAGGAAGAGGGAGAGAGAAATCAGAAATGTTATGAAGAAGACGGAGAAGAATAATGTGCGGGTAGAAAGTTGTTTGTCCTTCAGAAAGTGAAAAATCACACTGATGAATTATGATTTTCGAGTCAAGTCGACTATATCGGACCGAATTTACGAGCTATAAAACCAGATAGAAGAACCGCCACTTGCAACTCTTCAGTCCTCTCACACTATCGAAGCAAACCCTTCAAATACCTCCCCCCACCCCACACCCTTGAGGATCCTTAAAAACAACACCCTTGCCCTACTCCCCAAATTGGCAGTGTGGTTGTAGTCTAGTCTAGGACTAGATAGTTATGGTACCCTCTTTTAGTTATGGATAGTCAATAAAATTACCGTAAAGAAAACGAAAAAAGTTTTTCCATTTAATAATACAATCTTCAAAGTTCCAGAGGGAGTTTTGGAGAGAAAACGTTTCAAGGAAGATTAGTGGACATCTTTATTGTCAATGCATCGATTGCTTATTTATACATTCTCTACTGATCGTTAACTATTTCAGTAATAGCTCCCTCGAGTCAAATAAATTATTATCTGTAAATATTGCTCTTATCACTTTCTAGTGTATGTGAAAATACAACATAGATCTTGTTTTGATCAATATCTTAGCTACAGGACTACCTCTGGAATACAAATAATATTTGGCTGAGGTTCAAGAACATGATTTCAAATTTTTCTACAATTTGCTATTTCTATCTGGTTCAATATTGATATCAGTATGTGATAAAGAATAATGTTAAGAATTTTTTGGGTGAAGTCCCACAATACAATACATTAACTCGACATACAGTACCCCAATCTCCTCCTAATTTATTTGCACAAGATAATAAATACCAACGTCCAATACAATTTTCTATTGTTATGTGGTTTAATTAACCTCATTTCTCAAATATGGTTCTTGTTTTCTCAGGGGTCAAAGTACTACATTACATGAACTGAAAAAAGGAACTAGTAATTCTTAGAAATCATTACATTAGTATTTCTCTTGGTACATCTTAGAATATCTCAGCTGATGTTCTTGCAAATCAGCACAAAATTTTACTACAATGTTTTTATTATTGTGAGTTTCGAATAGCCTGACCAGTCTACAAAACGAAAATAGCATACTTTTTGGCGCAAAATCCTTTATGGACAGTGAACTAGAACTGGAGACTTACGGTACTTGAAAAACCCAAAAACGCAGTTTAGTGTTAAAGGTTACATTAGGCCCACCTGCCGAACAGATGAAGCTCAGCAAGCAGAGACGCATTAAAGCAGAACAGCATCCGGTCGGTCCGGATAAACGGGGCTACAGTGTCCGCTCTTCGGATATTCGAGATCTGAGACGACCGACCAAGCAAGAAGCTCATTGGTTACACATCACAACTCTTCCTCCTCCTCCTCCTCCTCCCCTTCCTCCTCCTCCTCCTCCTCCTCCTCCTCCCCTTCTCCTCCTCCTCCTCCTCCTCCTCCTCCTCCTCCTCCTCCTCCTCCTCCTCCTCCTCCTCCTCCTCCTCCTCCTCCTCCTCCTCCTCCTCCTCCTCCCTCCTCCTTCTCCTCCTCCTCCTTCTTCCTCCTCCTCCTCCTCTTCCTCCTCCTCATCTCCCTCCACCTCATCCTCCTCCTCATTCTTCTTCTTCGCCTTCTTCTTTTTATTTCTTATCTCTCTTCTTCTAAGCATGTTTATCCCCTTCTAAACACCCCCTCTCATGTTTCCACTATCATCTTTGCTCTCTCTCTCTCTCTCTCGCTTGTCATCTTCTCTTTGTCTTCGATTCTCATCCTCTCTTGTGCTTTTTTCCCTTTTTTCCTCTCTCCTCTCTTGCCTCTTGTTATCATCATTATTTGCTTAAAGACACTTCAGTTTGCCAAAATTGTCTTATTGTCTACTCTGTAGTATTACAGTGACACAACATAATTATTTTCAATTGAAAGAAATTCCTAATTATTAATGCCATATAATACTCTGAAGACTAAATTAATTAAAATTATTAAATTATTATGAATTGAAATCAATTGAATAGTTGCAATATCTTATTTCCTTCCATCTACATAATAATTTATTATTTCTTAGTCAAGAAGGACACATTTTAAAGTAAGAACCCCATCAACCACATAAATCAATGATAATTCTTCCAACATTTTTCAATTTCTTTATCATTATCTTCCTTCTCTCACCCCTTTTCACCTTTTCCTCTATCTCCCTTCATCCCTCTTTATCTGAGCGTACTTCCATTCTTGCTAGCTCTTCCTGTGTCGCTTGCTTCTTTTTCCCGAAAAAAAGCGAACCAAATGTCAGGTGTTGTGCCTTTCAACTCATCTGCTCTGCTTTGGTGCTCGGTTCTCGGCCCTTTGGTTCTGGTCAGACAATTTTTCGCTCGAATGGAGAGACCCGCGAGGGGCAGAAACCAGATCGGTGGGGGTGGGGAGGGTGAAGGCAGTCAAATCAGACCCAACACAAAAAAAAACCCAGACTCAAGTTCAAAAATCGGCCCGACAACACACACACTCACACACACACCTGCACACGACAAGTGAGCAGTACTGAAAAAAGGTAAGGGCAGCCAAAAACATGATGTCCCGCTTCACTGCAACTACCAAAAAAAAGTGAAAAAAGAGAGCTTTGAAGAGAAGTCTGTGTGCATCCGGTGAAGGCCTATATTCAACTACAATCTACTACCGGTACATCTAATATGGTTGTCTTTGGGTTGTTTGGTTTTGAATTTATATTGTGGAATGTTTTTTGAATGAGCTTCCAATGCGACTTAAAAAGTGACCCTATTGATTGTTGAATATATTATGTCCATTATAAGCGTATACGGAATTACGGTGTTACGTATATTGACTACGGTCAATGTAAACTTCAGATTGCAGAGCTACCAGAAAGCACAGCTGATCGAAGCCGGCCAGTTGCGTTTTCAACAGGGACACAGCAACTATTTCATACTAAATATTTTCATTGCTCATACTCCCATATTGTTCGTATTACCATATAAAATATCATTGTCATAAGATTTTCTTACAGCGTGCTAGTGTTTTTTTTTCTTTCTACAGTTTATTCAATCGTAGCAAAAAATTATTATCCCCAATTTATCAATTTAATCATCCCCAGCAAAAAATTGTCCTTAGTTGTTGTATGTGCTTAAATACTGTAATACTCAATACCAGCTACTTTAATATTCTGTAATGTAATAGTGTAATACTGAATACCATTACCATAGACTATGATCTCCCAAATCTCCAATAATGTGTTTTTGAATACTTTAATACTGAATACCCAGGGCCGTAGCCAGCTTTGGCCCGGTAAAAATGACTCAAGCGGTCCCCCCTTTTCCCCGGATTTAAAACTACTAATAGTGAATGTATTGTACTGAATAATAGTACTGTCTAATAGTGAATGTATTGAAAATTGAGGGATCCTTCTCATATAATGATAAGGGCCTGTCAAATAGGAATAACCTTGGGGCCTTGCCCAGTAAAAAAGTACCGGTTTTAGCGGCCTGAGTACGGCCCTGTGAATACCAGATACTGTACAGTCTCCTAGATCTCCTATTTGTTCTTGAATACTGTAATATTGTACCAGATTTTGTAATCTCCTATGATGTGATGGAATAGCACAAGTAGATTTGTTTGTTTGCTTGTTAATATTTTTTTTATAAGCTGGTCCTGGCCGTTTCTAGTTCAGTACTACAAATCCCTGAAACTAGTTTCAAAACTTATCAGATGTTTCTTGAATAAAACAAGCTTAGAGAAGTGCAGCATGTTGTGATACAAATTTGTGGAAACGCAAACATGTCTCCATACAGATGCTCACACCACACATGAATGAATCCCCTAATCTTGTTTCTCATCCTATTTGCGTTGGAAAACGTTGAAAAAAGTATAAATTATGTAGAAAAGGGATATTTTTGCGCACCATTTAACTGGAAGCGATGACAAACTCCTGAAAATATAGCTGTTGGTTTCGGGAATGTGCAATTTATTGTTTTTGAAGAGGTGAGAGGTGCATCTTTCTTTGTTTTTTCTCTCCCTTCTCATTCTCTACATTCTTCTCTCCTCTCTCTCTTTCTTACTTTCTCTATAGCCGTAGCGACGCCCACAGACTCAGTCAAGCGATCCAAACAACCAATAAAACATTTCTCAACTGTCAACCTTTTTTAACAACAGTATTTACGTTGGCAATAATATTTCTAGGAACAAAGGAACGGGATCGATCTTCCAATGTCAATTTGGATGTCAATGTCATCGTAGATTTTATTTATTTTCTGCAATAGACAAAGTTCATCATTAATTTCATCATTAACGTTTTCTGAATTAACGTAGGCTATTATAAAGATTGAGAGCTTGGATAAAGGAGGAGAATACATTCACTGGGCATGTAAGTCCCAAAAAAATGTGAAATGCTACAGCCTATAATATATGCTGACCTAATTTTACGCTGAAACTAGTAGATCTAAATATTCTTGGTGTTAAGAATGAATGCACATAATTCCTATTCACTTAGGTTCTGCAAGAGTAATTCTAATAAGAATACTGTAACTGTAAGCGTATTCTACACAAGAATTCTACCGTTCTATCAGTATAAAAACTGTCTAAAATGCTCCCAAGAGCTACACAATTCGGTAACACTAAAGTCAATGTACTATACTGTACTTCAGGAACATATTTATGGTATTTATTTTCATATTTATTTAGTAACTTACACATTAATTTTTATTTTTTTAATTAGTTCACATTAATTCGAATTTTTTTAATATGGTATTTTCTTCATTACATTCATGTCGTTTTCAGATATATTCCTCTTATTTTTTCGTTCTCTCCTTCTTCTTCTTCTTCTTCTTCTTCTTCTTCTTCTTCTTCTTCTTCTGTTGTTTTCAACAGCCTTGCGAGCTGTGAAGTACACTCTACACAGAGTATCTTTCACATCACATAAATGGAAAGTAGGATAACCTAGGTCATAACCAGAGCACCATTCAACTATTAATAAAAATATCAACAATATATAGTTATATATATAAAAATATCAACTATATACTGTACACATTTGCCACCACTTGTAGCTAGAAGAGTACCTTCCATTTGTATTTAAATAAATAAATAATATGTATTCAAGGTGACTATACACAAAGCGCTAACATTATGACTCACTGAGCTCGTAAAATTTGAACAGACTCCAGACCATACGTTCTCAGCTAGTAAATTCTGTATGAAGTCTAGGTTGTTGTAACTTACATGAAGTAGGTACTTGAAACAAGGTCACTGGAACATGAACCGTTTAGAGAACACTATTTATCGAATTCAGATTACGAAACAAGTGAAAAAATTCTACAAGCTTTTAATACGCTTGTAATTTATAATGACAGGGCAAGGGTAAAACGGTGTAACAACGATACAAGACCCAACTTGGGAAGCCCACGTTTACAAGTGGAATTTGTTGCAAGTTAAAATAAAGTTACTCTAGATAAAATAATAAAGAGCTTATATATTACTATATACAGTATCAGGAGTCTTCACAAGTGATATTACAGTATAATAATATGACCTTCATGTGAAGATTCTTAATAATTTCTATGTAACAGGCCCCATATTTTAATCTTTGACTAGTATTGTATTGCATAATCTTATCGTGTTTTTGAGTTGTCTTTTTTATAATTTGGTGTAGTCTTCCCAAGTTCAGTTGAACTGAAATTCTAGAGTAATATGTTTTTCTTAAGAAAATTATATTCAGCCTTCTTTAGTTGTATACTACTGGTGTCTATATGGTTGTCTTCTATTGTATAGTATACAACTAGAATGAAGAATCATTCAAGAATGAGTGGTTGTGAGCCTCTCAGTCCGAAATCCACCTAATGAGGAATATTTTTATTTCATTCCATCAATCATCATCTTCAAGAGACTGTTATTTTTATTATTACAATAATTATCATCATCTTGAAAATTCTGTTAATTACAAATTATAAATTAATATTACAAATTAGACTATAAGTAAAAAAATTGACAACTCAAATTAAACATTTTTATCACACATTCCTCTTAGTGTTGTCATTGCCTGTAGTTTCATATGGTTAATTATATTTTGTATTATTTTGTGGCTAATTTCATGGAGTTGCCACTATCCATTCAATCAGGTACAGTAATAAAAGTACTGTCAACATGTTTTATGAGTCAGAAGGATTTCGCTTGATCCTGCCCTCCATCAAGATTCCATTACTTCATTTCAAATGTTAAGCTGCTCAATTTCAAGGAAGGGGCAGAATGGGCCGGGGGAACGAAGGGACTGCTTAGGCGAGGGTCTGCGAAAAAGGTGGGGGAGGAATTGAATAGGAGAGTGGAAATGAATAGGGGGAAATAGGAGGATGTGAAAGGTAGATAACAGAATAAGAGAGAGAAAGAAGAGGGGTTGTGAAAAAGGTGGAGGATAAAATGTATGGGAAAGTGGGAATGAATAAGGAAAGAAGGGGAACGGAAAATAAGGGAAAATCATCGGATTTGTGGAAACGATTGAGAAGAGAATGTACATAGGGAAGTGGGAATAAGTAAGAGAGGAAGAGGAATAGGGAAGGTAGGGTGGAATGGAAGAATGTGGGGTTAGGAAAAAAATTGAGAAAAGGATCGGAAAGCAAGGAGTGGAAATGTCTGGAGAAAGGAATGGAATTGAAAACGTAGAAAAAGATAAGATGGAAAAGAAGAGAAAAAACAGAAATGGATAGAGATGGTGGAGAAAAAAGCAAGGAATAGATAATTTGGAGTTTTCTTTCAATTTGGCTGATGAATCAAATGTGAAAATTTTTATAAAAACACATGTTTGTAAGAGCGTATCGGACCAGCTGAAAAGACAATGAAGATAGAATGGAAGAGATAAGAATGGAGAAGGATTGGAAAAGACGAAAAACAGGCTATAAGGTTGAAAAAGAGAATTGAACGAAGAGGAAAGAGGATAACAACAAAAAGATAATGATTAAAAGATAGAGAAGGGGAAGGAGTGAGATAATAAGAAGAAACGAAGAAGAAGAATTTGAGGTTGAAGTAGAGAGAATGATTGTAGTAGGAGAAATGGTTGTGGATTTGAGCTTGAGAAGGCGATTTAGAGCAGAATAAGATGTGGATGTCGAGCTTAAGCAAGATAAACTGGGAGCGGTTACTTTCCAGGCGAAAAAAAATAAAAGCGCTATTTTTGAGAGATACAACAAGGGTAGTTTTGAAAATGAGGCCTGCAATGGCACGATATGAGACAGCCCACTACTTTCAGGACATGGAATAATTTTTTCCTCCTGACTTGAGCCTCACTCGCAGAATGGCGAATAATTTTCACGTAATGGCTGAAGATGGGATTGTGCCAGGAATGATAGGGATTTCAGGGATGAAAAATATGACGGAGGCAAGAATATCTTCTGGAAAGAATTGTTATTTTGGCTATCAGCTGAAAAAGTCAAGTCCGTGTAAAGTGCTTGCTTCAAGTCTAGCCTGAACAAGGAGATAATACGCTCGAAAGAAAAAGTATTGAATTTGAAAAAAATCGAAATTGAACCTTGAATCTGAAATGATGACCTCTGACGTCTGAAGAGGAGAGAAGAAATAATACAGATCAGTAATAATAATTATTGTCCTACAACTACCCACAGAGCATTGAATAAAGTAGAACTAAAGTTATAAATACAGGTTGAAATACAAAATATTTAATTCACTATATTTTTAAACAACAATTTATGTAAAATGCAGTATAAGGCTAGGCGTACACCGGTTAGTCAAGACAAGACAAGACGACATTAGTCATGTTTAGTCACAGTACTTCACATAGTTGCTTATGAAGCAACACACCGATTAGTCATTGCTTCATCAGCAACCATGGGAATTACTGTGACTAAACGTGACTAATCTCGTCTTGTCTTGTCTTGACTAACCAGTGTACGCCTAGCCTTAGTTGACAGAATGTTAAAACAATACAAAACAAAAATGTCACATTTTTACCATTCAAGTTATAATTAATTCATTGCAGCGCCTTGATTAAGCAATTACATGGCGACTCAAGTTAATTATGAGTTTATTCGCTCATACCAACATGAGAACTTATGATTACTATCTCATTCTATTTATTTCGTATGATAATTTGCAATTTATAAGCCGCAAATAAGATGCATTACCCGATCGAATATCAGCGATAATTCATTCTCACTGCTCCCATAATTTATCATAAGGTGTCAAAAGGAGAACGCATTAAATTGAAATCCAATGCTTTTTGTCCTTTTAAGGAAGTAAAACGGGTACTTGATCTCCGTAAGGCTGGTCTGTCATTTCAATTACGCTCGTTGTCTCTCTCCAATGACATTTGCTGTCTTTATTTATTGTTAGCTTGTATTCTAGTGTCCTACATTGTAACCGACCATATATTATACATAATATGTATCTCTTTATTCAATGATATCTTTATTTATCTCTTTCAGTTATCCTACCACAACGTACTTGATGTTTGGATAGTACCCGTAATAACTTACTTATTACAAGACAGTTTCACCTATTTACCATTCGTAGTATTTTACTTAGCGAAGTATTAAATTACCTAGTAATGTTACACCTCCTATTTTCAATCAAAGGTTATTCATTTCACTTTAAAGGAATGTTCATTCTTCTATGCAGCTGAGAAATCCAATAAAACAAGTGAGAAGTTTGTAACTGCAGAGGTAATAGGTGAAATATGCTCAAAACGGTCACACGGGGATTGATTCATAGGGATTGATTGAATGTATAGGGATTTATAGGATAGATAGGAAAACAGGAAAAAAGATAACAGGAAAACAGGATAGATAGGAGGATTCATAAACCTCCAAATAAAAATGATAGAACATGTGTAAAATCATAGAGGAAGCATAGGAGTAGATGATTCTCCTATGCTTTTTCTATGATAAAATTCAATTCCAAAGTGCAAAGATGAAGAATGTAGATTCAATGGACTAGCATGCACTTGATCTTTATTTAAAATGTGGATAAACAGAAGAATCAGCCATTCCTTATAAATTAATGTACGAACATCTCTAGAATAAAAAGTAGAAAACAGAGACGTCTGAGAGAAAATAAGAAATTTGCTGGAATAAGAAGCCAAACAAGAATCATTAGAGGAGAGATTGGCTGAATCACTGCCATCTAGATCGTTGTAGCTGCATCGTTTGACCAGAAATTATTGCCAGATCCAACTTGAATTGTGGGTAACAGCATGATACGGTTAACAATGTTTGGAAGGTTTATGGAGGGGAGGGGGGGGGGGGTTGAGAGAAGGTTTGGAGGAGATTTCCACTGTACAATAATAATAATCTTTGCTGGCCAACTGATGAGCCATTCAAACGTATCATCATGGTCATAATAATATCATGAAAACCACCAGCAGTTATTGTATGTAACAGTATTTTGTGTTGTTTCTGTGTGCAGTGTGCAATGTGGGTCAGTCAGTGTAATGCCCATTATATGCTGCATGGTGCAGCAGTAATGGGTAATGACTTGCGACAGAAAGGTTATTATACTGGAGCATTCACTTCGATATAAACAAATTGCTTTTCGCAATTGCATATCTTCTTCTCCTTCTTCCATCTTCTATTATTCATCTTTTGTCTTTTTCTCTTCTTCTCCGTTCGTTCCCCGCTTGTTCTTGAAAACAAAATGAATATAAAAATTAAGATTAATTGAATAAAATGAAAATGAAGACAATTGAATATTGAAAACATGAGTGTGATAATAGAAAACGACAGTGAGGCTCAGGTGTTCACAGCTTGCTTCCTTGCTCCATCAAACGCTTTTGTCATCAATCATTTCAAATTATAACAGAAATTTAACCAGTCTAAACTGACTGGTGTGCATTGCCCTATTTGTTTGTATAGATGGAATATCATATGACCATAAGGTACACATTCGGTATTTGCCAAATGCCGCATGTATGGAGCATAATGGCAAGCGTCAAATCAAATGAATGTCACTGTACACGTTAAATTAGATTTCTTGTGAAACTCTCCTTCTCAAAAAGTGCATGCTTTTCAACTCGACACACGAATACTTGACGTTATAGCCGAGAAGTGCGCGGATTTCTCCAAAAAGTACCGTTATAATCGAGAAAAAAACCAATTTTGTCTTCTAGTAGTAGACTTTGACAGCAAGGACTTTTGACCGAGAACTTCGCGGATTTTCCATCGAAAACACCAATTTTGTCCTCTGTTAGTGGACTTTTACCCAGGATTCTTGCGTATTCGTGTTGCTTATGTCACAAACTACCGTTACAGCAGGGAAAACTCACGAATATTCGACGTTATAGCCGAGAAGTGCACGAATTTCTTCAAAAAGTACCTTTATAATCTAGAAAACACCAATTTTGTCCTCTAGTAGTGGACTTTGACCCGGGATTCTCGCGTATTTGTGTTGCTTACGTCACAAAATACCGTTACAGCAGGGAAAACTCATGAGTATTCGACGTTATAGCCGAGAAGTGCAAGGATTTCTTCAAAAAGTACAGTTATAATTGAGAAAAACACCAATTTTGTCCTCTAGTAGTGGACTTTGACCCAGGATTCTCGCGTATTCGTGTTGCTTACGTCACAAAATACCGTTACAGCAGAGAAAACTCATGAATATTCGACGTTATAGCCGAGAAGTGCGCGAATTTCTTCAAAAAGTACAGTTATAATTGAGAAAAACACCAATTTTGTCCTCTAGTAGTGGACTTTGACCCAGGATTCTTGCGTATTCGTGTTGCTTACGTCACAAACTACCGTTACAGCAGGGGAAACACATAAATATTCGACGTTATAGCCGAGAGGTGCACGAATTTCTTCAAAAAGTACCTTTATAATCGAGAAAAACACCAATTTTGTCCTCTAGTAGTGGACTTTGACCCAGGATTCTCGCGTATTCGTGTTGCTTACGTCACAAACTACCGTTACAGCAGGGGAAACTCATGAATATTCGACGTTATAGCCGAGAAGTGCGCTGATTTCTTCAAAAAGTACCGTTATAATCGAGAAAACACCAATTTTGTCCTCTAGTAGTGGACTTTGACCCAGGATTCTCGCGTATTCGTGTTGCTTACGTCACAAAATACCGTTACAGCAGGAAAAACTCACGAATATTCGACGTTATAGCCGAGAAGTGCGCGGATTTCTTCAAAAAGTACCGTTATAATCGAGAAAAACACCAATTTTGTCCTCTAGTAGTGGACTTTGACCCAGGATTCTCGCGTATTCGTGTTGCTTACGTCACAAACTACCGTTACAGCAGGGAAAACTCATGAATATTCGACGTTATAGCCGAGAAGTGCGCGGATTTCTTCAAAAAGTACCGTTATAATCGAGAAAAACACCAATTTTGTCCTCTAGTAGTGGACTTTGACCCAGGATTCTCGCGTATTCGTGTTGCTTACGTCACAAAATACCGTTACAGCAGCAAAAACTCACGAATATTCGACGTTATAACCGATGCGGATTTTGTCCTCTAGTAAAATTCGCGTACACATTACTGTACTTTAGTAGTTGACTTTGACCCCTGATTCTCGCCTATTAGTATTGCTTACGTCACAAACTATTGTTACAGCAGGGAACGTCTGCGCATTCTACTCATGGATACATACCGTGTATTTTAGTAACCGTGGTTTTGCTCTATGCGCTTGGATAGTGTGGCTTGGTACCGCAAATTGTGTACAGAATATTAATGAATAACCAATTGACAAAAATTCTATTCGTGAATGAAATTTGAATATTAGACCTACTACTACTTTACTACAAGTTTTTGTGGTTGGATCTTTCTGCCATGACGCCTGGATTGACAATGAATAGCACAGAATAACGTCATCACAACGTTACATAATGTTAAATTATCTATCGATAAACTGAAACTTCAATAAATAAATTTTAAAAAAGATTCATCTTCAGTACAATATATACAAATATATCTTCAATACAAACAAGGATGTGTCTTAGTGTATGGATTTTTATTAAATAAACATCGTTTATTAATAAACAATTTTATTTTTTATAATATTTATTAATTATTTTTATTCATTAATAAACATTGTATATTATTGTTACATGGTAATCAATTGTCAATCAATGTAACATTGCAAAATGAATAAGTTTATTCTTGTGATTTGGTAGAAACAACTTGAAAAATCAGTAAACTACAATTAAACAATTCAATTAGTTAATTAACAATTTAGTTAACTACTTAACAAAAATAAAAGCTATCATCATACACGAAGTTACTCGTGAAACATTCTTTATTGTGTGATTCCTGAGCAAACTTTGGAGATGATATTTTTTAATAAAAGGATGCCGCCACCTATAACGTTAGCCTACGGTGCAAAGCTGGTTTACATTGCAAGTAAAGTCGGTATCCTCTTGCCGTTGCTTTGTTTTTTAATAATATTGATTTACGGTTTTGTGCGGTCGGGCAAAATTCTGCATAGATTTTATGGAACACCTGCAGCTATATCTCCGTCGTAGAAAGTTATTGCTGAACTTGTAACATATGTTGCTGGAAAATCTCTGATAGCATTGTTTATGAAATAGGATGAAAATTGGATTCCGAAAGTTTGTTCACACTAGGAAAGGCTCGTTACCATTACAACAAATTTTTATTACAACTTGATAACATGTAGCAATACATTTCTATTAGGTGAATGAATAAAAACAAAACAAGTTCCACAACATTTCTGAGCGAAGTGTGTGTTTTACATTTCTATTAGCTGGTTCCTTGCTTCAAATAATAACATTTATGAGTTGGATTTGTGGTGAGAAAACAATGGTGAGCTCAGAAAATGTGCTCCTGTACAGATTACAATCAATCATTTCAATTTAACATTTTTTTAAAAACATTATGCGTATTGAAATTTTCAAATCAAACATATCCATTAATGAATGAGAAATTGTTGGAAAGTAAGCGATTCACAAGAAGATATCGTTATCGAATTTACTAAAAATGGTACTTTTTTATTTATGAACGATATAAAATCCATCACTTGACTCATCATAAACCATCATAATTTATATCCTGAACTTTCCATTTCACAACGATAAACGTCAAAAACTGATTGATTTTTGTCGTTGACATTTTGAAACAAACAAGTAGTACAAGTAGTAAGTAGCTGGCTGTTTTAAATTAGTTAACAGTTGTATTTTGTATTTTCCAGTTGTACAGTATTAGTTACGGCTATTTTGTGGAAATCAATGGGACTTGTTTCAAAGACATAATAGCCTATCCATCAATATTCGCATCGAATTTCTATTCCAGTCACAATTTTATCTTGACATTTTAACGACGTTGATTTCTTGTAACTTGTAACCCTCCTTCAAACATGTTCTTTCTACTTCTTCTTCTTGTAGTTTCACTTCTACTATTTCTTCTCCTACATTCCCTTTTACGGCTTTCTCATCATCCTCTTCAAATTCTTCTTCACTTCTTAATTCTTCAAATTCATAGTTATGTGTGTTTTTCATTCTAAAGATGAGTTTCTCCCCTTATATCTTATACGAGTATAACAGATAAATCACCTACGCGTGATTTATTGGTGAAAGTATATATTTAAAACAGATGGTTTTACAGCGACCACTCTTGAAATGGCTTATTTCCAGAAGAGATTTTTATCCGATAGCAATATTCGATTCTAATCCATTAGTGACAAACCGTAGAGTTGTCAACGCGGAGACAGGAGTTGTTTTCAACAGAATGCCAAACCAATATTAACTAACTTACCCCGAGTTTCCAGAAAACTGGATAAGATCTTGAGAATTTTTATTTCAGATTTATGTTGAAAAGACTGGAAGCCGTAAATAATTACTTCATCTTCCTGAGTAATCATGGATTACTCAGCTAGACCACACACTGTCGTTTCTTGGTACTGTAGATGGATTACATATTAATGACACTGTGAAAGTCACATAAGTACATTTCCTGAATTTGTGATGAATTATTGCTGTTCCTGTATCCATTAGTGAAAGTTGTTGAAAGATTTTATTGCCGATAAGATCACTTTATTAGCCATCGTGAACATGCATAAATTTTGTGAAAGTTCAACATGAATTTTTATGGCGGAATCCAATTTTTATTTCAATCCTGTTCAATAAAACATGTGTGTTAGCATGTTTTTGAGGTAGATTATGTATTCATTCAGCTACGATTACCCCAGCTACTAAAAGTCGATAACCTATTAATTTCTCCAGTCCTTATGAAGAAGACGATTTTTATACATTTTTATTGTTTGACATTTTTGAACGGATTTAAAATAAATTTTAAACAATTTTTGGAATGACGTCTGTTAAATGACATGTCATTGCTTTTTCAGTGTGGTGTAATTTTTGAAAATTCAGCCAATTTTTGTGTTTTGGGCTCTTTCTACATGCGATTACTCATTGGTTAATGAATTCACAGAAACAAAACTTGTAACTCACGAAACCATAATTATTATTAGAACACAGTATAGTATATATTGAACTGAATGCACAGTTATATAGTTGATTTTTTTTAATTTGGCGTCTGAATCAGCAGTTTGCAAATGTTCGTTGAGTACGCGCACAAACACACCTACACGCTTGCCTGTCTCCATCGGTTTCAAAAACGTAATGACTTTACCTAACTAGAAATCTAAATATTGTAATGTGAGCTGTTGTGTGTTTCAAATGGAATGCACTTTTTAACTGGGCCCTTACGCTCTCGCAGATTGCTCGCAGACTATTCTGACAGAGCTGAGCATAACATCAGCTGTTTATTGAATAACAATCATTCGCCATCCTACAAATTAAAAAAAATCTACTATACATACACCAATATCTGCTTAATTATTACATGGATGACCAAATTAACTTGTACTGAAATTAGAATAAGCCTCCTTGTTGAATCGATTTCAAGCTCATTGACAAGGAATGTAAAGTAGTTATAACAAGAGGAGTTTTTCTCCTCAAAACAGTTCAACTCGTTTTCAGGTCAAGTGGGTCTCTAATGATCTTCCAAAAACTATCTAAGTGCTGATGACCAGATTGCATGTCTTGAACCACTTTTTTGTTGTTCTTCTTCTCCTCCTCCTCCTTCTCCTCTTCTTTTTTTATTCTTATCCTATTCTTCGTCCTCTTCTTCTTCTTTCTCTCCTGTATAACAACATTAGATTGTAACTGAATAACTATATCTCATTGAGACTAATGATACAGGTTGGAGTTAAAAAGGTGTATTTATCCACGTTTCAAGCAACTACTTTAAAAACAAAAACAAAAATTTGATGGCTGGAGTCCAGGTCGGTGTCAGTTTTCCAGCAAGTTAATGATTGCCACGCACTTCTCATGAAATTCCAGCAACTGCCTACAGAAAATAGAAATTTTCACGAATATGATCTCAGATATTACACGGAAAATGAACAGTTAGAAATTGCTTCATTGACAGATTCTCAGTGGATATTATTGCAGTATGGGATTTCCTTGAATTTAAAACTCGATACAGTAGTTTAAAATTGAGAAAGCTCAATAGCTTATTTTTGCCAATCCATCTTGATTGGAATATTATTTCATGAACTACATAAATACTTGCAGTATTTTAGTTCTGATAGTTGTGCAGAATACAGTCGCAGAATATGTAATACAATTCCATATTCCTGATAACATTATCGGGAATATTGTTCTGTTATTTCCCAATAACGTGTATTTAATGAAATGTGTAAAAAATTGTAATGCGTATTAAATTAATATAATTATACAAGAAATATTAATACTGTTATTTGTATATCACTACCATCTATCTCTAACTAATGCTAAGGCCAACAGAAAGAATTTATTTGAAATTTTAAACTACCTCCCGACAGGAAAAAGAGATATTGGTAGACCTCGAAAAAGATGGCAAAAGAGAAAACACAAACATGAAATTTAAATAGTTTATTAGATGGATAACTAGATTTATATTATGCTGTTGAAGAAGAAGAAGAAGAAGAAGAAGAAGAAGAAGAAGAAGAAGAAGAAGAAGAAGAAGAAGAAAGAAGAAGAAGAAGAAGAAGAAGAAGAAGAAGAAGAAAAGAAGAAGAAGAAGAAGAAGAAGAAGAAGAAAGAAGAAGAAGAAGAAGAAGAAGAAGAAGAAGAAGAAGAAGAAGAACAAAAAACATTATTCAGATTTCTTTTATGCTCCACGAATCCTGTCCTGGAACTGGACTGGATCAGTCCTGGAACTCCTGGATACTACTGTACATCATATTCTACAGTATTTAATTTGTTATCGTCCTTTGAGCCAATCATTTGAATTCCTTTCCATTGCACTTGACAAATTTCAAAGAAAAAGTTAATTGTTTCAAGATGCCAACAATCTCAGAACAAATTGGCAGCCAGCAAGGATTAAGGATTCTCATTCGATGGGATTGACAGTTAAGGATTATGAGGTTTGGAGTCGAACAGCTTCCTGGAATTTCCGATTGTTGCAGGTAACAAATTATTATTGTTTCCTGTTGAAATCGTCCACTGCACCCATTAGTAAGAACTTAGAAAGCGGAAGACACTAATTGTTCACCATCGAGTCCAGAAATGATCACGATTCTCCTGACAGTCACTGAATCATCAATTATCCTTTGACTTTCATTCCTTTTACCAATGTTCCTTCTATGTCAATCTTGTTGAAAGTAAACAAAATAAATGTATGAGGTGTATTGTTGATAAATCTTGAAGAAGTGCTGAGAAAAATAGAAAATATTATTAAAAGGTTTCGATTTTGAAAAGATCACTTTCAGTATTATCACTTTGACAAAGAATGCAACGTTTCGTAAATCCATACTTTTCTATAATTATACATAAAGTTAACAGTTCTACTTGATTACATTTCATTCAATTTTTTGGTGATTCTTCAATTTAATAGGTACCCACCCTTTAAGGTTTAAGGTCTATCCAAATAACAATTCAGGGTAAATTGTATTACATTTTTTATAATTTTTCATATTGTAGTGAAAAGGATAGGCAAAATTCTGAAAAATTTTGATAGATTTAATTCTGAGTTACTGAATTTGAAAACTACGTAATACAGTACCATATAATTTATAATAATTCTTTGTTTACCTTTGAATCCATGAATTGATGAATTAATAGCATCCATATAAATTCAAACAGCTACTATATGAATTCTAGGACCTAAATTCATTTTGTGAATAGTACCTGGTTATGATATTATTATGTTTAATATTTATAGTTATTCTCCTGCTATACGGAACCTACACTAATTCTTTAAATCTTCTCCTGCTATAAACTAGAATATTTTTTTCTAAATTGATCCACCCATCCCACTTTTAGCATATAGAAGCTGGATATAGGATACTGAAAATTTATAAAAGCTACAACTAGGATGCTTCTTCAAAATTTAGAGCCTGTGCATTGAATACATGCTTGTAAAGTGGAAGTTAGTTTTTCAAAACACTCAGGAAGAGCTTTACAAAGGGCTTATCTTCAAAACCTCTCCTAGGATCTCCAGATCTGGAAACTGTGCATCTCTATTATGAATCTAGATCTGTTTTCTTAGATTTAGAACTTTCTGTATCCAAAATATTGGATAATTTGGCATTGAGTAATTCAGGATACGGTACTAAATTTCAGGAACTATTAGTATCCCAATAATCCAGAGCCGGAGTGTTCTGAGACAGAGCTTCCAGCTCTTTACAACTACCTTCAATTCAATTCGGTAATATTATAGGAAATTGTGGCTATTACAATAATATTAATACCCCAATAATCCGATCTATAACCGCGACAACGCTTCCTGCAAAATTCCTGACAACATCAACATCACTGATCACATCCTTACGGCTTTTTACAGGCTAGAAATCCTTAGTTTATCCTAGAGACGAGTCCTCGTCCTTTCAAAAACCCAAGCAATGCCATTCTACCAAGATGGAGAATGTCGAAGACTGGAACGACAAGGTTGGCAGCAGAGGGAGAAACTGGAGAAGTGGGGTAAATTGGGGCTCGCGTGGTGGCAGCACTGTAATTCTATCGGCTTCCCTTCTTCAGTTGACCAGAGTAGCGGGTTGCGTGCGGTTCTCCCGTCTGTAATTGGTCTTTCAGTTCGCGTGTATCTAGTGAATTAATTGTGAAAAACAAACAAAATCGAACCCAACTGCAAGTGTTTATCTGCAAATTAGTGATGGGAACCGACAATCAGTTGTTGTTTATTTTAGAAAAATGATGATGCTAGTGCGCGACAACCCCAAACCCTAGTGATGATGATTTTGTGACCGACCCTCCGGTTTGGTGTAGGCTTACAAGAAATTTTTAACTACCTCACTTCTGTTTTTAACGCAATTGAAAATCTAGAAATCAAGTTTTGTTTCTAGTGATATTTTTCCCATGAAATAATCGTTTTCTAAGTGAATTCGCAACCACAGACGAGGGTTGTGTGGTGTTGTTGTTGCTTGCCATTATTGGTGTTGGATATTCCTTTTGTGCAACAAGGATTTTTGGAATACAGCCGTTTCAGTTGGAACAACTTCATTATAAAGGTAAGTTTAGAATTAGTTTTCATATATAATTCACAACCAAAGCCATCATTACACCTCATTAGTAGCGATTGTTGTGCTTTGAGCATTTAATTTGTAGTAGTGCATTACCGTACCGGTACCGTACATGCGATCACCAAATAATCCAAAATGTGTTTTATTCAAAAAAGAAAAGAAGTTATTTATTGCAAATCACATAAATTACACACAAATTGATTACTTGAATATTCACATGAAACTTCTAATTCCTTTACATAAACGTTCGACTGTTCGTTCATCAGAGATGGTAGGTAGGCTACCGGTACGTTTTTCCATTCGTGTCGTGTTCATTCATGTTACCTTTGCTGAAAGTCTAGTCTAGACTGCAAGCAGATCCATCGTTGCAGCGTTCGTTTCTTATCACGGCTTGTAAAATTCGATGTCTGTTCATTGATGTATTCAACATCGAAACTTGCAGCGTTCCCCAGACTCCAGTCATGAAACTGCACCCTAGGTTTATATATTTTTCAAGTCATACGGACACAGTCATGTGTCAAGTTTTCAACTACAATGACATAATTTTTCATAAAAAATTACAAACTACCTAATCAAAAATCGTCGAATTAAAGCTCGAGAAAGAATCATAGTTGAAGGCTTTCTCGTAGAGCTGAGAGCAATCTGAATTATCATTTTCTTCCCACACTTTTTCAGCTTGTCTAGTTCTTTGTCAACAATAACCATTTATACATCTTGAAGAGCATCCAATCCCAATTATAATTTTGATTTTTGATATCTCTGGCAATATATGTATAATTACTTATTACAGATTACTGTATCTCTTTCAAAGCATATTTACCTCCAATTATTTTTGCCGTGTAACAACATATTTGATTGGAAAACCTAGGCTACTTTAAAACCTAAAACGTTTTTTACTATTTACATTGAAGAAATTATTTTTTATCTACTAAACCGACTAGTAGTTCAAATAAAGTGTTCTTTCTCTTGTCCTTTTTTACTCATTTTTGGACCTATCATAAAAACAAAACCATTTGCTTCAATATTATCCGTGAGTCATCTATCCTAGTTAAAATCCTACGGTTAGTACCGTAGTCATATTGTTGTGTGTCCAGAGTAATAAAATTAATACTCTTGAATAATTTAATTAATATCTAGTTTTAATACAGTAGGGTACATTACATTAACGTCATTCCCCATTATGTTCCTGTGTTATCATCATATCACCACTAACTACAATACTTTTTATCAATACAAATAAAGTCTTTAAATTACAAAAAAAGTCAAACATGATAAGGACTGTTAATGCTTCATTGATCTTGTTAAACATTACCGCTCTGTATTAGGTCACCCGCAGGTCATTTTAACTGATAACACAACGAACCTAATTCACTGTCTGTTTTAGTAGTTGATAATATTGGAATTTATGATCCTCTAAAAAATGTCCAAGTTTGTTCAACATGGCCACTTTGTAAGAAACCTATTTTTAAACTTACATAAAATAATAATAGGCTAACAAATTTTATCTCTCCTTGAACTTCTGTATCTTTACTTGGTGTGATAATTATTTTGATGCATTTTAAAAAAATTAAATAGTATTTTAAATCAATAGAATTTTCAATACAGCACCTAGGCTACTGGATTTCTAAATATTTGAGAACTTGAATGTTGAGTAGACTGATCCTTTCTTTATCTGCCATTAATTTTATACAATATTTTTTATATTCTTGTCATTATTTTATTACAATAATTATAATATAAATCATCATCCAACATTTTATTCGAAGGACTTTCTTCAAATCGAATCAATGTAATTAGGCTATAATTATTATCTCTATTAAATATTATCAAGGGTTTGCTAATTTTACGTCCCTGTTAAACCATATTTAGGAAGATTTGAGGGCTTTTTTCGAGGTGAGCCCTAAACAATTAGTTTTGTTATAAAAAGCAATTTGCGGCAGATCGCTTATTCGGTCACCCATCCAAGCATGGTACTGACTGTTTGTACCTTAATCTCCTTATCAGCCAGCTACCGCGCTCATCCATTCTCTATGCAGTCGTTCTCGTTTGCGAATGAATTATTTTTGACTTCAATGTCTAGTCATTTAAGTTTCTAAAATTGTATTTTATTTTTACGTTTTTGGGTGAAAAAAGGTGAAGCAACAGGACATGTTTCAATAGAAGTGATAATATGGTATTATTATTATTAAAATTAATTATACTCCTGTATTTATTTTAAAATAGTGAATTATGATCAGGGCTTTTTTTTAGAAAATGAGGTTTTGGAACTCAAAATTTTCGCTAATGTCTATGCTGTACCCTAAATCAAATCAAAGTTTATTCATAAAAAATAATTACAATACAAAGTTGGAATCTATAACATGAAATACAAAAACAGAACAGACATTTTATGAATTGAGTTGTTTCTGATAATTTAATGAATAATAATACACCCCACTATAAAGATATGTGTAGGGGTAAGTATAAATGCCTAAATGTATGCTTAGCAAAAGGGTACCGGAACACCGTTCCGGTGCGTTCCAGCTGAAAAAAGCCATGATTATGATACAAATATTTGAATTTTTGTAAGAACTGTTTCTTAAAATTAATTACACATTATTTGTTATTTTTATGCAATGACTCACATTTATTAATTGAGAGAAACTGGAACAATCTATAACCATCCGTTATCGTAATGATGAAATGCAGTACAGTAATGGTTCACTATGCTGTTTTATTCCATGAATATTAGTGACTACAATTATAATTTACTGAAACGATGTTACATTGCACAGTTGATTAGGCTTATTAAATGCTATCTCTACTTTATCGTGTACGTAATTACGCATTTCCGACCAATTTGTAATAACCGCATTATTCATCCTTATCAAAAGACAAGATACTAATATGAACTATACTCTACTTACTACAGTATTATGTAACAATAATTCAGGCCTGTTTTGATATCAGCTGTAGTTACTTGAAAGCTTGGTCTTCACAACAAAAAGTAACTTGTAACTTATATAGAGACAAGTGGTTTCACTTTGGAACCCTTTCAACAGCACTGGCAGGGGTTGAAATTTCGTAAACAATAAAACTACTGACAAGGGTTGAGAAACTAAACAATACAAGAAAGAAAAACAAATACCAAGATAACTCCAAACAGATTCCTCCAAATATTTTCTCTATATTTATTGTTTTCAATGAATCCTTCTACTCCTCCTGTTTGTTTTATTTTGTCTAAACGGGACTCTCTCCTAGAAACCTCTGCGCTAGCGGACTACACCGTGTCGTATTGTTTGTTGTATTTATTTTCTTTTTGTATAAATGTTTCATTCTTTATTTTAAACCCACATCATAGGGTTACACTGTAAACCCACTGTAGGGTTTATGTACAGTATCCGTTTGGCTATTATGAATGATTTATGGTGTAAAGGAGAGTCGAACCCTTCCCATACATTGTGAACTGAAAAATAATTTAACTTGAACAATTTTAAAAATATTCAAGTTAACGATGATCCTCTTTTTTAATATAGGCTGGCCTATCCTTCCTACCATATATATTAGTGTTTGATGCCCGATGAGTAATCCTAAAATATTTTAGGTCGGCTCCTAATCACCTCCTAGTAATTTCGAAACATTGTAAATGTTAGTGGAGCTCACCAAGGAGCGGTAACCCTTCCTGTGGGGATACTGAGTGTTCGTCGCTCATCTGAGATATCAGACAACCGGGTCAACGTAGGGATATAGCAGGATTCTTTTAAATTGTCAGAAAACAGCTGATTGATGTACGCTCGTTTACTAACGTTAAATCAGCTGTTTTCTGACAAGTTAAAAGAATCCTACTATACTTGACTGGGACTGCCCTCTACTTTCCCGTAAATCCTGAAATATTGTCTCTCCACTTTGTTCAACCATTGAATATATATCCTTTATATATTCAATGGTTCAATTCTCTTTCATTCTGAATGCTGTGACGAATTTTGGAGTCTTGCAACTTTTGTAGTATTGTGGGCCTACATAATAGAAAGGAACTCCACCACATTCCACTTGGTGTGAGAATACCCTGGAAGTTTTGTTTCTGCTGGTCGCATTCTATTCATTGTCTCTGTTTGTGTAGAATATTGGTGTGAACTGGATAGATACCGTTATTTTAAGAGGGTTGTTCAGAAAGAAGTATTCCTCTCAATTATTTTGGGTTCTAGTTTTGTCTCAGAGTGTTCAAAAGTTTTACTACTGCATTTAGTTTTGTCTCACAGTGTACAAATGAGTAGTAAATTTACTGCAAGTAATACCATTGAATATATCCTTTGGATATATATTAGATAAAGGATATATATTCAATGGTAATACTGTTGAAATACAATAAATGGATAACAAGCTCCTTTCATCCAATTACATGAGAATCCAATTGAATTAAATCTCCGTAAAATTGCGTCATTTCACTAGCAGGAAAATAATTAACTTGAAAAAATTAATACCGGTATTCTGAAATTAACTAGGAACACCCATTACAACAAAATAATAAGATAAATACCATAACATGAATAATTCTTCGTTCAAATGAAATAGTCCATACATAGTCTATACTTCTACATGAAATAGAAACCTTTCAATCAGTAATTAATCAATCATTTAGCTAATGGCATTTAATTAATCGTTGAATAGAGTTGCATTTCAATTCAATTTCAAAGCAAATACTTTATTAGATTGATTCGTCCCAGGCGCCAATCTAGGCACGTGGGGCCACTTAAATAAACTGAAGAATCCCAGTTCAATTGAGTCAATCAATTCGATTAGAAACCAAGTAGGACTGGAACCGAAGCCTATCTAATAGAACAGTGAATCTACTAATAGATCCAGAGGCGAGGGAGCATCTGGAAGGATTATTTATTGTCTCATATATGATCAATCATTTGTAATGATGTTCCATATAAGATTTATTATAGCTTTTATCAGTAGGCCCACCAAATGTACCTAATTTGATTGATTGCTGCATGTTATCTAGTCCTGTAATTCATGAGCAATCGAAATTTACGTAAACATGGTGCATTTTATTTGTGCTCGTACAGATTGTCAGTTTGTTTATTCGGTAGATAAGGTTGGGTGATCAATATTGTCGCCTAATTCTGTTGTTCTGTTATCGAACTTAACTTTGTTTTAGTAGGGATTTTGTGTTGGTAGGCTATGGTATCGAAAATTCTCTTTCAAGTAATTTTAAGAGTGCAGTAGCTTGTTGAGGACTTTGTTAGACAATTTTGTTCAAGTGACGCTTAGAATTTTTTTTTGTAAATTTACTAAATGTATTCTCCCACATTATTCTTTGATTTTTTAAACTGCTTTAGGACAGGCCTAAAGCGGTCCACCAATCCAAGTGTGTTTCAATTCTAAAGTAGTTTCAGAGTATAGGTTTGTGGAAAATCAAGAAAATATTCTATTGATCGAGGAAAAGTTTGATAATTTGAATTAGTCATTACTCACGGAAAATTTTAATAGAGAAAACATTTTATTTCATTAGTTCTATTTCCACCTTAAATTTTGACGAAATTTTCAAATTTAAATGTAGTAGTGTATTACAGTTAACTACATAATTATTACTTTCTAGTCTATAATACTAGTATTCAAGGTATTCTTGTCTAATACCTTGTTTCTCAATTGTCCAGTAGGCAGATTACCGGTCCATTAAATCCATTTTCCAATAAACTGTTCACTAAACGACTGAGAAACCCAGCATGTTAATAAAAGTGTAGATAAAAAAGAATAAAAATGTCATGTATGTTATTTGAAAATCGGAGGCATAAAAAGTAATAAACATTAGTAATGATTCGTAGTCCTAATAAATATTCTAAACTAATTACAAAAACATAGTGTTGTCAGTTTCTGTTTTAAAAGTGAATCACTGTCGTGAATCTTTAAAGAATGTGTAAGTTGCAAATTAAGGGGAAGTTATCGTACACTAATACATACTGCAGGACTAGCATATTAATTCACAATACTGGTTTAACAGTGGGAGACATTTGAATAGATTGAATTTATCAATTTAAATATTCAACAACTCGAGAATTTATTTGACACTGCATTTCATAAAGGAAAACCTACAACGATAAAACAGGATGAGGCTTGATATTTTTCTGTCTAAACAACTTGTTTTTTTTTTTTTCATTTTAGTTTTAGTTATCCAGCATTTCCCTGAATGATCATGATACAATTTTTGTTTTTTCACATTCCCAGACTAGTACATTTTGATAATAAAACTGAAAGGAGTTAAAATATTGTACATCCTTTTTTCAAACCGGTTTTCGTATGAAAAGTGCACTGAGCTCATTGAGGTTTTACATTTTTTTATTAAATCATCGTTTTATGTACAGTAAAGTGCATCCAGTTCAGAATCTTCCAGTTCTAGTTGATATGTTTATTTCAATAGCCCTCAAATTATTCAGAATGTAAAACTGAGAACTCGTTTCATTTGACTGCATTCTAATGATACATACTTTGAAGATCATATATTTACTCCCTCCCTCCTCTCCCTTGTCCTATCTTTATTCTCACTCTTTTTTCAATTCCTTTATTTCCCTTTTTCCAAAGTACCAAGACCAAGTTATTTTTAATCATTTCCCACTCTTTTCCTCTTACAGGAGTTTTATTACAGTACATTGAGTTCAGAGCACTGTACAAGAGTGCATCAAAGTGCGATGAACTTGTAAATGTGATTTTGCTGACAAATAGAAAATCACAACATTAAAATATCAAGTTTAGTCTAAGTCATCAGACATCAAAGTGTATCCTGTTCTATTTAAATCACGTACAAAGGCGTAGCGCCATTTTGTATTTTTATACTGCAATGCTATACTACTAGGAATTTATTATTTTATTAGCGTATGGCGTATAGCTAGTTGCAGGATATTAATTTCCCATGTGTCATTTGAACTTGGAATTCTTAGATTGCGATTTATATCAGGATTTTTTAGATTAGCCTATATCTATGTTTACTAATTTTCAAATATGTGCACCATGTCTAATTTATTATAATATCATTGCTAGGCTATCAGTTTCAAATAGAATGCAGAACTGGTTAAAATACTAGATCAATATGGTACAACGTTGAAAGAGGTATTTCGTAAAATTTGTTTAATGCAAACATTTTGCATTGAAGGCTTAGTATCGAAAAACACTTCATAATTAATTTTTTAAATTCAATTTTATTTCATTTCTTAATTTTATTTTTTTATTAATAATTAATTCATTTGGATTCTTCCTCTAAACCATAATAAAACCCTAAAATTTTAACAATAAAAACATAAAAATCGTAAACTTTTAACAATTTAAACTTCTACTTTGCCAAATAATTCATAGTTTACCTACCACATTGTTATTATTAAGCGTATTAAAGCTTGAGATGTTCAAATTTTTCAAGTAGAATTTGAAAACGCGAAAAGGATGGAAGACGATGATGAAGGAGAAGGACCAAGATAGAAAGTAAGGTCACAAAGACCTGGGAGAGTACTGCACAGTGTATTCTAGGAGAAAGGTAGTTCTGTATAACAGTGGTTGTGTTGGGATAAAAGTAGTAGCCACCGTGTATATAAGCCTTGCTAGGCTTTTAAAGCACACAGAGATCGCTCTAGTAGAGTGCGCCACGCCAATAGAAGCTGTACTGTACAACAGGGGACAGAACTGGAAGATGAATCCGTTGATGATGATGATGATGATGACGATCACCAACTGGAATGAGATGAGGTGGAGGAGGAGGAGGGGATAATGAAGAAAAAAGAAGCGAACAGAATAAAAATAATGAGGAGCAAGAAGAAGGAACGTAGGAGTAGTGGGCCGGTAAACCGGTGAATGCCTGGAGGTAGGTAGACGAAGAGCAGCAAAAAGAAAAGATTGGCCAATATCCAGAAACGCAGAGAGAGCAGCCAGCGAATAAACGAGTGGAGAGAATGAGAGAGAAGAGGAGGAGGATGAAGAAGAAGAGTGAACTGGTTGAACTCAACTATAGCAGCAGGAGCATAGTTGGTCTCAACTGAGACGATGGACCCTGACAATGATCAAGCTCTGAAGATGAACATGCTGTGTACTTTTCTGTAATTTCTTATCTTCGTTCTCTTCGCCATCTTCTTATTCTGCCTGTTCTATTACGTCAGTTTATTCCTTTTTGAATTTCCACATTCTCTTATTTTTCTAAATTTACTCTCATGCATTGTTTTGTACTCTCAATATAATACGTACTATTACATTATTTTCTTCTCATAGGCCTACTTCTTGAATTTCACTTCTTTCTTGATTTCCACTTCATCTTTCTTCAGTCTTCTTATCTGTCTTCTCTTTATCAACTTCTTTGTCTACCTATTCTATGACTTCTTCATATTCTTATTCACCGTCTCCTTCTCATCTTTAACATTTCCTTCATATTCTTCTTCTAAATTTGCACTGTTGTATATGCAATGAAATCGAAATTTTGAAGAACTGTGAGAATGCTGTATCTAGAAATCCTAATAATCTGAATTTGATGCTCCAATTGAAATATATCCAAGTTGATATTCCTTGAAATGAAATTTGTAAACTCTTCATGGGAATATATATTTTTAAAATGATATTGAATAATTGGTCTCATGCCTTCCTTGAATGCTGACGACATAGGTATTTGGAGTCGGAATGTGAGAAAATCAGAATGTTTTCATTCAATAAAATCCTGAATTATGTTATTTGGATGCATTTGAGACGGTCGGATTACTAAAAAATAATTTCTCATCAGAATCAAATTTCCCCAAGCTTTATTCTCAGAGAATGCACCATCATTTACTACAGTTCAGGATTGATTTGTATCTTGCTTTTCGGTATTGAATAATGAAATTAGATATTTTTTCCCAGGCGTTGTTAGAATTCGATGGTCTTTTCTATTACACAATCTTGAAAAGGAACAGAAATCACAATAAAGGGAATACTTTATTAGGGGAACAACTTTATACATTGAATGAAATTTTTAAATGAACAATGAAAACCGTTGTAAAGTGGTAATTCATTGTAAATCCAGGTGCCTTGGCAACATGTCATGTCAGCTATATTTGGCCAATAATGAATGAACAATCCATTATGAATAATGAAGAATCGATGAACAGAAGTAAATAACAAAATCATGTACAACAATTAATACAGTATTATTAATGCAATGTTCCTACTTCCTAGTCCCTTGCATTGAACTTCTATTGTTTTCAACAATGAGACAGTCGGCTGAAAATGAACTACATGTGCAGAAACGCGTCCGAGACTGGATTTTCATCCTGGGGCGCAACCTCATAATTCATGGCAGCCACAACTGTCGACACTTTTGTTGCGACACTTTTATTTCGCGGCAACATGCAAGTCATGCAACATGCATCTGGAATTCAAAGTTGCTGGAAAATAAGTCGAGCGAAGTACTTGAAGTAAGCGCGCCGCCGTCAAGAAAATAAGTCCTACTTCATATTTTCCTCACCTAGTCTACTTTACTTGTTAAGTGTACAACTTTTTCTGCACATTGCAGATCGTGCACTCGGCAAAACGCTGAGAAATGAGGTTTTGCCACGACACTAATAATAAATAAAATATTATCGGCTCGATAATGATGTCGGAATAGAATGGAGCAGGATGGAGGATTAGGGGAGTGAGAGAGAGTGTAAAAAGTGAAGGTGAAATGTACAGGTGGTGTTTGGAAATACTGAAGGAGATGGAAGACGAATAGAAGAGGAATAGAAATAAAAGAAGAAATAGCGGGGAAAGAAGAAGATGTTGGGAAATACATTGTGAGATAGAGTATAGCCGGAAAAAGAACGAAAGAAGTAATGAAGGAATGAAAGAAGAGGAATTGAGATTATTGGAGAAGAATACTTTCAGTTTCAGACTTGGAAGAATTGCAGGAGAAGGAGAGTAGAACATCGGGAAGAAACTATCGAAGAAGAAACGAAATAATTTTGGTAGAATTATGAAGTAGACGAAGAGACGAAATAATTTTAGTAGAAGTAAGAAAGAAAAACTAGAAGTGAGTAGAATGTGGACGGTAAATACGAAAATACCTGATACTGTAGAAGATGGTTAACAAATTACAACAAAATTACCGCGAATGCAATAAAGAAGATTAAACATTATAGAATTCACAATAAATTGTGCAGCCAGATCAAAAGAAGTAGAAGCAAAAAACGAAGATAAAGAAAATTTATATTGAAGACAAATAATTAACCAGGGAGAATATTCGTTGTTGGATAAATAATTGAGGAAAAAAAGAAGAGGGAGGAACAGAATAAACATTAAAAATACAAGAAAAGAAGTAAAAGATTGAGAAATTGATGATAAATAGTCTGAAGAAGAATGAGGCAAAGGCAATATTAACTATTGATCTATTGTAGTTAAATTATAGTGCTTAAATTAACTACAGTAGTTAACTATTAGTAGTTAAATTGTCTTTGAATGAGGGAAACGACTATGTCAAATATGAAGAAGGAAAGGAGTAAGATGGAACAAAAATGGAAGGATTCAAAATTGAAAAGGAGAAAAATGGAAGAGGTAAGATAAAAATACAGGTACAGGTGAAGTTGGAGAAGAAATAAGTTCCGCTAGACTAAGCCGTGCCGTGTTGAGCGTAAAACTGTTCACTGCGGAATGCAATAAAGTTGTTTTTAAAAGCACACAATTTAATTTCTCAAGTCCTGACTGAGTGACTTGATAAGATTGCATCGCTAGTGAATTATTATTAAAAAAGGCACGCCGCTCTCCTGTACCCTGCAACTTGCTTCTTATTGGATTAATGTGATAACCCTTTCTAAATTCAGTTTCTAGGTTTATGAGAATTTTCTCAAAATTTATTATGATCTTAGCATTTCTATATATTTTTGTGTACATATTAAGTGAACTATGAATTGAGTATAGCAGGATTCTTTTAAATTGTCAGAAAACAGCTGATTGATGTACGCTCGTTTACTAACGTTAAATCAGCTGTTTTCTGACAAGTTAGAAGAATCCTGCTATATATCTGTTAGGCCCGTATGCACCATCATTGTTTTTAAACTAAGGTTAAAAAACTTGGTCTGAACTGTACATCCACAGTTTTAACCAAGTTACTGAACTACAAGTACTACCATGTCTTTAAACTTAGTTTAAGCGTAGATAATGCATCAAGTTAGGGGCACAAGTTGAATTTCCCAATGTGCTGTACGTTCTTCTATACAATAGATAGATTAGGCTACTAGATTAAATTATTATATAACCCTATATTCTATGCATTGACAGTCTAACATCATCAATTGATTGATTGCACGATGCACGAACGAAAATCACATTAAGGTTAGGCGTACACCGGTTAGTCAAGACAAGACAAGACGACATTAGTCACAGTAATTCACATAGTTGCTTATGAAGCAATGACTAATCGGTGTGTGCTGCTTCATAAGCAACTATGTGAAGTACTGTGACTAAACGTGACTAATCTCGTCTTGTCTTGTCTTGACTAACCGGTGTACGCCTAGCCTTGACTAGGCGTAAATTAATGACTTGATTTCAAAACGAAACCCCTTTGTGATTCATCAAATGAAGTGTAAGCTCTAATCAAAACAACTAAACAGTAAAAGTATGACAACAAACAACTAAAAAGTAAGTTGTTTGGAATGAATTGACTATTGACTAATCTCCGTATAGGCTACACCAATATGAAAGACCAATATGTCTGTTACGTTTTAGAAGGGAGATGTTTGGAAGAAAAGAGATGAGAACTTCCTCTACTTCCCTTTTTGGGGGTTTCTAGTTGGCTTTCTTTCTCTCTTCCTTCTGTCTATTCCCACTCTGTTCCTCTTCACGTGTCGCATGCACCCACAAATACGGTGGTAATAAGAAGGGGTCTCAAGAAAACTTTCAAACCGCCTACTATTCATTCTTGTGCGGACGATTTTTCATCGAATTAGAGGTGATTTTTCTGCGTGATTTTTTTTGCAATCGGGGTTTTAGATTGGGAGGGTGTTCTAGTGAAAAGGGGTAGGGGGAGGTTGATAATAAATCTGGTGAACTGTTGTGAAAAAAATAAAGAAAACCTGAAAAGAAAAATCGAGAGTGCATGCTTCAAGTAATATAAGGCGGAAGGGGGGAGGGGGTGTGAAAAGTAGACCTGATTTTGGTTTTTTCGAGGTGAGGATTTTTTTCCAAGGGAGACTTAATTCTGAGTGGTGGGGCGGGGGGAGACAAGTGTCGCGGAAATGGCTTGGGGAGGGGGACATTGACAGAACTGTTCTGTCGTTCCAGTAATTTTAGTGGGGTGCTGTGTACTTGAAAACTAAGAAGAGAGAGCGAAAAAGTGAGAAAGGTATCTTATCACGTTCTGTGATAAATGACACAGCACATTAGAAGAAAAGAAAAGGTGAATAAATAAAAAATCTGCGTTTTTATCAAAGTGTGTGTGTGGTGTGAGAGAGAGAAAATGTAAAGTAGGACGGAAATAGAAGGGAATTTGAGTGTAAGGAAAGACCGAGTAAGGAAATGAAGGGGAAAGTGAGTGAGTGAGGAAATGAGAGAAATGGAAGAAGATGAATGTGGGACGAAAGTGAAGGTTAGAAAAGGAAAAAGATAAGATGCAAATGAAGGTGTAAATTGTTGATTAATTTGTGAAAAACAGAGTTTCTGAACATTCAAATACGAATGTACAATCTGTAAGTATTTCATCTTTTTCCATGGGTCTTGTCTAAAACCTGAGATAGGCTAGATAAATTTTAACTGAAAAACTCTGATTAAATTGAGAAAATTTATATTTTTATAGTACAGTGGTCTTTTCATCGTCTGCTACGTCTGGCCACTTGAAGATTCAGTTATAAAATATTACTTATTCTAGTGTTTTATTACCCCATGTATAAGTTTCATTTTGTTTACCATACAGGTTCATACCTTTATTTATTCCTGTTTCTATGTTTCAATGATCATCAAAGGAATAAAAAAACTTGTATTTATGGATGATGTCATCTTCGTTCCATTTGACCAGGTGAAAATGTTGATTTTTGGTCCTATATTATTTTCATATTCAAGATTAGATGGCTAGCTGGTTCACAATATCAGAATTCCGGTTGAATATTTGGAATTTTCATTACTATCATCACTAAATATGAGTTTCTTGACTGTAAAATTTGTAAAAATCCACAAACAATATAATCACTACTCCATAACTATATTCAACGAAATCGATTGTGTAGTTGATTTTTGAGTTGATCTCGATCGTTTGTAGCGTACGTGTAGTCCAACCTCAAAGCCTAAAATCAATTTGCTTGCCTGGAAGTCCTATTTAGGGGAGGGGGGCGAGACCCTTACCTCCTCCCCACTCTGTCACTCATACCATTCAAGTATGATGGATTATAATTGTACTAATCGATAATTCACCGTACAGGTGTGAGGAGAAGGCTGACTAGTTTAGGCTTTCAGTAACAGTAATTTTGTAGAATAATTTGTAGTTTTCAGTTTCCATCAACCCTCTCAGGAAGAAATACTATACAGGGTGCGTGATGCAAATGTCTCTATTTAGTCACTCTCATGTAGACTTGCGTGACCTGGTTCTCCCCCAAAATTTCAGCTCGTATCACGACGAAAAATCTCACGTAGGTACATTATGTATAGGGTGTTCCTTGAAAGCTTAAAACTAATAAAGCTAAAACTAAGCTTGAAACTAATATCTTGGAGCTGGCCAATATCTAAAGCTTAGTTAATGTGTTTCCTACTAGGCAAAACCAACAAAGCACAGTCCATTAACGCTTTCATTTTATTATTAATTTGATATTACTGTATTTACTGGTAAATATATATTATTGAATGAACTCACAGCTAGCGCTCAAGTATTTACTTTACTGGCTGTGTTAGAAATGTATTATCTATATTAATAAAAGAGAGTTGGTGTCTGTACGCTCGCTTATAACTCGAGAACGGCTGAACCGATTTAGATGATTTTGGATTAGTTTGAATTTTTACAGCACTGGTTAACATAATATGTAATAAAATATAAGAAAATCTCTTTATAATTAATAAATAATTAGTAGATTAATGACCTAACCTATCAAACATTTTAAAGAGCTATGTTCAAACTTGACGGCCGAACGGGTACCTACAACGGAGAGATGATCGTGATTCAAGAACAGAAAATTAGCAAGCAGTTCCTACGTCTCAGTAGCTCAGTGCATAAGTTTCTGCTTTCAAACCTCCAGGTCCCGGGTTCAAACCCCGCTCCGCACCATTTCTTTTTGTTCTAGGTTTTCTACTCTAATCATTTTTTTACGCTACAATCATCAATTAAGAATGAGTTATCGTTCGTATTATACATGTTTTATTGTTTCTAATAATTTATTTGAGGTATCGTACATTTAAGAATGTTAAATACATTATCTTTTCTCTGTTTCTGTGCTTCGATAAAAAAATTATTACTATTAAATTAAATTATTAATATTATAAAAAATATATTATATTATAATAAAATAAATTGAATAATATTTTAAAATTATTACTATTAAATTAAATCATTAATATTATAAAAAATAAATTAATATTAGATACTCTTTTCTCTGTTCTTCAAGCTATCAACACTAGTACCTATATGATAGTATTAAATATATTTTTACTTCGTGACATTCTTTGGGGGTTTCATGAAGGGGACATTTGGGGAAGAGGGGAGTGACATGAAGGGGCATTTGGGGGTTACATGAAGGGGGTTGACATTTAGTGGGAAGAGGGGTGACATTTGGTGGAGAAGAGGGGTGACATGAAGGGGAGCATGAAATTTTTTGGGGGTGGCATGAAGGGGGGACATTTGAGGGGGGAAGAGAGGGGAAATTTGGGGGGGGGGGAAAGGGCGATACAAAGTTCGCCGGGACAGCTAGTACACTATAATTGTGAATTTCTTATATTTGTATTTTGGCGAAATAAAATTTTCTATTCTATTCAATATTAATTTGAGTAGACTGTAGTCATGAAGAGTTGTGTATTGTGACTTCTCAAGAATAATTCTAAACTAAACTTTCTAGACTTGTATTACTGCTAAAGTGCTCGAAAATTTGATTCAAGTCTGATCTTCTTCAACTGAGTCGAATTTCCTACAACCTGTCTGCTGATTTTAGCAAAAAGGAAAGAGAAGGAAGTGAAAGACAAACAACCATCAAAGCAAACAAGAGAATCCATTAAGTTTCAACTCAAAAAGTCGCAGCCAACTGCCTTGTTTAATAAGTTTTTTAAAACTTCGAGGAGCATCGGGTAGGAGAGAGTGTGGAAAAGATAAAGAGAGAGAAAGAAATGGAGCGGGAAGAGGTGAAAAGAGAAATGGATGGATAGAAGAAACATAATTGGAATCCTTTCAGCATGTTTTAGTACTAAGGGCGAAGCATTGGCTCAGACAGCACTGAAAATGAGCCAGGCTAAACTCTGGAATTAGGAAATTCATTACAAGTTACTAGACAGGTATTGTTTGCTAAGAATTTTGGCTCTTTTACTCTAGCTCCATTACTCTATCCTCCATTCTCTTCTCCTTTCTTATCTTCTTTCTTCTTTTACATACTCTTCTACCTTGGCGTCTTTTTCCTAATCATCACCTTTTCTTCTCCTTTTGAGTCATGTTGAGTTCTCCTCATCTTCATCCTCCGCTTCTTCTTAATCTTCTTGTTATTAAATTATTACTCCTTTTCTTCTTCTTTTTTATTTCTCCATCACCTTCTTCCACTTCCTTCATTCTGCTAAATACACTTCTTCATCCTTTCTCCAGGAAATAAAGAATTTCTTCTCTCCTTCTCTATCATCATCATTATCATCTCACTATTATTATTATTCCACCACCTCTTCAACTAATTTTTCAATCCTCTTTGCCTATTTCCTAATACTTCTTCTTTTTCTGTCACCTCATTCCCCTTATCTTCCTAGTACTTCTCCTCCTCCTTCCTTTTCTTCTAGTTAATCTTTTCATCCCCTTCTTCTTGTTCTGTATCAGACTTCTCCTACGTTTTACATTTATAATTTTCATCATGGTTTTATCTTTCTCTGTCTTTTCTTTCCTTTTACTTCTTCAGTCCTCTTCTTCTTTTTACTCCGTTTCCTCTCTTCTCTTCTCCTGCTATTTCTTCTTCCTTTTCTTTTACTTTTCCTGATTCTTCTGACACCCTCTTCACTCATTTCTCCTTCATACTCTCTTTTTTCTCCTATTTTCCTTCTTTTCCTTTTTATTTCTTCTTGTTGTCTCTGTCCATCCTACTTTTTCTTCCATTTTCTTCTATTTCTCCCTCATTCTTTCCTCTCACTCTTATTTATCTTTCCATCCTCCTTCCTCCTGTCCTAGAAGGAAACAAAATCCAAATAGCATTTACTTTTCTACCTTGACTTGCACTCACCATCACCTTTTAAAAGTTGAAAACTTTCGTGGAAAGTTCATCAACAGAAAGAATGCCAATTACAGAGTGAAGCAGCAAACAGTGGAGCCAAGTTGAACCGAACTTAGTCATTTGCTTAGTGTTAAGTACAAAGTTCTAATCTAGTTAAGTACTTACCACACACTTGTCTGTCGTCTAATGAAATCCTGATGAGTAGTTAGTATGCACTTTACTGTGTTATTTCTGGTCTGAGAATGTTAAGTATAGAACGTTTAAATATATCAGGATCTGTGATCTAGATATCTCAGAATACTGTGATGAATTAATCTCAGAATTCTAGAATAATAGTGTGGTCTAGATCTCTAGGATATTAAATTTTGCTGCTTTATTTAATTAAATAATAACATCTTAATATCGGAGGAAAATTAAAAATATCAATTCAACCCGTTATTAGATATCAATATCAAGTGGAGGATTAAGCAGATCATACAGTTTGTACAAGTCCAAAACTTTGAAAGATGTCTTTTAGATGTCTTCTCATCTATGAAAAGTCTCTTATCTAAGACCACACCCATTTATGATGGCAATATCTATAACAACATTCATTATGATGCATGTTATATTGTCATCCTAACACAGAACACCTTAAATATTGAAACTTGAAAAACACTTGAACAAAAATACTGTAATTTGTTGAAAAAACTTGACTGACCTCAAAAACCAGCCTGGAAAGTGAAAAGTTGACAAAATTTTGAAATCGAATAGTTATAGGTATTAGATCATAGTATAAGAACTGGTCTTATAAATAGTAGATCGAAAATTATTGGAGGAACATACTATTATTTAACTGTTATTCTAGTAGCTACAGAGATCATTTTGTCAATATAATCTCTCCAGAAGTGATATCAATTGCTTCATATCTCCGAAGTATATGAAGTCCTTACTACAATAATTGTAAGGTATAATCTGCAAGCGTGTTCTATTCAATACACATATAGGTAACACACATATAGGTCATAAATGTGTTAGCTATATTGTGCAATCTACATGCTTATAATTATGCATAACGTTTTTCCATGTCTTGCCAAATAGTACGTATTGCTATACCCTTATGCTATATTCATGCTGTACCTTTTATGCTACATCCATATACAGTACAACAGTCTAATATTCCTTGCAATATATCCATGTATTCTATGTACAATAGTTGTTATAACTATAGTGGTGTGGAATGAGCTATTTTGATCGGGTTCATTGCAGTACAGCTATTTAGGTGTTTATTTCCTTCGTCTAGCTCCAGCCAATTGCATTTCGGTTTAAAGCAGTTCATGAACCGGTTTCAAACCGTGGATTCCTTTACGGCAAATACATATAGATAGATCCCGATATTAGATAGACTGATGTAGACTATACAGATATAGTTACAGCCTTTAGAAGGACGGCTATAGTTGAGCATGGCTGATATAAACAGTTATACAATTACAATGATGTAGACTAAACAGATATAGCTTCTGGCTTTTTGGTAGACTGCTCTGTAGGTGAACATGGCTGATATAAATAGATATATAACAGTCGTGGAATGTTGGAATATAATTTTCTCACGTTCGCAATCAGTGGATAGGAATGGGAATAAAAATGGAATCGAGTGATGATTGCTTTCTACATTTACCTGTAATTTCGAGGCTGCAGTTTGGTAACCCTGTGTTCGAATTTCAAGCGGTTACCGCTATAGACTTGCTCTAGTTTTTCTATTTTTAAAATTGTTATTATTTCTGTATATAATTCGTAAGATGTGTATTTCACATACGAACCAATGCTTATTTGATTGTAATTCCACCTGCAAAAAATGAAAGTGTAGTAGTTGTAATTTTGGAAGTGGTTCTGAATATCTTGAAAACTAGAATCCTTCACAAGTACACACTATAGTATTAGTATTTGAATGACAGTTGCTGAAGCAAAAAAAGGGTTTCATAATCTACCTGTATGATGAGATTGATAGACAGTAATTGTTTATGGGTTATCTGAGGTAAAGAAGACTGATAAAATTTAAATCTAAAATTGATTGAATTTAAAGTTGAAATTATTTCATTGAATTGATGTAATTAATTGAATTTCAACGATCATTTTGTATTAAGAAGAGAAACAGTTTTGTTCTTTGAAATACATTGCTGTATGTAATGAATAATGATAGTACTGTATACCAATTGCTCCATGTATCCCGAATTTAATTCTATTTTTTATCAATAATCTAAATAATCTTCAGTTAATCTCCATAAACTCCTATTTCCAACTTATCTCTTGTAAAATCTGATAACCGAATACGATAAATCCCAGAGTACTGAGAATATTCTGTATCATGTGTACTAATCAAATTGATAAATACATAAAATCAAAACTTTTCCTTTGTAAATATGCTTTATCTTGTCAATCATGAAGACAAAATATCCCCTAACAATATTTACTAGTGTATCCAAGAATAAATTCCTAATTTATGATAACTCCACTTTCTAAAAACTGTCAGTGTCACATCAATATCACATTCTATAATCAAAAATAGATCGATGTGTATCATTGTTGTTTGTAGTAACTTGAAAATCGTAAATCAAATCCATAAATAGCTACCTGCAATTGTATGTTAATCCAAACGCTACTGTAGAAGTTAGCTTTCTGTTGTATTGATTCATTCAAGGTCGGATCAAAGAACTTGAAAACCAATCATCATGTCTGAATGCTATAATCTTTTCCATAGGATTATTTCAGTTTATTGTTTATGACATCTTATGGAGTTTTTGGTGAGTTCGATAAACTCGGCAATGATATTATGTTGAAGTATTAATATTTCTTTCTTAATGAACTGGGAATCAACTTTCTCATTTTGGGTTCATCAGCTACTATTCTAATTATAATGTTATCTTAAACTTCCTAATTAACAAGTAATTTAGTTGTCCATCTAATCCAGGTTCAATAACCCAACACTATTTAGATTATTGATAGCTTGATGGGATATTGAATTTTTTATCGATTCACACTGAAATACAGCCATCAGTAATAAATTCCTGAATTTATTCTCAATTTTCAATTTCAATTTATTGAGTTCAGTTGATACAATACAATTTATGATTATAAATGAATTAGCTTATAGCTACCTCTCTCTCAGTCACCCCATTCTTTTTATCTTCTTTCGTTTCTCATTTTACTTTGTCTATTCATTCATCTTTATTCTTTCATCCTTCTCTATTCTATTCATTCAAGTGGCACATCAGTAACTTCCAGGTAAAGACTAAATAAAGGACCAGTCCTAGTCTTTTGAAGTAATATGGAATAATGATTTTGTAATTTTCCATAAAAAATATGGCCTATACTTGAAAAATACTTGTCTTTAGTAATAAATGGATTTTGATATGATTCTGAGTGAAAGCTAAGAGGGAATATTTTTATGATGTCTATGTCAGCTCTTCGAACTGTGAGCTATTTGCGCTCTCACAATCCCGTGGCGAAGCGTGGTATACTTATTTGGCCATCGCCGGGTATATTTTCTAGGAAATACACCCGGCGATGACCAAATAAGTATACCACGCCTCGTCACTATCACAATCCTAAGTAGCTTCAGCGATATTGTCGGAAATACCAGCTTTATCAGTTTTCCCAGTTTAAAAATATTATCTGTGGATAACTCGTGAATATATTTGGTAAGGAGAATCAGCCCTATGTTGTGATACATGTTATGACACAAATTTGTTGCAATAGAAACCGCCCTTCACAATATTCTGTGCGCATGTAGATTTGAATCATATCCGGAACATGTGTTCAGTGCAAGCTTTGGGCGATAGTTACGGCATACCCTTGTCATAACTCGCCGCCGCCAGACGTCGCCCGGTGAGTGAGAGCTGAACCAAAAACAAAATGATAAAAATGAAAAATTGACACGCCCATAGGAAACCTGTCCATCCAAGGGAGAGAAAGTTTTGAGTTGTTTATGAACAGTAGGGCGCAGGTGTACTTTGAAGCACTGCTATCTGCCTGCCGCATGTGTGGGCATGTTATGTAAGACCTGAAACGGGCTACCTTACCATACTACCGTCTACGTTTAAACTGTACTGTTCACTGGTAAATTGTATCAACAATTGTTCTCGTTCTCATTGATGCAACAATGAGAAATATTGGCTATTTTTCGTTCAATAAGTCATGAAAAGTATTCATTTTTCATGGTGCCAAACCCATACACTTCGTCCAATATTTTCATAAGATGAGGTATTTATTTATTCAACTACAGCGTAAAAATACACATGTACTATGCACAGTTAAATATTGTCAATATTACTTCAAATATATGTAAATCTACATAATTGTATTTTTAATAATATACTATTTCAACAACCTTTGCATTAAAATGGGCAAAAATAGTGTCTATTACTTTTATAATAGCTGATTAACTCTATAACTCTTATTATATCTGCATTGTTCTAGTGCTAAATGGATTCAGGATTCTTATGTTGTCATAATATTCTCATTATCACTTGGTTTCTACTGAAAGTAAGGTTTACAGCCTCAAGTTTTAAGGCAATACAAGACATACTAGTATGGTCAATAAGCTCAAAAGTAAGTTTTCTCCATTTGTAGGCAAATATGATTAAAAAATTTGGAAGAATAGAATTGAACGGCTGCTTTTACTTGTTACCTGTGAGAGGGCGGTCCCCTCTTCTACTTAACCCTCCGCCATATTTCTATATTAAATTTGATAAAAGGAGAAACATATATTATAATAATCATTATTTTTATTATGATCATGATAAAAATGAAAAAACATGTATTAAATTTGATTATTCATATTTATTTTTATTCTCAAAGATATTGTTCCTCAACTAGAGCGTGGGATTTCGTAATTGCTACAACAATGAAGAATTAATTCAAAATCTTCAATAAAACCCAAAAATATAGCAATACAATAAACTGAAAGCAAAACAAGATTTACAATAAGAAATATTGGTGATGCATGTACGAGAAACAATACGTGATGCATAAAAAACGTTCATACTTTTTGTTGCAAAATTCATTTGGCAACATCGCAAATTGAATTGCATGGAATGATTCCAAAGAAATATGTTGATCTCTTCCGGCTTCCTTCTTCCTTTCTCCACTTGTTCCTCTTTCTCATAGTTTATTCATTTCTTTTGTGCGCCATTCTCATCAGTTTTACATTAGACCGCAGTTGCTGCATGCTTCATTCCTCTCACGTACTCCAGTGGGCTGCCGATTCTGCCAACATTATTGCTATGATATTTCCACCTTATAATCATTCTTCTCTTTTCTTTCTCTCTTTTTTATTCTCCTATGCTTTCAATTTTCTATTTTTTTATTTTTTCTCGGCCGTTCCACACGTAAATAAGTTAGTCAGGTCACAAGTTGATTTCACTCATAATACTACAACCATTTTTATCTCAATTGGTCTCAAAAACACTTGAAACCCTTTTTTCTGTTATGTTCATTTCTGTTCTAACCTTTTTTATTCTACTAAGTTTGCAAATAAGTTGTCTTGTATCGACAATATTTTTTCAAGCATGGATAGTTTTAGCAGAAAAACCAATTTCTCATGTATGGGGCATTAATGATTAATTATACAGGATTAATGATTAATGGCATTATTATTGAATTTTAACAATATTATTCAAACTCATTTTACAGTATTTTCAGAAAAAAATACATTGCAATAAATATATTTAAAAATTACTCCTCTAGTAATTTTGTGGAGTAGTAATAAGTGGAGCTAGTATAGTTTAGAGGAGTCAATATGAAGCAATACTTATACTGTAATGAAGAATTATTCTTCTGAATATGTGTAAAATATTTTGATCAAAAGTATGAATTAAAATAATTTTTCCGACTGAAAAACTTCAATAAATCTCAACCAAACTGTAGAATTTATGTATTTATAGTATGTATTGTACTGGATATTTTATCAAGTTCCAAGGCTTCCAGACCGTTACCTCTGAACACTGGTTCACAAGTCTCATTCGTTGTAAATCTTGGTTGGATTTCTAATCAAAGCCTCCCATCTCGAAACTGAGATTCGGTCCACAACAAAGGATCTTCTGTGCTAAGCAACTCATCCACTGTCAAATCCAACCCGGACACAACTAAGTCCCAAGAAAGGACTTAGCACTTGCTAAGCCCCTGGGAAGGGACACAGAAGGCGGCGGTATTAGCATGAAGGGCTGGCCTTTTGTTTGCCGGGCCAAATACAAAGGAACCCGCGTAGGGGGCTGGTGCCCTCACAATAGAATATTAATTTAAAGGGGCCTGATAAACAGAAAGTTCGGCCAGCACTGGAATAAATTTGGCAGCATCCCTTGGGCAGCGGAGTGGGGTCTGGTCAGTTGGCAGTATGGGTGATTCTGTTAGATAAGTCTATTTGGTTCGGAACCCACCTGAAAATTGAATCTCGTTCAACTCATTACCCTCTTCTTTTATTTAAATTAATTTCAACTGTCATAATCTAGAATTCAAGCCGATGTATTTTGTAATCTACATGAATAAAGTGAATAATCTAAATCTTATTTCCCAAGTCATTACCCTCTTTTTATTTTCAAATATCTTAATCGGTGTATCTTGTAATCTACTATAGCAGGATCCTTTTAACTTGTCAGAAATCAGCTGTTTCGGTAATAATTAAACAGTGATTTCGACACAATAATCAAAAGGCTTAAAAGTCTTAAAGACCTTTTTAAAGAAGACCTTTCAAAGAATAACTTTTCAATAATCTGCGAGATTCAGCATTAATTTGTAGGTTAAGTATCGTGATATTGCTCGTCGAAACATATGTTTTCTGTTAAGTTGAAAGGATCCTGCTATACATGAATAATTCTAAATAATCTAAATGTTATTACCCGCACATGTCAAGGAGTTTTGTGAGCATCAATCTCTGCAGAAATAAGCTCTCTATTGATGAATAAGATGAACAGATTGAGATTTCGATTGACCGAATTGTTGGATTGATGAAATAAGATTCCTCATTTGTTGCAAAGATTCTAATAGTTTTCTTTTATATTTTCCAGGTAAATATCTTATCAAGATCAATGATGTTCAAGTCATAACCAGCTGGTGAGCCACTGCTTTTTGAAGAGTAGTTACTTTATAATTGTAGTATAATAGAATATTTTTTATAATGATTTATAACAACATGCAATTCATGTTTATCAACTCTGTACACGTTTTTGTGTATGAAGGGGTAAGAAACCTTGGCAACAAAATATAATGTAAAAAATTTTCATCAACACTTTTTCCAATTTTCAGCTATACAGTACATTATATTCATTACTAAAATTATAGACATGTATAAATTCAATCGTGAATTCAAGGAGTCGTTCCACACGGTTTTGCTGTAGTATTAGTATTACAATATAGTCACAATCTTGAATAATAATTTTCAAACCATTAATGATTGAAATGTATTATCAATGATATCACGTGACGTCACCGCAGGGCGTTATAAGTCACCCTGCGTCAAGTTTTCACCAAGCCTACGTCTCAAACAACTAGGAGGAGTTTTAGTACTGAAGTTCAGATCTGCAAGCATTTCTGACATGCTGCATGAATTATTATGGCTCGAGTCGCAAATCATCGCACTCAAGAGTCCACCTACCAACCCACCCCCACTCCTTCTACCAGCAAGAAGCTTCCATGGCGGTCCGTATATTTGCAGTACACTGTTAAGTTCATAACTGACGACACCTAATCATTTTAGTACAACGGTACATGAGGACAACGCAAATACCAAGTTACCTGTCACACATCAACAATGCGATGGAAAGAGGGAAAGGACGAGAAAGCAGAAGGAGAGGGGAATAGAGGATAGTAAATAAGACAGAATGAGAGAATATGACCTGTTGATGGTACTTGACTAATATGAACTGTGACCTCTCCAGAGAATGCATGTGAAATTTATGAAGTGTGCTGGACATAGGCCTATTTCATTTATGATTTATCTGGTATGTTTATTGGACAGGTTATTTCATATTTTAAAGGGAAGTAAGTTTCTGTGATGAAACATAAATATGAGAAGTTTATTTGAGAAGATTGGAGTTTAATCATGGTGACACAATTCACAATATTTTTAAAAATTGTAAAAATAATATAAAATGACTCAATACCAAAATCCCTTTCATTGATTATTACATAGTTTTATAGTGGGGTATCATTTTCAAGATACATCTCAAAGCAAATCACATAGCTTTGTTTCAAATGAACATTTTGTAATGTTCAAGGCTTTTAGATTGATAAGATAATTTGAACCTTGTGGGATCGGACTTCCCAAATAATGTGCCAATGAACTCATCTGGACATGTTCATAATCCGGCAGAAATTGTTAATTTTTTTTTATTTTTACCATTGACTAATGGAACATATTGCAATACTTTTTAGCTGAAACATGACTCATAAATACTGCAATGTGACACTATGTTTCGATATAAATTAGTTTTAATATGAACAATACTATAACATGGTATATGGACAATCGAAAAAAGATTGGCCTAGTTCTTGTTCAACTTCTGATTTTGCAATGCGGCTGTATCACCGGGACTTTCAAATCTTTCAAGAAATGAAATTTATTTCCACCAGAACAAACTGTCATAAATTATCAATCATTCCAGCATCACACTGTTGTAAATTTATGGCATGTAGCTCAGGTATTAAAACGCATAAATACTCACTTTTGAAATTCTTTTTGAGTTAATCAGAGAAATTGAACAATTAATAGTTTGAAATTAGTAGTCGGCTCTGAGGGCCGCCGCGCCATTAATAAAACCGGATTTATATGCGCGCGGTCTGTGTGGAGTGTGTAAGGTTTGTGTTTTTTGTGCTTGTGTGTGTGTGTTGCACCGCAGGGCAGGCAGCTTGCAGGACCACGGTTCCTTATCTAATTACCGATAAATATTATATTCGATCACGTAATAAACTATTGCGTTGGACAGTGGTGTTATGGTGGGGAGGGGAGGGGTGGGCAGGTGGGCGTTGCCCAGTAAATTATTGATTTGAAAGTGCTGAATTGCGGGGAAGAAAGCAGCTTACAGGAATCACACATTTTCAGTTTCTGAGTATTGTCGGTTGGTTTCTATATGTCTCTACGAAAAATTAGGGTGGAAGAAGGCTACTTGGTTTACATTTTGAAGATTGTGTCTTTTCAATATTTTAATAATATTATAATATTATAATATTGATGATAATGAACATTCTACTCAAATTTTCCTCGGTTTTACCTGTATAGAGAATGACATTCTAGATTGTAGAGAAATCTGTATAATAATAATAATAATAATGGAGTATTTTGTTGATTAATAATTGAGTGTTATCTCAATGTAAATGTGGAGATTTTTCTGTTGTTTATTAATGAATAAAATGGTTATGTAACATACATAAAGATTAAGTTATTAAAGATTAAGGTATTATTTTGTTATTTGATTATTTCTAATCTCGTTTTCAAACTTATCTCTTCAGAGTTCTTGAACTTTAAGTTGAATTTTAATGAAGGATCCCCACTCAGGATTACCTTTGGGGATGCCTATTTAGACAATAGACAACATTGTTTCTTACTGAGAATGTAATTTTTGAACTTGCTTTTGATTGTACAGTGTTTGTTTGTCGAATAAATTATTTATTTATTTATTTATTTACTTATTTATTTATTTATTTATTTATTTATTTATTTATTTATCTATTTAGTTTCTATAACATGAAACTTATCAGACAAATGTTCCACAATTGGCTGAACTATCAAGCTATAAACGATACACATTTCCATATAATTGTATAAACTGTATAATGAAATTCCTTCAATTTATTAGACAAATATATCAGGTGCCCTCTGCTTTCACCGTCGCTTTGCCGGAGGCATGTCCGTGACGTGACGTGCCGACTCCGTGTCGTGACGTTCACCTGTCACCTTTGAGATGTCTCTGACAGTTTGAAACTGTCTCTGACAACCCTCCCGGCCACACTTAATAACTCCAAAGAGACTGACGTTTCCGTTGTTACTCTTCTCTCGAGTAATAAAAGTATTGTTTCCTTTTAAATAGTGTTTCTGGTGCCCCAATATTTTACCGCAACCGACGTTCCGCTACGCTGCAGTTACGATTACCGTGTTTTTGTGTGTTACCGGCGCACATGAGACGTAACGTCGTAACAGATCGTGTAATTTTTCATCCAGCCTAACCTATTGTTATCGCGACCGGATAAGAAAATGAGCTCCACTCTGGACTTGTGCACCTGCTATAGACATGTACATGATGAATTCTAGGCAGTCTGTTTGAAGCCTGACTTGTGGCATCAAATTGAGAATACAATACTGTAATTATTGTTCTATGACATTTTGATTGAAAACCTAGTGTATTAACATAGCCCCCTTTAAACTACATGGCTGCGGCCTTCAAGTATGACAACCTCGCAGTCCCCGGCTGGTTTCATTATAAAATCATACCCCAAAACACTACAAACACATGACCGATTTGCAATGCTCATGCAAGCCGATGCAGCGACGTTGTCACATTGAAGGCCGCGGCCATGTAGTTTAAAGGGGGCTATGGTATTAGGCTAATCATTATTCTATGAAATTTTACTCTTTTATTGAATACTTCAGACACGGATGGCGAGTAGTTTTCAAATAACTAGACATCAATTAGGTAGAGATGTTACATTGTTACTCACTAATTTCATAATTCCATTACCTGAGGCATGTTTCACAAAACTTTTGTAAAATTAGGGCATATTTCACAAGTCTTCTATGGTTTAGGAAAAAGACAATCTCACACTGGAAATATGAACTTATTACATAGTACGCCATGCTATTCATGCCTAGTATGTGCATGCCTTTTTTCTGTTCTGTACAAGGATTACAGTTTACATAGTTTTACAAAGTGATTACGATTACTAAGTCTACATAGCTTTAATTAACATAGAGATGAATGAAGGATTTAACAGGCTATGACAATGTTCAATGTTAATTACACAGGGTTAAGCTATAAACCCTCTAATACATTTTCTATGATTAGTGAAGGTAGAGTACAGGATGACCCCTGGAACAATGGTATGAGGATAGTGGAGGGTGGGGGAAGAGGAATTTGCAGTGAGAAGGAGAGAGATTTATGAAGAGAACATCCACCAGGGAAGAGTTTCTATTTAGACACCAAAGGATAGTAGTTTTCACACTTGTCAGACATATTTGGAGAGAAAGAATTGATAAAGTAGAAAGGAGAAATGAGGGAAAGAGTGTCAGAGAGGGATTAAACATGTGTTGTCTGGTGTTGACAAATTTAGTACGCTTCATATTATTTACGTTCTTTCTAATTACACTTGGTGATGATTACTTTGAGTAATTTATTACAAAACCCTGTGATGTGTGATGCTGGCGTTTTTCTTCTCTCTGTTCTCAAATTTACCCTGCTCAAATTTGTTCACATTCATTCTATATCATTAACTTCATTGTGAAAACAAGCATTTAAAAAAATTATCTATCGTCAAAACATTATCGTACTTCAGTACAATGCAGAATAATAGGTTGATTCTCCATTTTGCTCTGCATATCAAATTTAATCTACTACATTTTTCTTGATCAGGTTGTACAATTTTCCATATTTTCTCCAGCTTCTCATTCTTAATTTTTGGTGTTGAGCTTCTGAAATGAGCAATGAAGATTATGCACTCTGATAAATTGTAGAATTGATTTTAAGATACGTGGTTGATATTTTTGAAGATTGATAAATGATAAATACTGTAATTCGATGATTTATATTTAATTATATTTTCATTCTTTATTTTACACCTGTCTCTTTCTATATCATCTTATTCTAAATATGGCAACCAATTTGATTTTCAAATTCAAGGTCGTCATAAAAACGACATACCCCAGAACGGATGTAATGCTAGGAAATAAATAAAAACATCAAGAATAAAAAATGACAAAAGAAAATGAAGAATGCAACTAGATATCATTTGGATATTCACAGGCAATTAAACGTTGTCACGTCACGTCAGGCTGACACATGAGTACATCATTAAAAAGAAATAAAAAAACCGGACAAAGAGTAAAGAAGAAGAAGGACAGGAAAAAAGAATGATTTACGCAAATTACGCAGTCGTCATTTTTCTCATATACATCATCATGCTGGTAATTTGATATACTGGACAGTGAGTGAATGATGTAGGTGCAATTTTCCTCTTGTGAAGGTAGAGAGAGTGAGAGAGAGAGTGAGTGAACTGATTGTAGATCGAGAGAGAAAGAAGTTTGGTGAGAGATGGAAGATTGAGGTATTGTGAGTATAGAAAAGATGAGTGACACTGATTGCAATGATTTAATCTTCACTTCAGTGGATTGGAAGTATAGAAGAGAAGAAAAAAAGAGAGATGGAAGATGATGATGATGCTGAAATAAAACGGGGGAATACAGTAATACGATTAAGGTAGTGGAAGTGTAGGTAGAGAAGGAATCGGAAAAGATAAACGAAAGAGAAGACGACCGAAAAGAAAGATAAAAAGCAGTGTAGAATTGAGAAAGAGAAGGAAAGGAAGAATAATAATATGGAGGAAGAAGTGGAGAAGACGTAGAGAATGGAAAAGAAAAAGAAGATGGCGTTGAGGACGTAGGTGAATGAATATAAGAAGAGTGCTAATAAGCAATAGTTGAATGTTGAACTGATTGACTGATCATTGAACGGAAATGCCAATCATTGTAAAAAATTGTTCCCCAAGCACAATTGAAAAATTCTCCCATCAATTGATAGGTGGATCTTGAAGTATGCACTTCCCGTGTGCTATTACTTTATTGAATTGAAAGAATTTGCATATTGGACACTTTTCCCATAGCCAGGCACATTTTGCAAAACTTGACAGAATTTTATAAAAGGCCTGTTTCATAAACTTGAAGTCACTTAATACAGGAAGTAAGACTTCTGAAATTTACTCGCGTTTTACAGGGTCCGTATTTTGAATATAATTAGCTCTTCGTGATTTCGCAATTCTCCTGTAGCCTATTTCTTGACTTAGTCAAGTTCAAGTAAGATTAAGTCAACTAAGTTTTATCTTTTATGAAACAGGCCTCTGATCTCTGGAACTATACTTCCAATCAATTATGATATTTTAACTTCCTAATTTTACTAATAAATTACTTTTCTACTAGAATTTAAAGTTAAAATTTTACTAACCTATTAATATTTTCTTGGCGGAATGTTTAATTTGATTGTAGGATTTTAATTGGTTATCATTGGTGGCGATAGAAGGTTAGGATTTAGGACACCATGAGGACCCCATGAGGAATAAGAAGGCAATGGAGTGTATTTGAAGATGAAAATGGATTAATAATTAAAATAATGAGGTGAAAAAACCTGGAAGTATGGCGGCAATAAGATGGCGGCATTTTGTAGCGTTCAGATACTTCATATAAGAAATACGTCTCGTGTCTATAGATACACATGAAAGTTAAAGAGACTGAAAACCTATAAGATGATGGAATAAGAGAAAAACAGATGATCAAAAAAGGAGTAGAAAAAAAGAGAAAAGAGAAGAAACTTGAAAAAATAAACGAGAAGAGTAAAAAAGCGAATATATAGTGGAGCTGGTGGCAGGTCCTACATTGCGTGATCACCTATGCAAATATTTCAAATTGTTTATTTTATGTGTTGCCTTGCCTCCAACATGCTATACATGATTTTTAATAATATTAATATCTCTATCTTCCTCTCTTTTTCTTCTTTCTTTTTCTTCGCCCATTTTGTAAAATGTGAATGCACCGCTGTCTGTATGCATGCGTTACATTACAACCGTTGTCTCTCTAGTGGAAACGACAACGTATACAGTGGAAATGAAACCATTGAAAAGTAAATTTTCTGTAGTGTACTTCTGGTTTTTGTCTAGTATGTATTATTCTAATTTTATTCATAACATTCTCTACTTCATCGTGTTAGTCTTCTCACTTTCTTGACTCATATCATTGATTTAAAGGGGGAGAGAGAAAGAGTGAGAGACAGAGAGGCCTGTTCGCGTAAAATGAGTTTAAAAATGTCGTGTTAAAAGGTGATGAACATTTTCAGTTTAATCTTGGTTAAGTAATTACAGGGACTCATTAAGCCAGTACATGGATCAAAATTATAAAGTACGGTGGAAAAATATAATAATTTAGGCCAATTATAATGTCAAAGGGTTTAATCCATGTCACAGCTCTCAAGGTGTGTCATTTTTCACAGCGATAATGTTGCTTGGGTCTTATCATTATTGATTGTCCCTTATCTATTATTTAGTGTACTCTGATATCGGATAGGCATGAACTTCCTGTAGTTAATTCGGTCTATGAACTTTTTTGTGTTCCACTACGGTTCCAATAGAAATTAATCTTATATTCGCTGCCAGAATAGTGACTGAAAGTCGTGAATCAAGTGCAAATCAATAAATCTTTCATATTCTGTGTTCCGGATTACACCTTAAGCTTCAAGGTACCAGTACCGGCTTGAGAGTCTCAAATCTCATCATCATCATCATCATTGTCTCACTTATGTTTATAGAAATGATATTCATTGCTTTCCTGTGACATTATTTGGAGGAGTGCTCATTTATATATTGCATGATATTAGCGAAAAAACCTTTCCTGTGACATTATAGTATTATAGTATCATAAATGGTAATTTCAGGAAATTAATCAAGTTTCATTGCTTCATTTCTGAAATTTCAGTTGGAGGAACGCTCATTTATTATATTGTTTATTCATATATTTATTTATACTATTGACAAACCTTTCAAAGTGACATTCACATTATAGTATCATAAATGGCATTTTTTTCTATTATTTTCTAGAATTCATGAATAAATTAAAGGAATAAATGCCATTTTTCATACCATATGAAAAATTTATTGATTCACATAATGCATCAAATTTCAAAAAGGTCTGTCTAAAAAAAATAACATAAAGGCTGGAAATGATCTCAAACCACTTTGGGCATCCCAAAGAAGGCTAATGTAAATTGCCAACGGCGTCGAGTGCCGCCCAAAAGAAATATCTCGAAATTTTGTTCATCCGTTTCTAGTTATCTTCAATTTACGTGGAAACTAAGCGTCGGGCAGACTGTCTCACCTTTTTCTAGTAAATAAAATTTGAGATTGGTGCTAACTTCCGTTGTTAATAACTACCGAGTTATGATTTTTCAAAAAGGGTAATTTTTGGAAAGAAACTAAAATTCAAGCATTCTAAGTTTTTTGTGTTCATTGTATCTTCCGTAAGATGTATTAGAATTGTGTGAGATCAAAATCCTCTGGGCGTTGGTTCATCTTCTCTACAATTTTAATGACCAAGTAGGCCTTCTTATCTGTCTACTATTTGAGCTAGAGCTGTTAACAAAATTCCTTGCATTTCAAAAAGGACCATATGCTTTGGTGTCTGAAGTCAACACACGTTTCTATGTACTTCTATTGGGTATCCTATTAGAATATTGTTTCTTAGATCATTCTCCCTCAGAATATCTACTTTGCGGCCAAAAATCAACTGAAGGAAACGCAGAAAGGACCCTTCAAGGATGATAAACTGAGGACGCTAACTTTCCTATAAGTGGACGGATCTTAACAAACAATAGCTCATTGTTTTCAGCTTTCGTGGTTTCATATTCAGAATTCATTTTGAAAATTTCAAATTTTATTGAACAAAGGTGACTCTATCAATTTTCTTCAAATCCTTTGAATTGATGATAAAATTGTATTTCACACAGAATAACATACTCAATTTCTATACCAAATTCGACCAGAATGGTTGAAATATGAAAATTGATTGACGAACTAAATTTTCAAATTCAGAATCACATTTATCAATGGGCAGTTGAGCTAATTATACACGTAGAGAATAAAATTTCTCTTGCCCAAGGAATATAGGTTTTTCCAATTTTTCAGCCATACTATATGAAAAAATTTTCATTAGTTCACCTCAAGTTGATTCACATACTATCATAAATTCAAAATGTGATTGAAATACAACACGGACCAAACTAAATTATCAGAAATTTGAAGATACTGTAACTAGTCGACTATCATCTCCAATGCCAACTAGTAAGAGCAATGCCATAAGTAATATCTTGTTTCAGTTGTTGGTTTACTGAAATCTTCAATTACATTCATGAAAATCCACCCGATTCGGTGAATACAAGACAAATAGAGCTATTTGAATTGCGCGCCTCTATTCTGAATGCAAATTGAGGTTTGGCGTGTCAAAAGGAAGTTAGTGAATGCAATCTTGATACAACTCAGGCGAACAATTTGTCCAAAAAGATGCAAACGATAATGGAACAAAGTTTTGCCACTAATTGAGCCCAAGTTCGGTCGCATTTTCTTGATTGAACCTGAATAATTTGTGGAAGATAACTTTCGTCAATTTTGTGTCAACAAATTTCGAGTTTAGAGAAAAGATTGATGATGTTCTAAGGTTTTTGTACACGATCAAACTTTCCATCAAGTTTCATCCAATAGAATAACCATCAAATGAACAGCTGACTAGTTAGGCTAGGCGTGCACCGGTTAGTCAAGACAAGACAAGACGAGATTAGTCACGTTTAGTCACAGTAATTCACATAGTTGCTTATGAAGCAGCACACACCGATGCAATGACTAATTAGTGTGTGTTTCTTCATAAGGAACTATGTAAAGTACTGTGACTAAACGTGACTAATCTTGTCTTGTCTTGACTAATGTTACTGCGTTATAACAGTGTATGCGTCAAACAAATAGCAATTCAGTCTCTATAATTCGTGATTGCATATTCAATTCATTCGAAAATGTTAAAAAAAATTAATTTGAAAATGTTTCAATTAACGCATTAGAATATTTTTCAATTGATGAAGAAAGACAATGCAAACATGAATAATATCATACTTCACTCTTTCCATGTACCGATTCATACAGGGTGGTTGAGAAGTATGGAAACGGCGGATCCAAGATGGCGGACCAAGTCACAGTGAAGTAGTATTTTCAATTTCAGTACGATCTCCAATGTCACCTACTATCAAATTACTTTTATTTAAGAAATATTAAGCCGTTTCCATAGTTTCCAACCACCCTGTATATGAATATCAAAATTTTCATTAGATATCCTACTAGATAACAACAATGACCTGAAACTTTCGTGAAATATAACACGGGAACAAGCTAAAAAACCTCACTGTAAATTCAGGAACATGTGAAGATGCAATGCATAACCTTTAGCTGGAGCTTTGGATTGGAATAATATGCAAGTTATAAATCACTTGAATGGGGAATCAGCAGACACAATCGACCAGCCAATTTACCCAGTCAACTTGTATTGGGACAGTTATCGCCGTTTATCTATCTACCAATCCACCATTCACCTTCAATTATTTATTTCTTCTTACTCATCCCTTCTCTCTCTCTCGCTCTTTCTCTCTATTCTTTTACTTGATCACTCACTACATCTCTCAGTTTCGCTCCCTACAATTTATTAAAAAATTTGAAATTGATAAAATAAGAACAATATTATTTTCTGTGATCTAGTTCTATTGTGATGTCCATGACTTGTGCATAGGTTTTTTCTTGTTTCTGTGAACTCATTATATTTTTCCTTTCTCTCTTATAAATTTTCTTCAACGTTCTGATCTTCCTTTCTTTCTCTGTGGTTCTTGTTAGAAGTCTTGTTCTTTTTCTTATGAAATTATTGTTTGAAGAACCGTCGATTTTTAATGGTTTCATATCGTATTAAAGTCTTCTCTTTTTCTCCGTTTTTTTATACAACTCTCTTTTTCCAGGTAATTTTTTCTTTTTTTTCTTGCCAGCCTCCCTCTCATCTTCTATTTCATATATGGTATTTCTCACTATCTTATACCTATTTTCTTTTTAACCAACTCTACTTTTCTTATTTCTCTCACTTCTGTCTCTATTGTTCCTTCTTTTTCCTCCTCCTCTTCTTCTTCTTCTTCTTCTTCTTCTTCTTCTTCTTCTTCTTCTTCTTCTTCTTCTTCTTCTTCTTCTTCTTCTTCTTCTTCTTCTTCTTCTTCTTCTTCTTTCTTCTTCTTCTTCTTCTTCTTCTTCTTTCTCTAACCGTGTGCCCTTTCAACTTTCGACCATAGTTAGAGAAAGTAGAGGCACGCACACAGGTAATAAAGCATGCGCTGCTCACAATAAATTGACGACAGCATTTGTGTGTGAGTGGAGTGGAGTGAAGAGATAGCAGCAGCTGAAGCAAGGTAGGCAATTACGCCTGATTTTGCCACATGATAGCAGAGGCAAATGCTGAAAGAAGCTCCAACGCCACACCAACACTCACTACTATAGAGTTTGTCTCACTGTTTTGCAATGGACAGATGAGTTGAGAGAAGTTGTAAAACGGAGGAGAAGAAGAGAAAGAAGAAGAAGAAGAGAAGATTAGGTGAAGAAGCAGAAGGAGAAGAAAAATACTTACAGGAGGAGAAAAGGAGTAGAAAGAAAGAGAAAGAGAAAGAAATAGAAGAATTAGATTCAAAAGAGAAAGAAGAAGGGACTCCTTCTTTTGGTCCAATAAATGGAGTAGAGGAGACGCAAAAGGAGGAGAAGATGAAGGCGAAAAATCTGATAGGAAGAAGGAAAATGAGGAGGAACTCTTAAAAAAGCACAGAACACGAAAAAAGAAAGGGAAGGAAGTAAAAGACGAATGGAGGAAGAGTGAGATTTTTGTAGCCAAAGATTAGAGGATGATGATGATGGAGTTGGCAAACTTTGACTTTGCGTATAATAATATTCGAAATCATTAAGTAATTGAGATTAGAATCAGATGAATAAGATTGAATAGCCATAATGAATATGATAAGGAAAAGAACAGCAAGCTAGACGGAAAAACGTCAATGAGGAAGAAGAAGAAGAAGAGGAGCAAGAGAGAAGAGAAGGAATAAGTAAGAAGGAGAAAAAGAAAAGCTTAAGAGGAAAGGTACGGTAGATAGGAGAAGAGGGAGAACAAAAGGGAAAGAAGCAAGAGAGAGAAGAAGGTGAACGAGAGGAAGAAGCAGAAAGAGAATTAGGAGAGAAGAAAAATAATCGAACATGAATAGAAGAATGAGAAATCGGAAGAATGGTAGAAGAGAATGATAGAAATGGAGGAGAAGAATAGCAGAAGTGGTAGAAAAATGTAAAATGGAGGTAGTGGTGAAGAGAAAGAGGATATGGTGAAGGAGGAAAAAGATGCAATAAGAAGAGATGGAACAATTAGGGAGAAATGAAAACAACATTAAAAAGAATAAAACAAGAATAGGAAGAACAAGAAATTGGTGGAATTTTAGAAGAGGCTGGCGGGAATGGAGAGAAAATTACGAAGAAGTGAAAAGAAAAAGTAAACGAAGTCAATGGTGGAATAGTGGAAAAAGAGAGAAAAATGCAAAGTAAATGGAAGGAGAAGAGAACGAAGAGACAAGAAAATGGTGGAATAATAGAAGAAGATGACGAAATAGGAGGAGAAATGAGCGAGAGAGTAGAAGTAGTAGGAAGAGATGGATGGAAGTAAGAGAGAGTGCAAGTAGCGAGTGATCTCATTAGGCGTGAGCCTATACAGTTGTCACTTGGCGAGGTGGCTTTGGCTTGACTTGCAGTCTGCCCAATTAAATAAATGTCGCCGCAGCTGGCAGGTAGGCCTAGGCCCATCTGTCACTGCCCCATTATGCGAGGTGTGGATGCGCGCAATCGGATGCTGCTGCTGATAGTATCACTCTCGCATTCATTGCTTCTTTGTCCGGTGATAAATGTCCGTTATTCGAATTTTTGTCCTCGACGTGCGTTTCTTACACTAAGTTCACAAGTGATGCCCACGCCTTTTCTCAAGTGTTGTTATTCTTCTTACATGTCTTGTTTTTATCTTTCAATTCTTTATTGTTGTTGTTGTTTTCCTTCATCTGTTATTTGCCTTGATTTTTGTTGTTTTATTAAAATCCTATCCTCTTTCTTTATCTCCTACTAGCAGTGCCGTGTCTTCTTATTCTTCTTCCTACTGTATCCTCAATGTTCGATGTAGCTGATGTGCATGATGAAAATAATGTAGCTAATTTTCATATAAAAATGAACATGAAAAATGCTACCAAATTTCGATTAATTGGTTCTATAATGTTAATATGAGTCGTTGAAGGTGTTGCTCCACCATGTTTTACAAACATTCAGTAATTTATTCATAGAATTTAGCAAATATCATTGTCATTTTCTTAAATATTCATGAATATTCAGTAATTAATTAACTGATTCAATTTGTTTAAACTGTACATTAGAATGTATTGTAATATTTAATGTAAACTGTGACATTAGACTGTTAAGTGTATAGAGAGGGCTTCCTAGGATAAAATAGAGGCAGTCATTCTATCCTATTCTAATCATCTTGAAGATCTCCTGCTAAAACTCTATCCACAATAAAGAATTACTGGGTTCACTTACAACAGTTGAAACATTGAAATTCTTCCACGAATAATTCAGTTTCTCCAGTTTTGGGAAGGAAATTTATTTCTTGTTGATGAGAATAGCAGATTTTTTCGCACTCCACAGCTCGGTGTATCAGTGTAATGTAAGCTCTAGGAACGTGCTTAATCACTGGCACCAAGTCTTTTCATCTGCTTTGAGTTTTTCGATGTTTTTTAGCTATCAGGTAGGATTGGAGAAAAGGTTGAAGGAAGATGAAAGTGTGCAAGGGTGAGAGGAAGTGAGGGAGAATAAAGTAATGAAAGAAAAATGGAGAAAAATTCTGAGAAGGGGTTAGAAGAGGAAGAGAATTTAGGAATATGTCAGTTGAGAAAATGCTGAGAAAAAGAGATGATGAAAGGGGAGAATTGGGAGAATGTAGTTATACTGAGAATATAGTAAAAGAGTTTTTAAGGAAATGTAGTGAGGGAGACTTCTCAGGAGAGAATTGGAATAAGATAAGGGAAGAGATTGTAGAACAGAAATTAATTGAATCAAAACTGAGCAATTGAGAAAGAGCATACCAGGAAAGGAGGATTCAGAGAATTAAGAAGTGTAACAGAGATAGTAACAAAAATGAATTTAAGTGAAAGAGAGAAAAACCCCAATGAGATTGAGAGTGAGCGACAGAGAAGGTTTTCAGCAAAATGAGGTATGAGTGAAAAACTCATTCATAATTTAGCAATATATATTCATACTGTAATATCTACTAACCTCGCTTCTTCTCCGCTTTTTTAATCTTGCATTTCGTAAGGCAGCATCACCATACTTTCATGTCAGTCTCATAAAGTGATGTAGAAAGAGAACCTGCCCTCAATAATTTATGGCATCTCATAAAATTGTGTCTCAGGGCAGTCTTCATTGTTGGCGGTGACAATGTTAAGAACCGTCTTATGGCAATTTATGGCTAGGTTTCTTGGATTTTTTGTCGGAAAAGAACGTCTTGCTCAAGTTTACATTGAGGCTCGATTGTAGCCCCAGAAAAATCTAGAAGGTGCCAGTTTCCAGTATATAGGAAAAGACAAGTGAAATTTAAAATCAAATGTGATGACTTGTAGGGAATTGAAGAATCTTTAAACAAAACATCAGAATTGGATACAAATACTGTACATACTGTTATAGGAATACTCATTCAGGAATACAATAACAACCTTGATCAAAACCTTGATTATTTCAAGTACAAGTGGTTCTTAGATTATATATTTTTTGAAAGGTACTTGAAGCTGTGATGAACGAATAATACAACCCACAACTTGTCAATTAACAATACACTGAACAAAAACTTGACCTCTTACTAATTTTCTAATAAGTATTGTTACTTACTTTAAAGTGAGGATTATCGGAATACTTCAGAGAATTGTAGGCAAGTATAACTTGAAATGCCAAGTAAAATTTACAGCAACTTGACCTGGAACATCAAGCTACCATTGTTTAGCTCATGCAGGAACTGTATCAGCAGAATACATTGTTGAGAATGCTGAACAATTGATTTGATAAATTGAATAACTTGATAAGTTGACAGCTTTATTATTCACGATGGCAGCTAAATGTTCTATGGCTATATTCATCTATAGACATTCATTTCATAGCACTGAGGTTCATTACTAACCAACAATAGAGTTTTTCAACCTTGAGTTTTCATTCAACCTTCTGAGAAATTGTAGATCAAAACTGTTGAAATCGATCAATCCCTTGATAATGATCGAAACTTATGTCTAGTTGGCATCAAATATATCAAACTATCAAACAAAATATCATTTCCTGTGGTACTGTTTCTACTGTTTCATACAAAATATGTTACCCTGAACACCAATTCAAAGTCGAAGTCGTCAAAAGTCTCCTCCTCCTCCTCCTCCCTCCTCCTCCTCCTCCTTCTTCTTCTTCTTCTTCTTCTTCTTCTTCTTCTTCTTCTTCTTCTTCTTCATCTCCTCCTCCTTCTCCTTCTTCTTCTCTTTCTTCTCCTCTAACACTTACTTTTATTCCTATAATTAATCTTGTTCTTCCTTATCATCTTCTTTTTCATTTTCATCATACATTTCTCCTTCTTTTATTCTACTCCAGACCAAGCTTTTGTTCTCTGAGCTGTGCACCCGTTCGATTTGGAAATGTTTCCATTTTGATTATTTCCGATTCCAGAGTGCTTTTCGGGTCCTGCACCTCCCCGCCAATAACCACCACCTCTACCCTCTGGATGGGAGTAAAGGCGTGAGTTTTTTGAGGGGTGGAGAGTTCGATTTTTGTGATTTTGTGACTCGTTTTCTTTCTCTCTTATTCTGCAACAACCCTAACCCCGAGACAGACGTACTTTATCATCATGTCGAACAATATCAATATGCTGCGAGTATTTAATGACTTGTCCTTTGTTACACACTCACTCACTCTGTCCCTGAAAACTCTCAATTCCTTTTTAAAAACTTGTGTCCCTTCCCTAAAAAACTTGTCCCTTCACTGATTGTGTTCGAACACTCTTCTTCTCCCTGTTTTCAATTATTTTCGAAAATACTTCGTCTGATGCCTTCATGTAACAAGAAGATGACTGCTGTGAAAAAGTTTGCCAAGTTTCCCGTAGCGTTCTACAATTATTTTCCTTTTTTGACTCGTTTTTGTACGTAGTCGATAATTTATAACCAGTGCATATTTCCAAATTTCAAAATACAGTAGTTATTTCGTCTGATTAGGTTGTAGCATAACATAATTCGTGTAGTATCTCGAATTTAATCTAGTTGGAATTGATTAATTTATGCTCAATTGCTATCATCCGTGTTAAATGTTTCTTCTTCTAATACTGTACTATACTTGTATACTCTAATATTAATACTATACTTCTAATACTCTTTTCTCTATTCTTCTCATTCATTCCTTCTTCTAAACCGTGCTAGCTCACTTGAAGTATACTGAAGATGCTTAGCGAGTGGCAGGTCTCTACCAGGTATTGGAAGGAATGAAGGGGGGTTCAATGAACCTCATCCATACTCAACAAGAAGAGCCCGCCCACCTGGTCTTCTTCTTCTTCTTCTTCTTCTGCATCTGCTGCCCCTGACCTTCTGTTGCGATTCGGCCGTCTTCGTCTTCTCTAAATTTTTTCTCACTCATTTATTTATTTATTCATGCCGTCTCATCCCGGCTCAGATTTGCGAGACATTCGGGTACATAAATTTGAAAACTACACACAGTACTGTGCGCGCCCATACACATACACACCCTTTCTTCTTCTCCTGCTCCTTTCTATATGTTTTCTTCTTTCTCTTCTCTTTGGTCTTCTTTTTTCCTGTTTATCATCTTTTCCTTATTCTAAAAAACTTTCTTCGTTTCATCTTGATTTCCTTCCCCTTTCTCTTATACTACGTCTTCTACATGTCAATCCACTCGTATGTTCTTTCCTTCTTTACTCTTTCTTTCACATAAACCTTGCATCTTTTCAAATGAATTATGATTTTGTTCAAATCTATCTCTTTCCTCTTTCCAATCAGAGCCAATTGATTGCCATTGCCTGTCCAAATCAAAAAAACAAAAATGCCAATTACTGTTTATTTCATTATTGTTTCCAAATGTTAATTCCAAATGCCATTTATTATTCAGTACTCTCTTGCAAATTTTTTTTATTGTTTTTTTTTCTTGAAACTATTTCTGGAAAACGAAACTTTAATTTGTTTTATCTTTTCTGTTTCAGGTTCGTATCGTGATTCAAAGTAGAATTTCACTTTTTATCAAAGATTTGTAAGTATTGTTCCCTATTCATTAGCCCTATTCTTCCCTGTTTATTATCAGAATTCGTAGGCTATACCAAGGGCCGGTTGCATAAAAATGGATAATAGCTGATTTTCGACCACTCATAAGAACGAATCCTCATTATTAATTGGATATTGAGCAGACAGACAGATGAGACAAACAGACAGATCTGTCTCTTGCTACCTTTGTGCAACTAGGCTCAAGTAATGCAAACATTATTAGCGAGTGTAATTATGTAGTGTATTTGTTTGAAGAGTACATTGTGAGATATTCTCAGATGAAAATTATAATAGCAATGAACTTAGAAAGGACTTTTTTGGACGAGCCAGCGACCACATAGTATAATAGATGGAGTGATCCTATTACTACAGCATTACGGGTGGTGAAGCCAATTCCGCCATCATGGTTAGGTATAGAAACGCGAAATGGAGCTCACAGAAGCTCAAAATTGTAGTGCGAGTTTCAAATACATCGTCGTTTAGTCCCCTTTAGGATTAAGTTAAAATTTTCAAATTTGGTGTTCTTATACCTAATAAAACACTTATTCTAATGGTGTAACTCAAATTACAGTTTCCAGTTTATTCAACTTTTACGAGTAAAAAGTTGAAAGTTTTTCACATCTGAAAACGTGACATGAAAAGTTGGTAAGCGAGGAAATTTTTCATCTTTAGGGTAGGCAAGTTTCGTGCGAGAAAGTTTTAGATAAAAAGTTGAATTTTATTTTCATTTGAACATTTTTTTCTAAGATCAGCCGTTCTCCTGATATTCTCGGTAGAACATAGACGAGAAAAGGCAAGGCGAAGCGCCCTGATTAATTCCGTTCACCTCAACTCCGAGCTCTTCCCTCTAAAACATAATGTGTGTACCTTTTTCTCAAGAACCATTTCAATAATGGATTTGCCTATATATTTTCACGTAATAATTGAAGCTATATATTCCAACTATAGATTTGCCTATATATTTCACATAATAATTAAATCTCTAATCAGCTAATCGACAATAATAATGGGAATAATTATACTTAATAAATCACTCTATCTTAATTCTTACCAAGTGAACACTGGATTGCGATTTGATTTTTCGATTTGAGAACTGTTGGAAAATTACATATAAGCATAAAATAAAGCTACTCATCTCATCCATATTCTACAATCTTGCAAAAATAATCATCCAATTCCATGAAACAAATAGTAGAGCAATTTCTGTTGCAGACTGACTATTCAAAAATAATTTTTTGCTTATAACTTATAACAATAAATAATAATCAATAATGAATGCTTCCTCTTCATTATCCATGATATCAAATTAACTCTCAATTATCAACAGAGCTCTGAACACAGAACAATTTTATATGCCCAATACTTTCATTCGGTTAACCAATTCTGAAAATCAAACAGCAGGAAATGTCATAATTAATAACAGGATATTTACAAGCTATTAAAATGCAGTGCGTGTAGTCCCAGTAATCCGTACTGCGTACCAGCAATACAATAGTGTACTACACTATAATAAAAAAATAATAATAATAATTATTATAGTATTAAGTGTCGTTTTCCAACCTTAAATAGTAATTTAGTAATAGTATTAAACACTTAATATAGTCTGATCGCACAAGATTTTACTCGGGCAAGATGGAAGGTACTCCAGTTCGGTTGTATTTGGTTCAAAAAATTATAAATTTGGTGCTCAAATTGTGGTGCTGAATATTTTCTACAATTTGAGACCAAATTTATAAGTCCTCAACAAAACCGAACAGGAGTACTACTTCCATCTTAGCTCTTTAAATCTTCCTGTGCAATCAGTATACTACACCAATTATACACTACCTACAATATACTAACCTGTGAAATGTTATTCCTTCAACCTTTCCTCCTTTATTGAAGCATCCATAAGCAATGCAATACTCTGGCATTGTAGTGCAGTATGATACTAAAACGCCATTCAATAAAACAATTCAGTGAGACAGTGACAGCCGGTTGATTAAATTAGCACTGCAGTGTGTGGACAACTAGGCAGAACTGAGCGTGACAACCTTGTCGGAGCGCTCGCTACTGGAGGGACTCACTCAAGGCCGCCGCCATCATGGTTGGGTATTGGCGCTAGAGCTGGCTTCAAAAGTCTGCCTGCATGCTCCGTCTATTCTACTATGTGGTCGCTGGGACGAGCCATCAAAACGGCAATTTGACGTTTATATCAATTAGAAAATGCCACACAACTGCCACAAATCTCTGCACGCGGAAAAAAAACTATAATTAAAACAAACAACAGTCAAAAAGGAATTCCTGAGAAGAAAAAAAGAGGAATTATTACTTCATTACACAGCCAGACATGATGAGAATCGACTGACAATTAATTAAAATTTTATTTCACTTGACAGTAGATAGAGATGGAATGAGAAAAAAAAGAGTGATCAAAGAAGGAGATCAAGTAGTCAGCATGATTTAGGTGGAAGTGAGAGGGAACGGTGGGTAGTGAAAAACAAAGAGAGAGAGAGAAAGTTGATGAGAGGGAGAGAAGAGGAGAGAGAATGAGTGAGACGAGTGTAAAAAAGGGAGACTAGTGAAAATCGACGAAGAAAATAATACAAGATTTGGTATAACTTTTATTTTCTCTGTTTATTTGAAGCAGATACACACAAAGTCATTAAGATATCGGAGTTGTAGAGTGATAGACTGAGAAGAAAAGTGGAAGCAGGACAAGAAAGAGGAAGAAAAGGAGGAAGAGAGAATTCAGTTTCAGTGATTTTTCCTGTCGGCAACTTTTTGGTGGACTGTCAAAAGAATTTCTGTTCGCGGTGTATCGAAGTCTCTCGTCTGTCCTCGATGGTGGTGGGGGAGGAGGGGGAAGGGTAAAGAAGAAAGAAAACACCGAAAGGGATTCCGTGAGAGTTGGAGTCTGGTTGGAGAATTCGGGCGCACTTTGAGCAGAGCTGAACCGGTCCTCTACTCGTAAACTCAGAGACAGATTTAATGAACTAACTCACTCACAGGTAGGAGGTCTCTGCAATCTCTTCCTCCTCCTTCTCATCCTTCTCCTCGTCTTATTCTTCCTTTTTCCTCTTCCTTTCCTCTTCCTTTTCTTCTTCCTATTCTCTTCTCCTTCTTTCTTTCTTCTTCTTCTTCTTATTCCTCTTGTTCATACTCTTCTCTTCTTTTCCTCCTTCTTCTTCTTTTTCCTCTTCTTCTTCTTCTTCTCCTCTTCTTCTTCTCTTTCTTTCTTCTTCTTCTCTTCTTCTTCTTCTTCTTCTTCTTCTTCTTCTTCTACTTCTTCCTCTTCTACCTCTTCTACTTTCTCTTCTTTTTTTTCACTTCTTCTTCCTCTTCTACTTCTTCTTATCTTTTTTCATATGTCCTCTCTTTATCCTCACTTCTCCGTTTCTCTTCCTTCTCCCTCTCTTTCTTATTTTCCTCTTCTTCTTCTCCATCATTCTATAATTTTTATTTGTTTCTTATATCCTTATATTTCTTGCTTTTTCCTTCCTTCTCGTCATTCCTTGTTCGTTGTTTCCCTTCTTCTCACTCCTCCCATCATTTTTCTCTCTCCTTACTCATGTACTTTCTTCAATTCTCATTTTTCTAGTCCTTTTCTTTTCCCTCTTCTTCTCTTTATTCTCACTACTTCTTCTTTTCCTCCCTGTCCTTATGGTTGAGTGTTGATGGGAAGGATGTCCTTGCACATCCTTCTCCAAGAATGGACATTTATATGTCCAAACTCCGCCATTTCATGCAGATACAAAATCAATTACTTATATTTCCAATGACGTTCATTTAAAATTAAATATATTATACTAGTATTAAGCTGTATTCAAAAATCTTGAATTAAAATTTATACCTATATATTTTCATTTAAAATCTTTCTTACTTCATGTTTTGTTCAGTTAATCTTACGCTGTAATTATTATTTTTAAATGACGCTCATTGTAATGACTTCTATGAACTAGAATTTAAGCGACCAATTTTGTAATCTGCGTGAATAAAGTGATTATTCTATTCTATTCTATTCCTATGTCTTCTTCATTATTCTTTTTTTTTCTAATATTTCTACTTATCCTTCTACTTATTTCCCACTTTCTTTGTTATTCAATCTTTCACTTTCACCTTTTCCTTCTCATTTATAAGACGAAATAACAAGGAGGAATTTGAGAATAAAGAGTAACAGAATAATATAATCAGAATTTGAAAACAATGTGCGGCGGAAGAAGGATTCATAAAACTTAAGAAGGAGTAGAAGGAGTGAAAAAGTGTAAAATCGATAAAAAGCCAGACTTATGAACAAAGATAAGTAAGAAACAAAGGAGGGGAAGTTATGAAAATAGACGGAGAAGTAGAAGGATACAGCGACAGAGAATGAGAATAAATGAAACACAAGAAGTAGAATTGGAAGAAGAGAGAGTGAATCAATAAAAAGAAAAGAAAGGGTAGAGGAGATGAGTCAGGTTATTAGAAGACTGTGAATCTTGTGCAAGCACTCAGAAGTGGAAGAGCTGAGTGGAGATTTTTCATGCTAATAAACTGTCAGGCGTCTGATACAATAACATGGTAATTGAATGCTGTTGAGAACATAACATGGCCTATCCAGTTTTGTTGTTTTATTCTGAAATTATGTTCGGCTGAATTGGTTTTCGTTGAAAGACAAATTTAATAGAATATTATATTGATATGTGTAGAGAGTTCATTTTATTTCTTGCTGTATTGTATAATTGTTTAATATTATTCATTTTAATGTATTGTATCATCTTGTTCAGATATTAAATTATTCTGGCGTACTGGCTTATATCCATGTTTGCAGTAGTCACCTTGAAAATAAATCAAAGATCTAATAAAAATAAATCATGGATAGTAGAAGAATAGTAGAGACAGAATTAACAAAGAGACGAGGCTAGAGTGGAAGATATAGAAGAAAAAGAGAAAATGATGGTGAAGAAGAATAATTAAAGCTAGAGAAGAAGAACAACAAGTATAACAACAAATAACAAAAATTAGAAAGAAAGAATAAGTACCGTAGAGTCTCGCTTATCTATCATTCCATATTACCCGGCATACAAATCAGACACGAAATTGTTCAATTTCTAGAGAAAATAAACGTACAGTACTATAATAAGGTGGTATAGTAGGAGTCATAATTAATTTTGGAATTTCGAAGGCGTGTAAGGACTTTTCACTGCACAATTACTTATATTAACTAAAAATATGAACTTGTTTGGACTTATATCAATGTTTTTCTACATAAAGATTTGATATTACAACGTTTCCAGTCAGTTGAACATCTTTTTTTATATATTCCCTATTATCCGTCATTTTCTGTTATCCGGCCCGTATATGACGCTTAAGCGAGACTACTGTACAGGGAAAATGACCCTGTTGTAAAATAAAAGAGGACAAGAATGAAATGTAGATTAATTAAAACTAAACTATGATGTTGAAAAAGTAAAAGGAAATGATAAAAACGTTGATGAGAGAAGAACAAGAAAGTGAATGTTGATGATGGAAAAGGGAAAAGTAGAGGGAAGAGGAGAAGAAGTAGAAGAAGACGGAGAAGAAGTAAAAAAAGGAGAAGAAGAAGAGAAGGTAGAAGAATAGAAGAGTGCTGGAGAGGTCGAGTGTTGGGCACTTGAGCAGAGCGTAGCAGAGCAGACTAGCTGCAGACGACGACGTTAGATAATTAAAAATCTCTGCACAAAACTGCCAAAAGAAAGTGAAAAACGCTGTCTCATTAAATCTTGGCTGAATAGATAGAACGACGCATGCGCAGACGACACTTACACATCAGTAAAGCTGTGGTACGGCAAAAGTCAAAAAGTGCTGGTTATACTCGTAGGGGCTAACAATTTAGGAAACCGAGATTAAAGTGGTACAGTACCTTTTACTGATGAGTACTATGATTATGACTGAGTTTTCTAACATTATCGTTTGGAGGAGTCGGGTGAAATATTATGAAAAAGTAATAAAAAATTAATATAAAACTGTATGAGAAACTAATAGTCAATGTTCGAGGTTAGGGTAAAATTCTGACAACGTTATATTACAATTTGTTACAATTATTATCACCGTATTCTGCAATGTGAAAAACCTACCAGTCCTACCAAGAGTGATTTTTCTTTGCTTCTTCATTGGTAACAACTAGAACTGCTAGTTCTCATACATTGTTAGTCCTTATTACATTTGTTAAAATCAGCTGTCTACCAAATCAATTTTATTATTTGTCACTATTATGTAATGTATTTCAGGATTATTTTAAATTGTCGGAAAACAGCTGATTGATGTACCCTCGTTTACTTACGTTAAATCAGCTGTTTTCTGACAATTTGAAATAATCCAGCTTTAGGTAGGTAACGAGCAAGGTTACTAGAAAAAGTCTCTCAAAACATTCTGAACAAAATGTTTTACCAAATACAGTCTCTAGTAACCTTTGGTAACCAGGTCTGTTTGAGGATGGTGAATATAAATAAATAATTAAATAAATAATTTATTTCTCAGAATTTCATTTACAATTACAATAATAATTATAAACATTGCAAAAAACCTGAATTTTATATTCACACAAATATTGAAAACATCTCAACGTAAATTGACGTATTTCAATTGACTATCCATAAAATTGAACAAAACCCGAATTTTTTTCAAATGATGCAACGTTTAGACAACTCAGCCAGGTGTCGTGAGGCGATTCGACTACGATCGATTGTGGGAGGTTCTCCAGACCACCCCCTAATTAATTCCCTTCTTCTTCTTCCTCCTTCTCCCCTTCTTCTACTTCCCCTTCTTCACAAATTCTCTACTTCTTATTCTTTTTCTCCGTCCTCATCATCATATTGAAGTAGTGCTGCTTGCTTTTGTCTTTGCTTGGAGACGCCCAGTAGTAGTAATATGGAAAAAAGCTCTTCTCGATTTTGTGACCCGAATTCGCTTTCTACTCTCTTCCCTCTTCAATTCTCTCTCACCCACTCTTGAGGTTTTACACTTTGGTAAGCAGACCTCTTCAGACTCATGCGAGACAAATCATTATCAACGGCCTTCTTTTTTCTCTCTTCATCGCCCGCTCCTCTCTCTCTCACTCTCATTCTGTCTATTTTTTCTGACAATCGTCCTTGTTTATCATTTCACCTTTCTTTGTTCGTGTATTTTTCAGTTTAACCATTGAATATATATCCTTTGGTTTAACCATTGAATATATATCCTTTGGTTATATATTCAATGGTTTAACCTTAACTGGGTTTTTACAGGGCTTGTCTCCTGTTTTTATAGTTGTATGTTTTTTTATTCATAGACATATCCGATATTCTGTTTTAGCTTTAGCTGACATATTAATCATACCATAAGATTTGTATGCGTATTCTTTCCCGTTTTTAATGAAATTATCATTTTCCGTCTTTTAATGAAATCTTTCTTTTTCTTTGTTCGCTGCATTCAAAAACTTTCACCAGTATACAGCTTGAATTATAGACATTGAAACAATCGATAATAATTGATAACAATAGATGAGAAGCGAATTATGTAGAGCACATAGATAACCGACAAGTCTATCAAGGTGGAAAGAAAACTTTCCCACAATTATTTTTCATATTCAAATTTTCATTCTGAAATTCCCTTGAGTCTTTCCTTTCAAGAAGACCAGAATAGAGAATATAGAATGCAAAATATAATAGGCAATAAGAGCAGACTAGGACGGGATTTTGATGACAAGAGAAGAAAATGGTTATCTTGTTGTGGGAAATAGTGATATTGGTTTCGGCAAACAGACTCAATACTGGATATAGACTAGAATACTGGAGGAGAATGGAAAGAGAAAATGGAGAGGAGGAAAAAGAAGAAGAAGATGAAGTAGTAAAACAGGAGGAAGAAGAAGAAGAAGAGGAAGAAGGAACGAAACAGGAATGAGAACTAGATCCACCATTTTACTGTCTAGCTGCTGTCATCTGGGAAGCTGCAAAAGAAGGAAAAAACCAACCTTTCTTTTTCAATCAGGTTGGCAGACCTATTTGGAGTGAAGAAAGGAAAAATAAGGAGAAGAAAAGTGGAAAGAGAGAAAGAGAGAGATGGAAAAGTGGAGCTAAGACTAAGTTGTGACTGGGCACTTGACAAGTCAGTCACCACACAGTGCAGTTGGCAGTACTGTATATAGTTGAGTATCCAGTTTTGCACTCAGGTCTGAGGATAGAATAATTACAAAGCTGAGTGACTGAACTTTTAATTGTTTTAACTCTTCAAGTTCAGTTTATAAATTGAATAAACTTTTTGCGGATTTATTGAATTTTCATAAAAATTTTGAAAATAAACAATCTTTTGAAAGTGGACGTGAAGAGTAACAGTAAACTTTTCCACCACACTTCAATTCAAATTTAAAATTTCATCTACTTTCAATTACCCCTTACTAGTTTACTAGTAATTGAAAGTTATAAACCAAAGAATTTTAATAGAACTGCACTGCTCACAGAAATTAATTGCTTGTTTGACAAAGATCAATCAAGACTTGATTACCGATCACAAACATTACAAATTTGACCAGTGATTAAAAATCTATAGTTTAATGAAAAATGAGTGAGACAATATTATTGAAATGATGATGAAGAAGGAGAGAAGATCCGAGACGATGGAAAAGAAAAGTATACTTTAGACTTCCACTACGATCAAGAAAAGAAATGAAGAAATGGCTTCACGGTTTTAGATCGAGACTGTACAGCAATAAACATAATTTGTTACGCATTCTTTTTAAAAAGTATTATCAGGGCTATTACCGTTGTTAATGAACAAACCAGGGTATTTTGAGGCTGTTTTTAGATTGTGGAGCGCATATTATGATTGTGAACCAGAAACAAAGAAAAATCAAGAAACATGTCTCATGGGTATGATGGTAGCATTATATGCTACGATTTATCATCTATACACTCATGAAGAATGGGAAAAGTAAGTGTTAGGAACAAGAAGAGGACGATGAAAAATAAAAAGTCGAGAAGTAGACAATAAGAAGGGGGAACCGTTGAAGAGGAAGATGAAAAAGAAGGAAAAAATGAGGAAAGTTGAAGATGGAGTTGAAGATGAAGAGGAAGGGAAGAGAGAAGGATGGAAGAGAAGACGCAGAAAGAATGTAAAGGGAAAAGAAATATTGAAGAAGAGAGGAGAATGGGACAGAAGAAGAAAAAGGAGGAGCAGAAAAAGGAAAAGAAGAAGAGTGAGAAGAAGTTGCAGAAGAAAAACGGAGAAGAATGAAAACAGAGAAAAGAATGAAGTGAGAAAATAAATGAAGAAGAAGTGGAAAAAGATAAATGGAAGAAAAATGAGCAGAAGAATAGACAGAAATTAAGGAGTAGGAGGATACGGAGGAGGAGAAGAAGAATAAGTTGCAGAAGACAAGTTTGAGAAGAACGAGATTGAGGAAAAGAGGGCGAAGAAGAAACTACAGTATATACGAAAACTGAGTAGGCCTTTGAAGTAGAGATGAGAAGAGATCACACCAACATCCAGAACATTTTCCATTTTTGGGGTTTTTCTTTGATGCATCACAATTCCTTACAAGCTGAGCACTATTAAAATGAAGAAGTGAATGAATAAGGAGAAGCAAGAAGAGTGATGAAGACACGAGATGATAAAACAGGTTAGTAGAAGATGGAATTTGTTGAGACGAGGAAATTCGTCAGACCGACCACTCTGTGCACTCGTATCTTATCAGGACAGGAATGAGGGAACGACGGACGACTCAATAAGAAATGAGCTTTCAACTTAATAAGTTTCTGTGGAATTCGGATTGATTCATATTAGTCGTCGTCTACTGTTTTATTCATTTATTTATCAATAGCCAAACTCCGTCAATTGTGGCTTTTAGGTTGGATTTAATTAAAGATTGGTTGGAGATTTTTGAAATCAACGTTCCTCTTCGTCCTTCTTTCACATCTTCTCCTCCTCCACACTCTTTGCTTCTTCGTTTTCTTCTACTTCTTCTTTTCTATTCTCCTACTTGTTCTTTAATCCGTCTCCTTCTTCTGCTTTTAATCCGTCTGTATATTTTACTTTTATCCGTCTGTTCTTATCGTCCAGCCTTCTTCTTCTTATCATCCTTCTCTTCCTCCTCCTTCTCCTGCTACACATTTCGGCATTCATTTTTATTGTACACCTTTTTTCCGTCTTCATTTTTGTCCTCATTCCTCTCCAGTCTTTTTCTTCTACTACTTCTATCTATTTTTATTTTTCCACTTCTCCATTCTTCTCTATTCTTCTCTTCTATTATTTCGTCTCCCATCCTTTCTTCATAGTCTTCTTCATTATCTCTAGGCGTCTACTTCTCTTTCATTCTTTTTCTGCTTCTTCATCTTCATCATCTTCTCCTTTAATCTGTCCTTTTCCGTTTTTTCTTCTCCACTTTTCTCCGTTTACCTGTTATTCTTCTTCTTCTTCCTCTTCTTCTTCTTCTTCTTCTTCTTCTTCTTCTTCTCCTCCTTCTTCTTCATCTTATTCTTCTCCTCCTTTCCTTCTCCTTCCTCTTCTTTTTGTTCTTTCTCGATTGCATATCCGGTTTCTCTAGTGATGTATGTGGTCAATATTGTGTTTATAGAGTGTTAATTTGGGGCCAAACTTCAACATTATAAAGCTGGCTTACAGCACCTTCTGTACATCGGACTAAAATAAAGGCTATGTTCTGATCCTGAACTGATCTTTTCTGGTTTTCTGATAATATAAACAGGAAGAGAGTTCGGTAATCTCAAAAGTAACTGCAGTCAGTCAAATAACTTTCTTGTTTTCTCTTCTTCTTTCGATTGATTTTGCTCTTCTTTCTCTTCTACTTCTTCTTTTTCTTCTTCTTCTTCTTCTTCTTCCCACTTCTTCTTCTTCTTCTTCTTCTTCTTCTTCTTCTTCTTCTTCTTCTTCTTCTTCTTCTTCTTCTTCTTCTTCTTCTTCTTCTTCTTCTTCTTCTTCTTCTTCTTCTTCTTCTTCTTCTTCTTCCCCACCTCTTCTCCTTCTCTTTCTCTTTTTCTCCTCTCTGGCAATCATCTTCATGCGCCTGGCTGTTTCTGTCCAGTTTAAATCCTTACATTTCACTTATCACTCCATTTTTATCTTGTCTGTTCATACTGTATGTAGCTTACTACACTCAATTCACAGTTCTTTTGGTCTCTAAGCTTGTCTTATTAGTCCTAATCCCCAGAGTCTGGCTCGTGTTTTGCTGCTTTTCTCTCTGTTGGTCGTCCACCTCATCTTCTTTTTTATCCTATTCAACGTTTTCCTCTTTAAGGCTGTTCGTCACATCCGTTGACTCGCCTATTTCTCGGAGTCAAGACTAAAACGGTAAATGTGTGACTCGAGTCGAGTTTGATAGACAGTACAGTGCAGCAACCTAGGAGCAAACAGCGCCAGCTCGCATTCTTACATCGTTGCCATACTTCTAATCTCTCAATTACTTTGCGTTGTAGTAAGAGAATGCTTACGCATTGTTTGTAGTTCTAATACAGTACTTCTGATCACTTTTTCTCCTATAGGCCTATGAAGGAAGAAGGAAGTCTGTCTCAACTCTATCTAATACTCTTAGATAGAGTTAAGTAATAAATAAATAAATAGAGAGAGTTAAGATATCCAAGATAAGTTCCCAATGAATTATTTTCTCATAGAATGTGGACGCCTCAATGAACTTGAATGTAGTACAAAGTAATTAAAAAAAACTTGGATACGGTACTGTAAGGAATTTTTTCTCCGGATAGCTCCCACACAGTCGTAGAGCATTAGGGTTTTCTAACTAGGAAATGGAAAAATTCTACTTACAATACGTCTTCCTATGATTTTCCTATTATTTTTATGAAGCCTTATTTTTGTCTTATTAAGAATTATTTTTAGGTGAATGTTATCAGTTTCTTATCAATTATCTATCTCTTTCAATCTTCGGGCCTCAGCCGGCTCTATTCGAAATGTGTTGTGACAATACATAAATACTAATTATATTATTGAATTAAAACTTACAAATAATATAATAATACATAGATAAATACTAATTATTTTGTATTACTGTATTACGATTTAATTTTATAACTCCCTCTTTTTATTTTCTCCACACATACACATACTCTCTCTGTCTCTCTCTCTCTCTGACGGTCAATTGTTTGATGGAAAGGATGTCCAAGAATGGAAATTTATATGTTCATAATTCGCCATTTCATGTACATAATCACAATCATACATTATCGCATTGCTTCTAATACTCATATTGATAAAAAATGATTACTCATAATTTTTTAAATTTATAAAATAATATTACTACTAAATACTTGACACTTTTGTCAACTAAAATCGAAGCAGATAATTTTTGTTATCTACATAATCTAATCTTTCTCTCTCTACTTTCTCTCTCTCTCTTTACTCTATATTAGAATGCTTTCACACCTACTATTTCATCCTGCTCTCAAATTTTCTTGTAAATGTAGTAGATGCTTAGGTAGTTATTTGCCAAAGGTTTCTTTGATAAAGGAGAATGAATAAAGATCAATCTCTCACCCCGCCAGAGACAATTGGAATTAGTATCCACTTGTCTCTGCCCCACTATATCCATTGATAATTATGCAATTCCTTTATATTGACACCGTTATGTTATCTGTTGCCATGTTGGTTTCCATTTTCATTCTCGAATCCTCCAGAAACGATCCAACGTCACAGCGACCCGTCACACGCACGCCGCTGTACCTTTGAATAGGAGAGCTCATTCATCATAACAAAGACAAATACACACCCTCACTGGAATGGGGTGGAATCTGAAGTCACTCGACTTGAATCCAGTTTCGTCTACAGGTTTTTTTTAAGAGGAGTTTTGGAGCTTGTGAATGATTTTTTGGATCTTTTGGCTGTGATTTTTTTACTAGGTATTTGTTATAATAATATAATGTAGAAGATAAACGTGTTATACTTACAGTGTTATAGTGTTTACATTATTACGGCGTAATTATTACGGTGTATATATAGTGTTAATTGTACAGTGTATATATATATGTTTATAAAACTGCTCTAAGTATGCCAAGAGGTGAAAAATCCAGTCGCTCCAAACGAGCTAAATCTATGCGTAAAGTTCTTGCAAAGAAGAAAGCAGAAAGAGAAAAGAATTTATCATCTTGCGAAGAGTTGCAAGATTCGAGTGAGGATATTTTCAAAAAACTTTTGGAGAAATCAAGGTAAACATTATTTCATAACCCAGTGAAAAAATAAGCTATAATCACTAGATTTTTATAGGCCTAAGTACTTTTTTTTTAAAAAGTACTAAAATAATACTATGATGAGAAATTTCAGTCAAGAACTATAATGTAGCAAATGTAAAATCAATAAGTAGATTTTAGATATACTGTAGTTCTGAAAAGTTCAGGACGCAGTTTTGCGACTAAAGAAAAGTCACAAATATTATTATCAAGTGCAAGGGCAGCTAAATATTTGTCAAAAAGAGTGGTGTGACTTAGTAATTTTTACGAAAAAAGGAGTTATTTGTAGAAAGAATTCATAGAGATAAAACATTCTGGCAAAGTATCTTACCAAAACTATTACAGTTTTATCATAAATGTATGCTACCAGAGATAGATAGTAGAATATTGTTCGAGGTATGCGAGTAAGAGAGCCTGAATTCATAATTGAAGCTCAAGACAAAAAAAAAAGCTGCAAGTCATACAAAATGAATGAAATGAGTGATAAAAAATGAGGAAACCAAGTATTATTTGTATACATTTATTATTTATATCATTAATAACAATAATAATAAATTAATGAATATCACGACAATGTAAGTTTTGAATATCTTCAGAGCTTTTTCTAATAATAATAATAATAATAATAATAATAATAATAATAATAATAATAATAATAATAATAATAATAATAATAATAATAATAATAATAATAATAATAATAATAACCCCCAGTGGGTGGGGGTAGTAGAATTGCACCCACAGTATCCCTGCTTGTTCGTAAGAGGCGACTAAAAGGGCAACTGTCCGTTGACCTATTACCTTTTCCTACCTCTCCCTTCTTATCCATCACAATGTCCGCTGTCCTCCACCCTGATTCCTTCTCTTCCCTCCCCACCTGCTGCCAGATACGGCTCAATACTTTGGGGTATTGGTTGAGTCGTAGATTGGCAATAATGCAGTGAATACAATCCTATTATGAATACAAATAGGTCCAATTGTAGAAGTCCGCTTCCTGGGGATCGCCAGGGTACGTCTGGAGCCAGCGCTGGGCGTCACAGCATGCGAACCGCTGGTGGTGATGAGTCGAACAGGCCGGCTCCCACCGGGCAACCCGAAAATACGAGAGCCGAACAACAAGTAGAGGAACAAACATCTCCTCCTACAACTCCAGCCCCAAGTGCTTTGCTGATTAGTCAACCAGCAACCACCAAGGCTGGCAAGCCAAGGCAACGTCTTCAATGGACTGACGAAATGAATGAAAACTTGATGCGTTGCTACTACAGAATCACATATGGAGAAACGGTCATGACAGCTTTCAGGACTCAACTTCACAGACAGTTTACTGACATGTATCCAGACTTGGCACATTTAACCGAACAGAGAATAGCAGATCAGAGGCGCACAATTGTAAAAAACAACAGAGTCCCTCAAGAAAAACTTGAAAGGTATAAACGTGAATTTATACCAAGAAACATTAACGATGGCAACAATGTCGCAGAGGAGAGGGAGGGACCAGTAATTGGCGTAAACGAACAACAGGACACTGCAGAGCAAGGAGTACAGATACATCCTCAGAATGGAGTGACTGATCCAGATGATAATTACGACGAAGGACAAGAGATTACTCAAGAGAATTATCATCAAGAGGTGTTTACTAATAGTTTTGATATGCTGTGCAACATGGATCCAACTAAACGACCCAAATTGCCAAAACTGAGGATGAACTATAACAGTAAAACGATAATAAAAAGTATGGATCAAATAATCAGCCAACAAATTACTGACATTACAACATTTGAAGAACTACATGCACTTATTTACACCGGGGCATATACCACACTCAAATTGCACAATCAAAACATCAGAAACTCAGAGAACACAGAGTACAAAAGCAAAGAACAGAGGAAACCAGCCTGGCAGTATAGACTAGAACAGAAAATAGTTGTAATAAGGAAAGAAATTGGAAAATTAACTCAAAAGGCGAAAGGGAATATGAGTAAAAAAGTAACAACAGAGACCTACAATATAATGAAGAGATATAAAGATAACAATATTACTACTCTTTTGGATACATTGAAACAGAAGTTATCAGTTTATTCCCACAGACTAAAGAGGTACAAGTTATCGAATGAAAGAAAAATACAAAATCAAATATTCAAAGAAAACGCAAAAACATTCTACAATAAGATGAAAAGAAATAATATAGAAATAAAGAATGCACCACCCAAAGAAGAAATAGAAAAATATTGGAGCAATATCTGGGGTAGTACTCAACCTCACAATAGAAATGCTACATGGATAAATGACGAGCAAAAAGAGACAGAAAACACGATTTCAATGAACCCCATAACCATATCCAAACAAGACATTGAACAAGCAATAAAAAACACTCTCAACTGGAAATCACCCGGAATTGACAGTATTCAAAATTTTTGGCTAAAAAATTTCCCTAGCACCCATAACCAACTGGCTCACCTTTTAAATGAAACTTTGTCAAATCATGAGAAACTACCAGCATTCCTCACCCAAGGAATCACCTATTTACTACCCAAATCAGAAGATACTGGAAACCCATCAAAATACCGGCCAATAACTTGTTTACCTACCATTTACAAAATTCTGACTTCAATAATTACATCAAAGATTGAGCAACACCTATCTGAACAATCCATCTTGCATGAAGAACAGAAAGGATGCCGTAAAGGAAGCAGGGGCTGTAAAGAGCAAGTGATAATCGACCAAACGTTAACTAGGCATGCACAGCAGAAGAGGAAAAATATGTATTGTGCATATATCGACTATCAAAAGCTTATGATAGTGTACCCCATACATGGCTCATTCAGGTTCTTCAATTATACAAGGTGAATCAATCATTAATAGACTTCCTGCAACACATTATGGCTTCATGGCGAACAGTACTGAATCTCAAAACCACAAATAGCATGATTACAACAGGAGAAATAAATATCAAACAAGGAATTTTTCAGGGTGATTCCTTAAGTGCTTTGTGGTTTTGTATAGCACTCAATCCCTTATCAACAATGCTAAACAAAACTAAAAGTGGATACAAAACCAATCTCCAAGACCGCAATATCAAACCTCTGAGTCACCTTTTATATATGGACGATTTGAAATTATTTGCCAGCACTGAACAACAATTGAAAGGCCTCCTTGAAACTACAGAAACCTTCAGTGGTGATTTAAATATGAAATTTGGACTGGAAAAATGTAAAACATGTCAAATAACGAAGGGTAAAGTACAACAGCATGAAGGCTACAGAGCTGAGGACAATGTAATAGAAGGTCTGGCTCTTGAGGAAGCGTACAAATACCTTGGTGTTCTTCAAAATCCACTTATTAATCACAAGGATATAAAAAGTACAACAAGAACTAATTTCCAAACCCGAATCAACAGAATCTTCAACACACAGCTCAATTCCAAGAACAAAACAATAGCTACAAATACATATGCTATTCCTTTGCTCACCTACACATTCGGCATAATAAAGTGGACAGATACAGAGCTGGATGAACTGAACAGAATGGTAAGAACAACTGCCACTAAATATCGCATGCATCATATACATTCGGCTACAGAGAGGTTTACGTTACCGAGAGAGCAAGGAGGAAGAGCATACGTAGATATAAAGAATTTGCACTATGAACAAGTAAAAAATCTGAGAAATTATTTCTACTCCAGGACGGATAGTCCACTCCATCAATTAATCATAGAAACTGACAAAGCTCTCACACCACTGGATTTACAAAACATAGAATACAATCCACAACAAAACATCATCACTGACCAACAAAAAATGGAAATCTGGAAGAGTAAAACACTGCATGGTATCCATCCACACATAATGTCTCAGCAAAATATAGACTCTGTAGCATCAACCAATGGTTGAAAACGGGCACACTCTTTCCGGAAACCGAAGGTTTTATGATAGCCATTCAAGATAAAATAGTTAACACAAGAAATTATAGAAAATATATATTAAAACAGAATGTTCCAAGTCCAAAGTGTAGAATGTGTAATGAAGAAGCAGAAACAATTGACCACATAACTAGCGGATGTAGAGTTCTGGCTCCCAAACAATACACTAGGAGACATGATAATGTCTGCAGAATAATACATCAACAGTTGGCCTTAAGATCTTCGCTTGCAAGTACATACGAACCGTACTACAGATATTCACCACCAGCTGTACTAGAAAACGATGACACAAAACTATATTGGGACAGGAGCATCATCACAGACAGAACAGTACCTCACAATAAACCGGACATTACGCTGATAGATAAACAAAACAAAATCACTTACCTCATTGATGTAGCAATTCCTAACCCTAACAACATACAGAAGAAATACACAGAAAAAATAGAAAAATACTCACAACTGGCAGAAGAAACTAGGCAAATATGGAAGCAGGATAGCACAAAAATAGTACCTATAATAATTTCAGCTACAGGACTTATTCCAAAGAACCTATTCAACTCTCTAAAGATCTTAAACCTCAACTCAGATATTTGTAAGAATATTCAAAAATCAGTGATCCTTGATACATGCAACATCACTAGACAAATCCTCAACATACAATAGGAAAAAAAAAACAACTGGATAGATAAAAAAAAAAAGGGGGAAAAAAAGGGGGAAAAAAAGAGGGTGTAGATAAAAAAAATACATAAAAGGAAAAAATTATGGGGTATAGCTAAAAATACATAAAAGAAAAAAAATTATGGGGTATAGATAAAAATACATAAAGGAAAAAATTAGAGGGTGCAGATAAAAAAAAAAAAAAAAAATTGTGGGGTATAGATAAAAATACATAAGGGAAAAAAAATTATGGGGTATAGATAAAAATACATAAGGGAAAAAAATTATGGGGTATAGATAAAAATACATAAAAGGAAAAAATTATGGGTTATAGATAATTGGTAGACTAATAATGTTTATCACCATTGGTAAAGTACTGAATTAATAGTATTGGCATAGAGACATGGAAGTGGACTGTGAAGCTCTCAAAAGACAATATAATATGAATCCCTGCAATAATAAAAAGTGCTTACTTGATTATTCAATCCGTAAGCACTTTAACTACCAGCTGTAATGCTGAGAATTCCGGCAAATAATAATAATAATAATAATAATAATAAAGCAAATTATATTATACAGTATTCATGGCCATTAGCAATCTACTATCTACTAGGTATTTTTCCGGTTTTATTTATATTTTTTTCGAATTGTAATTTGGCAATGTAAATCATATTTCAGCACAAGTCGCATTCTGCGCTCTGATATTTCTTTTGTTTTTTGTCAAATTGTAATTAGTTGTAATTGTCTGCCCATTGATGGGGTAATAGAGTAATTTACTGCTGAATGGAAATGAAATTTGAATTTGAAAAATTTGAAGCATCTTTTTTCTTTTCTATCGTCTTCTTTATTTCTTTCTTTCTCTTTTTTGACTTATTTTTCATCTTGACTTCTTGACTTCATTAGCTGAATATTATTCTGAATTATTATTTTAAAAATATTATTAAATTAATATAAACACTTCGATTTCAATGAGTCCATCGTCATCTATCAAGCCATCTGGAATTGCCCCTTATCATAAGGGTGCTTTTCTTCAACAAACGTCTACATTCTTCCACTATTATAAAAAATAATAGAGTAATTATTTGTTATAAACTAATATTACATTGGAATCAAGGTTTATATTAATAATAATTATCATCTTTATTATTATTATTATTATTATTATTATTATTATTATTATTATTATTATTATTATTATTATTATTATTATTAACAAATCATACAAAGAATAAGAATGATCTAAGTTTGGATTATCCAGGTTCCAGTGCACAGTAGCTTCTAATATTTTTCTCAAGAAATAAAGTGTTTCTGTTACTTTATGTGAATTGTTGTAATTTTTATAAATTGGAAGTGAAATTGATAAAGTTATTTCATTTATAAATAAAAAATAAATGACTTAATAAAACTGGATTTCCTTTATTTGCCTCTATTTTGTGTTAATTTGAGATTTGAGTATAATCTCTTTTCTCTTCCGAAAGTAGTGAGTAACCTGTCTCACAAGACTACTAATTTACTATAATCTTTGCTTCATTCCATGTTCGTGAATTCAAAAACACAGCAAAGTATAACGAAAAAGCTGTACTGAGTAATCTGTGTTCTCATTCATGAAAAAAACTTTTATGGTTTGAATATTACCTTTCCATCAGAAGGGAGAGGAAAGGTGAGAGGATGAAAGATAGTATGAAGATAAGCTGATGGTATAGTGAGAGAGAGAGATAGTATAGTGAGAGAGCTGAGCTGAGCGGAAATTGTTTTTGCTTTTACGTTTTGTTCTATTCTGTTGCCATTCAACAGAGCTAAGTCTATAATGAGAAGGTGTATGTAGTAGCCGGCTGAGAGAAAGAGAACGTCCGATGACCTTGTCATTGTTTCCACTCGCATAGAGTCAATCAGACAACACTGCTTGAGTGTACGTCGAATTGCGTATGAGAGCTCGTGTGTGAACGGTTGTGTGTGTGTGTTAGTAGCATCTCACCCAGACTCGGCAAATCTATATTGAGTCCATGATAACTTTGGGGTAATTGATCTCTTAAGTGAAATGATTTGAAGCTTCTATACTTTCTCAATAACAAGATGAGACATAACACATTCAATTGAGATATTTTTCATTTTAATATACTAAATAGTTATTCCATAAAAAATTATTTGAAAAAATCAACTTTTTCAAAATTAGATATTTTGAGTAATTTAGTATTTCAAATCATGAACAATACCTTCAAACATGTATGCTCGAAATTCCATGATTCTATTTGCAACCAATTTTGAGATCAATTACCCCAAAAATTGTAACTTTAGGTGCCCATATCTCACAAACTAGTGAACAAAAAAGAAAATTCTTCGAGTAAAATTTATTTCATTTTGATAGCTTAATAGTATCCAAATCGTAAAACTTCGAAAAATGTTACCAGAAAAAAGTTCCAAATAAGCTGATGCACAGCCTTAATCTGTCATCATAACTATTTTTCTCATTCTGCTTTCTCATCAATCTCTTCTTGTTTCGAAGTTTGTCTCCCGATCTGTTTCTTTCTATCTTGAAATTATTTTCACTTCTTCTCTTTGACGTTCTTTTCTATATGGATATTTTGTTTCTTTCTAGAATTTCCAGTTATATTATATATATATCCTACATTATTGTAAGTAAATACAGGATTCATTTGAAGCAAATGCTCATGTTATTGATTAATTTATGAATACGAAGTAAATGAATGTGAACATTTTGACAAAATTGTACTTGAATGAAGTCTGAGAGCTAATATTTTTTAGTGTTATGTGTTCCAAATTGCGTCAAACTTTCAAACGCTGTCATCTATAGACTTTCATCTATAATAAATTGATAGATGAGCTGAAAGTGATTGAATTAGAAAATGTTGACATAATGTTTTGTGTATTCTGAAACAGAATCAAGCACTAAATAAATAAACATTAGTAGCGTTTGAAAGGATGCCTCGTTCAGAGGCAATAAATGTCATTCAAATTGAAATAAACAGTTGACTAATTCCTCGTTGCTTTGGAGAGAAGTTAATGGACTTTGCTCTGTGTGTGCTTAATGGACTTTGATTTATCACCGGAAATTTAGAGAATTTTTGCTTTCGTTTATAGTGATGCTCGTCGCTACATCTGGTTAGCGTGGTAACTCTTCTGTTGTAGTTTATTGTAGAAATTTGAAATAGCATCAAGTCAAGTTTTGAATTGAAGATTTTTGTACTTACTTCTTTTAAATACCAAAAATGTAATACTTCATAATTCAAACTTTTATTAAAATTATAATGTAAATAAATTAGCTGTGTCATCTCTTGACCATTGGTTCAAAGCCCTTCTAAAGCAGTTGGTCCATCAAGTTGCCTATAACATGGCTACTTGGCAAGATGGAGCAACCATCAATTGAATATTGTAAATAGATGGGATGAAATAAATTTGAAGCAATAGAAAAATGGTATTTAACTTCTTCCAACTCACACGGCTAGTTGCATGAAAACTCAGTTGAGTTCAACCTCCGTAAAATGACGTCATTGTATTCATTATTTGGTTCTCATTGCTTTGGTTTTGTTAGAATATTACGGTGGTTAAATTCAATTGGATTTTTTTGCAACTGGCCATTAATAAATATCACGATTTTGGGTTCCCGATAAAAGAGCGGAGTTCAACAAAAAATCAAACTTCTTTTACTTTCCTGTTTCTTCTTTATCTCTATCCTTTTCATCGGCCTTTATAAAAGTTACTTTTAAATGGCGTTTATCTACACGCTAACGACAAACAACTTCTGAACAAAGTTGGCACAGAGGACATTTTCTTTATTGATCTTTTTTGTCTTCTTCCACTTTTTCCTCGATTTTTTCTCCTTCTTTTAGTCTACAACTTGTCATCTTTCCTTTCTTATCATAATTTCCTCCATATTCCGTTTCTATTTCTTCTTCTTCTTCTTCTTCTTCTTCTTCTTCTCCTTCTTCTTCTTCTTCTTCTTCTTCTTTTCTTCTTCTTCCTCCTTCTCCTCCTTCTTCTTCTTCTTCTTCACCTCCTCCTCCTTCTTCTTCTTGTTCGTCTCCCCTTCCATCCTTTTTCTTCTACTCCTCGTTTCTCTGCTCCTTCCTCTTCTCCCAAATCTCAAGCGCGCAACTGCCGCTCTAATACGCCAACTTTCAAGTTTTGAAGCGTGAGTTACTTTGTACAGTATGACACAAACTTTGTAATAAATCGCTCTTTCTTGACGCGAATTCTGCACCGAAAGTTGTGCATCGGTCCTGAGTTGCTGTGTATCTCGATAAATAATAATTTGACCTTTTAAAGGCGCTGTGAAGATCGCAGACAAGTATTGAATAAAACATTTTCAATTTAGTCTTTCGCTAAAATTTGATTATACGATGAAAGGTGTTTGTACCCTTCCGAGATATTATTATCTGTTGGGTAGTAAGTTGATTGCATAGAACACTATTTCTACAATTACTGTTATGAATTTGATCGTAAATCAAATTATGAAATTGATGAGTTTTCGTTAATATTTGTAGTTCAACTCAAATCAATTGGTTAATTCGATCGTATAACAATGACAAACAACAGCTATAATACCTTTCTCATTAAACAAAGATACTAGGGCCTGTTTTTTGAAATTCAATTTAACTTAACCACCGTAAAATGAAGTTATTGAATTTTCGGCCGATTCGTTCATTGATTCTCGTTGGTTAGATGTTATCATTTTATGGAGCATAAATTAATTTGATTTCAGTGATTCTGGCCGTATGAATTTCATTTCAAATTGAGTAATCAAGACAAAATTCTTGTTACTGTTATTTAGGTTATTTCCGTTTGTACTCGTAAGTATGGAGGAATAAAGCAAATCGAAAGAACATTCTATTTTTCGAATATATAAAATTTAATATTTCATTATAGAACAATAAAGAATTCAATACAGAAAATAAACAAAAACAGAGCACAGTAAAACAGTCACTATAAATCTATCCAAAGCTTATCTATTCTGAAAGACATAACTACGGTATCCTCTAAGTAATAAACACAAGAACAACATACATGTGTGCTCTTACGCATTGAAAGTATTTGAAGACTTTATTTTCTACATTGTTACTTTATCTACCAAAGTTTATGTATGGCATTTTCTATATTATAACTGTTTATACTCGAGTAGGTAGAGTGGATTATCCACTTTGTAGCTATAAACACCCCATTATATAGTGTACACTGTACTTACTGTAATTTATAATCCTAGATATTGTATTATCTAAAGAGACCGACACACAGTGGGGTGAGTGAAGAATGTTGAACGTCCTGCGTAAATAATAACCAGCATTAGCTTCTGTCGTTGAAAAACGCATAAAAACGCCGTTAGGAATCCTAAACGTCCGTTTCGAATAATTCTGTTTCTAGTTACTGTATCACTGTTGTTGCCACTCTAGTCATCCCCTGTTCTATGCTCTGGATGCAGGTTTGTTTAGACATAGAGAGCAGTCACTGGAGCGTTTACAAAGATAGAGGGTACAGTTAGAAGTGGAAACGTTTTCTTTCGAAGGTACAAACAAGAATGTTGAAAAAGAAATAGATGGTTGAATAGCAGAAGAGAGAAGGAAGAAGGAGGAGAAGGCGATGAAGAGGTTAGAAAAGAGGAGGAAGAAGAAGAAGGAGAGAAGAGAAGAAAGGTGAGAAGAGAAGAGATGGAAGAAGAAGGAGAAATAGGAATAGAATTATGACGGAAGAAGAAGGTATGGAGAATGCACTAGGGATGAAAAAGTACTATAGGTGAGAAAATATTGAAGAAAGTGTTGGTAAAAAGAATAAATAAACAAGGTACGAAAAGTATGAGGAGATAGAGGACATGGAGATTGACGTAGAAGAAGAGGTAAATAGATTAGAAGACTAGATTTAAATTGAGATCATGAAGAAGATTTACATGAACAGTGCTCTTATTATTTTGTAGAAGAGTTGAAAATTGAGGGCAAACTTCATTTATTTCTTTATCAATTCATATTATGATTTGGGAGAGAAAACATAGGCTTAGCCCTCCCTCTCCCAAATTTTGATGAATAATTTAGTTCTTAATACTGTCATGTTTTCACTACACAAAAATTTCCAAGTAACGGATTGAATATTTTTGCGTTATAGGATATAAAATCCTGTCCTATCTGTTCAATCGACCGATTGAAAGTTTGATAATTAATAGATAAATAGAGTTACAGGTGACAGAAAGTGTTGGCCATAATTTATTCCTGTTAAATATTTAATGACACCAGCGTCGCTTGTACTTTGGGGATTTATTATTGTTGGAAAATCAACGCATGAGACACTGTTCGCTTTAAATTGAATGATAAATGAGAGATAATGTTCATGTCATGTAGGTTACATATGTATGGACATGTGTGTTTCAGTTAAGTGTGATAATTTTCGAGAAAACATGTCAGCTTTTTTGTTGATTCAGCGCTTTTAATTGCACGTCGACAGCTTGATAATTTACATGGTGTTGATTGAATTTGTGAGTTGTGTTTGAAAAATAGTGGTCTCTCAGTTTTGAATCACTGAAAATCAACATATTATACTGTATTTTCAGTACACTCAAATTTATACTCTATTTGGAATCACTATAATATCTGTATTACTCTCGATAAAATATAAAACTGTATTATATTAAAATATTCTGTAGATTGTGAATTGTAAAATCTTGTTTCTGTACGAGTACTGTAGGTGTAGTGTTGTTAGCAGTACTTTAAAAAAAATAGTACTACAGTACTACAGTACTAGTAGTTGAATATGATTAGAAATATCATGCAGTTTATATTCTAGCACAGATTAACGAAATAGAATATTAAATACGTTACCTTAGTTATGATGAAATCATAATTCATCAGTAGGGATGATTGGTTGTTAAAATGAGCTTACTGTACAACGAAGAAGGCTTTTTTTCTGAAATTACAAATGTTTGAAAATACCAATGATTTGTCTTGTTCATGTTTTATCATTTGTTTTAATAATGTCTTTTTTTGCAGGTAAATTGATGGTTGTTTAAGACGCGCCCCAAACTTTAGAAACACTTGAAATTTGGTAATTATTGCATGCTATTTACTATCTGATTTACACCAGTATGAGAATGTTGTTGATTCAAATTTTGATATAAATCTGTTCTAATTTTTTTCTCGTCGAATCCGTTTTGTGAAAGGGATAATACGCACTGTACTTTCTTGACAAGTAAAATCAAGAACGAATATTTCTAGTCTTCCATCCACTTTCTTGAGTTGATTTCGAGTGAATTCTGTAGTAAGACGGTAGAGGGAGGCGTCCAACATCATTAGTCAACAAACGATTCTTCATTCTGCGAAGAAAATTAGTAATAAGAAATGGCAGAAGAAAATTTTTCTCATTTCAAAGTTATTAATCTGTTTTTCTCATTGGACTTGTCTTGGCTCCAGACGTTACAATCTGGGAATGATTAATTGCCTGAAGGGATCTGAGATCCATTCTAAAATTAGTTTTCACAAAAAAGTTTTGTTCTTGGCAGTTTATTACACAAATAGCAGTGGAATATCTGTCTGTTTGATGTATTCTTTCAATTGAATTCTCTATTAGTACATCGTACATCGTACATGGTTATTTGCAGTTTCTAAAGATGATCTGTAAAACGAAATGTGTAGTTTGTATTTCTTTATGCCAATTATGCTATTCAGTATTGCTTGTATGTATTGTGAATGGAAGAAGTTTAAAAAAATCACTAATTTCATATTTGAAGATATCATCGTTCTTCATGAGAGAAGAGAATATCAAAGTAATGTATCACTGATTTAGAAAAATTTTCAAGTAAAGAAAAAGCAAAAGTAACCTAAGATTTTCTACTTGAATATTTTTCAAAATCAGTGTATTTTTTCCTGTAGGAAAAAGGATGGATCCATACACAACAAAATAAAACAGTAATGTCATAGAGAAAGTATAAGATTAGTAATTTTTTCGTTTGCTTTCTGGTTATTTGTTGCAGCCTTATTACAATGATATTTCGCATCATTCATTCAAACTAAATCTTTAGAGAAGGTTAGAGATCAATTCAAAAAAAAAGGTTAGAAGTGGCGAAACGTGGTATACTTATTTGGTCATCGCCGGGTATATTTCCTATGTATACCACGCTTCGCCACGGAAGGTTAGAGTATGAAAGTATCAAAATTGAAGAAGGGTAAATAGGTAACAGGGGTCCCTTCCTGTTAGAAGGTCCAACCTCTATTCATGGCCATTGATCGCGCACGGATAACTTCAAATATGCTTTCAGAACGATAATTTATTTATTTGGAAAACGGAAAGGACAAAGAAGATGTGGAGAAGGTGATAAAGAAGAAGCCGAAATATGGTTTCTTTCATTCTTTCAAAAACCTGAAGAGAGGCCTGGAAGAGGATATTTTGAAAAAAGAGATGGTATAGAGTCTGAGTAAGAGGGATGGTTGGGAAGAATTCGTCATAGTTCTTCTTCTTCTTCTTTTTCTCTTTCTTCTTCCTCTCTTTAGCCCCAGGACCAAAGGATAGAGCAGGTATCGACAGAATCAGGTAGAAAACGAAGCGCAACAATCTCACAGTGGATTTCTTTATTTATTTCCCTCCTGTCTGTGGAATCTGGGTTTGATTTTTTTCTGTGCTAGTATTCCACAGCAGATGACCCGAATTGGTAGGTTCGTTGGTTTTGAAAGAACAGAGGAACTAATGTTTTTAGTTTGTATCACATAAACGTTTTTGTCTAGGAGCCTGTATCATGGGAAAAACACACAGATTGATAAATTGTGGACTCAGTTTTGAAAAACATGAGACCTGTAAAACGTTTCTAGCTTCTTTGGCTGGTACTACCAGCTGTAGACTCCTGGAAGAGAGCTGTAATTCGAGTGTAGAGTAGCCTTCACAGGGATTTTCCATTGATTAGCACGAAAGTATTTTACTATATGATTTTTAAAATTAAATTGCATTTCGGAAGAATATAATTATAATGCATTATCAGGCTCAGGTATTAATCATGGTCCATTAGATCAAATTTATAGCATAAAATTATTTCCTCACATCTTTTCTATTAGGTGGTTTCTCTCTCTGAAACCACTCAGATTCATTTAATTTGACGCTTGGCATTAGATATAGATAGTGTAGATAGAGAGATGGAATGAGATGAGATGTTGCAACTTTAGTGCTATTCAAGTCAGCATTGCTTAGATGGGAGTTTGCTATCCTTGTTCAGCACAAGGCAGTTGCTGATGTCTCTATCCTATTCGCACTGTGCATAGTATCCGCACTGTGCATTGTTGTCGCACACAGTCCCAAAAACACGTTTGCTGCAGTTTTCTCTTTCTCTCTCAATGAAACTTGGCATCAATGCTCCTCATATAAACAATGCTGACTTCTTGACGTGAATCGGACTATCACTCCTATTTAATTAATTATTAGATAGAGAAATATTATTTCTTGACGTTGCTGATGACCGTAGAGTAGGATAGCAAAGAAATAATACGTCTTCATCTATCTATCTAATTCCAAGTGTCGAATTCAATGAATCTAAGTGTATTTGAAAGTAGATATTGATCTATAAGTGTAATTTTCCAATAACTTTATGGAATAGGAACGTTTAATATTGGAATATTGTCCACAGTTCATCGCTACCTTGTTTTTGGCATTTGAATAATAGGGTGTGGGTGGGCGCTAGGCGAAACCAGTCGGGTAATTCGCAAGTGCTGAAATCGATTTTGCAGCGCAGCGATAATTCGGCGAGCAGCAGTCGGAGACAGGCAGGCCACAACAGAAAGCGTCATCAATGTTTCAGACGCCGCGACGCTACGCGTCCAGCTTGTGTTCCACTCTTAAGTGCACCACTTAAGTGTTCCACTCTATTCCCAAAAGTACAATGCGACGGACTAGATTTATTGACGCAATCTGTGTGCACCAGACATGCGAGAGCTAGGATGCAGCTGTCGTAGAGTACTTTAGAGTCTGCAGCTTTGATAAGGTATACTTGTTAAAATTGGAGGTTCGATTTCCATTTCGCCGAAAATTATTGTATCGGCCCTAGTCACATTACTCATGCACAAATAGAGGCTATGTGGTAATATTAGCTAGAACTTCGAACTCCAAAGTAGACTCAAAATAGTAGATTCTGAAAAACGTTATAGAGAAAGTATAAGCCGAAGATTGGTATACTTAACCGGTCATCGCCGGGTATATTTCCTATAGGACATATACCCGGCGATGACCGGTTAAGTATACCACGCTTCGCCACGGAGTATAACGGTTTTGGAATCCATGGTAATATTATCTTCACATATCTGAAAATGTTCTCATAATATTCAATTTTTTAAATATTGGTTTTCCTGTAATATTACTCTATTTGTACTCCACTAAAACAATAAATTTGTTGAAAAAAAAAACAATTTGAGGAGATAGAATAATGCTCCCTAATGACAGTGCGGCAAAATCCAGAAAACCCCTACAGAAATCAACGAAACTTGATACCATTGTCTAATATTCTCGAATAGAAGGATAGCAAGAGATTTCTATGAGACAGGTTGCAACTAATTATAAATATGAGTGCACAACTTGGCTATTAAAACAACCATTAGTTACGCCAACAATATACAGAGGGCAGCAGACACCCTTCGTCAAATAAGAGAGGAAAACTGGAAGATAGAACGAGAAAGAGTGAACGAAAATGAAATAGAAAAAGCAATTCAAATTAAAGCGGCCGAGCATAACATATCTGTGTAGTATACCTGTAGTTTATGGTATATATTATATAGTAAGTACGTTATGAAGTAAGTTGGCAGATGGCAGTGTCATTCATTGTTATTGTCGAAGTATTTTGAGGGGGTCGCGCAACAAAAAGAATACTCTTTACAACAATGGAAGTGTGCCAGAGGGATCTAAATCAGTTGTAAATAATGAATGAAATTGAGGAGCCGGCTAGTCACTGTCTAGGGGGTGAGCTATACAAGGGGATGCTGCATATTTCGGGAGAATTCTGTTGGAAACTCAGATTATTGGGGTTTGTAATGATTGCATTTGGTAGATCTAGAATGAATACAGATGTCTTACATTGTTGTATAGTTAATTTTTGGATAAATATAAATGTCTAATCGAGTACTAAGTATTATTAGTACTGAATATTGTATACTAATGGCACAGACAACAGTATAGTTAGTCTATGCTAATGGATAGATGCTGTATAATTCGGGAAATGTCTGATGGAAATGATTATTGGATGTAAGTAATGCATTGTGGTGAATACAATGTCTTACATAGTTGAATACTAAGTTTTCGGATGAATATGAATTTAATGTTTGTTAATCCAATAATAAGTATTGTTAGTAATAATTGATATTGTGTACCAATATATTCATTGAAAAATGCATTTCTAAATGAATATAAATGTCCTACATAGTAGAAAAGACTAATCAACTAATGAAAAAAAGACCCAACCAACGAACTAATGAACTTACAAAATAATAAGAGAATGGATTATTTTTGACAGTCGCATACAGAATCTTCAATTTAAATTCAAAGTTCAGGTTTCTTGTGCTGACAAAACCCCTGTCCAGCTTCAGATACATTTGTCTAGAAGGACTTCTCCTTGAACGGATTTGAAACCTCAACAAAATATATACCTTATTTCATCAGTTTCCCTTAGGTATCAAAGGAACCGTTGTATTCGATTCAAAAATCCAATCCCAAAATCTATCCTATACAAGATTTTTTGTTGTAAGCATTACAACAATGGAAATACAGTATCAGCCAATATCAACAGTACTGAAACCTATTACCAGTACTGAAGATATTACCATTTCAGTACTGTTTATTTTGGCTAATACTGTTTAAATAACTGTACTTATATTCACAGCGATGACACAGTATACTTTTCATAATATACTTTATACTTTATGTTTATATTAGACTTGAATATGGTATTGTCGTTGAAAATAGAAACATTTGAACTGTATAATTTTGTGGCTTGTAGGTCCCAGGTGTTGTTCCAAAAAATGTTACCTTTCCGAAAATATAAATTCATGATAAAATGTCAAGTCTAGCTCACGTAGAGAAACTCCTTCCACCCCCCGCCCCTTCCTACCAAACTAGGGGCAAAAAGTAATTTTATGAGTTCTCCATTTTCGGAGGTAACCTCTACCTTTCCCGTTATATTACATGTCTCTTTTCTCATAATATGCTTCGCTGGTAGCGGCTCTATCTTGATCTGCTCGTTATTCTTGTATTCGTTTGTGTTATTCTTATCCTCCTCCTACTCCTCCTCCTCTTCCTCCTGCTACTTCCCCTCCTCGGTATTTTACCTGTCCTCCTACTCCTCTTTCTGTTAACTTTAATATTGTGGAAATATGTCTTCTGCTTCATTCTTCTTCTTTATCATTTGCTAATGCTTTTCTTTCCCAGCATCATTATCAGTCGCTTTTCTTTCCCAACATCATTATCAATCTCTTTTTCTTGTTGCTATTGCTTTATTTTCTCTTTTCTTGTTCTCCATTTACTACTTTAGTGGCTTATGCTTACTTTTATTCCTTCATTTTCTTTCTTCTATTTGATCCTCTCCTTCCTCTTCATTATCATTATTATCTTCTCTATTATTTATCTTTCATCTCTCTTTTTCTCTTCCTTCTCGTCCTATCATTCCTCCTTCTCACCCTCCCTCTCATCCTGCCTCTCCTCTCTTCTCCTTCTCACCCTCTTACGTTTTTCCACTCCTCCTTAACCTCTCTCTTTCTCTTCTCTTTTCTCCCTCCTTCTCATCCTGTCTCTCCTCTCTACTCCTCCTCCTCCTCACCCTCTTACATTTTTCCTCTCCTCCATAATCTCTCTCTTTTCTCTTTTATCCCCTCCTCTATCCTCTCTTTTCTCCATCTTCTCTCTCCTCTCTTCTCCTCCCCACCCTCTTACGTTGTTCCTCTCCTCCTTAATCTCTTTCTTTTCTCTTCCTTCTCAATTTCTATCTTCTCTCTCATTCCCATCCTTCTTTTCCTCATTCTCCTCTCCTCCTCCTGTTCCTCTTCATCTTCTCCTGAACCACCTTCTTGCTTTATATGACCTATCTCTTTCTTATTCTGTACGATCTTATTATTCCACTTTTCCTCAATAATCTTCTCAGTCTCTTTCGTCTTCTTCTTCTCTTCCTCCTTAACCGCTACTATCTCCTTCATTCCCGCGCCTTGCTGTCTCTTTTATCTCTCCAGCATCTTCGTCTTCTTTGTTTGTGTGGTGGGGTTTCTTGGGGGGAGGGGGTGGGTTTAGTGAAGATGGAAACCCCAACCTGAGTCAAATAAATCTTTCGCCTGCTATCTCACTCGTCTATCACCTTCGTGTAGCTTTCAATCTTTTCCCGTGCGTTATCTTTATATGTTTTGTGTTGCTCTAAAGCCGAAATGCAGGAGATAACAATAAATTCCAGCAGAATGAAGCAAAACGCAGAATTTCGAACTTGGGGGAAAAAAGGCGAGGCACATAGTTTTGGGCAATGTGACACGTCAAGATAGTGAAAGGAATGGAAATACTACTGAAGATTGTAGGAAGAAATCTATTAATATAGTAATAATCTCAGAAAATATCTAACCCTGAACTACTGAAAAATCTCAATAGAAGTTGAAATCATATTGTTTTGAATCGTCTATAGAAAAAAATGGGTTCGAAAAAATCAGAAACGCAAATCTTCTCTACAATAAATCTTCTTCTATAAGGTACGGTACCAGTAGTTCAAATTATAGTTTTTCCACTTTTCTATGGCATCTGTACTGGAAATAATCAATTTATTATTGTTATAATAACCCATCACAGTTTTATATCATGCTCAAGTCTCTATTTATCATACATTAATGATTCAGCTGCATCATAGTGCATAAGTTCGTCTAAACTTTCTTTATTAAAAATCTGAGGTAGGCAATTCATTATCAGGCCAGGTGCCTAAGCTAAGTGAACATATTTTCGTTCGAATTCAAAATTTTACCAAAGCATGGCAATGTAATGAGACATAATTAAAATTATAAACAATCAAGTCTAGCCTATAAAATGGCAAGGCATTCAAGAACGCCAATAGGATAGAATCAGAACTGAACAATTTATGGTACAAAATGAAAATGTGCTGGCATTGAGTTCAAATTCAAACTATGAACATTAAGATTCTATACATCTACACGATAGGCAATAATATATTATGTACTCTATAATATCTTGAAGTATTGAGACCCTTCATCTAAAATATAGAGTTTAGATTCTTATAGTCTATGTCTGTAGCTGTAGCTAAAATAAAAAAATATCTTGATTTTTTTATTCTACCTCTCAGAATCTCATGTCATAATTATTGGTCTATTCTTGCAGTTGAATACAGTTTTTATTAGCTCAATACACGCTAGGATCTATAGTGTTGGCGCATATCCATTGACTTTCACACCTCTATAAAACTGGCCAGGTTTATTACATGCGTTCGTAGAGGTCATTATTTCTTATCTGGCGTATAATATGATTGTGAAGGAAAAAGTAATAATATTCTGGCATGAATTTGGCAACGTATTAAGAGTGGTATAGTTCTATTTGTGTACCGTTGCCTTTTATGACTGTAGTGTGATTGAAATTTTCTATTCTGGCTCCAGTAATTGACACGAAAGTGAATGAAATTAAGATTCCAGAGAATAACTTTGAAAAAGAACTTTGAAGAACTGAAATCAATTTTGGAACTAAACTATTTTAAGTGAACTTGCATAATTTGAAATTTCACACCTGCAGTTTTGTAATCTCTTGAATTTTGTTCGTATCTCATATTTTCGTAAGTACAGTATTTATTGGCTAATATATGAAACTGTGTCCATTAACCCAAATATAGATTCCTATTCCACAGAAGAGAAAGAAGTGAGAAAGAGGTCAACTGCAATATGTTGTGATACAAATTTGTTGTAATGGAACCAGGCCTCATTCTTGACATTTGTATGAGCTCATTCTTGAGCTTTGTAGTATGTGTGAAGGGACAATTGAAATAAATATTATAGATTTCTATGTCACAATGTGTGTTCGTCTGTTAATCACAGTCGAAAACAACTGAAGAAACTAGAGCACAGCGAACTTAACAAGTCTAAAACTTGCAATAAACATATTTCATATCATTGTTCTGCCAAGTGTTGGAAGACAGTGAGAGTGAGAGAGATAGTATGTGTTTGTGTGAAAGAGTTAGTGAGAGTCAATGACAATAATGTTAAATTTATTAATGAAGTATCGAAGTTAGTTTCTACGTAGAGCTACGATTTGTGAAGTACAGTCTATTCGCCATATTTGTTGGGAAATGTATTGAATCGTTTGCTGTTCTATTTCACACTCGAAGGGGAGAGAGAAGTGTGCAGAGGAAGAGAGTAGAAGTGCCTATAGGAATAGTGATAGTTGAACCTTGAAGATTGCGAAAAGATATTTTATTCTCAGTTCCCTATAGGGGTTCCCTATATTTTAGGGATCGCTATACTGTACTGAGAAGCTCACGTTATGTTTCTGTGGTGCAATAATTTCAAGAGTAATATGATTTTACCTTGATGAAGTTATATCTACAGTTAAACTCTTAAATACTTAATATGATTGTACACTCGATACAATGTCATGAACTATTATTTTCATGGTGAAATATGTCACACCCATTTTTACAAGATTGGAGTGTTCAGTATTCTATAAATTCATATAGCACGATCCTTTTAACTTGTCAGAAATCAGCTGTTTCGGTAATAATTAAACAGTGATTTCGACACAATAATCAAAAGGCTTTAAAGTCTTAAAGACCTTTAAAGTCTTTAAAAGACCTTTTTAAAAGCAGACCTTTCAAAGAATAACTTTTTAAAAGACCTTTTCAATAATCTGCGAGATTCAGCATTTGTAGGTTAAGTATTGTGATATTGCTCATTGAAACATATGTTTTCTGACAAGTTAAAAGGATCCTGCTATACATGTACAACGTTCATGTTGTAAAGAGCTAGCGTATCCTGATTTTTGTTGAGTTGGGCAATGTGCAGGCCGAACAATGTGTCTTAAAATACCGATACAATCTGGTGAATGTCTTTAGACACTTATAGGCTTATTGGGTATTAAGGCTGTCACTGATGTAATAAGGCTCTTCTGGGTTAGGCTTATTTTCGTAGACCTTTAGCTATATTAGCTCTCCCTGCTCTCCTCTTTCTAATCTTCTTTTCTTCTCACTCTTCTTTTTATTATTTCCTTCTTCCTCCACCATCTGTTTCACCCTCATTTCTCCTTTTTATACTCTTCTTACTTTCCTCTACTCTATCTCCTTCTTCTCATTTTTCATAATCATCTTCTTTTTCTTCTCCTCCTCCTCCTCCTTCTACTTCAACTTTTTCTTCTTCTTCTCAAACTTCTTTCTCTACTTGCCTTCCTTCTTCTTACTCACTTTCATTTCCTCCACTTCTTCTTCGTCATCTGCATCTTATGTTCTTCTTCTTCTTCTTCTTCTTCTTCTTCTTCTTCTTCTTCTTCTTCTCCTTTTCTTCTTCTTCTTCTTCTTCTTCTTCTTCTTCTTCTTCTTCTTCTTCTTCTTCTTCTTCTTCTTCTTCTTCTTCTTCTTCTTCTTCTTCTTCTTCTTCTTCTTCTTCTTCTTCTTCTTCTTCTTCTTCTTCTTCTACTTCATCAGCATCATCTCGAAAGGCTTACTTTGTAGAACTTGATGTCCAGTGAACTATCTGATGAGACATTTTTGGGCTAGACATTGACATGTTGGCTTATGGATTATATCATGTTAAATTATGACTTGTTCCTTCTTTATAAAGAGTTACTTGGAAGATATTTCTTAGAATGCAGTTGGTTAAAGGTTTTTAGGGTTGGGCTCATAATGGATAGATTTGTAGATTCTATCGGAGGTAAAGTTCATATAGTCGACTTCCATATTGTTCTCAACAAAAACATACAATGAGAAGAAGAAGGACAAGAAGAAGAAAAGAAGAAGAAGAAGAAGAAGAAAATGAAAAGTATCAAACTGAAGTTTTAATGGTTCAATTATAGAGTATCTCTGAAAACCTCTGTTAGTTCCAGTATTGATGCCCTATGCAGTCGCTGGTTAGCTGTATAAAATTCGTCTAGAAAAATACCCAAAATTGTATTTAATTGTTTGGAATTGTCTAAAGTAATTACTAGGTTATGATATCCGTTCATAGGAAAATGACAGAGGAATTCCCGGGCTATTACACAAATAACAGCATTGCATGTGAAATAAATCCTCCTCTTCTAAAACGAAATAATTATAGACCGTTTATACTGATTCGACTGAGAGCAGGTAGAAGTATAGCTCGGGTAAATAATATGGCACTATTCCAGAAAGGATAAGGAAAAGAGAGAAATTGAGAAAGGAGAAAGAAAGAATAAATTTTAAAAGAGAAATAAGAAAGATGGTAGACTGGATAAAATTATCTTTTATTGTACCTAGGTGCTTGTTAATAATTCAATAATTATATGTAACCTAAATTATATTTAGAATAACTATTATTTTTTCGCTTGTGAACAGTTTCTTTTCGCAGAATAAGGTTTGGAGTTTTTTCTTAGTTGGGCTAAACAAAACTGTTTTAAACGATAACCAATTATATTAATTTTCAAAGCTTAGTTTCAAGAAACATGTAATTACTGTGTATCTTTTCTTTAGAATTACCTTGTGATGATTATGTTTCCACTTGAGGGTAGATTTTGAGTAGAGCTAGTTCGTTGTAGGCTTGAGAACTATAGAAGTTAACAGTTTGCTATCAACTTTTTCCAGTTGACTCATGATTTCCTATGGATTCTACAATCATTATAGCACAAGCGTTTTACTACAAACAATTATTATTTGATTCAACTACTTCTAATGGAATGTTTTATAACAATTTTTCTTTGCCTTTTACAGGTAAGCCACTTCAATATGGTGCGAAGGAAATTTGTTGCTTGTGAGGTGGCCTTGATTATCTTGAAAATTATCATTTTATTGAGAGTAAGTAGCAAATTTTCATGGATTGTCTTTCTTTTTCTAATTCATTTCTATGAATTAACTCAATATTTCTCGCTATCAGCTATTGAGTATTGGGAACATGATTCCATTACAGGCTACAACAGACATTTACCCATTTTTTCGCAAGGCATTCAACACTATTTTTAATACCTAAAATACTAAATACTAAACAGCTTCAGCATAATTGCTCCTTTTTTGTTAGCAATATAAAATCAAATCAAGTTTGTCACAAGTGTGTATTGGCTCTCAACAGAATAAGGAACGTCCAAAGATTATTAACTTGTTCAAACTAGTTAAATGTAAATATAATAATTCATTCTCATATTTTCATCATTATAAACATTTCATCACGCTGATCAATGTTGATAATATATATTATATGATTGACTATTATTCAACGGTGTGTCTCAATATCTTCTTCTACCGTGGGATTTTTACAAGTTTTTTGCTAATTTTCACACATAAATCCCAATACTTCTGAAATGCTAATAAATTCCTGTGACTGCATTCTTGAAAGTCGTATCTTCCGGTCTCATCAAGTGTATTCTCCGTTTGAATTCCAACTATTCAGTATCCATTTCTTGTAGCTGATAGGAATTTTTACAAAATAGTCGAGTTTCGCTTCCGAATTTAAACATCATCACTTCTATTGTTCTACAGTTCTGCAATTTGCAACATGAATGAAAAAAAGTTTCAATGTAAAAGTGCACTCACTTGTGAATTATGTATTACAATACTCTCATAAATTCTCATAATAGATCATGCGAAAGTTGAACTTTGGAAATATAATTATCGTGCTTATTCAGTGTAATTGAGACTATTGTTTCCTGCTCGGTTCATTGCTTCTTCTATAACATTCATTCTTTTTTTGTACGTTTACTTCGACAATGTTGAAGATGAGGAGACTGAATTTTCTCGGAAGCTTTTTCACTTAGTGATTCTGATGTAGATTTGTTGGAAGGTTTCTGCACTGGAACAGGAGTTTTGTTGAAATGAGCATTATTTTCTGTTTTATAAACTCAAAAAATTAATACCTTGATGCTAAGAGAGAATTGATAGAAGAATTGCTGTTTGCTATATAGAGAATTAATAGAAGAAATCAAGAAGGTCGCTATGCGTAATTCTGCATCTGATTTATATTTGGTCATGAAAAACCTAATTCATCAGTCATCACATTCACGTACCATAATGTTATGTCCCCTCCTTCATAGCATCACGCAGTAGTTTCGTTTCGAGAGTCTTCATTTATCCGTACTACCATTGATAACAGATGAGAAATATCTCAGATCTTATCTTGAAATAGAAAAAATAAAAGTATATTGAAAATACTTGAAAAAAATAAAAGTAGAATACATAATGTATTTGCCGCGAGAGAATTCCACTTCCTATGTAGGGAAAGCCTTCGTGAAGCACACCAATAATTGAAATAAAAACTTAGAATCTTAGGTAATAATTGAATTCATTACAAACAATTTAAATCCTAATCTTTACAGGTATTTATAAAATTAAATCTTGTAATTGCCGTATCTATCCAACCAAATGATGTGAAACAAATTTGTGTAATGAAAACAAGGTAAAAAAGTGTTTGAATATATTACCCCTATTTGCAAAGTTAGTACGGTACTGAATCGATAACCGTAGAGTAAAATACAGACAGACAGGTTGTATTGATCTGTATCTACCTCCATTTTGCAACCGATGGTACTTGGCAAAGTCCAGACTTAGTTGGCCAATGCTTAATGCACTCTGGCAAGTTGCTGCACAAATGCAACCCAATCCCTGAAGTTGGCAAGTCTCAAGTTACCTACCTCCACAACTTTAGAGGGAAAGGACTTATGGGAAGACATGCACTTTACTGCTTTACCAAGTCCCCCAGCTACGTCCGCCTGCTCAGGGCTTCATTCGAAGTGAGTAAGCACATCCAAGCAGAAACAGTCTGCGTTTTGTATTGCAGTGGTCGCTAAGTAATTTGACCTGGATGATTGTTTGAAACTTTAAATTTTACTTAGAATTACTGATTGAGAATCAGAAGTAATATGATAATAATGAAAACTGTAGCCTACTTTAAATTGTTAGTAAAATCAGAAGTAATTGATGGACCCGAATATAACGTATGTAACTCATAAAATAGATAGATATTCCGTTGTCTTTAATCTTTAGTAGTAACGCTTTCACTATTTATTATCACCATGTACCTGATTTGATGCCCGTTATTATCTTCATATCCCGTTATAACCGTTCAATTTCAACATTTTATCGAATTTGGGCCTATGTCATTGTAAACAACAACACTACCAGCTGCGACCTACGGGTCGAAAAAGATGTACAACTTTTTTATATGCACCTATCTTGGGTACAAGTATCATTCTGTCTCCGTGGAAAATGACGAGTTTTATTAATAAAGGGTGAAAAGAGAAGAAGTAAAGAGAGTAGGACTGAGATGAGAGGAAGGAAGAGGGTAGGATAGAGAGAGATTGTGAGGGTCGTCAGATGCTGGGCCATTTGGAATTTGTTAGCCAAAGTAGTAAAACAGGGTTAGGTGTATTGTTCCTGTCCTAGCCAGGATATTATACTGTACTTCATCCTTCTTTTGGTAGTTTTCCTGGTCTCCCACTACTCCTCTTTCTTCTTATTCTTCCTTCATTTCCTTTATCTTTTTCTCATGTTTCTCATTCTCTTCTTCTTCGTCTTTCTTTGTCCTCTAACTCTTCACATTTACTTCTGAGGGTTTTCCTCTCTTTCTTCTTCTTCTCCTTCTTCTTCTTCTTCTTCTTCTTCTTCTTCATCTTCTTCTTCTCCTCCTTCTTCTTCCTCTTCTTCTTCTTCTTCTTCTCCTCCTCCTTCTTCCTCCTCTTCTTCTTCTTCTTCTTCTTCTTCTTCTTCCTCCTCTTCCTCTTCTTCCTCTTCTCCTTCTTCTTCTTCTTCTTCTCCTTCTTCTCCTCTTCTTCTTCTTCTTCTCCTTCTTCTCCTTCTCCTTCTTCTTCTCTCTTTCTTCCTTCTCTTCTTCTTCTTCTTCTTCTTCTCTTCTTCTTCTTCTTCTTCTTCTTCTTCTTCTTCTTCTTCATATCCTTCTCTTCTTCTTCTTCATCTTCATTTTCATCCTCTGTCATTTATTTGATCATCGTACTCTCCTGCTTCTCCACAACATTTTACGTATTACCAAAAATCTTTTCTTCTAATTTCTTTTTTCCATTTCCTCTGATTCTCTTTTGGTTCACTATTTTTCAATCTTTCACTTCAACAACTCTTATTATTCCTTCATCTTCCACGCCACTCACTACCTTTTTCCTCCCTCTGGTGCTTTAGTATCTTCTTATTCCACTTCCTTTTCTATCTCTTCCTCGCAGCATCTTCTTTGTAACCTCTTATTTCTCAATATCTTCTTGATCCTCCTCCATCCATCTTCACTTTCTTAGCATCTCTCCTCCATCTTTTCTCTTTCTTCCTCTTCGTCCACCATCTTCCGTTGTCGTTTTATGACACATCTTTTATGAGCACCTCCTTCGCCGAGCCTTGTAAAGCTGTCTTGGGTCGTTTTATAGGTGACGAGAAGACCCCATCCCGTGCCTTGTTCTACACTACAAACTACACTACGGCCTAATACCGTTCTTTTTGCATGCAAAATTTATCCATCCTACGGCTCAACGGAGACGCTTGTAAATAAATTACGTATTCTCTTTCGCTTTGTTATGCTCTTTTTTCTCCGAACTTTCTTGCTATTCGGACGACGATGAGGTCGAAGTTCAGTGTCTTCATTCGCATCACATTAAAAATATTTTTAAAGCTAGTAGCAAGTAGTAATTTGGGTTTGTTACGAGGAATATTGTAGAGAAATTGAATATATTCTATCATTTCAATTAATATTATCTATTTGATCAGTTTGAAAACTATACAGCAGGCTTGTGCCCAATACTGTTCGATTAGATTATATCAAGCAACAATTGTCGTCATATAATATATCCTATTCATTTACTAATAACACGGTTTTAGTATCATTTTTATTTGGCTTAATCGATATTTTATCCCTCTGGAGATTGGCTATGCTTATTCTGAGAATTTATTATTGAATACTTGCCAACTTATGAACAAAAGTGGCATAATATGTTTATATAATGAAACTCGCTTACGCATCAAACAATAGCCAAACGTTCCAGACGTAAAAATTTCTCTATGAAAGCGCTCTACCGCTACAACCACCACATTTCAACATTCCTTCAAAGTTCCTTCGTTAGAAACATTAAACCCTAAATTCAGATCACTTCGATAGCGGTCATCAAAATAGCAGCGTTGTGCCCATTCCTACACACTTCTCCACCCCAATTAGAGCGCCTTTCGTGGTGTGGGGTGGGGTGGGTTGACCAAAATTATTACCTTTTATTGCCCGCCTGAGGGGCAGTCTTTCTAATGACCGTAGTGATATTGATGCGCCCAATTACTCTTGCGCATCACAGATCACTACTCGCCGGGTATTTCGGGTGGTCCTGCTTATCTTACCTTAACCCTTCTTCCTCTTCTTCTTCTTCTTCTTCTTCTTCTTCTTCTTCTTCTTCTTCTTCTTCTTTCTTCTTCTTCTTCTTCTTCTTCTTCTTCTTCTTCTTCTTCTTCTTCTTCTTCTTCTTCTTCTTCTTCTTCTTCTTCTTCACTACTTTATCCTACCTACCCCTTCGGTCTCTTTTGAAAGCGGCTCATTTCCTTTTCTCAAAGACAGGACATCATTTGTCTTGGAAACCATCGCCGCCGCACTGTGAACCCTTTCAACTGTCTCCGATCTGCCCTGTCTGCTGTTCTGTGGTTGGATTGTTTGATGTCTTCTGGTCTACTCTGTAGTTGGACCAGTTAGTAATCAACTAGAAGTAATCACCTTTACTACTGTCTAACCCTATCCTCCCACTTACTTTGTACTGTTGTATTTCTTCTTTGTTTTCTAATTTTTCTTCTACTACTCTACTTTGTTCCTCTTCTTCCTCTTCCCCTTTCTAGTTGAGATACTTCCTTTGGCTACCTACATGCAGCCTACATGAAAAATGATTCTCAATTTTCTTTCTAAAAATGAGCTTGTCGTATCAGTAGTCTCTCAATCACCAATAGTTCAGTAAATAGTGTAAAGTTCACCAATAGTAATAGTTCAATAGTTCACCAATAGTGCAGTAAAGTGTAATTAAAGCATAGTAAAAGCGCAGGTTAAAAAACCATTATATGAAAATTAAAGGATAGATCCTATCATAGGATATTAGAACACGTTATTTTTTAGTCTTTTTGGTCACATTGAACAAAAATTCGAACCACTTGAGTCAATCATTGCCTTGCTGTGAAATAAAAACCATTATTTTGGTATAAGTAATTGGAAATTCTGTTAAAGCCCTCTGATGCTTGTTTGTTATTGGCTAAAAGTTGAGGCAGGACCTTCAAAGACAAAATATATTCAAACGCAAAAAATCCATGAAATTTTCAATGGTTCAGGAACAATTCCTATTACACCATTCCCTACAAATTTCGATAAATCGGAAACAAATCTGGACAGGACAGGATAAATCTCCGGACAGGACTACAAAATACTTCCCCATCTTTCCCAATAACCAAGAGTTGACCAAGTCAAGTTATCCCTGCCAAGTGAAAGCTACATTTTTCCGGCCGCTCAAAGTTGCACAAAGAAAGACGAGGGATCAATGGAGATGATGATGTTGGGAGGGGAGGTGCCAAGGGAAAAGATGGAAAATCCAGTGACATTGTGACATGGATTGGGAGGGGTGGTCAGGGAAGGAAGGAAAAGAATGAAGAAGTCCTGTATAGAGGACGAGGGGTTTGAATAGGGAAAACAGGAACATAGGAGTACATAGGAGGGTAGAAGGGTGGTTGAAAGTACAGGAGGAAGTTATGGTAAAAAGTGCGAAAATGTAGATGAATAAGAGGAAGAAGTTGATAAAGTTCAGTAGTTAATAGAGGAATTGAAGAGAAATGCAGTAGTCAACAATGAGGAAGGATAGGTGAATAGATTGGACGGATAGATTGATGATTAGTATAAGAAGAAGAAAGAGAGAGAAAGACTGTAAAGGGGATGAGAATAGAGGAATGTCAAATTACAAATGATTGTGGTGAAAACGATGAAGGAGAAAAGAAGATCCTTGAATGTAGAAGATTGAAAAGAAGCTGTAGACGAGACAGAAGGAGAGAAAATTGACAAGATAGGACGAAGTAGGACGAAGGATGAGGAATGGAAGAAAATAGAAGAAGATGAAGCGGAAATATGAGAAATAGAAAAAAAGTTAGTTAACTAGAAGATGTATGAGCTATGGAAGATTGAAGAGACATGAGGAGGAAGAATTGAAAGAAATTGAAAAAAGAAAAGGAATAGAAATTGAAACACTAGAAACTGAGAAGAAGAAGAAGAAGAAGAAGAAGACGAAGAAGAAGAAGAAGAAAAGGAAGAGGAAGTGGAAGAAGAAGAAGCTAAGGGAGGACAACAATTGACAAAATAATATGAAGGCAAATTATGTAGGTAAAGGACAAGCACTAGTTGAAGAAGGAAGAAGATATAAGGTGAGCAATGGGAAGAGAAAGAAGGAAATAGCTGAAGGAGAAGAGAATAAAGAGCAATCACTAGAATTACCAAAAGAAATGAGTGAAGGAGGAAATCGAATAGGTAGCAGATGGAAGAGAGAGAAGGAAATAGAAAAGAGAAAAGGAGAATAAGCAGTAAGCTGTTATCAGGCGTTGACTGGTGGACATTGGCGAGAGGTTATCAGAAGGCTCAGGATTGAGGGATGGGTGGGGGTTCTAAGGGCACCAGACCCCCTTTCAAATGTCACTAACGGACAAATTGAGGGTGTTGCTTCCTTTTCTTCTTTTTTTTCGTCTTCTGCTTCGCAATCTTTTGCTTGTCCCATCACTTCAGCCCGACTGACAGCAGAAGAGCAACATCCTCTTCTACTTGCTGCCGAACGATTTGCTCTTTTTTCGGACCTCACTTTCCTGTTCCCTGGATTTCTGGGCCTGCTTACAGAATACACGGTGAAAATGACTATGTGTTTCATCAAAGATACACACATATTAATTTCATTTCATATGCCAAATTCACAAGCCAACATCAGAAGGACGATTACAATATACTAATTCAACATTAGTTTTTGTAGGATTCAGGAGAAATTCCAATAAATGTTTATCCATTTATAACACTTTCCACAACAAACACTCATATCCTCGGCCAAAAGGATTGGGAGAATCAAACCTTATGTCTCTCATTGTAAAATTTCATGAAGTTTTAGAATCTATAAAACAAAAGAATGGCGATCTTATACTAAAAGTCCGATTTAGGTTAGGTAAAGTCCAAGTTGGGTTATGGCCAACATCTTCTATTTAAATGCTTGAAAAAGCTAACTACAAGTAAATAATCGATTTTAAATTTGAAAAGGTTCATAGACAAGCCAAATTAACAATAAACAATTGATAATATTCACAAATATAGGATAGAACTTGAAAAATAATGTTTACTGTCAGCTATTGAAGCTGATTTGTTTGCTTAGTGTGAGTTCGCCATTCTCCAGTATTTCTAGATCTCTAGTAAACACTGCTCTATGTCTTCTAATATAAATTTTATTTCTGATTTTAATCACGATTTTTTTATCATTCAAGTAAATTTCTTCCCTGTTTTCCGCCCCCTTATTCCCAACTCTTCACTATGTTATTGATCAAATAGTTCTCTCTTTCTTCCCCTCTCCCTTAACTTTTCCACCCTTCCCTCTCCATTACCTACTTCAGTCTCCATTCTTCCTTCCCCTCATCTTTGCCACCCTTTCCTCCCCATTTCCCCATGCCTGTCTCGATTCCTCCACGCTCGAAGTGTAGATAATGATGATTACGATAACAATCACCATTACTGAGCTATTCTGATGCTAGTGACCCACCGAGCGACATAATTTATTCGGACTGCCTCTGGCGGTGGCAATCGAAACTATAAAAATAGACCGATAAAAATAAACCATGGAAATTATTGTCTGTCTGGTAGTCCATGGTCGGGTTTTAATTGGAAGAATGCTGGCAAATAGATCTACTATCTCTCATAAGGTCTAATGTCTCTCATAGATGTAGAAACTAGATAGCTGTAGTTACTGCCTATCTATCTTTTAAACTTTTTTTATACTAGAAAAGTATATTATTGCTAGTAGTCTATTATTTTTGTTCATGTGATGATAATATGGTTGATTTCCAACCAATACACTCGCCAACATTATTTCTATCCTAGTGAGAAAGGTGAATATTTTGACGGATTTTCTAATAAATGAATCATAAAATTAGCCTGTGACATGTTGTGTGTCATTTATTTTTATTTTTATAAAATGATTCATTTTTGCTTGTATTAATTGATAACCTTCTCAACTATGCATTTGATTTTTCCAGTTTCTTCCATGTAATCTATTAACTTCATTCCTTGCATTCCTTCCTCAGACGCCATTTTGGAACTTTTAACATGTGAAAATAGATTCTAGTTGTGAATTAAAATCACAGAAAGTTCTAACTTGACCTCAATTTTTCGATCGAAATTGTAATGCAATGGAAATTCTGATGATATTCAGGAATTTGCAAACTTGATGCCTGTCAACTCAAAATTGAATTGACAAAATACAGCTGGCGTGTGATTGGTTGTCAAAACAAAATGGACGATCAATCGGATATTCCAAATTCTATTCACCAATCAGATTGTGCGAATGTTTCAATGGCGAGCTATGACATCAAGATTGGCTGGAACTCCAACCATGTCTGGAATATAGCTCCCGAAAACATTAAGAAATCCATTATCCTTCTTACCATCTTATTACTGTTTTTCTGTTTTCTTCTTCCTTCACTTATATTCACACAGATATTACTCTTATCAATCTTTATATTAATTTATTCTTATTTCTTGTTCTATTTCATCCGTCGAATTATACAGTTCTTCTTATTATTATTATTATCATCATCATCTTCTTCTCATTTTTTTCTTCTTCTTCTTCTTCTTCTCTTCTCCTTCTTCTACTTCTTCGCCACCACCTAGAGCTTGCACACCAGACAACAGAGTACAGTTTACCCAACACATAGATCGTTGTTCTGTGGACGCTTCTATAGATACAGTACTTCCTTTTATTCTTCTCCTATATAACTATACTTCCTAGCATTCTCTTTATCACACTTATTCGACCACTATTCTCATTCTCTCTGCTCGCACTCGCTCGTTATTTCGTGACACTGTTGGGTGCGTGTTTCACTTGAGACTACTACCACACAACTACCTCTACTAACCAACCAAACCACAACTAAGCCTCTGCCCAATTCTCCTCCTCCTCCTCCTCCTCCTCCTCCTCCTCCTCCTCCTTCTCCTTCTCCTTCCTTCTTCTTCTTGCTGCTTATTCTTCTTTTGCTTCTTCTTGCTTCTGATACTTCTTTTTCGTCTTCTTGTTCTTCTAGCTTCTTCTTCTGGCTTCTTCTTTTTCTTCGTGCTTCTTCTTCTTTTCATACTTCTTCTTTCTTCTTCTTCTCCTCCTCCTCCTCCTCCTCCTCCTCTTCTTCTTCTTCTTCTTCTTCCTCTTTTCTATTTTCTTTCTATTTTCCTCCTCCTCCTCCTCTTCTTCTTGTTCATCTTCTTCTTGCTTCTTCACTTCTCTATTTTTCTTTCTGTAGTCGAATACTCTCTCTCACTCTCTCTCTCCCTCTTCTTCTTCACGAGCTCTTGCACTTGGTTCTCGTTTACATTATTCTCTTTTGAGCGCAGCAGCAAGGCAACAAATTACACCCACATACACACGTAGCTTAGCATGGCATAGCACAGTGCAGGCAGGCATGCATTCATTTGAAACGGGCAATTATTCGCGGCCCACTACTAACTGAATACATGGAGACTCTGTCTGTAACACTGAAGAGCACGAGATAATAGATGATGAGGGGAAAAGGAGAGGGGGGAAAAGGAGAGGGGGAAAAGGAGAGGAAGGAGTAGAAGAAAAAGATTGATAAGACGTAAAAGAGGAGGAGGGGGGGCGGAGGAGGATGAGGAGGAGGGGTGGTGGATGAGGTACAGGACGGGGCGGAGGAGGAGAAAAAAGAAGTAGTATAAGATGCAGAAGGAGGAGCATGAAGTAGAAGAAGAAGGAGGAGGAGGAAGAGTGGGATTAGTAGCAGGGAGAGGAAGAGACGGTGGAGGAGGAGGAGTAGAAAGAAGAGGGGGTGAAGGAGGAAGAGGAGGAGGATTGGATGATTCGATCAAAAAAGGATGAAGTAGAACAAAAAACATGAATAAATTGACAAATTAGTGATACGGAATATTTGTGGAGAGATTAATATATTTGAGGAGGATATGAAACCTGCAGCATAGGAGTAATAAAATGAAGAGAAGGAAGAAATAGTAAAAAGTAAATAGAAAAGGAGTAGAAGTTGGAAGGAGAGGCAGAATGGAGGAAAGGAGGAACAAATGATTGGATTTTGTAGGTCTAAAAATGTAGTCTAAATATTGTGTGTCTATGCTGTAATCATAACCTTACTTAAAACCAATAAAACCTCCCAACAATACATCTGATAGCGCTATGACAAGGATAACCAGCATCCGAGCACTTGTGAACTATCTCCATCATCTTTACTCCTTCTCATTCTTCTTCTCCTTTTTCTCTCTTTCAATAATTTTCTTCCTCTTCCCTTCCTCCCATCTTCTCTTCATCTTTTTTCTTTACTTCGCACTTTTGTCCACAATTTCCCTTTTTTACATAACGCAGTTTTTATGTATTCCTTGCTCTACGCGTGTTTCTCGGTACTTATTTTTGTTCTTCTGTATTACACACCACCTTATTCATGATTATTTTTTCATTTTTCAATTTCCTATAAATAGTTATTCTTCGTCTCTCTCACTTTCTTTTTCTGTTACTTTTATCCTTCGTCTCTCTCATTTTGTTTTTCTCATACTTTTTATCCTTTGTCTCTCACTTCCTTTTTCTATTAATTTTATCATTTGTCTCTCTCAATTTATTTTTCTAATACTTTTATCCTTTGTCTCTCTCACTATTTTTCTCTCATATGTTTTCTCTCACTTCTCTTTTTTCTCCTTCATTCTCTCCCATTACAAATTCCAGTCGAATTGGAATTGTTATTATTAAAAGCGAATAAATATTCATGAGGAATAAATATATCGTTTTCGAATGTTCGTTTTGCTGTGTGTTTTCTTCCCGTCTTCTTTTTCTTCCTCGTCTCCTTCTTCTTTTTCTCCCATTCCTTCTACAAACATCGTTTGTTTTCTTGTCCGCCTCTCACATTGTACAAAGTGCACACATGTAATTTTTTCTCTGTTTTTACAGCTCATTCTCGTTTTCTTTCTTTGTTGCATTCATCTCTCCAAAATTCAGCTTCCATCCGAGATGACCCGGCCAATTTATACCGTTGTGATTTGATTCAATAAATAATTATTGAGTTTGCTTATGTTCTAATTTCCAACCTCTAATTGCATTCTTCTACTGCATTTATTCATGTGTCGTTCTTCATTGATTAGTGTGGGTGTTGATCCTTGGAAGAAAAAATACCAGAGTTTCGAGTTCAGTAATCGATATAGGTTCGGTGTTACGATTAACTGATGTATCGATATATCGGTGTACATTTTTAAACGCCACGCATTGAAAGTAATGTCTCCTTTCACATTTTACCTACCTCATATAGAGGATTCAATAAATATATAAATGAGAAGATAAAAATCATAAAAAGTCAGAAAAGAGTTATAAAAATTCATAATCAGAAAATATGTATGAGGACTGATTGTGAATGATTTACAAGCTGCACTCAATTTGTTAGCAAATGGAATATGACCAATTAATAAAAGATGGAAAATTGTAGCCGTAACTATAATATAGATATAGATTATCAAATACAAAACGTAGATCATCAGTAACTGAAATGTAAAATGAGACTTGTGTCGAAAATTGGTTGAGATTTGTAGATTATGAAATCTCAGTGTTGACGGGACGGTCTATTTATCATTCAGAAGATTGGGTTGGAGTAGTACTGTAGAACAAGTGGCGGCTGATAATAACTTCAAGTTGAACAATTCTTCACTTTCAGTGTGGGGAACAATTCAGAGTCGGTTTGGAGGGGGGAGGGGGCTGAAGAAGGGTAGCTCATCAATCAACCTGATAAAGACCATATTTCACTGTGAGGTGGGAAACCCCCTCTTTCCCCCCTAAAGCCCCCCACCCACCATCCCCTAACTGACAAACCAGCACGCGAGATAATCACGAATGTTTTCAGTGAGTGTTCCACGGGAATGTTATCTAGGGTTTTTAGTTTCGCAGTACTTCTTCCCAGGATGATGTGGTATTTGGATTGCATTATTTAGAAAGAGTAAGTGATGGTCAGTGAAATAAATGGTAATGGTCATTGAAACAAATAGGAGAATTAAATACTGTATGAAAATAGGAGGAAAAGAATGAAAATAGACCCAAGTGTAATAGATAATTATGAGTGTGTAATGATTTGGAAGAGTAGAAAAAATGCGAATTTACTTCGAAAAGGAGTGCATAATGATGTTTATGGATTCTAAAAATTATAGAAACATTGAAATCAAGTAAAAAACAAAATAATGGAGAATTTCAAATTATTATTGACTGTCACAGATTATATTGTCCATTCCAATAACGTACTCGGGACTGGTGAGGGAGTGGGGAACCCCTTTGGGCACAATGTTCAGTAAGTTTCGTGTTTGATTACTACCTTTTTTCTACATTACAAGATTTCTTAGTTTTGTAAAAAGGTCCCTGATATAAAAAAATGCAGGTCAAAGCGAATAGTCCTCACCAATAACTTATTATGTGCTTTAAATTATTTTTTGTAGATTCGAAATCCATCGGAAACTGTTCCCCAAGATAAAACCAAATTGATTATTAACTTGAAATTTGAAAAGGCGTATCTGAAAGTTGAAAAGAAAACATCTATAGAAATATTGATTCTAGCTAGAAGATGTCTCTTTTTGTTTCTTGAAAATCCACTCCTGTTGTTTGTTGCATATAAATTGAGGAATCGTGCATTATAGGGGAATTGCGGATACACATTAGATATTGATAGTATGGCGTACTATACAATAATATAATAAGTTAATTGTGTGATCACATTTTTTCTAAATTATAGGGCTTCTTAGTAGGGCTTGTGAAACAGGTCCTTGATATGTAAAACTTCAAAACATGCAGGTTTTAGTGAATAATTAATGATAGATCATTTGTAATAAACTTTATCACAATAAATAGTCAGCGAATTTGAATGACAACATATTTGTACAGGAAGTGAAATGGTATGTCTATAAGTTACTGTTGTATCACTCTGTTGATTTGGTTACCCCATACACTTCCTACATAGATATAAAGAAGACGTAGGCCCGTCAGCCATGATAGGAAGTGAAAGGCCAGCTATAGATATATAGTGGTGTTGACAGGGGTGACCCCAGACTCCAGCTGTGCGGGGCTCGTGACAAATTGACCGTGTTGCGCTGGAATGCTCTCTCTGCTCCAGCCGTCACTGGAGATGAACTTTGTCATTTTTCTTCCAGCTCCAGCTACAGCGGCAGTGGGTGTCAGGTCCCTCTAATGATGGAAAACGCAATATTATGCATCACCACGAACTCACTCCAGTCAAGGCAACTGGCCATCACACACCAATGATGAGGAGATGTTCTTCCAGTGACCTTTGGAATGCGCGCATTATCCAAAACATCTCTCGCTCTTCAACTCACTCTAATTCTCCCTCTCTATTTCCCTCTTATTCTCACACACACTCACCTCTCTTCTCTCTCATTCTATCTGTTTCCCTGTGACTCAGTCTGTTTTACTCACTCCAACTCTCTCAATCTCTCTTTCTCACTCTCTCTCTCTTCCTTTATCTCTCTCCCTTTCTCTCTCTAGTCATTTCTATCTCTTCCCTCTCTCTCTCTTCCTCTCTCGCTCTTCCTTTCTCTCTCATCCTTTCTCTCTCTTCCTCTCTTTTTCACTGTCTCTTCCTTTATCTCTGCCTCTCTTCATTTCTATCTTTCTCTCTCTTCCTCTCTCGCTCTTCCTCTCTCTCTCCTCCTTTCTCTATTTTGTTTCTCTCTCTATCTCTCTCTCACTCTCTCTCACCCTCTTTTTCTCTCTTTGCGTTTTTATATCCAATAGACTATATCATCACCACCTTCCAACTATGAGGAGAACGCCGCTGCTCGCCAAAGCACTGTTTTCATTTCATGAATAAACATAGCCGCATATCGCTGCTATTTGAATTATTTGAATAATGGTGTTTTCGGGAATATTTCTTTTTTCGATTGTAACGAATAGAAGCCAATTCGATGGGGGTGTAGACGCGAGACCAGATTGAACCAACTTGTGACGTGTGTGTTGAATGTGGTAGGTAGGTGTCAGACTAACTTATCACGTTTTGTCGATATTCGTGATTAAGATGAAATGTGGTAAAATTGAGCCAAAAATCTGAGAAACTCGATGTTCAGATTGTTTCTTTGTTAATTCTCAAGGTATGAAAAATTTATTGATTAGTATTATAGTTTAATTAGAAATGTTATTAATGTTGAATAATAGATTTGAAATTATTATCTCTATACAGTAGACAGATGAACACTTTAAAATTTTACTGTGTAACTTGTTCATGTGTAAAGGGGCCTTGGATATAATAACATTCTTTCCTCAAGTCCGTTATACTTGAAGTATACAGTATAACGTGAAGGGTTTGGGTAGAAATGACAGTGGCAGTCACCATTTATTTTTATAGCGTCAATCTTATAATTATATAACGTCATTATTTGTAGAGTCCCTTGTAACTTTAATGACTATATTTATAGTAACTGATACAGAAGTAATTACACTTACAATAATACAAATACTCTGATAAAAACACTTCCATCAGCTTTAACCCCACTTCTTAGCCCTTGGAATGGATATAGTGTATTTTTGGCCTAATAAGACGAATGATGAAGTCACAAAGATGTCTAACATTGATGATCAGGGATTGAACCTGAGACCACTGATGCGATATTGTACGGCTTTTTTTTATTATAAGAATCTATTGAGCTCATTCACATTCTCCATTAGAAATTCTAGATTCCGAAATTTATTCGACCAGTTGAGTTGACCTTGTCTGGCGATGCCTTCTTTGATTAATCGCTTCCTGTCCTTGTATGGGTGGCCTTAATTGAAAATTACTGCGAAAAACAAGTCTTTGGCATGAGAAACTTATGGAAACTTTATACGGTCTTCGTGAAAGATAAGGAAGGTACGGAAACTTTTTTTTTCGTTTTTACATTGAGATACTTTTTGTCGGGAATCATTACGAATTCAACATAACAGTGAATCATTGAATGGGTAAGCTTCGACTTCTGTGAACTTGTAATATTCACTTAATTAGCAACTGGATATCTTGGAACTTGTTCATGATTCGTTTAAAATCATTCGATTGGAATTCTTTTGATTTGGAATTGGTTGAATTTCAGAATCATTAGTAATGGTAAATTGTTGAACCTATTTCTGAGTCATCGCAATCTCTGATTGATGTAAATGAATAATATAAATACAGTAGTCGTAAGTTTAGTTAGTGAGTTTTTTCCAAAAAGCAGGAATTCCAAGAAAAAGAACAATAGAAAAGTTATTGTATTTCATGACGTACATGTGAAAACATTAATTCAATGACTGAACACTTTTGGTTTTCAAGATACTCATCTCTTCACACCTTCTATTAATTTTTTATGTTATAGGCCCATTCTACATATTCCAGTCCATGTAACTCTCAATACATGAATCAATACATACATTTTGTATCCTTTAATTATTCCTTTTATTTACAAAGAACATTAAAAACAAAATAAAATAATGCAAAGAAGCTGTTGGTATAATACGAAGGAGAGGATGATAAAATTATTGAATAACAGTGGTACAAAGAAGAATATGAATAATTTGGAGGAGGAGAAAAAGAATAGGATGAAGAACAAAAAGAGTGAGAAGAAAATCAATGATTATGTGCCTCTATATTTCCAATGAGTTAACCTAACCACGGTTCACCATATTTTATTAAATCTATAATTTGTATTTTTTATGGAAATTGACAATATATTCAATGAAAATAAAGACATGGGAATTAAAAAGAGGAAAGAAGGACTAGAAAAAGGAGGAGAATAAGAAGAAATATTTGTGAAAGCGAAATTGCTCAACAAGTACAGAGCAGTAGTGTGAGTAAAGATCATATCTACCTCTTCATAGTGGAACTGTGCGACTCTGCGCGAATTGAAATGGAAACCTGGTTTCACGAAATAAGCAAGCGGAGATGTAGGCGAAGGCCTAAAATTGAATACTGTATCTTTCTGTACAAACCGTCTCGGATCGTGGGAACTGTTGTAAGTAGCATATTTCTGCTGAGTTGCCTTCAGAAAAGCTTCTCTCGTTTTCATCCTCTTTTTTCTTGTTCTTGGTCTTCTTCTTCGTCTTCTTGTTCTTCTTCGACTTGCTTCCGTTTCGTTACCAATGCGACAGGTTTCTGAGATTTGAAACTGAGCAGTGTCGTCATATATTTGTGACTGCCACTTCCTGTGTTATCTTTTTAAAAAGATGCTTCACTTGTCAAACAACGCTGCCAGGCTTGTTTAGTCCCAAGTAATAAAACTTTACTTCGTTCATGAATGATTTCAAGAAAATTTACCTCCAAAGATTGGACAATAACGGATTTAATATTATAGGGGGAATCGTCGGATACGGCTTTTGATCAATTTTATTGAATCCATAGTTATGAACGAAAATTGGATTCTATCATTTTTTTCAAATACTGTACTACTTACAATATTATCATTAATTTGTCTGCAGTTTTTTCTTATTTTCATTAGAAGTTCTGGAGTATTGTTGAATCGTTTATTTATTATTGCTTTCTAAAAACCTTCTCGAAGACAAGTTGAGTGATATGCAGTTGTGGTGCAGTAATGCAATAAGCTACACGTGAAGCGAATGCGTTTTCAGGTTTGGCAAATAGTGAAGGCTTTCCTGAGTGAAGTAGACTTTCAGGCTTTGCTGATGTGAAGGATCCTAGTGAAGCGTGTAGCTGACTTGCTCCATGTGAAACAAGCGTCTGTCAGTCAGTTTGGTTTCCATGTTTTTGCTTTTAGCAATACATATCTGATGAGTTCAAGGACTAGCCAGCCGGCATTTGAGATGTGGTAAATTGCCTGGTGCCTATTGCTATAATAATTGTCTCTAGCTGAGAGTAGGCTATAGTACCTGTCTTTCATGTAACTTGTATTGCATCAAATCACGCTCGACTTGGCCATTCTTCCTCGCGTTTTGCTATTTTCCGCTCGCTTATTTCATGTATATATTCGACTGAAACATTGCTAATATTCTGCAGATGTATACAGAAATATCTAGAAACGTGACGTCATTGGCAAACTGCACTTATCCATTAAGATTGCATTTGCTTGATAAGTTGCAAGACCAGACGCGTCATGCTGTTATTTTGATTAATGTTTTAGTTTTATTGTGATAATAACCATTATTGCCGAGGTAAGTAACTTGCCGAGAAACGTGTTGGTCAGGTTGCTAGCGGTTGTGAGAATTTTGAAAGTTGATTTTTTAGTTTCAAATAATTGTTTTTGTAGTATATTGGAATGAAGTCGACCTCATCTGTTTGGAATACAGAATACAGTTTAATTTATCAATAAACATGATAGTTTACATGTATGAGTGTATATTATGCGTTTATTAGTGTATATTCGATATTAGTGATTTAGTATTAGGCTATAAATGAATATGCTCCCTACTTGCTTGACCACATGCAAAGAGGAGTCCATCGTTCTTTTGTCTTCCTCCATTAAACAAAAACTGAGGAAAAAATTGATTTCATACAAGAGGTAGTTTTGAAAAGATGTGTTTTCACTGTATTATTTCTATAAAAATAATTCTTGCCGTAATTTCATGTATTCCAAGTATGAATTATCCAAATGATTCTTGTACTTCAAGCATTCTTTGAAAGTTCAAGATACTAAAAGTGAGTCTAATACAGCATAGAAGCTTAATTACTGTGTTATCAGAACTTTAAATCTAATCCATAGTACGTTAATACCATGATATATGGCCTATTTCTAGCATATAATTTTGGTCTGGGAAATCCACATTTCAATCTGTAGTTCTGGACTACACAATTCACTTTGCCTAATCTTAGCTTGAATCTCCCTACTGTATTCTGTATGAAAATAGGCCTTTCATAGTACAGAATCTATATTTGGGATAGATTGATAGAAAGTATGTAGTTTGAATAACTGTTAACAACCTTAGATTGATCGATTGATAAATTTAAACTCTGTTCCTCAATTAGATCGGTATCTGTTTCAGACAACCAAATTAAAAGCTGCAAACTTTACCAAACAACCAAATCAATAATTTCATTTCACTGATTGACCCACAATTTCCAAGAAATAAAATTATGACAAATCATATCAATCAAGATAATATATGAAGTTATTTTCATAATATTAGTAATTGATAATAGGAAACAGTGGTTAGGTCATAAAAATCAAGTTGGATTAAATCAGTGGTTAGGATTGAATAAAATTACAGTGAGTACTTTTTATAAATAAATTTGAAGTTTGTATTGTTCCATGTTCAATTGATAGCCATTCAAAAAGTTCAAATTCTATTTTCATGCTCAGTACAAAAATTATAATAATTATGTTTCACAATACGCCCATTCATTCTAAAAATATTCATTCATTACTTTGTCTTGTCAAGCAAGTTCATTGACTGGTTACTGAAATTTTGCTCCGAAATTGACAAAATTTTCTTTAATGAAGAATAACGGTCTCATTTCAAGTTTACCTTTTATGGTTTGCAACAGGTTTGTTGCTGAATATCTAGAAATTCGATGTTCATTAGTTTGTGATATCAACGACAATACGGTCAGATAATTTAATCAGTTGTTCACATTTTCAGGACTTTCTTTGAATTTAGCTTTCTTTGGATTTTCGTTTCTCTAATTATCATGTATTCATAGCAGTTGTTCAAATACAATACCTAACCAATAATCTCCTCCGTCATTCACATTGTTATTGTTTTTGAAACAAAATTATGCAAATAAGTCATTAAAAAAATAATAAACAATGAATTTTTAATTAATAAAGCTTCATATGCCTGTTATTAAATAATGTTTGCTTTGATCTTGAAACCCATAATGGTTACGTTTCCTTTCTTATTTCTATCCTTTCTTTTCTTTCTTCGTTTGATCTTTGGCACGGTGTTGTATTTTTAATTTCAATCTTCAATTCTTTAATTGTATTATTATTATTTTATAAATTTAATTATTTATCCCACAACATCTCAATTGTATTGGAATATTGAAATACTGTGTTTGCGATTAACTAATTTTGTTTTGTAATTTTGAAAAGTGCCTTTTCCTTCCAAGAACAGGTATAATAAAAATACTGCTTCGTAATTAATTAACAATATAACTAATTTCTGTTTTTTCTTTCAGGTATAGACCTAATTTCAAAGTTCCAAACTATTCTTGAGTAAGAATAAATGCACCAACTCAGTAAGTGAAGATCAAAACAAATTAATATAATTTATCTGTGTAATGAATTCGATGATAGAACTAGAGTAGAATTAATTTGAATAGCTAGTTAGGTAACACACTTGTAAATTATAAAAAAATTGTTTAGGCTATACTGTATGTATACTTTAAGAATGCTTCACATAAATAGTATTTTATATTCTTGACCAACCGTGGCATGATTTATAATATCGTATCATATTATGATGGCTCATCTATTACTTATATCATTTTGATTTACCTTCATTCCTTTTAATTTTTTACTTATCTTCTTACTCTAGTTCTTCACCCTTCTGTGTCTTCCAATTTTTCCTTTTTATCCATTCTTCCTCTTCTTCTTCTGTTCTTTTTTACTTTTTTCTGTTTTTTTTTCTATTCCCCCTCCCATTATAAAATCCAATCCCTCGTTTTAAGGTTCGTGACATCCCGCTATAAATAATATTAATAAACAAGCATCGCTCAAACTATCTTGCAAATTCACCATAATTATTTGTAGAAAAAACGAGAAAAACTAGACAGACCTGCATTGAGCGGAAACTGTAAACGATTTTATTACTTAGTGCAATTTTAAGCTCAAAATGTACTTGAAGTTGTTGCAAGCCGTCCTCGATCTAGTCGATGCATTTGCAACCTGTCCTGTCTTTAGCCGATGCACTCGAAACGTGTTTTATTGTAATTTATTGCCGCTTATCACGTTTTATGTTCGTCCTTCTTAGGTTTTTTATCGCCTTGCAAATCTGACCTCGTTGAAATGTTTTCGTTTTCTAGTTGCAACTGGATCTAAATGCTAACTAATGGTATGATCTCTGCAAATAATGAACTCAGAGAATTTTCTGATTGGTTATCAGATAACTCAACTTAGAGATTTATAGGATGATTGATGTCTGAAGTATGAATGCATTACTTTTTTATAAAAAAGTGCTGTGTCGCTAAAAGTGATTTCAGAATGTCACTCTATAATGAGTTCGGTTTTTTTAATGAACAAGTTTTCCATTCACAAGAAACTTGATGAATGTTGAAAGGTTATGTAGTGTAGATTATCTCACGATGTAGAACACTCTGGAAAGTGTATTGCAGAATTTTTATATTTACATAAAAGTAAAAAGTGCAAAGCAACCTTTGAATTAGCCTGTCTTTGATTAATCCAAGTCTTGATTTTCTATATCATATAATATACCATATAAATGAGAAGAATTGAGGCATTCGAAATCATGCAGTATTTTTTGATTGTCAAATCTATAGCTCCTCTCCTAAACCAACCTCTTCTAATCTTACCCAACCTGCCCATCTAAAGTGTTGAAAGGTTGACAGTATTGCCCCCTTTTAATTAAGTCTCGAACAAATTTCTAGTTTTCATATTGTTTTATGTATTATTATATCCTTTCATATTTGTTTTTATGTTACATTCTGTGTGTGAGAAGATACCTGAGTAACATCCCCGAAAGAGTACTAAACATGTTGAATTGAACAGTTCCACTCGAATATTAATAACCACCTGCTTGCGAACAAATTGAATTGACATTTCTATTGAAAGTTCATCTTGACAGATTGACAGAGTAGTACTCGCAGTATTCACAAAAGATAGCAAAGATGATAGGAATAGAAGGAGAAAGAATTAGGAGGAGGAGGAGGATAAGAAGAACAGGAGGAGAAGAGAAGAAGAAGAAGAAGGAAGAAGAAAAGGAAGGAGACGGAAACGAAGAAAAGAAGCTGATGTAGCTCCCGCACCCGTATCAAGTGAAGCCGCTATGTAACAAATTATTTGCCCATCAACTTTGCAGAGTGCAGAATTCGCTGTCTTGTCAGTGGTTTAATGACCTTTTCACTGATAAAGGTATCATGAGCGGACTTGAAGTTGATTCCATTGCTGAATTGGCGTGGATGAGAGTAGTGAACTGCATCCCATTTATTACTTCTCTCTTAAGTGGGTGATAAGAATTGAGACTTGGGAAAGGATCTGCTTCTTTATCCTGCGGTTGTTTTAAGACTGTGATTATAACGATGAGTTTAGAATTGGTGAGGACGTGTTGACGTTTATGAAAAATGTCAAAATGTCACTCATCAAGGGCCGATTCCATAAAAAAGTAAATTCCTATACAACAGAAAAAAACACACTGTACTTGCATAGCTCGGTCTACTATGTAAGAAAGTTGAAAGTCCGTTTTTTTCTGTATTACAAGTAGTGGCGAAGCGTGGTATGCTTATTTGGTCATCGCCGGGTATATTACAATTACAAGATTAGCCAAATAGCTTAGCTTTAAATAAATTCAATAAATTTTCAACATGCTCAAATTAAAAAAAGGCTCCTGTAAAAAATAGAAACATTACAAATTACAATGTTGTGATAAAAATTAACTCATTGTTTGAAATAGAATCAAGGTTTAATGATTCAAATCAAATATAATATTTAGTCTTGCTTTTGAATTATATTGATTTTTCACTTCTATTACGAACATTATCAATATATTCAACTTGTCTATCTGGTCATTATCAACTATTAATTAATTGTCAATCATTTAATCAACTACTTCATCTACATGATCTCTATTTTCAGATTTCCACTTCCATTGTGTTAATTAACAATTTATTGTCAACAACAGTTAACAACATTGTTCACCCTTTATTGAATGTATTCATTTCAAAAACTTCATTTCACAAAGATGAGAAAGATAATTATTTAAATTTTCACAAAAAATGTATTTGAAAGTAACGAAGAGAAACGTACACGACTTTTTTACCTAACAAGATGAAGGAAAATGTAATATTCGTAGATGTGAACAAACAGATGAAATTCAACCTTAAAAGAATGACATGGAGATGCAATAGTTCATTGAATGTATGAACCGTTTAAATCAATAGATAATTAAATTATTGACCGTTGTGGATTTTCAAGAACAAGGATTAAAAATTCTAGAAATGTTATGAATTCAAGTTATCTCTTCAGTTTCCTTTTCTCTTCAGTATCATCTCCTCAGGCACCAGAGGCGGTAAATGGCTGGAACGTTTAGCTGTTCTGGAAAACGAATATTATTGAAAGAAAAAGAAGAAAATAAGGAATAAGAAAAATAGAAGGAATGAATGAAAATAAGGGAGAAAAGCATTTGTTGTTAATATGGCAACAGAAGGCCCTCTTTTCTAAGAGTCCAAGAAGCTGGAGCTTCTCCAACAGCTTCTTGATTCTCCCTGGAGAACTAAAGGAAAAAGAGAACACGAAGGAGAAGAAGAAAAAGGAGGAGGAGGAGCGGGTGGGGAAAAGAGAGTCGTGAATCCTGTCTGGAATACTGAATATGGTTAATATTGTTGAAGTGGGGTGTGGCGAGGGGTATAGCGGAAAAAGCAAGGAAGTTATCCAGGAAGTCTCCAGCCTCCATTTTCCAGATGCTGGAAGCTCTTCAAATTAAAGTCGTGCTCCAGTCATATTATCTATCGTTCAGGCTCTTCTTTAAACCTACTTATTTCCGTACTTTAGAATGTAGATCAAAATATTATATTTCCTAAGTAAAAATGTATTTTGAGTTAGCATAGGTTAGTAGATATAGGGCCGTATTATCAATCAAAGTTTAAACGACGTTTAACTAAAACTACCTTCGGCTCTTGATATACGACCGGAATTAATTTTTGCGTCAATAACGTCGGTCCAATCACAGAGCACTGTGATCATCTATGATTGGTCAAGTGTCATTAACGCATGCGCAGGGAAATTAATTCCGGTCGTATATCAAAAGCCGAATGTAGTTTTAGTTAAACGACTTCTGTGATTGATAATACGACCCATAGAAGTAATAAAACATACTTAATAGGAGTATTGAAACATCCTATTCATCAGCTGAATTTTCTTTCATCGAATTACTATCTCACGAGTAATTAATAGTCCCATTAAATGGTACTATAAATTTTATTACTCAAGCATGAATTTGTAACTTTAAGAATTATCCAATTTGTGTTTTGTATCATGAACTGCTTCAATCAATTCATTCACTATTTGAAAGGGAAACTCATCTATTCAAAACGGAAACTAATTAATCTAAAGGGAAACTTATCTATTCATTATTTGGAAGGGAAACTTACCACTTTGCAGTCATCTAAACCTGTATTTATTCTGATGTATTTTTACTTCTCATTGCTAGAATTGTCTGTGGTTGCAACAACTATATGATTATTATTTGTGAAACCTTGAATTCAGTTTTTTAAATAAATTAAATAAAATACATAGTAATCCATAAATCACAATAATAATACTTAATACAGTAATAATCAATAATCCTTCATCTGTACGATTGCTTGTTGTGTCTACTAATGAACAAATTTTGATGAAGGGAAAAAGAGAAGTTTCGAAACCACAATATACAACAGTATAGAAACCATCCATATGTGATGATGACCTTCTGACAACTAAGCCCAAAGTTCGAAGACCTCGAAAGCAAGTAAACGCAGCTCGGTGTTGTGACAAATAATGCAAATGACGTCATAAATCAAATTAATTTTCTGAAAGACCGTTCAAAAGCGCATTATAAATATTAGTTGCGACAGTATAATAATAGCGTAATTTGTAATCAAATAAATTTCCAATCAAGAGCTAAAGGACCGGCTGCCATTCACAGAGAATAGTAACTGATTCTTCTCTTTCTCTTCTTCTTACATCGGTATGGAAATCAGTGCTGCTGTCTCTTTCTTTCATTTCTTTCTAGCTGGCCTAGGGCAACCTACTTCTTTCCTTCTTCTTCTTTCTTCATCTTGTTTCTCCATTTCCTTTTTTCTTCCTTTGTTTACTTATTTCTAATCTCCTCCTCATCTTCTTGTCACCTCCTGATCATCTTTGTCCTACTCCTCGTTTTCTTATTATTCTTGCCAACTTGGTCTCCACTTTTTCTTCATATTCTAATCCTTTTTCTCCTACTACTCTATAACTATTTCTCCTCCCATTCTTTTTCCTTGCTTTCCTTTTCAACTTCTCACTCCGTTTTCATCTTCCTTCACCTTATTTCCTTTCTTTTCTCTCGTTTTGTCCTCTTCACTTCTCTCCTTACTTACACCTCCCGTTATCTTTCTTTTCCTTTGTTCATTTTATCTGTTCAGTCTTCCTAGTTTTTTCTCATTATTCTTCCATCGTCTCGCATTTTACATTTCCCTTCTCTTCTTTTTCGACCCTATCTTTCTTCTTCACTTCATTACTTCTCTCTTCTCGTTCATCAACTCGTTTTTTCTTTCCTTCACACCAATTTTCTCCGTCTTCCTTTTTATTCCATTTATTCGTTTAATCATTTACTGATAATTTCTACTTCATCCGATCTTTCTCGCCGCTCCTTTACCATTAGCATCAAGTAGAAGGAGAAGAGGATAAGGTAATCGAAAAGGAAGATTATCGATTAAGTATAGGAGAAGATAAGAAGATAAGGTAGGAGGTGAGGAGGAATCAAGAAGATGAAGATGAAGAGGAAGCAAGAAAATTGTTTATGCGATCTTGTTTGTTTTCAGTGACAGCCGTGCTTCTACAACATCTTCTACCATCATATTCTTGTTTATCTTTTTTCTTCTATTTCTTTCTCTGATTAGCCATCCTCCATTTCATTGCTCTCTCGCTTTTCTATCTCTCTCTTTTTCCCTTGTACCCTCTGAGCGAAGAGGTAGCAGAGGAATAAAAAGAGAAGATACAATTAGAGTGGCTTGTGAAACAAGTTTTCAGAGAATCAGACAGACTTCAAATGATATATGCCGAGTGGGTTGTGTGGGTGAGCCCGGTTAGGTTAGCTTGTTGGTTTTAGGTTTTTTTTTCTAGTTTTTCTCTATTTGGACACTGCGAACAACTGTTTGGTTACGGTAGTAGTGGTCATAGTGTCCAGTCCTGATATGTGAGAATGGAAAGAAAAAGAGAATAAGAGAAGAAGTATAGTAAATGGAGGAAAAGAAGGTGAGAATGAAGAAGTGACAGAAGAGAAGGATGTGGAGGAAAAGAAGGTAAGGAAGAAGAATTTGTGACGGAGGAGGAGGAGGATTAGTTGAAAAAAGAAAAACGAAGTCTTAAACGCTATTATTAGCCCCTCATTATATGACTTTGTTGGTTTAAGACACGATTGTAGAACTCGTCATATTTCATTTTTAAAGCTCACACTCACTAAAAAAATTAATTTATTGGAGAGGTCTCATGAGAAATAGATAGTTAGAGAGAGTGTGATAGATAAAAAGGCAGAGAGAGTTAGAAAGAGAGAGAGAGAGTGTGTGTGTGTGTGTGTGAGAGAGAGAGAGGTGTGTGTGGATGTGTGTGGAAGGTTAGGGGGAAGGTTAAATGTAATATCAACGGTTTCGAGTTATTCAAGAAACAAAATTTTAAATGGCCGCCATTCTGTTTTATGGATTTGAAAAATTGTCATAATTTTTGTAGCGTTGTCTAGTTGTCATAAATGTTGGTGCAAAGTTTCAATTCCAATGTTTCACCATTATTGACATAAAAAACAATAAGTGAAAAAAACAAATGGCAGCTGTGTGACAATTTAAATATGATATTTAGATATGGTTTTACCCAGAAACAATGCCCTAGAATATTGGTAGGAGTTCTGAAACACCCTGTATATACTTCATTATGACTTTTATTATATTTTTTAATTATATATGGATTGTTTTCCATTGATATCCCGTTCCACATTCTTCTGTATCATTCTCCATTCAAAATAAATAATCGATTCTTTCCATCAACACATTCTTTCTTCTAATTCCTCTTACTATCTGACACTTTGATCGACCACACCCTTGTTATACATTGCTTCTTCTTCCTCGTCTCCTTCTTCTCTTCCTCTCCCTTTGCTCTCCTCGTCAATACCTTTCTCTGACAGCATAAATTAGTGAACTGTCTTGTCTTAATTTAACATAAACATAACATCACACCGTACAGCATAAACAATGATGCTGTGTTTCTGTCTTGATCGTGTCACTGATTGTTTTTGGTCGTAACCTATCGTGACTGAGCGGAATTTTAATTGTTATTGATAGGTCAGGAATATTTTCGTATAAATTTTCATTTCTACATGATAATCTCTCCATATTTGTCAACTTACTGGTTTTTGGGGGTTTATCAGTTATCAGATAGATCGTTTTTACATTGACATGTCAATTCACAAGTGCTCTTTGTGGTAATTATAATTGTTATTGAAAGGACATGAATATACATCTGTATACGTTCTGATTCTGATTCCCACATAAAATATTTGTTAAAACATGGATTCTCCTGTTTCTGTGTTTTGTTCATTGTTTGTAGAAATAACTGAATTAAAGTTTTCGCTTAGAAGACATATTTTCTAATAGAACTCCTCCAATCTCGTGTACAACTAATTAAAAATACTTTAAGGGCCGGTTCATGAGCTCGGGATTTAGCCAAGTCCTAGACTAAAACGGGTGGCTATCGTAGCATCGACAAACGTTTGTCTCGACAGGTTAGTGGATTAGCAGCATAGAGAGCCCTTAGTACATAGTGTCGAGGCTAACGTTTGTCGATGCTACGGTGGCCACCCGATTTAGTCTAGGACTTGGCTAAATCCCGAGCTCATGAACCGGCCCTAATTCTAGTATTGAATAATTTTTTCTTTGACCAAATTTCCAATTCTTTGAAGTATTGTTGTGGTCAAGAATAGTTGAGATCGTATAAACACAAGTAGGAGTAGAATGAGAAAACAAAGATGGAGATAACAATCTTGGAAGAAGAAGAGAAAAAGAAGAAGACAAACATGAATTAGTAGTTCAATTTTGCGGTTACACGTTTTCGTCTGCGGTTTGTGCAAACTCAAGGCTCTCTGATGAAAAGGAGAAAGGATATGGAAGATTGGGAAGGAGAAGAAGGAGAACATGATGAAAAAGAAGAGGAAGGAGATGACGTAGATGATGATAATGGTAATTTTGTTGATGAAGGAACTGACGAAAATGGTGAAGGAGAAGAAGACGATGAAGAAAAAGGGAACAGGAGATGATGATGATGGCAAATTGAAAGTACAAGATGGAGAAAATGAAGAGATGAAAGAGAGAAATATATAAGGCGGAATAGAGAGCACAGAGAAGCAATAGGTAAGAAATTATAAATAGGAAGAAGGAGGAAATCAGAGAAATTATCAGGGATAGGCATGGACAAAAGTATAGACCCGAACGAAGAGAGTACAAACTAGACGCAAGAGAAGAAAAATGAAAAGAAGAACTTCGAGGAGTCATGTAGCCGAAACAATATTATTGCAGCGGTCTTCAAGCATCTCAGCTTTGCGGTGAATTTTGTGCCGGTGCGGTTGAATTTCCAAACTCAAAATCACGTTGTAAATTGATATTTCGACCAAAAAAATTGCTGTGAGGTGCACGCTATGGGTTGCAACAATGTGAGGGCCGTCGTGTGGTGGTTTTATGTTGCGAAAATTGTTTGGTCGCAATTTTTCTTTGTGAAACAGATACAGTATACGAAGCTCACTTTGGTGCAACATCATTATCATTGAAATATTGTCTGCAAATATCATCGTCTGCATGGACGCATTAGAAATGAATGAAATTTTTCAATAATGTGAATTCCAGGTTCCTGGAATTCAAGAATTCTGGAATGAGTAGAATTCATTTTCATTTAATTCCTTTACACATTCTTAAAAAGAAAAAAAAATTTAATACAAAATATATAGACATTAAAATGGGAAACAGTGGTTAGGTAATCCCATTAAAATTCGTGGTAAGGTACCATTACGCTTAAAAGGTCGAAGAAAATGTCTGAAGCCAAATAGTGTATAAGGAGAAGAAGAAGAATATAAATATGATGAATAAGAGTAAAAAGGATAAGTTGATAGTGAAAATTATGATATTAATGATTATGAAAACACAAAGTAAGAATAAGACGATGATAGAGAAGAAGAGAATGTAACCAAGGAGAAGAAAAAGGCAATAGAAGATGATGAGATTGATATACCGATAGCAAAAAAGATGTGGATGCAGTTAACAACAAAGAAGACGATGATAATAAAAGAAGAAGGAAAAGAAAGTGGAGAACAACAGGAAACAGATGAAAAAGGAGACGTAGAAGAAGAACATAAGATCAAAAAATAAGTAGATTATTCAATACAGAAAAACTAGAAGATGATGATGGGGATGAAAACAGAGACTATGGAGAAAAAGAAGAGGGAAAAGAAGAAGACTACAAAGACTGAGGAGAAGAAGAAGATTACGAAGACTGTGAAGGAAGAGAAGAAGAAGCAAGAGAACGCATTGAATAATAAGAATCACTAAAATTTAGCCTTGGGTCATTCTCTCCAGTCTACTTGCTGAGGAGAAGCAGCCAGCTACATGAAATACAATAAATAATGGAATGATACCATCACCATTCTCTCTCTCTGTCTCTTATTCATTCTCTTTTAGCTTCCTTCATCCATTCTCTCAACACTCTTTCTCTTTTCCATTTTCCCACTCTTCTCGGATTAACGGTAGTTAGAATCTCCGACTACATCATACATCTTCATATCGACCTAATAAAGGTGGAGGTTCAGACAATAATTAATAAAAATTGTTTATTGAACGAGAAAAATGGTACATATTTGAGTAGGAAAATGATAGTGTGAGGAAGAGAAAGGAAAAACGGAAGGGAAACAAGAGAATGAGAGAAATGTACGTAGCATGGAGAGTAAGAAGAAAAGATTGATATGTCTGATGAAGAGAGAGGGAGTGTGATTGAGAGGTGCTGAGAGAGAGTGTTGGAGAAATTATTTTGCAAATACAAGAACTAATATACAAACACAAATGTGAGAGAAATTATTTTGCTAAACCTGCTGCTCTTTATGAGAGATGATATTGAAGGTATATAAAAAAATTGATAGAAAGGTACGCAATATGCAGAGTAAGAGAAAGAGAGAGAGAAGAGAAAGAGAGAGAGAGAGCGAGAAAGAGACAGTGTGTGTGTGAGAGAGGAAAGAGAAAAATCATTTTGCAAATACTGTCCTGCACTCGAAAAAGCTGCACGCAATTAACAAAATATACGAAAGCTAATTGAAAAATACGAGCTGGGCCTCTTCCCCCCTTCCCCTCCCACCATCACCCCCTGCATGGGGCACCAATAAAACAAAAGCACAGCGGTCTGACAGACTCCGTTATGGACCGTGAACCGGTCTTATAGACCGCGGCGCAAAGAGTTGCGCACGATTTTCAAAATTGAAATAAATTAGGCGAGTTTTGATTGGGTGACGTGTACCTCCACAATATAAATATAGTTAGCAACGGTGGGGTCGGCCAAAGGAACACTGGAGACACGTGTTCAGGTTGGTAATGTGGCAAATTGAGGGTCCGCCATTAGGGGGAGACCTTACTAGTCACAGAGTTTTTGATGGTGATATCGATTATAATCAGCGTTGTTTTTGGTTCACTCACCAGCGACCATTTAGTATAAATTTTACAAGTCTCAAAAATATGAAAAATATTGATGTTTATCCTTTTGAATTCATTGAGTACTCTGGAAAATTGGTGGTACAATTTTGAAATAGGTACAATATTTTTAAAACCAGGCACTGTTTTATACCAAATTTTCTTCATACCGGTCCAGCTATCTGCATATATCTTAAATCAAAGTGATACAGCCCATCAGTTTTGGATATCTTAACCAAACCAACCTACTTCCCATGAGTATTTTCGAATAATTGTTTCTATAAAATTTCACTGTATCACTCACTTTACATAACTCAATGCAATTGTTCAAACTAACTTAGATTAACTTGAAACCTATACGACCAGACTAGCTTTCCTTCCATAAGTGAATTAATCCCAAACTAAGGCAACTCTAGTCAAGACAAGACAAGACAAGACGAGATTAGCACAGTACTACATTGTTGCTTATGAAGCAACACACCGATTAGTCATTGCATCAGTGTTACTGCTTCAAAGCAACTTAGCTAACTGTGACTAAACGTGACCAGACTTGTCTTGTCTTCCATAAGTATACGCCAAACTAAGGCTATGTTTTTATGAAATTTCACAAGATGGCTTAAAAGATGGCATCTTTGACAACATGATAGTTACTCACATAAATTCCAGAAATCAATTCAGGAAATGAAGTGCAGTAACGCAGTTCACATACAACTACTGTGTGACTAAAAGGTCGTGAAGTGTACCAACATTCCGCACGAATTATTGCTGGTAAAATGCATCAATATCATAGGTATCTATGCACAATTGACAAAGTTTGCGCTATGAATTATTGTTGCTGCATGCTGGAATTTGAAAAGCATGTCTCGTAGAATCTCGAGGATTTCACGAGAAATCGTGGGCCAGCCGTCAAGAGTAGAAGTCTCTCTGTTCCCAAACAAAAATGGTGCAAACTGGTTTTTTGATGAAAGAGAAAAAACTCCGGAGAGAAAGAGTGAGAGAGAAGTTGGTAACATGATACTCAGTGAGTGAGCGAGCAGCCTTCGCTTGCAATGATCGTTCACTCATCGAGCCAGTGACCTCCCATCCTGATGCAGACTCGGCCCGACGTCGCTGAACCTCTGTCGAAACAGATGACTGAGCTTTGTTTGGAAGTCACTGGTTTGGCGTCTACCTTCTAGATTTCTTGTCGATTTTCAGCCAGCTAGTTTAATCAATCTAGGATCTGTTGTTTGCTAACTAACCTTCAGAGCTGCACATGATACTTTGGTAGTATTCAAAATAGATGGATAAATTTCAGCATAGATCATATTGATTAACCAGCCTTTAGCTTACAAGATAGAGGTCTTGTGGACTACGAGCTAGGAGTTGGCTATTTCGAGGAGTTCTTGAACGTACAACAAAATCTAAGTAGCCTAGATTGTTGAAAGTATACCGTAGTAGTTATAAAAAGGTTAAATAAAGTAATAGTAAACTTGAATAGTAAAGGTTGAATTGTGAAGTGATAGTTATAGTTCTACATCTTCTTCAAAACATGGGAAAATGCACGTTGTTTTGTGAATGGAAATACGGTTTCAGTTTTTAGTTGAACATTGCTATCTAACCTTGAAATTTGGCAATCGCTTAGCTTGAAGTTATGAATGAACATTGACAGAACACCACTCCAACTCAGATATTCAACTATTGTATTATCTTCAAAACTAATTAACTAAGTTTATCAAGTTTGCACCTTAAAGGCTATTATTAATTAATGGAAAAATGAAAAATTGGAGAAAGGGATGATGTGCCTTGTTCTTCGAATTTTCCTGGACAACTTGGTTGCATAGTCTTGTTCTTTGGAATGAAAAGAACGTCAAAAACAGTAAACAACGAACGTTTGTATTTGCCCCCTCTTTTAGCGCGCATAATTTTGAAATTCGACTCAGTAATGAGTAGGCCCAGGAGGTTGTAAAACAAAGGTTCAGTCATATTTCTCAGCCATTCGTTATAGTATACCTTCGGGTTCGGACTAATAGTTTACCATTGCATACCTACTTGGTGATAATAGGCTTTAGGCTTTTATTAGTTTGGGAACCCCTCACGGGTAGGTTACACCCCTTTCTTTTATAATTTAAACTGTACCTATTATTATAGTGAAAACTAGTGAATACGTGTAATTGTAGAGGCTACTTTGAATTTACAGTTACCATACAAGAAACTGGAGCATTATTACGGGCAAACATGCATACATTAAGCATTTCGAAATAATTATACTATTCTAACCGTAGCAAATGAACAGTATTTTGGATGTGCATTAAGATCTTTATCGAGTATAGAGAACAATATTGTGAGGATGCACCTGTCTTCATGAAGAAAGAACTACATAACTACTTCTTCTTTTCCTATTTTTATTTTCCCTCCCTATCTATCTCTCTCTTCATTCTTTCTCACTTTCTTACTTCTCGTCGGCAAATCTGTTTTGAACAATCTCAACTAATATTTGATTCGTTTGCCCCGTTTTTTCTCTCTGTAATTTTTTGTTTTGTTCTAACTTATTCGTTTCATTCAAATTTACCAATTATAGTTAATATTCTACCAATTTCAATGATAAATGTGGACTACAGTCTGCTGATCATCTGGTGGAAAAAGATTACTTTAAAATAAATTTAATTGACCTTGTCTTGATAAAATTGATTGATTTTGTTCCTGTTGACTTTTCCGTTATTATCAATCCGTAAAATTGTAAAAGATACCCTACTTAGGGAAAACCTTGACTTCATGAAATCTTCAATCTATTTCCATTCAGTACGTATATTATACTTGAATATTTAATTCTAGAATCAACTCATATATTCAAGCGTCTGATTCCAGAGTCGTCTTTGAAAATTGTCTTATCTCTGAAGTAAAATCTTCCCAGTCCTCGAGAAATAACGTGACCTGACTGCAGTATGACTTGGTCCAGCTACTATACAATTGCAGGAGACATACCACTTATTACGTAACCGTAAAATAACGTAATTCTAACGTTAACTCTAACGTAGCCGACTATTACATCTCGTGACGTCACTAAACGATCACATTTACTTACATTTTATGTTCACCTGTAATAATTTATATCTTTTCGCAATAAAATTACAACTGAATCGTGAGTGGTTTCCACTGGAATTCTGTACTCAGTACTTTTAATCTATTTCCTCTTTGATTCTCATATACTTGATATTCTTCCTTTTCTTATGCTTCTTCGTTATCTTCTTCTCATTTTTCCTCTTCTCTCCATTTATTTCCATTCTTTGTGCCCTACTTTTCACTCTTCTGTCATTTATTCTCCCTACTTATTTCTCTCCTTTTTCTTCTCCCCTTCCTCCTTTACCATCTCCTCTTCCTGCTGTCTCTTTCTTCTTCACATATTTCTTTCATATATCAGTCCTTGATAAGTTGTCACGACTGCTTAGAACTTTGGATTACAGTACATTGAACGCTCGATTGCATTTAACAAACATAAAACAAGTCTAGATTCGAATGAAATCAATAAATTCTCGTTGAACACAATTCTTACTGAGTGCTTGAATATATTGCGAACAGACTCATTACGCCAGTATTGTGACGAACTTTCTATCAGCTAAGAATAAAAACAGTAGGTTCTTTATGATAGAAAAGGACAGATGAGAAAAAATCTCTTTTTATTTTTAACGATTCCTACCTGTTTTCTCTGTCAAATGGAAATTTATGGCTTGTAATGGACTTGATTATTGAAGTTATAGAAGTTTTTTGTGCACCTTTCGTAATTCAAATTATTCCAGTATTTGTGGTAGATACTTATATTGCCTAGTACCACATTTACAAACTTGAAAAGAAATATTTTATTCAAGATTGTCCATCTTAATCAAGGTTCTCCATTAAATCAAGACAAAGGTAGAATTCATGTAATCTTGAGTTCCTTTTTCAATTTTTTTTCACAGAATTTTAATTAAAAAATTAAAAATAAAATAGAACTTGAATATCTCTTCCCCTGTGAAAATCCCCTTCCCCTAGAAAATCTTCTCATAATGTTGAAAATTTTGTTCAATTTAATGACTACAAATTGTGTTGTAATTTCCTCACCTTTTACTAATTTTGTTTTTTCCTTTTGTGTGTGTTTCAGGAAGTGGCTAGTAGAGTAGTATGGCGTCGGTGCCGAGAGAGGGGAGGGTGCGCGTGCGTGGGTGGGGCGGAGGGAGCCATGGGCCGTGGCGGGGGGTGGGGGGGCTTAATAGGGGGGGCCGGAGGGGGACTCCTGATCATCACTGTCACAGCCCTTCTGCTCAGGATAGCGCCTGTCCCCGTCCAGGCTGAACAAGGTGAGTCAAAGAAAAATACATTTTAATGTTTAGTATTATATTCAATTTTAATGTTATTTAAAAATGATGATTGAATGGATCAATTTATTTAAAACATCAGCGTCAATTTCCATCGTTATAGACAAAGGTTTCTACGGTAGTAACCATCGATTATAGCATAGCCCCCTTTAAACTACATGGCCGCGGCCTTCAATGTGACAACCTCGCAGTCCCGGCTGGTTTCATTATAAAATCATACTTATAAATAACACTATAAACACATGACTTATGAAACATATGACTCATTTGCTTTGCTCATGCAAGCCGATGCAGCGACGTTGTCACATTGAAGGCCGCGGCCATGTAGTTTGAAGGGGGCTATGATTATAGTAACGGCACTTGAAGTCTATAAAAATGAGACATGAAAATAATGTTTGATCACAATAATTCGATACCATATAAAACTATGAAAATTATGTTTTTGTGACAAGAGTTAAGGATCACAGGATCGGAAAGCCTAGCTGATGCACTGCTCAGCCTTTTAAATCGATGGAAGATGATAGTATCTTCATCTTTTACGGAGACAGAAGACTAAGCTGAGATGAAACCAGTTCCTCAAACCAAATAAGTTCAAAGTTTTAGTTGGTGAGGTGGATGGGTGGGGGGTGGTGGGGTTCATGATGATGCCGGTTGGACATTTTTTCTTCTTGCGTTCATTTTTGAATTATTCATGAGATTCGGTCTCTCAGCTGCAAGCTAAACATTCGTGTCGCGCTCTGCTCTATTTGTGATGACTGCACTGTTGCTGCTGCTGCTTCGTTATTATCATTGCAAGATGATCATGATCATGTACAGTACACTGTAGATGATGATGTTGATGAGTGGTGAGAAAAAGATGAGAATGATGTATATGGAAGAGTGATAAGGAATTGGGAATGAAGAAGATGGAAGTAGATAGAAAGATAAGGAATAAGCTGGTAGATTCAAAGGAGAAGAAAGATACGATTAAGATGACAATGATGATGATGATGATGATGATGATGATGATGATGATGATGATAACGACAATTATGATGAGTTTGAAGAAAAAATAAGGTGATGATGTGTTGAAAGAAAAAGAAGAAGATGATGATGATGATGAATTTGAAAAAAAAGAATAATATTTACACTACTTTGGCAAATATAGTTGGCTTTAGTTGGCAAAGTCAACTAGCGCCAGTCGACTAGTTTCAGTGTTTATTTATGATTTTTTTTTAATGGGAACGATCTTTTTATGTTATAAATGGTATCATAATATTTTGATATTATACTAAGTATTGGTACTCATGAATTATCTTAAAAAGATTATAGATTAATTGACTGGCCACTCGATGTACCCAAAATAATACTAAAATAAAGACTCGAGGTATTCATAAAAATTCCAAGATAGTTTAATAAGATGAGAATAAAATACTAATTTAAATATTATAAAATTACCATGAAGCCTCCTATAATAAAATTTGTAACTGAGAATAACCGTTTTCTATCTTAAATTTAAAAATTAATTCTGAATATATACTCGACTGACGAGTAAAGAAAGAGAAGGAAAAGAAGACAATGATCGTAATGGATACGAAGAGAAGGATGATGATGATGGATTTGAAGGACTAGAAAAGAAGAAGTTACTGTCTTGATCCTGACCTGTCCTGAACTCCACCTTGATGTGTTAATTATTCCTATCCAAATTCACTCCCCAATGATTTGTAGAATGGAAACTACCCTTTCCACCTCTAGAATTCCACCACGAATGTAGAATATTGTTTGATTGCACTTGAACCGAAAACAATGGTATCATTTTGCCAAGTGATAATAACCATAATTTTCTACAAATAAGTTGGAAATAAACATTTTGATATTGGGTGTGCTAATGAATAAGTAATGGATCGATTCAATCTTCCAATTCACCCCATTGGCGTTTGGCAGTGTGCAGAAGAAAAGTTAGGAAGAAATAAGGAAAAGGATTATCGCCGATAATATCAGTAAAGCTTCTTTTGGCCTTCTGTTACTTTTTCTTATCCTTGTTCGTTCCTGTTCGAAATTATGACGGTCATTAAGGAGTAATGTGTCCTCTTCTTTTTCGTTGCTTTCCTGTTTCTTTTCTCATCCTCTTCTTCTTCTTTTTCACCTTCCTTGTTCTTCAATGCCCCGGTTCAACACCTTTTCAAAAGTGATAATCTCCTCACTCAGGTGCAACGGCTATACTCTTTTACATTACTGAACTTTTCTCTATTACCTCTTTTTTCTTCTTTTTCGCCACCTTTCCTTGTTCTTCTTTTTCCCTCGATTTCCCCCTACTCTTCCATCTGCCACTACTTTTGATTCTTCTTCAACGGATATATCCTATGAAATTAAGTCGTTTGATCTCATGACAACACAAAGATTAGCCTATGTGTTGGTTTTTTATAGTACAACAAACGTCTTGCTTTTTATGAACTGACATTTTCGTTGTTCTTGTTGATGATGATAGTCCTTTTGATGATAATTTATCCTTTCGATGGCAATACTGATAGTTATCAACTTATAGTTGTCAGTCATGATAGTTATCATCATGATAGTTATCATCTTAATAGTTTTGGAGTACGTATTTCACATCGCCAGTTTAACTTGGTAAATATTAGTTCCCTCTTCCCTCATTGACTTGTGAAATTCTTCCCAATGATTCATAATTCAAATTGAATTAAATGGGTTGAAATTCAATTCAAATCACCATTACATAGATTGAAACATGCAACGTCAGTCAAACATGACGATTCTTTATACGTAGATGAAGTGAATATAATTTCACAATTTATTTTCATCATCTTATTTATCATAATCATAACATATAAAGTATTGTGTAGGCTACATTCTATGCATATAGGTACGCGACTCTTCTTATCCTCATTACTCATTATTTATTTTTATTAGCAGACGAATCAACTTCCCAGTAAGACGTCTGAAGGGCTTTCTTTGCTTGAAATGCCGAATCAGGCTTGAACATGTGCCCTACCAAGCCAATTCATCTGAACCCCATTCTCTATTTTATTCGTTTTCCTTTTTAGTTTGTTCGTTCTTTTCATCTATGTCTTTTGTAGAAGCAAGTAGACTGCCTACCCCAAGCTACTAGCATGTGCCTGTGCTAGTTATTATGCGATTGTCAGCCTGTCATATAGTTCAAATATCATATTATTAGCTATCCGATTTCATTTTTGTTTTCGCATTGTTAGCCTGTTCTGCTCCTTCCTCCCTAGTTCTTACTTCAGTTTTTTTTCGTTTCGCTTTCACAAGTTTCAGCCGACAAAAGACTAGTACCGCTTTGCTTCTACCAAGGAAGGAAAGGTAGAGAGAGAAAAGTAATAAATAAACAAAAGACAAAGAAAAACAAGAGTTGAAAAGGAAAATTGATGAGGAAATGTTTTAATTAAGAATAAAAATTAGTTGTGAGAAGATAGATGGAGAATTAGATGCAATAATAATAGGGTTATAGTCCTTGATGTATATTTGTCAATAATGTGGAATGAAGGGCCTGTTACAAAAATTTGAGAAGTCCTTTGAACAAGAAAAAGGCAGACACACATAGGGTATGACTTGCAAAGCGTAGGCTAGTCCTACTAGAAAATAAACTTGAAAGTCGAGTGTGAGTTGTATTGGCCTTTTACCTGTTTTTCAAGTCTTGTAAAAAATTTTGAAACATGTCCCAAATGCCAATATAGATTGGATAATAATTATTGTAGGCTTGAATGCAACCGATGTATCATAGATTTTCAATGTAGTTTGAATGTAAGGTTTAACCTGATGTAATGTGAACTAAACGTCAAGTATCACGCCTCTACCAACGATTTCAAACTACAAATCTCAGCCAAACCAATCACTCAAAAATTGCATCTGCAATAGTTAGAATTCTTTCAATTATTCGGTTTTTAATTTTTTTCATTTTTTATTTATTTATTTCGTTATCTGAAGGTTCAGTCAACAATTTCCAGAATCAAACCAATACTTGGTACCAAAATAATACAAATCACAGACGATTCAACCATCTCAGAATCGCATGTGTTGGGAATTTGTTAATAATGTATCTGTTTGTTCAACTTGGTGCTATTTTGTTTGTTGTCTGCTAGGGAAAAAGAAGAGTATGTTGTTTTGGTAAGAGCTGAATTCCGGGAATTGAGCAGGACCTCACAGAAAAATGCGGCACTGTAGTTGTTGTGTTGTCCACCAGGTAGCAGCAGCACTGCCAGTTATCGGAACATTCCTGACTATCAAAGGGACTCGGCCTCCACTTGAATTCCCCTTGCGGACGGAATTTTTACATCAATATGCATCTTTTACATTGCTGAAATCCGTGCTGAATACTGGAGATAATTCTCTTTTTAATTATAACATGTTGTTATATTAGTTTTGTTATTTTCAAATTTATACAATCTAATCTTCTACTAGTAACTAGACTGTTTCAGTTCAAATGCGATGAATCATGCAATTCTTCAATTGCTTTTAAATAGATCAATAGATGACTTAAGAATGGTGCTTTATGAAGACTTCTGCAACTGCGAATATAGAAGATTTTTGTCGGGGTTCATCGTTTCCAGTTTTATTCAACCCAGCAACCACTTGATTAAAACTGTTCTGCAAATAAATAACTTTAGAATCGAATTATTGGAAAATGTTACAGCTAAATGTAACATCACGTTTCAGGTAATATTAAAAGTGTTTTGTAAATTCCGTTGTATTGTACATGTTTTCAGAATCGAATGATAGGGAAAAGATACAGACATACATCTTAAAAAGTGAGATTGAACGATCTTTTGATCTGAAAATGAAAAATACGTATACGAATAAATACATCTCATGAACTTCCAGATGAAATAGGCCTTGTTTTATTTTGAATATTTCAAATTATATCTAAAGTCTATTCTAGTCTTCAAGTCGACTACATAATTTGCAGTGTAGTGAACCAGTGAAGTCTGAAAATGATAGTTACATGTTATAAATAGTTTGTTGAATTGAACTACGTTTTTCCTTTTGAATATCTAGTCTAGACCCACATTGTATATCATATCTTGAATCTTCCCAAGTCGATTCCATGATTAGACCAGACCGCAAAGAGCAGGCCTAGGCCTGTCTTTCGCAGTGTAGTAGACCAATGTATGGTGGAAAGACAAGTACTTTTGCCTGGCGGGGAGAGGAGTTTTTGCGTGAGGGGGGGGGGGGGAATTAGGGTGACATTGGAGACGTTCTAAGTGCACTATGGGGGGTGCCCAAAGCCCCACAAAGCCCCAAACAACTTGGCCGCCCAGAAACTTAGAGGGTCCCCGTTGTGTGTGCAATCTGACACCGCTCGCTTCTGATTGGCTGGCTGATTTCTTTGTGCCACGCCCACTTTTTGTTCTCCATAAAAACCGTGCTCTAGTTAGGTCTCTTTCCCAACCTAACCTAGGATCACACTTGTTCCCCCCTGATCACAACACACACATGTAGGGGCTTACTTATTGTGCGTCTTGCTCAGTATGCCAATTTTCAAGTAGATTCAAGATGGTTGGGGGAAGTTCAACCTCTCCCCACTTTTTCTTCCTGGGTGAAAACAAATTCAAAAAGGGCGTTGGATTCCCCCCTTTCCCCCCAGTTCTCTTCTTAGTTTTTGTTGTTGTTTTACAGTACAACTTCCTTGTGTGGCTTAGGTCCTGCAAAAATGTCCTCCTTTTTTCTTTAAGGATAAAAAAAGATTTGTATGGAGGGCGGCTGGCTATTCTTAATGGAGGAGTTACGCCAAAAAAAGTGTACCTTGCGCAAGGCCAAGGCTATTTCTTTTCATTTAAGGTTAGATTTCTGAAGGTTACACCTTTTCATCAACTGGAACAATGATGGCGTTCTCTTACCAGTCTTGCTTGAAAATACTCTCAGTCGCATGATATGATTAGCTAAATTATGAACCTCGGTAATTGGAAAATGTGATTGTTAAGGTTAGTTATGAATTAAGAACCCTGCTGATTGATGAAGAATTGTATGTTATTTGTTGTACTACCTCAAAAATATCTCATTTATCTTGTACAAGTTTGGTAAGCTTATCAGGCCAGCATTTTCGTACAACTATTCAAATAAGTAATGATGATTGTAATAGATTAGAACGATTCCGCCATTAAGTATACACAAATCCAACTATATACCGACTTCAATTGCGTACTTCTACTTATTCTAATTTGCTTTAGAATGTACTTAAATAATTTCATCAAGATTGATATGGTCCTTTGCAATGCACTGTTGCTATGTCAATTCATTCAGAAAATTACTATCTAGTCTAGTTGAAATCTATATCTCTACTAATGTGGAATATTTTAGGAGTGTTTTCCCCTCTATGCTCGTGTGATTCAGCCGCAATCATTGAAAAAATCTTAATTTAGTTTCTAAAATCGTATTCCAAACTTGCTAAATGCTATTTCTGTGGTAAACTCTAGAATCCTAAATTATCTAGTCTTGATGCTTGAGAATAACATTTTTTCTAATCAAACGCAATAAAGAGTTCACTTTTATAGTGAAAGTTCGTTTACTTCTAGAAGTAACGATTAATCTTCAGATACATAAAAACGGTTCCTGTAGAAAAAGGTATTTTGTTACTTCTTTGTCTGTGTTTTGAATTCTGTATTTCCCTTCAATCCTGTGTGAATGCAGCAGCATCAAGCTGGTCAGATACTGCATCCAATTATTATTGGAGAATGTCGAAAAAAGAATGAACCCGATGAAAACCAGTTGTGAACAATAATTTGCGGGCAATTTGATGATGATTTGTGTGAGTGACGGACATTGAAGGGATCAGATTGTGTAGAATCAACAGCAATCACTGTCAATTTAAAATGAATAAAACTTGTTTAATGAAACGTTGCTGACAGCCTGGCTGGCTACACTTGCCAATGATATTATTGCCGTTATGATTGATTGCTAGCCTGTCTCTTCCTTATTTGGATTCCCACTGTTTCTCCTCATCTTCGTCTTCGTTTCATGTACTGTTTTCCTACTCCTCCTCACGATTCTCTCTTTTATCTTCGTGCTACCTTTTCCTATCCTCTGTTTCTCCTTACCTTTGTCTATATTGTATATCATCAGTTTATCAGTCCATTATTTATTAATCCTATCCTCTTCTTCTTCTTCTTCATCGTCCTGTTCATACGTCTTCTATTCACTATCTCTTCCTCCATGCCCTATGAGTATTCTCATCATCCTCCGTTTGCTCTTTTTTTTCTCTATTATTTCTTCGATAGAGAAGACTCTTGCGACTTCTTCCTTCCAATCTTTCTTCCTCCTCTCCTCCTCCTCCTCCTCCTTCTACTCCTTTTTATCTTCTTCCTCCTCTTCTCCCTTTGTATCTTTTTCTACCTCTCTTTCACTGTTTTTTTTATTGTACTGCTTCTTCTTATTTTGCCTTGTCTTCGTTTCTTCCTCTTCCTCTTATTTTTCTTCCTTTTCCTACATCTCATTTCCCTCTTTCTGTTCCTCATTTTTGTTCCTATCTTCTTTATTGTTCCACTCTCATACCTTTCTTCTCATCTCTAGTTCTAGATCTATTCAGTTTGCATCCCAGACTTATCTGTCCGTCTCTCTCTCTCATTCCTCTCTCTCTCTCTCTGTGTTGTTCCATCCTCTTATAATTTCGGTTCGTGTTTGTGTATTTTACTTGTATTGGTGCGCATGTGGCTGGCTTGCAGTTGATGAATGCAGCAGCCAGCAGAAGAGGAGGCTATCATCATAACATCATTAGTGGCGTGCTGTGTGTATTCTCTCATATTCCTGTTACTTTTTTCTTCTTTATTGTTGCTGTCGTTGATCTCCTCCTCCCTTCTATTTCTTCTTCTTCTTCTTCTTCTTCTTCTTCTTCTTCTTCTTCTTCTTCTTCTTCTTCTTCTCTTTCTTCTTCTCTCCTTCTGCTTTTTCTTCTTCTTCTATTTTCTTCTTTCCTTCTTCTTCTTTCTTCTTCTTCTTCTTCTTCTTCTTCTACTCCTTCTTCTCCTCCTCCTTCTTACTCTCCACCTCCTCATTCTTCCGCTCTCTTCTTCTTCTTCTTCTTCTTCTTCTCCTCCCTCTTCTTCTTCTTCTTCTTCTTCTTTTCTTTTTCTTCTTCTTCTCATTCTCCGGGTTTCTTCCTTTTCTTTTTCTGTTTCTTTTCTCGTCCATTTCCAAGTCATGAACTTGATTAGAGTTACAAATTTATGGCACAGTAGTTGTTAATTATATATTATCATTTTCCTATGTATATTTTCTAAAGATTTATTAGCTGAATGAACTTTTGTAGTCCATTCAAAACAATATCTGAATTGTCTAGATTTCAGCTGATCGTAGTTGAAGAAGTGCGTTGGTCAGGTTGTTTTCAACATAGAAACATTTGGCAACAGTGCACTCTTATATCCTCTTATAAAAATTCATTGTCATAAGCTTGTTTACTGCATTTTATGTAAAAGTTTTCACAGTGCATCAATAAAGATTACTATACAGTATTAACAATATTAAAACTATTATGGAGCTATAAGATAAGAAGGCTAATTTAGTAGGAGATGGAAGATGAGGTTTTTAGAATTCAGTTCAATCTTACCCAATATCAGGTTCACCTTGTAAATAAAATATGTTTGAACTATTAATTGGTTACTATGTTGGGTGATATTATTATTATTATTATTATTATTATTATGTATGAAACTTTTATTAGCGGGACTTCCTTTCGGGTGTTCACTTCCAGCCAGGCTCATCCAATTTCCATGTTGGGAAGTGGAAAAGATCTCTTAGGTTATATGAGTCCAACATTGAATTTCACTGAATAAGTGACCGAATACTAAATGATCCAGCGTTATATCTCATTCACATTGGTGTTATTCAGTATATTTTGTGTATAGATTCTATTATTGTGTAGCTCAGACCTCCCAAAAGCAGACCACATACCTAGCTCATACAGGCTGTTGTTTTTAACATTACAAGGCTCAACAAATATCTGAGTTCTTTTCCTTTTTCGAACAACTTTTGTGTTTGAGCCGTGTACATCACCAGCGTCAGTTTCAGACTAGGAAACTCCCTCCCCACCCAGTTTGTTTGGTAATAATTCCTCAACATGAGCGCACACACGCACACATTCACGAAATATTAGTGTTGTTTGTGACAAGTGAAAATTAATTTCCTGGAATTAGCACCGCTGGTCCGTTGAGCTTCAGCTCCCGCCACCTGGAGGGAGCTTAGTTGGCGGTGTATGCAAACATTGGTATTCGAAAATCATCCTACCACAAAAAGGTTTGGTTAGAGGGGTGGGATCTCAGTGATTACTGGTAACTTTATGTGTGTGTAGAGTGGAAGAGAGGCTATGTGTGCCTAATTCTTGATCTCACCCCTGTCCCGTCCCTTTCCCAGGGGTTGGTAGCTTGGTCGAGCTCACAATACACACACACACTGCTTGTTCAGGTGGTAACACACGGTCAGAGCACACACACACACACACACATCCCATAATTGAGGTACTGTTAGTAGTGGCCTACCTAGCCTACAGAGCAAAGTCAAAGAAGGGGGCTGAGAGGGTTCCACTAAGGAGTGGTGCATCAAAACCATGTTTGACCAATGTTAATATTCCCACCAATCAACACAACCATAGAAGTTCCGAGGATGAATGAGATTTACCTGAAGAGCGAGAGTGGTGGACAGAGGGCCCAGTTAGTGTACCCACATTACTTGAATGTTGCACAGTTAGTTGTTCCCTCGCCACTGCAGAGACCATGAGTTTCCAAAATTCATGGTGAATTGATATTAATCATAGATGATGATGGAAATGACAATGGCGAAAAGATGATGAGGATAAAATTGAATTGAAAGGAGATGGATGAGCAGAGCAATAAGAAACTGAAGTTGAAGAAGAAGAAGAAAAAGAAGAAGAAGAAGAAGAAGAAGAAGAAAAAGAAGAAAAATAAGAACAAGATGATGATGATAATAATGATGGATGATTAGGAAAGGCGAGTGAAAAAATGTGCGAAGGAAGTGTAGAAGGGGAATTAAAGGGTGAAAGAAAAGAGAAGTAATATTGAAAGAAGGAGAGGGTGAGTGAAGTGAAGAGGGGAAATTTGGAGGAACTTAATTGTCTAGTGATGGAAATTATTATTAAAACTAAGAGAATATTCGTTTGGAAAAATAACATTTAATAAATATTGGAAAAGAGAAGGATTGTAAAATTATAAATGGAAAACAAATCAAGATGAAGTATAATGAAAAGGAAAACATTTCATTTTATTTATTTTACCCTGTAGAAAGCAATCAAAGCCACTTATAAATTTAATCTTAAAAATTAATATTAATTACGTATTACATCATGTATTATTAATAGTTTATTTATTTATTTATTTATTTATTTATTTATTTATTTATTTATTTATTTATTTATTTATTTATTTATTTATTTATTTATTTATTTATTTATTTTATTTTATTTGTTTCCACAATATTATACTAGTCTGGAAATATATTGAGTTTAAGGGTTCAGATTTTATTCTCAATAGCAGATGTACAAATACAAATAAATGAATATATGTACGGTAACATATCAGAGAAAACAAAGCATACACTATTGTACAAAATCATAGCATACACTATTGTACAAAATAATAAATAAAACAAAATTAATCTGAATGAGAGGCCTTCGCATCCAGCACATAAGATTAACTTACGGATGACCACTGGAGGAGTCTTACAAATGGGAGAAAGAGAAAAGGGACCAAGAAGCGATAGAAAGTCGAAGAAAATTTAAAGGGAAGAAAAACACTTGTTATCTTGAAATGAGAGAATTTCAGTTTGAATTGGAAACAAGTTAAGAATTTGCAATGTAAATCTAACATGGGAAAATAAGAAGAAGAAGTAAGAGGAGAAGTAGGGCACTTTAATCATAAAAAATTATAATATAAAAGCAAATATAAACTATATGGAATTAGAATTAACTGATCAAATAATAATTTGCAAACAAACTTTGCCTAGATTTTCGGGAGTGAAAGACAAAAGCCAAAATTTAATTCTTCCTTTCACATAATTTTTACTTTTTGACACAGCAATGGCTTGCTTGATGTCAAGCGGTAACGCATTAAAGAATCTCGGCGCCAAGAAAACAAACGTTTTACGGAAGAGAGTGCAATTGGGTCTGAGACATCTAACACGAGAGGCAGCAGCCTGCCTTGTCTGGCGAAGGGCGGTAACAGTTGACAGTAATCAATTGTCACACCCCTGTTTCCACTAATATGGAAAAACAAGGATAGAACCTTAAACACGTAAAGGAATCTGACAGGCAAAATTTTAAGATGACGGAACAGCGGGAATGAACTAGCATCAAACCTACTACCCGTTATCAGTCTAATAAAAGCTTTTTGAAGTTTGATAATTTGATCCTGATTAGCATAGTAAGAGCTTCCCCAACAAGTAATTCCATATTCAATCTTGGATTGCACAAATGAAAAATAAAGATCTTTCATGACATTAAAGTGACAAAGATGTTTAATACGATAAAAAACCATCAAATAGAATCTTAAAGACTTCTTTAACATTTCAATATGATTCTTCCAATTTAAATTTACATCCAATGTAAGTCCCAAATATTTACTTGTCTTTGCTGAGCTGATACTCGGACAGTTACAGGTAGCGTAGCAACAAACAGGAGAGTGAAATCGCAATGGAGCAGGTAGATCAGAACTTCCAGCAAGACTAAAAATCATATAATTAGTTTTAGATACATTAATTTTAAGCTTATTACACGTAAACCATAGAGATATTTTGTTTAAGTCAGACTGCATTTTTTCTTGTAAATCTTGAAGGCTGTTACTTTTATATGAGAGAGCAGTGTCGTCCGCAAAAGCAGTTATCCGTCCATTCAATTCACCATTATACAAATCATTAACAAAAATTAAGAAGAGAATAGGACCGAGAACCGATCCCTGCGGCACACCACACGTTATGGGTAAAACTTTACTTGCAACATTTTTGACTTTAACATACTGTTTCCTACCCTGAAGGAAGGATTTAAACCAGTCTAGCGGAATTCCCCTTACACCAGCACTCTCCAGCTTGTGAAACAGCAGACTATGATTCACTGTATCGAATGCCTTACTGATATCCAAGAAGATTCCCGCTGTTCTGCCACCACAGCCACTGTTCAGACCAGAATAGACATATTCAAGGAGATGCTGCAAAGCAATCTCTGTACAAACCCCCTCCCTGAAACCAAACTGACATGGCGAGAAAAAGTTGCAGCTGTTAAGAAATGAAAGTAATCTACTTTTAATAATTTTTCTCAAACAGTTTTGACATGACTGGCAATAACGAGATGGGTCTATAGTTTTCCTTACTGAGTCTACTTCCCTTTTTGAAGATGGGAACAACAGTGGCAGACTTCAGTATTTCGGGAAAACAACCAGAGGCCAAAGACAAATTGAACAAATATATTAGAACAGAAGAAATAGAAGAAAAGTTATCTTTGAGAATTCTAGCAGTCACAACATCATCACCCGAACTTTACGAGTAGGAAGAGAGTCAACGAAAGTTTTAAGCTCAATAAGTGTAACAGGGCTAAGAAAAATAGACTTATGGTTAGTTTTAATTCTGAAGGTCTCTGAAGATTGTGCATGAGTCTGAAAGGGCACAGTAGGAAAAGACTGAGAAAAGAGTTTTAGGCATTTCAATAAAATATTTATTCATTATATCAGAAACTAAACTGTTGTCATCAATTAGAATGTCATTTTCCTGCAGCACAATATCAGCATCTTTATTATTGTTTTTACTGGTAAAATAGTTTTAATATTTTCCATTTTTCCCGGGGGTTTTGCTTATGGATAAATAATTGAGAAGAGTAATATTGAAGCTTAGCCTCTTTTACCCATATTTTAATTTTATCTTTCATATTGTCAAATTTCCTTTTAAGAAACATATTATTAGGATCATTTTTATATAATTTGTGTAATTTATCTCTAACGCGAATAGCATCGGACAGTCCAGGAGTCATCCAGGGCTTCAACATTTTTATGTTTTGTTTGTATTTGAATTTCTTTTTAGATTTTTCAATGTAATTATTTAAAATTTTGTAAAAACTATTAAATGCTCTATTGGTTTGAAGTTCTTGAAAGGACAAGTTCCCAATTTTCATATTTGAATAAAGTATTTACCAAATGTTTATGATCCAATTTTTCAACTTCAAACTGCTAGAATCCTTGCTGCGATAATTATGAGTACAATGCAAGCCACAGCCAGGTGATCCGTATTAAAGGTTTCAATGACTGCAACTTTATTTATAGTGAAAAGATTTGAACGATAAGATAAGTGGTCAATACAGGTCAAAGATGACCCTACTGCCCTCGTCCCTATATCAATCAACTGCTGCATACCATTTCCATTTAGACAATTCAAATACGAATCACAATATACATCTGAAACACTAACATTGAGGTTAACATCACCTAAACAATATAAATCAGAGTTCCTAGTGGTAGCCAAGAATCTTTCAAAACTGGCAATAAATGTAAGACGATCTCCCAGGTGAAACCTGTACAAACCTAACACATGAAATAAATAATTCTTGTATTTACAAAAGAGTAACAGGAGTCACAGTCATGATGCAACAACTTTTTAGTGGCAGTAAAATACAAAATAATACATATAATAATAGTAAAATAATAATACAATAATACAATAATAATACAATAATACAAAATAATAGTGGCAGTAATATATAAAATACAATTGTACAGGAAATATATTTCCCCACATGGACTCTGGATCCGTGCGTGGGGAAAGAATTCTTATCAATATAATATTTGTAGAAGCTACAACAGTAGTAAAAAATTAAAGTCTGCAACAAATAATATTAACTTTGTGAAGATGAAATAACCATATGGAAATACTTTTCATTGAGAAGGGCATTGCAAGATAGGTATTTTTGAACTATGGTGTTGGAAAGAATAAGTGTAAGTTGTAACAAGTATCAACTGTGAAATAAAAATTCATATAAATAGTGTACAGATAGAAAAAATTAGTGAGACAGTAGAGATCCAGTTATATGATGTGGTTGTAAGCTCAATACAATATTATCATGAAGAGATTTGAGTAAGATATTATTATGTGACAAAACTGAGGACAAAACCAGGCAGATGTGGAGAGATAAAGAATAGTTTCCAGCAAGTCTCCATAAAAGAACTTATTTTTTCTAACAATATTCGGCATTCAAGAGAAGGAGGTTGAGAAGAAAAGGAGGCGCGTGTTTTTCTTCTTATTTTTTCTCTTCTTCTCCTTATTCTGCTCCTTCTTTTCGAGTGTATAAAATGTAAAATGACACCGCGACTATAAGGCCCCTGTCAGACTAGGCTTTTCTTCAAGCGCGTTTTGTAATATGAGCCCACGCGCGTTCCGGTCATCTGAGGTCCCGTAATGTAAATGTAATGAGATCGCTTGCCCCCCTGTCAGACGAGGCTTTGAGGCCACGCGCGTTTTTCATCAAGCGCGTCCCGGTCGACTATCCGCGTCTCAGCCAGCTTCATGTATGACGCGCTTTCCCGGTCAGCCGGGCTAACGTAATGAGAATCTAATGAGAACGCTTGACAGCCTGTCACACTGGCTGCGCGACGACGCGCGTGGCGAAATCTTCACCAAAATCTAAATTGTGCAATATTGGAGATAGCGGAATTGTGATTTCAGATTCGGATTCAGCACCCTCGAATTATATATGTGCGAGGTCGATTCTCAAAAATAATCAAAATAAAGGATTTTTTCTTACATGTTCATTTTATAGTTTGGTTACTTAATTTTATCTAGAAAAGCAGTAGTACTTTACCTAGGATAACTTTCACAAGTAATCATAAGTATGCTTTTCTCATTCCTTAGTTTGGTTTGTTTAGTAAAATTTGCAATTATGGTATAAATTGTATATAATTGTAGGATAGAATTAATAATTATTGTATGAGAAAAATTATTTCGAACAGTTTACAGTTCCAGAACTCTTTATAAAAAAAAGAGATTATCTGATTTATTTTATATTTTACTTTTCTTATTTTTTGACTAATGAAGATAGAGATAATCAAAAATATTTTTATAAAATATTAAAAATTGAAATATAATATTTTCTCAAGTTTTTATCCACTTTACAAGCGTTGATAAATTAATATAATATACTGTAATGCAAATGCACTTCCATGAAAAAATCATCTTCTCAATTTGTTGACTTGAAATAAAGTTGACAAATCAGCCTTGGACATCCTTTTCCAAGAATGGACATTTAAATGTCCAAACTTCGCCGTTTCATGTAGATAAATCTCACTTATGTTCACATTATTAGATTGCATTTTACATTGTTGAAAATTTTTAGTTACAATTCATAAAATTACTAGAATTATATTACTTATACTTACAACTTTTGTAATCTAGTATCTAAGCAGTTATAATTATTGTTATCTACATGAATAAAGTAATCTTATCTTATCTTATCGTGCAGATGGCAGTGATTTTCAATAATTATTGAGAAATTAATAGATTGCAATGTAATTCCATTATAATTGGCGGCCATCCAGTCACTAATATGACATACGAGCGTATGATTGAATAAATAAAATTATAAATTGAGTAATTGATTGAATTAATCAAGAATAGTAGCGAAAATATGAGTGTCGACTCATCTAGGTTCCTGGGTCATACTTTGACCGTAGTTGAGAGAGCGCGCTTCACAAGACGCGCATCAAAGCGCGATGTTACCAGAACGCGCGTGGGCTCATATTACAAAACGCGCTTGACGAAAAGCCTAGTCTGACAGGGGCCTAAAAGATCACGCTTGATGAAGACATTATCGAATTATCTGGCTGAATTGCTTCAATCTTTTCTGATCAATAGTTGCTGGTCTGGGCCTGCTTTTCATTTTTCAAAAGCGATCTAATAAAAGATGATTGGCCTCAGATAGTGAGAGGAGAGAGAAAGATTGAATGAAGGACACCTTGCTATTTTGTTTAGAGTACACATTATTTCGAGGCTGCAGTTTGACAACCACCTTCTGCTCAGAGTGTAATAAACACGAGAGAAAATAATAAAAAAAAACATCAACTCTCACGATTTGGAAGATTGATATTGATGTGAGATATTTTATTTCCACAAAATAACCGTGTACCTTCTATTAGGGGGAGAGAATAGAAATATTTTGGTGATGAAGATCCATCCTTTCTGCTACTGGTTGAAAATACTGTATAGTATTTCTGTACTTGCAGTTTCTGTTTCTTGTACTTGTATTTCGGTAATTGCTGTACATTACATACAGTACATTACAGTACAGTAAATTATAGTACATAATGTATTTTTGGTGTAAAAATATTTTGTACTTATGTGGCCTATTGCACGAAAGTCAATTGAATTTTACGACCGTGATCACAAACTTCACTTCACAAAGCTTTCGCAACTTAATCTCTTTTGAGCTCCATTTGATGACGTCATTAAGCAGCGGTTCTGCAATTGGAATTATAGTTGGCATTGGAGTACAGTATTTTATTACAAGAAAAGTACAGTAAATTCTACTATTGCATCCTCCGGTTCGTATTGACTGAGAAAATAAAGTGATATTTGATCAAGCTACGCTTCTGAATAAGGCATACTCATTAAAATTATTGTGGAATTACGGTGATATTGTGCTATAAAACAGTCAGTCGTTTATACAAGCACAATCAAATACATTTCTATTAAACTCATTGTAATGTTGAGAATTTGAATCGGTTTTGAAATTTGAACCGGCAACTTGGAGCTGGTTTGTGATTGGTGGAAGCAACAAAATGGCTGTTCCAACCTCCATGACAGAGCCGTTCGACCAATAAGAATTCGCGAGTATTTTGATGGCTACCAATAGCAACGTGATTGGCTGGAATGATGGCGATGTATCATCACCGGCAATGGAGGTTATTGAAATTAATTCAAAGATGATAATCATTCGAATGGTCCTGGAAAGGATTTGAAAAAGAATTGAAGTTAATTTATTATAGTTTCCTGCAATATAGCAATAATATAATAGTCGATAGCCTATTTGATTAATTAATAATAAATGTTGTCCCTTTCGTGGACGATGGTGGATTAAAAGTAAAGGGTGGAAGAAAAGGAGGAATTAATGAAGCAATAGAACCAAAGATATGAAGAAATATGGGATAGGGGTTTGAAAAAACCGCTACTTCTATGGTCAATCTTACTGACCAACATCTAGTCTTCTAAAAAGAAAGGACCAAGCTTCCGAAATTGAACAAGAATGAAAGTAGAATAAGTAAGAGGAATTAAATAGGAAGCAGAGCTTCACTACAAACATGTCCCTTATTCTGAGCAGGCAAATCAAGAGAGTATCTCCCTGCAAATAAAAGAACCAGGGAGACTAACCATCAAAGATTAACTAACTCACTGCTCAAAAACCCTTTGCAACTGGATTTCGGTGGTACGGGGTATGAGGTAGATTCCCAGCCTTACTGTCTTGCTTTGTACAATCAGAGTCACCGCAAATCAAATAGAGACGAAGGGGATGTGAAGGTTACCGGGAAGACTTGAAGGGTTTTTCGTGGACCTTGCGGTGCTCAGTGTAGGGTAATTGCTGTAGATATTTCTATTATATTTCCTGCTGATAGTTTTATTCAAAAGTATTGTTTTCAGAAAGCCATTTATAAACCACATTATAATCAATGAAAAATAAATTGTAGTAGCATATCATTAGAGAAACAATACCTGCAGCCCAATATTTTGAGAAAATAAACAACATAGTGTAGCTACCAGTACAATAATCGATTAAATCACTATAGTGGCCCACCTCATGGGAGCTACCTACCAGTGGGGCGTTATAAATAAAAGTTTTTTTACGATTTCTATTATGTTTGGGACTCGGTAATTATTCCAATTGTACTGTCCAACCCGTAGACAATAAATTAATGGCAGCCAAACTTGAAGAAGCCGGGTTACTTTGTTGCTGTGGGATGTGGGCGGAGTCTTCCAGCTATTTGTGGCTCGGTACACATTTATCGGTGTGTTTGTGCTCATAAAATTATTCGGTGATGTTTTGTTTCAATTTTTTCAATTCACCTGAGTTATTAGTATGAAATAATACAGATGTAGTAGCTAGTAACACTCAAAGCTATGTGCTTTTGTGAAATTTGGGAGCGCATTGTAGTATCATTACATACAGCTACTGAACATGAGGTTGAATTTATTTGTCTTTTTTTAGTAGGAGGAAGCTGTAACGTAGAATGCCACTTTTTAACTCAACTTCATTACCTCTCTTTCTTTCCTTCTCTGTCTGCCTTTTCCTTTCTCTTTGTTTCTCCTATACATGTTCGTATTCTCTAACCTATCTCTTCATCTGAAGTAACCTATTTCGACTTATTCAATTTTTATTCGCTACTGCGTCTTCTTCACTATTCTGCAATACTTCGTTTCCTTTCGTTTATTTTGTTCGTACACAGTTTGGTAAATTATTTAACTTCATTACTAATAATATCAAACATATAGTTATAAAGAACTATAAATACATTAAATCTACTAAAAGAAGTAAAATTTTATTAGAATTCTAGCATAGAACACAGTAGAAAGCTTCTTTTACAATAAATGAATATAATATAAATTATTACAAATCCAATATAAGGTTATTCGATGGCCGAAAGCACTTTGCAAGGAGAATATTAAAATAGTTTTCTCAATGTGCATATGTACGATAGAACTGAGAATTGACAAGTGTCTATTGTTGTTTATTGTAACTGTCTTTTGTGAAATAAAACAATGTTTGATTTTGTTTGCAAATTTCCAACAAAATTACTTATTTCACAAGTTTTGTGATACTTGGTCTGTGAAAATCGTTTCTTTTTCAATCGAAATAACACAGATTGCGTTTCCCAACACGCGAACGGAAACTGTGATTGCCAATTGAGAGCGGAATTGGAAGCGAGAGAGAGGAAGAAAGAACAAAACAAAAAAGGATTCTACTTTCTGTTTGTATGCTGTTGCTGTTGCATTTGAATAATTAGACTATGAATATTTAAAATGGCGCGTTTATCTGATTGAAGCATTTAGCCTGATGGAACCGAACACGGCCTGAAGAGAGAGACGAACTGGAAGAGGAAGAGAGAGGGTGGAAGAGAAGGTGGTGGGGAGGAGGGGGAAATGATAGAGATGCCATTAGTGAGGAATAGGTAGTCGAAAACCAATCATTAGAGGTTAGGAACAGAGCAGAGTCAAGCCTGGAGTACCGACGTTAATTAATAGTACTGTGGAGCACCTGAATAAATAAATAGTAAATAATAATTATTGCAAAGTAAGAAAGAAATCAAAGAAATATGGTTTGGAGAGTAAGGCGGTAATTTGGTAGTGCGGGGGGAGAACCGTGGAACGAGCAGGAGGAGGAAGTGGAGTAGGAGGAGGAGGAGGAATTGGTGAAATAGGAAATTAAATAGTAGGAAGAGAGAGAGAGGGCGAAAAGTCACTTCAGTCTCCAGTATAACACAGGATGTTGCAGGCACTGTGGACTTTTATAATGAACGTTACAAAGATGTAAAATAAATTATGGTTCGACAATGTTCAGGTTTTTTTCATTCATTTCGGGAAATTATCAGAACATAAATTCATCAAAACATCACTGGATTTTTATTATCGAATTCTATTTTAGAATACTCAGATAGTAAGAGGGTGACTTATTATTGGGATCTATGAGCTGAAATAATGTCTTTGAGGCTGGTTGGAGCTATAGTGATCAATTATTAATTTCCTTAGAGTTCTTTCATAAAAACACTACTAAATTATTTGAATCAATTCTATTTTAGAAGTCAGAGTCACAGATATTAAGATTTTCATAAATTAAGATACTGAAATATTTAGTGCATTAATATTAGTGAGTTGAGTAAATGTGTGCGGGACTGGTTATATATAGTTGTAGTCTTATTATTGACAATCATCAAGTTCTACTTATGAATAAGGAAAGAGCTTCCAATGAAGATATACATTGATGAAAGATATTCCATTCTATTCTAGAAGAGTCAGATATACTGAGAGGGTGACTGATCAGTGGGAACTAAGAGCAAAGTTGATGTGTTTAGGGCTGTAGTCTAATTAGTGGGTTCGGCTGAGTGATGTTTGTTGTAATGTTGTTTTGAGTTGAGTGTGGAGGGTGGGGAACAGTTGGCAGTCTGTTTTTCTAGTGAGTGACATGCCTCATTTGCCTGTGATGGTGACGATCATCGTTATTTATGTTATTTCTACTTCTTGTGTCTTTGAGAGCGCAGCCCTAATCAGTTTGTCACCATGATGTTATGTTTCTTCCACGTCCTAGACTTCTTCCATGCCTCCTCTCAATTTTCTTTTTATGCCCAATTCCTTCATCGATTTCTCATTTTCCTTCTTTCCCCACTTCTGTTTTTTGTTTCCGTTGCTTCCTCATTTCTGGTCCTTTTTTCTCTCGTTCTTCTTCTTCTTCCAATTCTTCTTCTTCTTCTTCTTCTTCTTCTTCTTCTTCTTCTTCTTCTTCTTCTTCTTCTTCTTCTTCTTCTTCTTCGTCTCCTCTTCTTCTTCTTTTCCTCATTTTGACTCTTCTTCTCTATGTTTCCCCAACTCCGTTCTCTTCCTCTTGTTCTATCAATTTTATTCTTCGTAAATTCTTTTTTCTACAGTTTTTTCCTATATTTCTGCCCCATTGATTTGTTCTCTTCTTCCATTTTCTTCTCGGTATATTCCTTCTTCTGTTACCCTCCTCCTTCAGTTTAATCTTACTTTCTTTCTTCTCATTCCAGTTTTCTTGGTTTTTCTTTGTTTTGTTGTTTTTGTTCGTACTGGGTTTTTATTTTTATATATATCATATATCATATATCAACTCTATATGTTCATATATCAACTCTTCCAATAGTTCTGATTATATGAATAACGTACCTGGAATTCAGTATCTCTATATTATGGCGTCTCTAAAACTCATCTGCACATGTCTAGTATAACAACTTTCAAGCTCAAAAGATGCCGTTCGTTCAGGAATCGAACCTATCTCAGAATAATCTGATCACTTCACAAACACTTTTTGAAAGTCAGTAAGGGAAACTGCTTCGCTCAATTTCAATTGTTCCTCATTTTCTAGGCGAAGATATTAATTACCTAGCTAGCTTTTAATTACCTAACAGCTAGTAGTAGTTCGGAAATTGAATGAAAGATCAGAGAACTATGATAAGGAGAGGCGGTGTATCATCTATGACATGTTATCATTACATCAGCTGTGTGAAATGTATTCATTATTTTCATTCAGCTGCCATGATGAGATTTCAATAACAAAGAACATGATAATGATTGAAAAGGCACCATCTTCTACTCATTCTTCTATCTCACTTTCATGTTTTTATTCCTTATTCCTCTTTTTTTTTCATCTACTTCCTCCTTCTCTCTTGTCTACACATCATCATCCATCACTTCTCTCCATCACCTTCCTTTAAATTTTCTTTTTCTGCTATACTCAACCTCTTTTCTTCTTTTTCTTCTTTCTTCTTCTTCTTCTTCTTCTTCTTCTTCTTCTTCTTCTTTTGCTTCTTCTCTGTTTTATCCTTTGTTTTCTTTTTGTTAATCAATTGTTTATCTCTGCCATCTTTCAAAATACGATTTCAATAACACAAAACTACTTGGAACAATGGCTGGGAAAAGCATGTTCTTGTTAATAGATTGTTGGCACATTAGACATGCAAATAGATCTACTCCTCAATTACTTGCTAAAACACACAAAACAGGGCTTGAAATTGAAACAAGCCGAAATTATGCAAAAGTGTACGGGTAAATTAACATGTAGTAGCTTCCGAAAACGTTGGGTTCCAATGATATCAACAACTTTCGGTATTATGGAAAGCAAGGATTCTGTACCCAATTCAATATTTAATCTTGGAAATATGTCAACTTTGTAGAAAGTTGATCTTTTTTGTTTAATTTGTTGCATTGAGGGAATTGAAATTTGTTGAACGTATTCTGCAGAACCCCTCCCCTGGTTACGCCTATGCAGTCCGACCCACCTCTCTCTATCTCTTTACACCTTGGCAATTATGATTGCAGCGTTTCGGGAACCACCTAGAATTGAAGAAGGGCAACAATATTGAAAAACAAGAAATTTGAAAAAATACGAAAATGTGTTATCTCCACTAATGCGTTCAAATGGATATCGCATTAGCTGTGCTCTATAAGCCTGAAGGAAATATCATTCATTTTAATGACAGCATTGCTACCACTGTGATGAAAGACATTTGCTGAGGCATGGTGTGGACTAGGAATGAGATGAAGAAAAAGAAGTAGTAGTGGTAGAATAAGAAAAAGAAGAGGAGGAAAAAGAAGCGGTGGAGAAGAAATCATGACAGGAAACGAGAAGAAGTTGGAAAGGTGAAGAAATTATCATAAAAAGAGGTAAAACTAGGATGAAAAGGAGGAGTACCGTGGCGAAGCGTGGTATACTTATTTGGTCATCGCCGGGTATATTTCGCCACTATATGAGGAAGATAAAGAGCAGTTAGAAGAGTAAAAGAAATTTTTACAAAGAAGAAAGGGAAAACTAGGAAGATGACGAAGAAGAAGAAGAAGATGAACAAAAAACAGTCGTGAGCTAAGAAAGAGAGAAATTAGTGACCATATGGAGTGAAAAGCAGTGGGAAGCAGGCATCAGTAATGTCCGCTCTTTTCAATAGAGAACGAAATTGGGAGTGAAAGAGAATGAAGAAGGAGGAGGAGGAGGAGGAGGTGGGGGATAAGGAGGAGGAAAAGGAAGACTCATCTGTCAGAAACAGGTGGAATGCTGAAGAAAGAGGAGGAGATGGATGACTAGTAGACGGTGAAGAATGAAAGAAAGGCCACCACAAAGAAAGGGAGAAGAAGTCTGCGAAAGAATTGATAGCAACAGCAGACTGGCAAACCGAACTCAACTGGAATGGTGAAATTATAGGTTATCAGTTGCTGTTAATAACATGGGCTCTCTTGCAGTCTTCCAGATCCGTTGCTAACAATCTGTGTCTGGCCGAGAAGAAAAGGAATAGAGGAAGTGGGAGAGAGAATGGAAGGAAACGAGAAGAATGGTGAGAGGGAGAGAGAAAGGATAAAAGGAAACGGGATGAATGGTAAGGAGAGAGGAAGGGAAAATTTTCTCACCCAATATTTCGTAGTCTACTTGAGTACCTACTCGAAATAAGATGTACATATGGTGTGCCTTCTGTCATCTTTTCTTGAAAAGTAGTTTCTTGCTTCATCCATTCTTTCATTCGTTTCTTTTGTCTCTGCTTCCTTGTTTTTTGTTGCATTGTTGACGACATGCTCCTCCTGTAGATACCACTTGGCAATTATAGAGTACTGTCACTTTTTTGAGGTGGAAAATTGGTGCACCCGAAGAAGAAAAAGAAGAAAAATGAAAGAATAAGAATAAAGAATTGTAGGGGCAGACAATAGAACCAAACAATGAAATTTGAAAAAAGTAACAAGTAAACTATAGTGCTGGTCGAATTGAGGTCCTTTCCCAAACTAGTACAACAAAGGAGATGGTTCTTGAAACGTAATAATTATTCGACAATTAGCAGTAGAACTGGACCTGACTCTTTAATTTTCAACTAGTGCAACAGTGCATGAATAATTCAACGTATTCGTCTGCTAGTAGTTAAAAGTAGTTGAAACTTGCTAGTTGCGACTAGTTGATGTATTTCGTGCAGGTTTTTTTAAATGAAGCAGTACGTGACTAACTTGTTGACGTGTCTGCTCTTTGTTCCTGAAGAGAAAATATATTTTGTTTTATAAAATATTTGTGGAATAGGAATTTGTTTTTGATTCAATAAATGAAAAATTATAATAATTGTTTCTTTCTTCTTTTTCAGGTGAGCTATTTATTCAATTTTGACTTCTTAGTGAAATTCGTTATCAGTAAGTACAGTTCAATCAATTTTTCTATATATTGATGTATTACAATGATTTATGTAACAGTATGAAAGGGAATTGAAAAATCATTACTCACAGGTTGTAACAGTATTGCTGTTGGTGTATAAACCTTTCTTGAAATAATACAGAACGGTTTAAATGTTTCTTCTGCATTTATGTATTGTGGTTGCGATTTGTCCCGCATCGCAGAAAATTTACGATACGAAAATTGTCATGTGACTTGTGACACGCATGTTTTTACATACTTAATCCAGGAATGAGATGCGTTTAAAGGAATAAACTGCCAAAAAGGATATACAGTATCAGAATAATCTGTTCGAAAAATTCTTGAATGGCAATCGGTGGGCTAACGGTATAACAAAAGGATGACTGTTTCATAATGAAACAAAGAACTCACAGGGGAAATATTTCCACTGTAAACAAATCGAATGTAATCCGAAATCAGATAAAAGTGGAATTTTAAGTCACAGCTGCTGTTTTGGGATTAGTTGGAACAGTTGGTCAGTCACAGTATTGTGTTGTACAGTACATTCACAATGTATTGTTATTCTGTATTTTGACAGTATTGTGGGACCAGGAACAGCTGTTATCAAATTGAACACAATACAGTAATTATGTAACAGCGATGTACAATATAAGATTGCGATTAAATGATTCAGTCACTGCGACAAATAATCGGATTGGTGGAATTTGGCGTTATTATTATTCCGATCTACTTGTTTAAAATGTATGTAGCCTACACAACATGACTGAATTTATTATTGTACTTTATCATGAATTTCTTCAATTTGCTACATCTCGCCCCCACATTGTCATTATTTTTACGAATCAGGTTGAAAGCAATCAATAGGAAACAACTTTCGTGAATATACGAGAACTGGGGAGGTTCTTCAAACACTACAATTTTGTATAATTTTCAAAACAATTTCAACACTTCGAGAAAAACATTTTTTTTCTATGCAAATGTGGTGCATAATAATTCTGGAATATCGACTATATATTTGCGGGGAGAAATGTTTTTAATCGCTGTATATTTTTATAAGAATCTATCAAAAACTTTCATAGAAGACGATCAGAGATTATAATACTAAAACTTCTGTATTTTTTCTATTTTGTCTAAATCAATGTGATAATTGACGATATTCTCATGCTTCTTTATATTTATGTTGGTTGCTTCAAATTATTTCTCTTATTTCATAATATGTGTTATTCGACCGCGATGGCTTTACCATTGTAGGACGGGTAAATTTCTAGTACCAATACACTGATATACAATGCAGAATACCATGATAGCAAAAAGAGTAATGATATTATCATTCTTGTCTTCGTTTTAATATCTAACGTTTTTTAAGATCTAACGTTTTCAATATTATTCAGCTATTAAGAGTAAAACATATATTTCGTTAATATTAGAAAATTTCTCAACTGTCATTGATATTCAAACTACTATTAAAGTGCTTTTACTGTCTCAACTGGCCAACTAAAGGTGTTCCAGGTAACAGGTAATAAACTGTTAGTTTTTCTCAGCCTACAACCTATAATGTGCAGCCTGGTTAATAGTCGTGTACCCTGAACAAATTTCTTCTGCAATTTTATTGCAATTCAGCCCGTGTAATTCTCGTTGCTTGCTAGCATGATCAGTGTTTAATAGATCACGAACACCACGAATAATTTAAACTCGAGTCGCGATTTTCAAGCGTAATAAAAATTTGCATTTAGAGTTAACCTACTTATGCTAATGTCTACAGTAATGATCTCACGCTGCTGTGTTATATTGTGTTGTTTAATCTGTGACTAAATGTTTTCGATGTTTCTCAGCTAACCAGAAACTAATTGTGAAAGTGAAACTTTCATAACTGTGGTGAAAATCGTCTTTTCAAGTGTTATGATGCAAATTTCATTACAATTCAAAGAGTTGATTTGCTTCAACTCATAATTCAATATTATGATATAAGTTGAACTCCTTTCGTTCTTTTAGATGTATTTTCTTGGTCAGGGATTTATTGAAAAATAAAAATACTATAGGTTTCTGAAAAAAGCTTAGCTAGCAAATAAATAGCCAAATAAGAGCTAAATCTGAAAATAGCTATTGTGTCCTAATCTTTCTCTACTTACTTATTTGAGGAATAATCCTAGAGAATAATCCTACACACCATCTTTTGAATCACATTTCCTTGTCAAAATTCAAGTGATCATACATTCATAGTACAGTATTCTATTGATAGAAATCTACTAATTATTTTACTGTAACGATCCATTCCAAGTAATGATCTGTCCAAGTCTTTCCGCAGTAGCTTTGGTGTAGCATATTGTGTTCTGGCTGACTTTACCTTTTATGTGAACTAGTTTAACATTCTACATATATTGCTTTTATATGAGACAGCTTCATAGCCATAGTGTAGTAGTGTAGTTAATTATTACCGTGCAGCGTGCAGGGATTGATTACCTCATTATATAATTCACTGTGGTGTGACTTTTAATAACCTATACAATGGCATTGAACCGACTGTGTAATATTGGCCATACCATACCATTTCTAAAAATTAGTTTCACAACTTGTGTCTGTGTGATCTTGTATCTTGTTACTCTGCTCTAGAATTAGAGACAGAACAAGAACAGCTGATATCTTTGCAACTTATAGCAAGGATTTGCGGTAATGGAAAGGAGTACTTAGCAAGCTTAGCTGACCTGAGAAATGAAGAAACCGCCCCAAACCGTCACCACTAGAATCCCCAAAAGAAAAAAGTACGTTCTTTGAAGGCAGACAACTACAGCAGTACTGCATGGCAGTAATAATGAATCCCCCAAAGAGAATGAATAATACTCGTCAGATTTCTTTCATTTTTTTGTGAATAAAACAACAAAGCAGAAAAGACTGTGCAGGTTAATTGGATATGCCGTAAAAGAACTAAGGAAGGTGGTGAAGAAAGAGGGTTATCAGAAGAAGTAGAAGAAGGAGATGAAGAAGAAGAAGAAGAAGATGTTGCTTGGAAGAGGCAAAAGGAATAAGACGAAGATGATGATGATGATGAAGTAAAAAAGGTGAAGAAGACGAAGACATAGAAGAAAAAGAAAAATACGAGTGAGGAAGTCAAGGAGAATTGGGAGAGGAAGAAAATGTGTATTGAGAGATAAAATACAAGAAAGAAGAAGCATAGAAACTGAAAAGGAAGAAGGAAGGGGTTGAAGACAACCAAAAAAAGAGAAGAGTACGAGACGAACGATAGAGAAGAAGGGATGCTAGATAAATACAATAAAAAATGAGACAAGAAAGAATTTAATAAGGAGAATGCAAGGAAAGAAAGATGATCGAGGTGAAATAAAGCGAGAGAAGTGATTTGGGATTAAGAAATTGAGAGGGAATTAATAAAGATAGGGATGAGACAAAATGAAGTTGTAGAGTGAGACAAACAGGGAGGAAGAGAGGAAAAGAAGAGGAAGATGAAGAAAGGAAGTTTGAAGAACCAGAAGGAGAAGGTATCGTTGATGGAAGAATTTTCCGAGCAAGTTGAATTATTATTATTATTTCAGTCACTGAAAACAATCCATGCGCGCTTTCAAAGAAGAAAAATACCCCAAAAAGAAGGGGAGGGATTTACCTCACTGCAAATGAAGAATAAAAACAAAGTAAAGACGGAATCACGTTGTGGGGTACTAATGAGCACGGATTTTCCTGAGGAAAAGAAGGATAGAAGGAGAAGAGAAGCTGTTTGAAAAAAATGAGAGATGGCGGTCAAAATGTATACGGTGGAAAGGTTTTCAACTTTTGGAAAAATTGTAAAAGAAAATCTTTCTAGGTTAAGGATTCCAATAGCCGTTTCTCATTTTCTTACGACCTCTTATGTTTGTTCTCTTCTCTTACAACTGTACTCTTCTGTTGTTTTCTTCTGATAAAAAAACGGAGAATGTTGAAAAGATGAGAGGGGTGAAGCTGGATGTGGAAAAAGAATAAATGGAAACGAAGAAGTAAATGAAGTTGTAGTAGGTACAAAATGAATGTAAAAAGTGCTCTCTACATACATCTCTATCCATGGATACAAAAAGACAGACAATCCAAAACTTCAATTCAATGTCCAAATTACCCGCGGCGTTCAAAAAAAGAACTGATTGTTTCCACCTGTGCGCCTGTGTGAACGCCCACATGCAACTGCATGTAAAACAAAATAGAAGCGGTAGCCGCGGACGGCCCCTACACACGCATCATTTGTTTCATGTGCCTCTTTTTTGTTTCGTAAGTTTATTTGAGGGTAGGACGGAGGTCTAGAGGGGGAGGGGAGGAGGGAGGACAAAGACTGATTTAAAAGCATGATGTGCTGTGTGAATAAGTAGTGCTTTTATTTCTTTATTTTTTTCGTAAGAGGACACTGAGGAGGGGGTAATTTCAAAGTAGGACCATGCCATGCTCCGAAATTTCAACGCAGCCAGGCGGTCTCTTAGCTTTCGGTGGCTGTGTGCCCCGCGGCGGTTCGTTTCAATTCTTTTTCGCTTCTTTTGTTTTCTAGTTGCGTGATTATTTTGAGTAGTGGACGTAATTGCTGTTGAAGACGACGAATAAGAAAAAGGAGGCAGTTGTTGGTGAGGAAGAAAGAGGGAGGTTCGAAGAAATAAAGGAAGGAGGGAACGAAAGAGGACGGAGGAGAATGAGAAGTAGACGATGAACACCATAAGAAAAAAACGATGAAAAGACAAAGGACAAGAATGGGCTAGAAGAAGAAGAAGAAGAAGAGGAACAAGAGGATGAAGAATTAAAATATAAATCTTGTAGTTGAAAATTTTTTAATGACAAGTCATAAATCACTTAGTTTTGCCTGCATAAAATCATAATAATCCAGCAGACCTTTCTTGTATGTTTACTCCACCGTATAGTGATGGATATCTTAACTTTTTCCAATTTCGAAATTTTGCTTCAGTTTTTCATCGAAAACCAACATAGGTTGCAATTTTTTAATTAAAGAAATTTTTAGTCTTCAAGAACCACTTTACTCATGAATAAAACGCTTCTGATCTTGAATAAGGAATGCTGAACTAAACTTATTATTCTTTCATGATAGAGAGAACATTTGGTTGTTTTTGGAGATCTTTGTGGATTGACGTTGATGATGATGATGATGATGATCATTCCCATCTACTGGCTATTTCAAATTCATTGAGACGCGATGAGCTCTGTACATCTTCTCCATTATCACTGCTGCTTGGTTTACATCTTTTTCTCATCCTCCTTCTCTCTTTTGTCAGTCTCATTCTTACCTTTTTCTCATTATTTGTTTTTTTCTTTTCTAGTTCTTTTTGTTTTCCTTCTCCTTAGTCTTTCTCCTGTTCATGTATTTGTCTCTTCTTTCATGTTCTTCTTCACCATTCTTCTCTTCTCTCTCTTCTGACCCCACTTATTTCTCATTTGTTCTCTTCCTCTTCTTCCTCCTCCTCCTTCCTTTACATTTTTGAGGTGCTTTTATTTCCTCCTCCTTAAACTCCAACTACATTATCTTCTCTTTCTCCTTCTTCCACTATTCTCTCGTTTGGTGGAATAGCTTTCATCTTCCTCTTTCACCTTCTCAATTGCGTATCTCTATGACCTCCCCCACCTTTTATGGTTTGTCTCCTGTCCCTTGTTAATCTCCTTCTTATTTTTCTGCTCACTTCCCTTTTCCCCCAATTTCTTCTCTATTCCTCTCCCTTCAATTCCAAGTTATCTTATTTCTCCTTCCTATTTAAAAAAATATTTTTTTCCCCTTTTCCTCTTTATCTCAATTCTACCATACTCTTTCTCCTTTCTTTCACTTCCCCTCCTCCTCACACTCCTTATGATCATCTTCTTGTTGATACAAATTCGAAATACAGTATTCAGCCAGTAGTTGAACCGCAGCAGTAGAATAATGATATTGAATTTGTGAATATTCACAAGCAAGACTTCTACCATTCTGTCTGAACCTCACCAGTGAGTGAGTAACGTCGAGTGAGTGAGTGAGGCCAGTTCCAGATCCGCATATCTGTCTTACCAACCTCGACTCTACCACCCCAAACGGCGGAGGGTTTTACCAACAGAGAAACCTAATGCTTAAACCGCACGCTTGGTGCAAAATGTTAATGAAATTTCACTTGCAAAGACGTTTATCTTGAAAGGGAGACTCACTCAGGCCTACCTTCCAGGCCTCACTCTTGTAGTCTGCGGTCTATCAACGTGAGCCCTCTTCCTTTTTTTCTTCTTCTTCTTCTTCTTCTTCTTCTTCTTCTTCTTCTTCTTCTCCTCCTTCTTCTCCTCCTTCTTCTTCTTCTTCTCCTCCTTCTTCTCCTTCTTCTTCTTCTTCTTCTTCTTCTTCTTCTTCTTCTTCTTCTTCTTCTTCTTCTTCTTCTTCTTCTTCTTCTTCTTCTTCTTCTTCTTCTTCTTCTTCTTCTTCTTCTTCTTCTTCTTCTTCTTCTTCTTCTTCTTCTTCTTCTTCTTCTTCTTCTTCTTCTTCTTCTTCTTCTTCTTCTTCTTCTTCTTCTTCTTCTTCTTCTTCTTCTTCTTCTTCTTCTTCTTCCTTCTTCTTCTTCTTCTTCTTTGTTTTGTTTCTTCTTCTTCTTCTTCTTATTCTTCTTCTTCTTCATTTCTGTTCTTCTTCTTCTTCTCTCTTCTTCTTCTTCTTCTTTTCTTGTCCTTGTTTTATTTTCTTTTGTTGTTTTCTTTTTTTTTTTCTTTGGTATTCTTTGTTCTGTTTTGTTGTACTTCTTCTTTGTTCTTCTTCTTTTGTTATTTGTTTATTTGCTTCTTTTGTTCTTCTTCTTTGTTGTTCTTCTTCTTCTTTTCTTCTTCATTTGTTTCTTCTTATTATTTTCTTCTTCTTCTTCTTTTATTTGTTATTTTATTCTTCTTCTTCTTCTTCTTATTTGTTCTTCTTCTTTATTTTATTCTTATTTATTTGTTTATTCTTCTTCTTCTTTTCTTGACTTCTTCTTCTTCTTCTTCTTCTTCTTCTTCTTCTTCTTCTTCTTATTTATCTTCTTTATTCTTCTTACTTTCTTCTTCTTCTTATTTCTTCTTCTTATTCTTCTTCTTCTTCTTCTTCTTTGTTCTTTATTCTTCTTTATTTAGCTCTTCTTCTTCTTCTTCTTATTTCTTCTTCTTCTTCTTCTTCTTCTTCTTGCTTCTTCTTCTTCTTCTTCTTCTTCTTCTTCTATTATTTATTTCTTCTTCTTCTTCTTCTTCTTTATTCTTCTTCTTATTTAGCTTCTTCTTCTTCTTCTTCTTCTTCTTCTTCTTCTTCTTCTTCTTCTTCTATTTTCTTCTTCTTCTTATTTAATTTCTTCTTCTTCTTTTATTCTATTTATTTCTATTTATTCTTCTTCTTCTTCTTCTTACCTTCTTCTTCTTCTTCTTCTTCTTCCTTCTTCTTCTTCTTCTTCTTCTTCTTCTTCTTCTTCTTCTTCTTCTTCTTCTTCTTCTTCATACTTTTTCTTTTATCTTCTTCTTCTTCTTCTTCTTCTTCTTCTTCTTCTTCTTCTTCTTCTTCTTCTTCTTCTTCTTCTTCTTCTTCTTCTTCTTCTTCTTCTTCTTCTTCTTCTTCTTCTTTATTTCTTCATACTAACTTCTTCTTCTTCTTCTTCTTCTTCTTCTTATTATATTTCTTCTTCTAACTTCTTCTTCTTCTATCTTCTTCTTCTTCTTCTTCTTCTTCTTCTTCTTCTTCTTCTTCTTCTTCTTCTTCTTCTTCTTCTTCTTCTTCTTCTTCTTCTTCTTCTTTAACTTCTTCTTCTTCTTCTTCTTGCTTTCTTCTTCCTTCTTCTTCTTCTTCTTCTTCTTCTTCTTCTTCTTCTTCTTCTTCTTCTTCTTCTTCTTCTTCTTCTTATTTTTCTTATTCTTCGTCTCCTCCATCTCTCCATTTTTATCTTCTCATTCTACTTTTTCCTTCCCTCTTCTTATTTTACTCTGTTGCGTCCTTCTTCAATTTCTCTTCATTTTCCATTGGTGTTCCTTCTTATTTTTCTTATTCTTCTTCTCTCCATTTTCTTCTCATTCTACTTCTCCTTCCCTCTTCTTATTTTACTCTGTTGCGTCCTTCTTCAATTTCTCTTCATTTTCCATTGGTGTTCCTTCTTATTTTTCTTCTCTCTCTCTCTTCCTTCTTTCTTTCCTCTTTAATTCGTCTGTTACTTTCCTATAATCCTTTTCTTCCATTCAAATCTCATCCCTGTTTCTTTCTCTTTTATTTTTATTCCTTTTCTCTTTCCCTTATAGTCTTTTATTCTCCTTACCCTTGCTCGCCCTTCTTCTTCTACTTCATCTTCTAAAACATCTTCTTGTGCTTTTGTCCTTTGTTTCGTTATTTTTCCCTGTCATTTCTTTTTCTTTTCTTTTTCATTTCCCTTCCATTCTCTTTGTTCTTCTTTAATTATAATTTCAATTCTCCTTCTTCTACCACTTCTTCTTTCTCTTCTTCCCCTTCTTCTTCTCCTTTTTCTTCTTTCACCATCATCATTATCATCATCATCATCATCATTACCATCATCATCTTTAAACTCATTACTCCAATTATTATGCTCATTTTCCTTCAATTATTTTTTATTTTTTTATTTCAATTAAGTGAGAATTTGAAGATCGAAAATTTCGAATGAATACTTCTTGGATATAGAGAATAGGCTACTTTCAAGTTACTACTGCCCAGTCAAGTATTTGTTATCATTTGAGGCATCGTGTGTCATTTGACATTCTAGAACAGTCTAGTAGAATCAGCCCACTAAAAATGAACAACATCGCAGCCTTCATCCTCTACAGTTGCACACTATCAGGATCCACAGCTTCACTAATCCCCATCTAGATCTCACATCCACGAACTCCCCCAATGATGTATGGTTAGCGAATACGCCTACAAGCATGCCAGCGAAAAGCAAGAATGAACGGCCACAAAGGAGAAACTCCGAATACTGTTTTCAACTTCCTGCCTGTCGATTGTAGTCGAGAAGGAATCTTGCAAAAGACGGAACTGTGAAAGAAACTGGGAATTGTTGAATGATCGGGCAGCCATATTGTTTGGTTCCCTTTTTCGAGAGAAATATCTACGACAAGCATCATTCACTAGACTTCTAGCCTACCTGAAAGCCTGGATCGTTGATCTCGCATCTGAATGGATACAGAGCAGAGTGACTGTGAATGCTCCAGAATTATTTGTTCATTCAAGGCCTTACTACATAATATTGAACTATATTGAGGCTGTCTGACTTCAGAGGTTTACACTATAATGCCTGACTGATGTGTTTTACTCACTTTATATCCTTACATGGTAACACCAATAAACATTTATTTATTTGTTTTTATAAATAACCAATTTATTTAGTTAGTTTGTGATGTTACTCTTTACTCTGTAAAATCTCATTTCACTCCTTTTCCTTACAATTAAAAAATGTTTACCCTCACTTCACCATTCCCTCACTCATTATTATCATATATAGCAGGATCCTTTTAACTTGTCAGAAAACATATGTTTCGATGAGCAATATCACAATACTTAACCTACAAATGCTGAATCTCGCAGATTATTGAAAAGGTCTTTTAAAAAGTTATTCTTTGAAAGGTCTTCTTTAAAAAGGTCTTTTAAAGAATTTAAAGGTCTTTAAGACTTTAAGCCTTTTGATAATTGTGTCAAAATCACTGTTTACTTTTTACCGAAACAGCTGTTTTCTGACAAGTTAAAAGGATCCTGCTATACATCTTTCATATTTATCATATCATTTCCATCCATATTTCTTGCAGTTCAATTCAATTTTTGTGACGCTCTATTTAATACATTTTATCTGTATTACAAGACAAAAATACTAAGATTACATGTACAATATTACTAGGAAAGTGGGTCTCCCCACTATTAAAAGCCATACGCTTAATAAAATAATACTAACAAAAGTTTGTTATAAACTTTCATGAAACAGGTCTCAGATCCTCCCAATTTTTTCTTATCCTACTTCCCACAAGTCATCATCCGTTTTGTTAGTCATTACAGAATTGAAAATACGTTTCTTTTCTTTCTTCTTTTCAGTTTTTTCATCCTCCTCCCCCTCCTCTTTCTTCTTCTGAATTTCTTTCTTGTGCGCCCTCTAATGTCAGTCCACTTTCCTGTGTGTCTGATAATAGGCCGACAATCAGTCGTAATGTGTGCCCGCGACGCCGCGCTGTGTTTGTGTGTGTGTGACAAAATGTCTGAGATTTGGTTCAAGAAGGAGAGAAAAAAGGATTGAGAGAGAGAAAGAGAACTGAACAAGAGAAAAAGATGTTTGAGTTTCATTTGTCAGTGTCAGTGGGAAGTCGGACCGGGTCGGGTCGCCTACCTTTGTCAATTACTACCGTGCCGTAACCTTTCTCCCATGCTACACTCTCTTCGTTTTCTCTTCATCTTTCTCCTTTTTCGACTCCTTCATCCTTGTTCTTCCCATTTTTCATTCAGGCTGCTCTCCTCTCATTCTTTATCGCCTCAAAATTATCTCACATTTGACATAACTGCTGTAACTACATTGATAACGGCATATTTTTCATAACATCAATATTTCAAGAAATTGATATTAATTTCAATACATCAACATCTCCGTAAATCGATATTTTGATTAATCAATATCTTAATATATCGATATTATTCATCGATACATTTGATTGAAATTGATGGCGTGTAAGGCTAGGCGTACACCGGTTAGTCAAAACAAGACAAGACGAGATTAGTCACGTTTAGTCACAGTACTTCACATAGCTGCTTTGAGCGGCACACACCGATGCATTGCATCGGTGTGTGCTGCTTCATAAGCAACTATGTGAATTACTGTGACTAATTTCGTCTTGTCTTGTCTTGACTAACCGGTGTACGCCTAGCCTAACATTCATGATGTCTTATGATTTATTCTGAACTATTTTAATTTCAATGGTATATCACTTCTTTTTTATCAAGTTTTAGTTCTATTCTAATAAATGGATAAAAATAATAGAATAATGGATAAAAAATGCTATAAGTAAATAATAATAGTTCACAATTTTTTTTGAGCATTAACACTGTACAATATTGCCTGTTAGTTGTGTAATGATGCCTAGTACAGTTTCCAACACCAACTACAACTGTCATTGAGAAGGCAGCCAGTTTCCATACATAATTATTGTTGCAACAACATCAAGTTGCGGCAACATAATGTTGTTGGGTCATGGGTGACATGATGCTGATAACACGGGCCAATGTTGTTGTTAACATTGTTTGCAGAGGTTATTGCATGGGTCATGTGACTCAAGTCATCAAGATAAGCTGACTGACGAGTTGACTGAGACTGATAAGAACGTAGACGTGTTATCATGACACACCATGCCATGGGAATTAGGTTATGTACAACCAAAACACAATACTAACTACAAGAGTAAAAATTCAATGAGACACCTCAACTTGTGAGCTCTCACAGTTTCTTCTTTATTTCTTCATCTCAAATTATAATTATCTATTTTTTAGTTTATTATCATCTTCTTCCTCTTGTTCTTGTTCGAGCCCTTCTCCTCCTTCTCCTTTTTCTTCTTCTTTTTTCTCCCTCTTATTCTTTTTTCTTCTTCTTTCTTCATCCATCTGATTATCTAATTATTTTCTTGACCTTCTATTACTGGCACATCCATCGAAATTATCTTGTATATTTGGTATTTCCACCTCCAACAAAATGAAATAAAGAACAAAAATCGCACAAGGTAATTAAAAGTACAGTAGTATAGAAAATATATATGCAAACGATAAAGTCAAGGCAGCAAAAGGAATGAAAGTTACTGCTTTGGAAGGATTTGAAAAATTATGAAGAGAAAGAAAGTAATATTTCCTACATCTTTACAAATGAAATGAAATTTACTTGATAGTGGAGAGTATCGTGCAATAATCCTTTTACAATAAATAATAGAGAATAGTTGAGACTTGTAAGAAAGGAGGTGAATATTTCAATTTTTCAATTTGGAAAAAAGTTATGTTGCAGTTGCAGTTTGTATAGTAGAAATGCAAACCTATCCGTTATCCGTGGCATACCGTTATACAAGGCCCACCTCCCGCAGTTTTTTTACTAGTGTCCTAGTGGGGGGTTTTACCTTTTGCTTTGTTTCATAAAATTTTTAAGTGTTCATCTCGAGCTTGATAAGGCTTTTGATTTGTTCTATTGTGTAGATCAGAATATTCAAAAGTTATAGAATCCTGTTTGCCCTTTCAAGACCGTTGTGATGTAAAAAAAAATACTGTTAGAAAACCATCACTATAAACAAATTCCAAATATGGCGCCTAATTCTTGAACTAGCTTTCTTACAATCTCAAAATTGTGTATATCCTTCTTTGTAGTTACTCTTAAAATTATTGTTTAGAAGAAGAAAAAGAAACAGAAGTTAAAAATAATGACAAGTTCCTAATATGTATTCTATCTACAAAATAGTCACCCTAGATGATACTGTACATAACATTTATTGTTGTTGTGGGGATGCCCAAATAAGCGCTTGGCTTGTGTGTGGGTAATGGGAAAGATAAGGATAAGAGATGACTGGACCCGTAACTTCAGATGGGTTCCGAACCACCGGGAAGTGATTTTTTGAATGATTATCAGCGGAAAAAGGCTTCAAACTGGAAAGTGATCACCCTAAAGTACAACATAACTGCTAAGACTTATGAAATTCAAAAGATCAACGTTTAAATGTTAATATGTTGCAGGGGAAGAATGAAAGATACCAAAGAAACTTAACATATAAAAGATATCAATGAAAGACAGAAAGAATCAAAACAAGGATATGATCTCTTATACTCTCATCACTCTTATGATTTCTCACCCCCCTCCCCCCAATATCCGCGCACAAGCCTAGGGCTCTTGTGGGCATCATCCTTAGGAAAAAAGATAAACAGGAAAAATAAGAAGAGGAGAGAAAAATAGAAGAGGAAATTTTTATTAATGACGAGAAGAAGATGATAAGGAAGGACCGAGTTGATGACGAAGTTTGTGAAGAAGAAGAAGAATAAGATGATGGAGAAGAAGAAGAAGAAGAAGAAGAAGAAGAAGAAGAAGAAGAAGAAGAAGAAGAAGAAGAAAAAGAAGGAGAAGACGATGAGGAAGAGGAAGAGGACGAAAAGGTGTAGATGATGGAGAAAAAGAAGACGTAGAAGAAGTGAATAATGACCATGAATGTGATGAATTGGTTTTGGAATGAATGCACAGCACCGCTGTGACTTCTTCAGTTGCAGCAGCAGCAGCTGCATTCCTCTATGCAGGTGAGCCGCTACCTGGCGGTGATCTCTGCAACTATCACTGGTGAACTCATTCATCAGCATCACTGAAGGGTCTGTCCTCTGTCAAGGTCATCACTTGTGGCTAGGCTTTGTTGCCACTCTACTCACCATGCTTGGAGCTACCTGTTTCGAAGAATATTTGTGATTTTCCTGTAACGTAAGAAAAATCATGTTATTGATTCACTTATTTGGTTAGCTGTTCTACTTGGTTTTGATTTAGAATTTTGTGTGGATGCGACAATATTTTTCCACGTGAATGTATTTATTTCATCCCCTGTTAAGCGGCGTTTCAAGCATATGTAGCCGTCACATGCAATAACATTCCCAACACCACAGAAAAAAGAAGATTAAAAATGACAAGTTGCGAAGGGGAGGGAGTTGTTATGCTCATATATGAAGCTAATACATCACTGGTATGATTGCAGAGCGGGAAATGCCTCTGGTTTTCAACTTTTCCATGATATGTACAGTTTCCATCTCTTGCATTATAACTTTTCTGTTTTTAAGCCTTTCTGTTTTATTACAGTTTTCCATCATTCCCATTTCTCGTTCCTCCTATTCTTCTCTCTTCTCATTTCTCTTAATACCATTCATCATTTCTCTCTGATTAGCGAGATATTACCAATTTTCTCGTTTTGATCTTAGTGTTTTGTAAATCCTAATCAAAATCCTGCATTATAATATACTGTATATTACTGTATATCATACAGTAGTATATATTGCAGTAATCCTGCAATATAGTAGTAAACAGTTAGTATACATTTGTTAAACAGTTATATTTGAACTTTAAGTATAGTAAATTTAAGTGAACTTTGTAGTAAATAATCAGCAATATCAATCATCTATCTATATTTTCATTTTCAATGTTATTCTGTAAAATAAATATCTATTTGTGGTTTTTTGAATTCATCGTTCAAAGCAATCACAATATCTTGCTTTCTCGAATAATCTCGGTTCACTGTATATCTCATTTCAATATTTCACCAAATAAAATGGGCACTTTTTCTAGCATGTTCGGCTGCTGTCTAATTTTTGCACTCAATCTCCATTTTACAGGAAAGAATACACTTTTTCTTTTTTATCTCGCTCTTTTATCTACTCCTTCTCTCTTCTTGCACTTTTCCATTTCACGAGCTTTTTACATTTTTGATTAGTTGGCCGTTTTTTGTCCAGTTAATGGCTGCCGTAAAAAGAACACCCCACTGCTCATTTTTCCGTCCACTTCCCCTGTCTGTTCTTCTTCTTTCTCCACTTGGTTTTCTTCCTCTCTTCCATCCTTTTCCACTCGTATTTCATCCCCTTTAGTCATAAATCTCTCCTCTTTCCACACGTGTACAACTCGTGGACCAATCAAAATGTTACAACTTTGGTAAAGCCATCAAAACTTTTGAATTTCCGCTTTTTAGCTGTTCTCCCTTCTTTTCACAAAAATTCCATGATGTTGAACGTGCTATATACCATATACTGATGAAATTTCTCTTGAATTTGTGGTTGATACAGCTTCCAGTTTTGCTGCCTGAGGGCCAAAAATTCATAGATTTGTTTCTCAAAACAATACGCCAGAATATAACTTGTGCCAGCAATACCAAAGAGAACAGAGAACAGATAGAGAGTATTGCTTCTCTATGGCAATACTAAGAAACTCAGTAAATATACAAAATTTTCTGTTGAATAGAAAGTTGGTAGAGTAAGAGATAGAAGGAGAATCAACGAATGGCGATGGAAAGGAAACAAGATTGAGATTGTGAGAATCTGGAATGGACAGAAGGAATGAATAAGGAATAGAGAATAATAAAGTGTAATAAGAATTAAGCACAGGTAAGGAAATTTGAGATAAGTTCATGAGAGAAGAAACTCACAAACAGATGAAGAAGAAAACCGAATATTGATTGAGATGTAGGCTGTGAAGCATTGAGGAATAAATATTGACATTTGAAAAGGCACTTTCCGCTACCGCCTCCATTTTGTCCCGATCTTATATCTATACATGTTCACTTGCCTACATTTGAACAGCACGCTGTTTACTCGTTGTATATCCATATAGTGATCTGTAATCGTTGTAGTGGCAAGCCTGTTTCTTATCAGTACAACCGGCTGCTTCCCCACAACTAATTTACATATCCATTAATGATACATGATGCTAGCCTATTCTACAATGGCAGACAACTTTATCACTGTGAATAAAAATGTTTTGTGGTTTTTTCTACATTTCTTCGAGGGTAGTCGTGAAGTAGTGAACTGGCAACCATGTTAATATAATATAGGTGTGCATACACGCTAAAAATATGACTTACAGTATTTGCAAGTGTCTCCTTACTTACGAAAAGAGCTTATTTCAAGCTCCCTATACACTAGTCTAGACATTCTGTGTTACTGAGATAGCTGTGATTTTCGCGTCTTGTGTGTGAGCAGCCTATTATACTTTGTTCAAATTTTTATGTTAATATTTATGGTAGTGTAACATAGATCTAAGTTACTGCTACAATTATACTGTATCCATGACAAGATTTTTGCATATAAGTAGCCCAAAGTTACTGGTTCATTTTTTTTCGTTTCTATTGTTTATACTATATAAGCTCAAGTCACTGCTTCCAATGTTTCTGATTAGAATAAATTGTCCATATTTGAAATAAATTGTTCTTAGACCAAGTATGCAAATTAACTTTTTTGTCTTTTCGATAACACGGAAACTTTTGAGAAATATGATTTTATTTGTGGGAACGGCTGTTTGAACAATTATTCTACCTATTACAATGTAACTCAAATTTTCCGTTTTAAATTGAAAGTTTTTTTGGCTCAAATTAAACCATTCGAACGTGAAATCTCAGTTCAAATTAAAATTTTAGACATTGAGTATACAATACCTGTATTAACTCCTCAGGAAAACTTAATGAATAAAGCTAACAAGACGTCTCCGTTTCACACAAAGAATCAATCTACCCCTGAAATATAATCAATTCATTCTGGAAAATTTCCCGAGGAAAACTGTCACCCACTGACAGGAAAAAACATTTCCTCAACTAGATTTTTCTCAACAGGAAATTGTCTCAATCACTGCGATTCGAGACAATCGATTGCACAATTTCCTATCGGCTATTCCACTATTGAGAAGTAGTTAATTTTCCAATTCGTCAGTCTAGAACAGGGTTCACAGTTTTTCTTGAATTGTTTTTAACCAATCAATCAGTAAATTAAAAGAGAATGATTAAAAGGAAATTGTGCACTTTAGTTCATTGTCTACACTTTATTGCATTGTCTTATTTTCTGATTTATTTGTTTGGTAATTTCTCGTTGTTCAGTTTTCAATCGAATTACAATTCTCACTCTTTTGTACTGAAAATGGTCAGTGAATATTTTTGTGTTTTGACGTGGTTCAGTGTGATACTGTATTGTGATTTAGTTGATTTAGTCAAAGAGGAACCAGCACTTTAATCCTAGAACAGTAAAGTGTTAGCTAATTTTGTAAAAAAATTATATTCCTTTTGAGAAAGAGTTGAATGGAAAGAAATAGGATGTGGAATAGAGAAAGTAATGGTAAAAGAGAGAGATAAATCAGGCAGAGAGTGGTTTTATGACACCTATGGATTTTACGGAGGGGTTGGGAGATTCAAGGTTAGTACACCAGCGGGAAATTTCATTGTAGGCGAATAAATTTTTCCCACCGGGACTGAGCCGTGCTGGAAAATCTGCGCCAACGGGTTTTCCGCATTGGAAAAGCTTCCCCTCCATTGTTCCTTCCCCCTTACTATCACACGTACTATAAAAATAATCATTATCACTCTAGATCGATTCGACTAGATTTTTTCCATCAATAATCCTCTTCTTCTTCATATTTTGTTTTTATATTTCAGCTCTATTGGTTACAATATTTATTATATATATTTATATGTTTCCATTTCTTCCCTTTCAATGTAATTTTTTTATTGAGAATAATAGCCTATTTTGACCTAATTTTTCATTTTTCTGAGTTCACATAGGCTCAAGAAGGAATCAAGTTAATATGTGAAAATTCTGAGTGGTGTAGAAATCACTGAAGTTTTGGTTGAAATATAACAAGACGTGTAGGCCTACATTAGTTTTATCCCACTTTATGTGGAATCGATGTGTAAACACGAATTAAAACCATCAATGCAATAATAAAAATGACGTGATTCAAGAAAACATTTTCACAACAAAAGTTCCCTTGGAACATTTGCTATCGCTAGATAAAAATAGTAAAAGAATAGGAGATGAGTTATCTGGCTGAGATGTCTGACTGCGCCTGGAGTGAAATGATCCAGTGAAAAATTTCGTGACCAGGTTTGACCCCAGATGTGGTTTATTAATGAGGCGGTTGGCTAACCTGACTTTTGGTATTTATCCTGCCACAGACTGACTAGGCTAAACAAACATTTGGCTGTGTCTGTAATATAGTGATACAATGTAATAGTGATGAGTAGTTATAGTTATATGCGTGTTTTATGTATAGTTATAGATTTCATAATGTTATCTTCATTATAGCTATAGTAATGGCGGAGAAAAAGCATACGACTAGTATATAGTATGCTTGACTATATGACTGGCCGTATGCTGTCTCTATGATAATAGTTACTGCTTTGCCTCTTCATCCTTATGCAGTGTCCATGCACTGTGTATATACAACTTCAATATTATTGTATCTAAATTTTTGAGTGCAAAAAATTAATACAGGTAATTCGTAGTGATGTACTGAGCCATGGAATACATGAAAATTACATGGTGTTAATAACATAAATTTTCACTCTACTTCAAATGAAAAAGTGATAAGAACCTAGCTTAACATACCAAAAACAATATGATAGAGTGAGAATAAAAATAAATGGAAACATTCTTTATCAGACGGAGTTAGAATTAGAGAGAACTCTCTACCACTCAACCTTGAGAATAATCCAATGGTACTAGTAGATAGAAGATTAATTTAGATGGTAGTGAAGATATTTCAAGTAGAGCTGCTGTAGATCATCTGTTATCACTTTTCCGTTCATATTTGGACAATATTTGTAGTAATTGTGGAGGGAGAAAGAAAGAAACAAGAAAGGCTAAAAAGAAATGAAGAAGAAGCCATCAAAGAAAGAAGGAAGTGGAGGAATGTCTGTAGAGAAGAGGAATGCCATTACGATGAAACCGCTAACACGCAAGGTCCAGTGACCTGTCTCTAGTAGCATTCTCCCGCTACTTCTTCTCTCTTCTCCTTTCTCTTTCTTCTTAATCATCTTATCCCTTACATTTTCTCTCTTCTTCTTCTTCTTCTTCTTCTTCTTCTTCTTCTTCTTCTTCTTCTTCTTCTTCTTCTTCTTCTTCTTCTTCTTCTTCTTCTTCTTCTTCTTCTTCTTCTTCTTCTTCTTCTTCTTCTTTTTCTTCTTCTGTATTTTCTACATTTTCCTTCATCTTTCTCTTCCTTCTCTCAGCACAAAGAGAATCTTTCTTTTACCTTATTTAAATACCGTCAAAGCGTCAAAAGTCAATGTGTAAGCAATGATGAGATGCTGTAGTCAACGCCATTGGTTGTAATAAACAGATAGAGTAGAATTTCTTCATGGAAGGCGACCACTGAGCTAAATACCTAAGTGGAGGTAGCACTAGATAGGGCTGCTATACAAGATCAGTGTTCCATCTAATTTCTTTAGGTTGGCAATAAGATAAGGATGAAGTTTGTTTTTCTAGAACAGTATGTGGTACAATAAAGAATTGAGTTTGCAATAAGATGAGGATTGAATTTTTTTCACGAATAGTTTGCTATAAAAAATAGGTGGAACCCAGCTCAGTGGTGTCTCTTGTTGGATATTTAGCTCAGTGAAGGCGACTCGTGAATGACTTTTATTTTTACATTTTCATGGTAACGAGTGCTGTTAGGCTTGGATCCAGCCTACTAGTGCAGTCCATTTCAAAAACATAGACTTACAGCTGACATTAGAGTGTATTTCTTCTAAGGTCATATTTCTTCTAATTCTAGTTTACCAAAACCACGAATATAATGTGAAAGAAATGCGGATGCTAACATCAAGACCAAAAAGACTTGCAAAGAAGATGATGATGAAGAAGAAGAAGGAGAAGCAGGAGGTAAAGTTGAGGAAAATGAAGGATTCGAAAATAGGAAGAGAAGAAGAAGGAAAATGTATTGCAGTGCACTTTTGGGTAGATAATCCCGTTATCACAAGTGATCTCATCTAGCCCTGATAGCTCGGAGGCAGAGGCCCCGTTGTAACTTACTGCTGATACTCTGCGACTTCCCAAATGAAGTACAGTTCTGTTGGACTGCTTCACTGTATATAGCTGCTTTACTGGTGTGTGTCAGGTCCTAAGTAAATAGTCCGCTGCTACTTGATCACTGGTCAAAGCCCGGTACTTTTTCTTACCTTCTCACGTCTTCCTCCTCTTTTCCTCCTTGTTCGCCTTCCTTCCATTTTCTTTTTCTTTTTTAACCGTTTATCTCTCCTTCTGTCCTTTTTCTTCTTCCATCGCCTTCTTTCTCTTTGTCTTCGACTCCTCATCCTCTTCTTCTTCTCCACCTCCCTCTTATTTTTTTTGTATTCTACCTCTTCCTTCCCTTCTTTTTCTCCTTCTACTGTTTAACTTCCACCTCTTCTCTGTTATTCTCATTTCTACTTATTCCCTCACCTAGATTCTAGGCTACATTTTGAAATTCTATTTCACAAAAATATTTCAACTGGTTCAATCAGTTCTTACAATATAAGTTTGACAAGATTCATTTAATACAATACAGAAGTTCACTCCATACTATTTCAAATACATTCTAATAATGATGAATTGAATGAAATTCAAAAACTATTTCAATATTCTATCTCAGGCAAGCTCAAAAACCTTGAAAATAAGGAAAAACCTCGAAATCAGAAAAATAAGAGAAGGAAAATGGGAGATGAGAGGTAAAAGCCAAATGTAAGCGGAAGGCAAATGACATGGCTTGGAGATAACAGAGAGCGAGAGTAAGATAGAGAGAGTAAGAGTAAGAGAGTGAGCGAGACATCTGACGTTGATTGATGGCGGTTTAATCTTAACTAGGCAAGAGAACTCAAGCCGGATTAAACTTAATCCGAAAAGTGCTGCTTAGGTAGATACGTGGCTTTGATCGTGAACAGAGACGGAGGAAAAATGTAGATAGCAGAGGTGGAAAGAGAGGGGAGGAGGGGGGGGGGAAGACAAGGACAATTGCAGTGTACAATGGAAAGTAAGAGAGATAGAAGAAGGAGAAGTAGAAGGATGGTATAGATGAAGAAAACGGCAGGGGTGAAGATGAAGAAGAAGAAAAAGAAGGAAGAAAATTGAAAAGAATAGAATGATGAGCCGCATAAGATGTAGGATTGAGTAGAAAAGAAGGAACTGAGAAAGCAAAGAAGTGAAAAAGGTAATGGACAACGATGTAATCACGTAATTCAAGGTACGCGACCTTGGTAGATTTGTAGAGGAATTTAGATAAAATGAGTCAAGAGAAAAGAAGAAAGAAAATATGAAGATAGGAATGGAAAATGCTGGGAGAGAATAAGATTGAGAAATAGAAGGAAACATTTATTCATTAGAGATTAGACAAAACTAACAGATGTAAAATGGTGAAGTATATGTTTTATCTGTGATATAAAATAATGCAACGTGCAGTTGTCAAAGTTGTGAAAAGTAAACGGCAAGAATAATAATAATTACTGTTGGCGGAAGAAAGAAATCGATTCACTTATGTTGTTTTAGATACTGGGGTGGGGATAGAATGTACACGAAAGAAGATTGAAATTGACGATTGACGAGCTTGGTGGTTTGATTAGGGATTGGAATATTGTGCTATTGCTAAGCTTCGGTTATCACAACCAAAACAAAAAATTGTTAAAACAAAACAAAAATTAAAATCGATCGAAGCATCCTATTTGCCTATTAGCAACAAGTTATGCATTATTATATTGTATTATTATATATCGACACTGATACTAACTATAATAATTTGTCTGATCTTCATCATAATAATAGACCATTGTTTGTCATCTGAATTGTAGCCTATGAGCAAACTGATTGACCCACACAATTTGACATGGCGGATCGAGCGGCCATTTTGTTCCAACGACCAATCACAATCCAGCTTAAATTACATGGAATTGAATCCATAGCGTTGAGAAATATCCTCCCTTTTACTTTCAAGATCGCAGCTTTTATCTGTAGATCTATCAGCTTTGTATCTGCAGATTTTATCTGTATCGAAAATGGATTCCTTTGTTGAATTTTTCTACTTTTCATTTGAAAACTTCAATGTTTATCTAATTGACTTTTTTCTTTTGTTACAGGTGAGCTAAATTCGATAAATTCGAGATTACTGTTGAAAAACGTCAGGTCAACAACTGGTTTATTTCACATCAACATTAATTAATTCAAAACACCAACAATCAGGTAAAAAACAAACGTTATAATTTGACCAGCTAATTTGATAGCTGAGAAGAGAAACCCAAAAAGTAATTTTCTATTTGTAGGTATGGAAGTTTGAATTTGAGTGAAGATGGAAACGTGAAAAAGATTTTCTAAGTAGATACATGAATTTCAATTTGTGGTATTGTAACTAATTTAGGTAATACCTAAGCATTATTTTTCAAGATAAACTTGAATTTGTATCGAACATAATCTAGTTCTCTAATCAGGAACCCATGCACACGCTTGTCCATGTGAAGTCATGTCCGTTTCATAGAGACTGCATGTATAATGCAGAACATGCTAAGCTCGCTTACACATGAGCTATGCTCATGTATCATGTATGGTTAGTGTCATGTTTGAGTCTGTGACGTCATCACATCACATGGAGGTCATGAGATACAAAGTAATTTATGTGGAACAACATATTGATTAGTGTGTATGTGAGATAATAATGTCATATGAAGATTTGAGACACATAAATGCAACTAGAGATAATTTACAAAAAGATTCAATACATTGACTTACATACACACACATACAGAGGTGGCTTAGTATTGTTGCAATATGCCCTTTGGGTCACTGTATCTCAAGCAATTTCCCCTGAAACACAGCATTCCCATTCCAAAGGTCCGGTTACATCGTTTGGGTAATATAGGTCAAAGGTTAATTTAAAGGTTGATTCACTTTCATACTGCGGATCATACCAATGTTTCAAACCATTACCCCACTATTTATCGAAAATGAGGAATTAATTTTGGGTCACGGTGTCGTTGAAATGAAAATGTTCAGGATCATTGCGAGTATTTTTTTGTCTTCCAAAAATAAAGAAACCTTATAGTTAGTCACGTTTGCTCTAGCCTAAGTCACTTTTAGTCATTAGTCAGCTTTTAGCTTAGATTTTTTACTTAGTATAGAGTTCTTTTTGAGTCCATATTGGCTTCAGAATCCTATTTGCTTTCATTCGACATTAGCCACGAGTACCTAAAACAATTTACTGTCTTCTAAAGAGGTGAAAAAATATTGGAGAACTTTTTTCTAGTTACCAAGCCAATATTGTCTTTGAATCCGGCTTATTTACTGCTTACTGATTCTGTTTGCTTTGCGGGTGGATGGAGAGAGATGGTTCGAGAGAAAAGAAACTGAGACAGGAGAAGAAATTAAAAAGGAAGAAGAGAGGATGACGAAGGGAATGGGAGAGAGAGAGAATGAGTGAGGGCATGAGAATGAAAAATTGTTGAGCGAGTTCTCTTCTTGAAGTGGCCATCTCTCGAAGAGTACTCGAACTTCGTGTCTGAATCCTCTCCTACTAAACTGGAGTCCAGGGAAGTGATTTGGAGATTTTGTTTTTTTCTGGTATGCTTGAATTTTCCTGCAACGTCATTCACTCTAGTCGTGTCACACCTTATAAATTCTTTTTTATCATTGTACCTCTATCTATTTTATTTTTTCACTTCCGAAAGGAACAAACGAGAAAATAACCTAGGAACTACTTCAGATCATGTCGTTCAGTATGTTCCATTTTGTTTTGTTATGTACTAGTGGCGAAGCGTGGTATACTTATTTGGTCATCGCCGGGTGAATTTCCCACATGTGGGAAATATACCCGGCGATGACCAAATAAGTATATCACGCTTCGCAACTGTTTTGTACTTGGTCAACTTAGCCACGGCTTAAGCTCATATGCACTATCTTGTAGATCCAGAGTTTCATTCTAGACACTACAAGTTTAAACTATCGTTTCGCTAAACTCAGATATTGCATACGGAAGTTATTGATTGAGAAATCGCATGAATGTATAAACCTTTGAATGTAGTAGGACTGGAGTAGAATGTATATTCAATAATTATAGAGAAGCTCTTTTATGTACAGACATAGATCTATATTCTCCAAGTATCTCTTGTTAATTACAGAATGAAATGATTCAATCAATGAAATATGGGAACTGTCCCTGAAAAGTGTTATGAAAATTCCTTTTTTATCAATAATTATGAGCGTAATCCACAAAATACACTAATTGCATCCGCATCTCCACATGCTTGAGCAATAAACAATTATTGCTTAGAGTTAATTATTTCTGTAAGCTAAAATATCGTTAGTTACTTAATCAAGGAATGTTTATTACTGTCTTTATCAATTTAACTAGAAGTCATTATGATTGAAATTCAATATGTCTATTTTTTTTTTGAGGGTGATGCCCACATGAGCTCGAGGCTTGTGCGTGGGTGATGATAGGGGTGATGATGAGAGATGACGACTGTTTTTTGGCAGTCTATTAATTGTTTTTTGGCAGGCTATTAATTTGTTTATTCTGCAGCTCTTCCCTATTCTTTTGAGTTCTCTCTATTTTTCAACAGATTCTATCGTTAATTTATTGTATTTCCTTACTGTATTTTATACTCTTTCAGACTTTATTCAGGCCGTGAAATAATAAAAACTAGGGAAGTGTAAAAATGAACATTTATGCAAAAATATACAGCTACACACATGATACACAATATATACACATAATGTCTAGTTTGAATAAAAATTTAGGAAGACGATCCTGTAAAAGGTGGATAAGGAGGAGGAGGAAAGCCTTCCTCAAACATTTGGCGACAAGTCGTGTTCGGTAGATCCCTTTCAAATTGAATAGGACAGCGCACATACAATTCTTTACAACAAGCAGAGGGAGGGTGTGACAAGGCTTGCTATTTCTTTGTGGTGCTCTGCGGAAAAGTGACAGTAACCCTTTTTCATCCAGGAAAGGAGAGGGACTTTCTTTTTTCTAGTAAGAAATGGGATTGGGAATGAGGAGAAGATAAGATGAGATGAGAGGGACGGAATATATGGAGAAGAAAGTATGTAATGAGGAAGAAGAGATGAGAGTGAAGATTATGTAAGGTTAGGATAAGAAAGAAGGAGACATGATTGAAAGGAAGAGACGGAATAGAGAATAGGAGAGTAAAGATGGAAAGGAAGACGGATTAGATGATACTGGATTATATTGAACAGTCAAAATAAATCATACAGGAAAAAGAAGGAGAATGTGAGTAGAGTGAAGAGAAGGAATAGAAGAAGATGGGGAGAATTAACGGTTTTGAAAATTGAAGAGAACGTAAATTTTGTTTTATAGAACGGAAAAAATTTAGAAGTGGGGTTAAGATTGAGAAGTAGTTAAAAGGAGGTTGATTAGGTCGTATAGATACGGTTTAACGATTCGATAAGCAGAAAATGTAGTTAATATAGATAACTATTTCAAAGAAAAATATAATCGAGTAAAATATGATAGAAACAGTGTTGTCAAGAGGAGGAAAAGGATGCCGAAAAAGAGAGAAAAAAATATACGAGAATGATAAGTTGGGCAAGACGGATTAGATGATAATAATAAGAACGTTGATGGTAACAAGAAAGGAGAGAAGGTAGAAAAAGAAGATTCCAGAAATGAAAACTAGCCGACGTTAAGATAATGAAATAATTGAGGAATGAAAAAATTATTTGAATCTTGTGTCTCTTCCACATAATATGTAGGCTAAAGAAAGACGCAGGAGAACAATGAAATTAATTGACTGGTTGTTTGTCCTTATCAAAAGGGCGGAGTTAGGACTCCAGGTCCTCTCCGCCACACAACCCTTTGCAGTTTATAAAAAATATAGGCTACAATTTATATTTTCTCAAAATACAATACAATATAACTACATATAAATGGAATGCTTGATAAGAAGAGAGAGAAAAAATGGGAAAAGGGTATGGGAAACACGAGAAGAAGAAGGGAGAAAAGAAAAATAACATAAAGAAGAAGAAGAGGAAAGAATAGCTACCAAACGAAAAACAAGAATGATGAAAGGCGACATAGGAAGCCAATCAAGTAATGAGGGAAAAATTGAGGGAAGCAGACAGGCTAATTAGGCAGATGAGTCCTTCTATTACCCTTCTATCCCTTATCAAACCTTCAACTCTTTCTTCCCTTTTTTCGCCATAATGTCGGAGAGGCAGAGGAGGGTGGGTGTGTGTGTGTTTCGTCACGAATTGCACGGGGACACTTTTTTGCAGCAGCTTTTATTGAACCCTATGTACGTGACGCTTCCTCGGTTATCTCCTTCTATTATCCCCCTCCCCCACCCCACAGCAAGGGATCAACCCTTTTTGAATGAAGGTAACCTAGGGTCACCCCCTTCATCCCTACATCACTCACGCAGCAGGACATAGAAAGATACAATCGGTGACAATTGTTTTTCCTGTCTTTATTTCTTTATTATCGTATTTTTCTTCTTTTTGTCTTCTACTTCTTCTTTTTCTTCTTCTTCTCCTCCTTACTCTTCTGTCTTGTCTTTTTCAGTTTCTTCCTCGTTTCCTTCTTTTTCTCTTGTCTTAATAATCTTCATTTTCTATAATTTCATTCTCATGCTTTTCATTTTCATCTACTTCTTCCTTCTCGTCTTCTTTGTCTCGTTCTTTCTTTAGCTACCACTTTTGTCTCCTCTCACTTACATTCTAAGTATTTTACTATCCTTAATAGCCAAGCATAAGATTCTCTCAGAAATGACCAAAGAGTGATTCAAAAACTATCATTAATTTAATTTATAGTTCAGAAACCTGGTTCATGAAAATTCATGTCTCCTAATACAGGATATTTTGTTTGTGAATTACAAATTTACTAAACTTTTAATGAGCTACTGGGACCTGTTTAATGAAGAAATGATAAGGAAATGTTTAAAAGACATGAAAAGATGAATGAAAAGGTGCAAAAAATGCAAATAACGATTCCTTAATTCACAATTAAAGTAATTTTGTCAACTATAGGAATTGTTGCAGAAATATTCTATTTTCATCAATTTTCTAATCAACTCACCAAATACTATAAATACTGTGAAACTGTAGTCCACATCATTTCCCATTACCATCTCCACTCTAGTGGCCTACTACAGCTAGTGTAGAGCTATTTGCGTATTTCCCAAACCTTGTTTTCATACATTTCAGGCGAGGGGGGGTACCAATATAAAATAGGGGGGCGTTAGTAAAAGGGGACTATTACTCTCGATTTGCACGCAAATGGACATTCTATGTAGAACAGCATAGCTGAGCGACGCGCTTTCATGATATGGAAAAAGGGGAAACGGGGGACGGTCTATCGATTGTTTGTTTCCGGAGGCTTATTTTCAGATCACTTACTCTTCCTCTCTTACCCCATCGCTCACTCTCTCTCTTTTCTCTCCCTCTCTCTCTCTCTCTGTTGTCTCACACACCTACCCCCCTACAACCACTTTTTAAACACCCCCCACCTCTAAATGTGGTTTTCTCTTCTGCACCACCGACCGCTCCAGGGGGTTCCCCAGCCCTAAAATTTTTCCCACACAGCCAGCAAGCCCCAGTTGTTTGTATAATCAATTTGACCCGCAATTAAGTTCGGAAAAAGGGTATTTTAATTATTTTTGAATGTGTAACAAAGTTTAATTTGGTGTATGCTGATGACTATTTTGTGAAAAAAAAGAGCACTCGATCGTGTTTCTGTTCCAATTCGAATAGAATTTATTTTGGAATAGCGGATGTTTCCTCTATACTATTTCTGTTCATTCAAACTGTTTTTACTCTAGACAGTAACTGGTTCATGTGATTAGGAAATGTATTCAGCCTACATCGATTTATTTTCAAGTAATTTTTGAAAAGACTCATTAATCAAAAAACCAGTCTATTAATCGATCTATTCTAGTTAATGTTGACCCAATTTCCAGCAACTCTCCTATTCAATCAAACTGAAATTAATTAATTAATAAAGGCTTTTATTGAATTATTAAAATATCAATAACAATAGTAATATATACATGATTTTCGGCGTATTTTGTCCATGGCAGAGTGCCGTCTGAAGGATGTTCAATCTCACTACAGTATTTGAATAGTATTTGTTGAATTAATTTCTCATAACTACCCTTTTCATTACACATTCACAAGCCCAAGCTCATGTGGGCATAATCTTCAGAAAAAATTATAAGGCGATAAAAAAATATATCAGTATATTAGGTTCACATTAGATGGATGAATAGAGTAGCCTGTATTAGAATGAAAGACGATATAAGTCGGTTTTACCCTATGTTTTGTGTATCTAGAAACTTTCCACATTAAAGACCCCTAAACCACTTGAGACTCGTCAGAAAACATCAAAATTCCATAAATGTCGACACTAGGTTGCCATTTTCATGGTAAGGAAGCACTCTATGGCCAGATTCAAGTGTGCTTTAAGAGATCGTTCAGACATGAAACAGTTTATATGGAAATAGGCAGGAATTCTTCTTCGCATCCACTTTTCCATGCATGCAAATTTATTTTCAATACACGTTAGCAGCCCCTCTTCTTCTATCGTGCCCTACTATTACTTCCTCTTTTCTTCCACTTTCTTTCTCTTATCTCTGCTTCTCCCTCTTTCTTCAGCTCCATTCCCCACTTCGCATTTTCCCCTGATTATGAATAATGGGTGCTTGTGAATCCATGAAATGGAAAAGTGAACATGCTTTCTTCCTCTGAACATTACAGACAAAACTCTTTCAAGTTTGTGAAAAACTTCTAGCACGAAATCTATCCCCCATAACTATTTTGGCCTGTATAATATTGTAGTTATGCCGTTCTTTCATGAAGTAAATAAATAGGAAGTGAGGTAGACATCTTTCCGCACCATTACAGTTTGAAGAGATATTTCTCAACAATTGATGTGTACTTTCGAAATGTTTCTCTTTTGGTGGCTCATTTTCTTTTTCTATGAAAAAAATATGGTTTCAATTCTAGTGTTCCATATGTAGAGATGGAGAAAATATACTACAGAATTGATACAACAAATAATCATGTGAGCGTGGACATTCCTTGGAACCTTATAAGACATAGAATCAGAAAGTTTTCCTTTTTATTTTCTACGTGAAATACAAGGGGTTGGGTTTTAAAAGTTAATTTTACAAGAAGTTAAGTATTTTAATACCTTCATACTCCTCAAACTAAATTTACTTTTCACATTCAACAACTAATTCGTTACATTCAACAAATAAATCTATCAAAAATGAAGAAATGATTTGTTAAATTTTGGAAAATTGATGATTAAATAGGCTACATATTAAAGGTACAGCATGTTAATGACACAAACAAATGAATAGCCTACGTTCTTGAAACGGAGCCCAAGCTTATAAAAGTTTTCACATCAAATTTAAGAGCTATTCGAAATTCTTCCAAATTATAGGCTATATAAATAGTATTTTTCTGAACAAATTTTTTACACTATTGACTACAAGTCAGTTATAAATCTATTATATGTATTCACATATGCAGATATTTCTATTTTTTTTTTATCAATAAAAAATATTACTATTATTTCTGTAATTTTTCAATTATTCTTTACATTTTTTTCTCTGATTCCATGGTTCTCGGCCGCCACAGACCCCAAATCTATAATTTTTGTATCAATCCCCAGCATATCGATGAATCACAAATCCAACATGCATGTGTCATGTAGCATGGCAGGATGCATAGAGCGGCAGTGTTACATACACCGTAAATTGTTCGTACTGATTTGCATATGTAATGTCGAATATTATGCATTCATAATCAGGCCGGCAGTAGCCAATGAATCATGATGATGCAACTCTGTTGCATAATTTTCACATGAAAACTGTGTTGCAGCCCTCGACATGCAATTTACACGAGCGATCTCTCATTAAGCGTCGTGTTCAACACTTTCATCGCATCACCTAAATAACTACGGCTGCTAGCTTGTGAAATATTTCACTCTCAAATATATTTCCAACGTTAATTGCATATTGATCCCATGTGTAACTGAATTTTCAATTTTGAATTCGGTCTTCATTGCATATTATGAAACTGTAGTGGAATCGTTTCAATTGCCTTAATTATTTCTTGGGATAGTTACTTAGAAAACTTACTTCTATAACAACTTACTATGCTAAACAAAATTACTTTTTGAGAATTTAGTAGAAACTCAAGGTTGCCTTCAGTCATTTTTATTAATGTGTAACTGAAACTGAACTGTAACTGAATGGAAACTGAACTGAAATTGTACTGTAGCTGAATGGGAACTGAACAGTAACTTAATTGGAACTGAACGGATACTGAAGAGATATTTAACTGAAACTGAATTTAAACTAAACTGGAATCAAACGTAAACTCATGGAGACTGAACTGGAACTTAACAGAAACTGAATGGAAACATAACACTGGTATGGAATGAAAACTGAACGAAGACTGATTTGGAACTGAATAGAAACTGAACTGGAACTAAGTGGAAATTTAACAGAATCTTGAAGCATGTAAAAGAAACCTAAGTAGTCTACTGTCTTACCTTCATTGTAAAGGCTAACTCAACGATTGTTTTACCCCACTATATTTATGTCAATAACTATTTTTGTGACTACTAGAAAAACTCTAGTATAGAGATCAGATTGGAGTACTGTGTAAATGAATAATTGTAGATTTTTAAATTCATAACTGTAATAACTCTTCAACCGTGGCGAAGCGTGGTATACTTAACCGGTCATCGCCGGGTATATTTCCTATAGGACATAGTTGAAGGACTAAACAATCTAGAAGCATAGTGTAGGAAGGAATAGTGGTTATTCCCTGTACACTGGGTTTAACCGAATCAATAATTGATTCAAAACTTGCCAACATGGGGCACAGAGTATACAGATTTCCGAGGGATGTATGTGATAGGCCGGAAGAAGTGATGCTACGGATTCCACAGCAGGAAGCTATCGATAGCTTTGCTGAAACAACTCCTCCCTCGTGGATGTTGATGATTATGAGGAGGAGGATGAGGAGGAAAGGAGGTGGAGGAGGAGGAGAGGAAGAAGAGGAAGCATTTGAAAATCGATCGTATTCTCCAGTCGACCAGCAACCGTCCAGTCAGTCTATAAATCTGAGGAAATATCCCCTCACCGACACTTCCTCACTCACTCACACCCCTCCATAGGGGGAGGGGCAGGAGAGGGTTCCCCAGGGACTGACCGGACCCCCGAAAATGCAAGTAGTGGGATGTGGTCCCATTGACAATCTAAATCCATGGCTCCAATCTCCTATTTCCCTGATCACATCTAGTGGCGAAGTGACATTCGAGATGACACCAGTCCCCCCTCAATAGTGCACGGTAGTAAGGGATGTCTGGTGGGGTTTAGTAGTATGGGTTGGGCCGCGCGCACACTCAACAAACTTTTCAACTATAAGTTTGGTTATCTCGTTATTATAGTAATTACTTCTGGTATTAATTATTGAGTTTTCAGTACTTCATTATTTTCGAACTATATTAAATTTGTGGCCGTTTGCACTAAAGTGAATTGGTCAAGTATTTCTTTATTGACAAGAATCAAAATTGTTAATTGGAGATCAAACTAAACAGACTTTTGTGCAACTGTATACTTGTAGAGCTCTTTGGAGAAATCACTTGAACAGTCAGAACAGTCATTCTTTTGTTCACTTTATCGAAATATATTAAAAATGCAATTTATATAAGTGATGATTTTGGAATTGAGATGAATTATTCAGGAATATTTCTTCATGTTCCTTGGAGATTTTAACTTTCTGTTTTAGTTAGTAAATGTTGAATTTAGTAAAATTTCTTGTAAACGACCAAGTTCCGAAAAAGTGTAAAAATTTGTAGCTACAACAGGAAAATTATCTTCTATGTTTCTTTAGTACAAAATTCTAGTTTACTACATAGCTTTCAATTGTAAAAAATTGGTGAGCAAGTAACATCCGTTAGTTAGCATTACTAGCAATAATCACCCGTTTATTGCTAGAAGGAAAGTCAGTTATAGCAGTTCAGACAATGGTATTGAAAATTCTCAACGTGACCAACACCAGCTCATCATTATAATATGCTTCACGTTATTGTGACCAAAACAGAGAAAACCATAAATTTCTACCAAAAGTAGAGTGCCTTTGAAACCATCCGTTACAGCTCAGGTTTCAAATTTACAGCATGTGTTCCACTGTAATGTCGCATGTCCATGAGGGCTTCCCGGAAACATTTTGCAGTCATGCTTTGTGCTTTGAAGAAAAATAATGTTACGTACACTTTGTGTTATTTCATACGATTTTTCACTACCTCTTGTGAATGTGGAGGATAAACTGGGCAACTCGAAAAAGGACGACTGACAACACTTTGCAGGGAATAAATAATTGGGAAAAGGTTTCTGGTTGTCTCTTTCTACTTTCGGCGACTCAAATGAGCAACCATTACTTGTGTGAAAAAGAGACATGAAAGAAGCAGATGAGAGAATAGAAAAAAAGAAGAGTTGAAAACAAGGGAGCCTTGTCGGCGTTTGCAAAATCCCGTTGACCGTTTTGAAACTTCTGTGGCGATGTCTGGCGGTTTTAGCCGGAATTACGGACCGAAATGAGAGCTGCAGTGGAATTATAATGGTGACAACTACCATTAGACGCTTCTATATCATTGCCGAGCTTCCATTGAAACTGAGGTGGTTGGTGTGAAGGAATTATGTGATAATGCTTAACAAGTTTTGTTGTTTGTTCAAGGTAATTCCAACATACAACGTGTCTTGAATTAGAAGGAAACAGTTTTTCTAATAAATGAAAAAAAAAAATAGAAAGAAGAAAAAGTTGGAAAAATAGAAGATGAAATGAAAAACGTGGCTGGAAGAAAAAGTGTGGAGGAGATGAAGTAGAAAAAGTAGGCTGAGCAAGAAAAAAGTAAAGATGAAAAGTAGGGGAAAAGTAAATAGTGAAGAAAGCAGCCGTGAATGCTAAGTGAGTAGAAGATAAGAATTTTGTTTCTATATGCAGAATAAATAATAAGCAGAATGCAAATGATCGAGCAAAGCCATAATCCGATTACTTACTCTTCAACTTCATGCAAATTAGCTGAGTTGACGAATCTGAAACGAGAACTGAAAATATTTTTGATGAACACTGCTGCAGAGGTCAGACTTGAAATGTAACGAAGCAAAACTATCTGATAACTACCTCTCTCATCATTACCAGTGTATTCTCTTTTCTCTTCTTCCTGTTTTATTCTCTCCTAATGCTTCGTTTATCTTTTTCTGAATGCTTTCTGCACGATAAGTTACGGATTAAGACGGATTTGAGGCCAGATTGAAGATAGCAGTGCGAATTCTGAGTGTAAAATAAGAAATAAACAAAGTGTTATGGCAGTTCCAATGGCCTTTCGATTCGAGTGTTAATTGCGTGATGAGAAGGAACCACATCGCAAAATAAAACTTATTCCGATTCCGATCAAACCGTTGTTAGTCACGAATCAAGAAGTAGTGGGGGATACTGACTGTAGGATTGGCAGGATGTTTAGAAGGAAATCATTAATCTTCAACTGAAGAAACCGATAAAAGGTAGATTGAAGTTAGAACACTCCGACTTTCAATAATCCTTATTTTTCAAGATTACGGCCATTGAAAACGTTGAACCTGTTTATGGAAATCTGAAACTTGTATACATCTTTATTTGATAGGACAAGTGAGGACACTAATTGCAAAGTGAATGCAGTTTAATAGTGAAGATGGTGTGTATGAGACCTAACTTGGGGAAAGACCATGGTCCTGGATTTGACAGTGAGTGCATTTCAGGCCCCCACCCCACCCTCCAAAATCTCTCTCATCCCCTCACTCTCACTCTATCGTTCCCTCTCTTTCCCTCTTGTTTCCCTACCTTCTCTCGCTCACGCACTCGCACGCACGCAAACGTACTCTTCCGCATTTCGGCGCTATCGATTTTGGGACTGCTCTGTCCTCACGGACCTACCCCTGAAATCTACCCCCTCGCTACACTACACCACCACCACACTTCACCATCCCTCAAACACGAACACAACTACGTGTTAGATTCTCGCTTTCCATGTTGTACTCTATCACACTGTCTCTATTTATTTTACTATTACAATTCCTTCTGGTTCTCTTTCTTCCTTGCTCTCTCTTATTATATATTTTCCCCCTCCCCCCAGCTTTCTATTGTATCAACTTATTATTAATTCCTCAATGTTAGAACTACCTCATGAGAAAAAGAAGCAACTACAGTAATAAAAATATGGAAATTCTAAGTTGTGAAATCATTAGGCTACTCATGAATTTGTTCACAATATTCTCTTTTCTCTCATTCCATCTCTCACACTTCATCATTTTCTCACTCTCATTTCACCTCATTTTTTCCAATATTTCTCTTATTCCTCTCTTAGTACTCCATTGATTATTGAACCCATAATAATTATATTTGATTCATTTAATTAATATTTAATATTTAATTAATGTTTAATTAATTATTAAGTGTTATTAAACATTATTTCAAAATGTTTTAAAGTCACCATATTGGAAAATTGTTACTATTTGATAGTGCTGTGTCACCCTTCACTTCAAAAGTTCATGATTCGGAATATTGACGTTTAATTCCAATGTGACTGTAATTGTGAGATATCCATTTTATATAGTGATGTAAAAGTTTTGCATATTTTTAAGATGAATGGGTGTTTTTTTTGCTAGTATTTCTTGTGGGACACAATCTTGCTCTTGCTCACAACTCGTACAAAATAGCATCGAATGTAATCACGGTCAGGAAGTATTGCTTGAGGTGCTTCGGAACCCACATAAAGCTGTAGGTCTATTTCTCATCATAATCCTTCCATTACCCACGCACAAGCCTACAGCTTATGTGGGCATCATCCCCAGCAAAAAAAAGTGCACTTTATCACTAGTCTATTGCATTGACTAGTTCAAAGCTCTAGTTATGATGTTTGATATTAATACACAATTTCCGTTGGTTTCAACCCTGATAATTCCTCTCTTTATCATCGACAACCTACATTCATCACGACGAGTGTTTAGCCGTCAATTTGAAACCAAGTGCTCCCCAACAGTCAGCAGTAGTTTCATTTGAAGCCCGATCGCTTCAGGCTTTATTTCCACTTTGACTACAGAATAGTTTTAATCAAACCGGGATTGTTGGTACTTTGATAGCCGTTCTGTTATTGGCGGATAATTGCCCGCCCGTCAGCCAATCAGAGACGCGCTTTGACGTTTGTGATTGGAACTGTAGCCAATCAAAAATTGCCACTAAATCCTGAGTATCATCAGTTGATCTCTAATCCGCGGTGTACTGATGATTAACTGGTGTGAGCTGGAGGCTTCTCTTTGTAATTTGAAAGGGATGTTTGTTGTTTGTTTGATTTCCAACTGAAAAACACAACAGTAGTAATAGAGGTTTGTTTGAATGTATGTATCAAGTATTTGTTTTGGTGTCACTCACTCTCTAGTGACTCTCATAATCCAACTTTATTATTATTATTTATTACAATATTTCCATTAAGTGAACTGAAATACTTCTTTGTTAAGCAATCAAGTGTAATTCAATTCAATTTGAAGAGCAACCACTCTGATCAGTTAATCCAATTCATGAAATGAGATGATCTTTTATTTTGGATGGAGTGACTAGTTTACCTAATTGATAAAACATCCCCTTGTTTAAAGGCATTCATGTACATTAAATTTATTGTTTATGTTGTTTTCAAAACATGTATAGTACACTCGGAGCAGAGCTGATTCTCTAAAGGCGTTCGTCGATGATCAAATAATTTTTATAAACCTCCATTCAAGACAGTAGTAATAATTGTTATCTGATGAGCTAACTTGTAAAGGGGGCCCACAACTCCACATGCACATCGTTTGCTGCAATAACAGTGCAAAATGTTTTGTGTAGCCTCACTATGCCTCAGTAAATGGAATGTAGCCTATTGTGCTGGGTTCATACCTTCTGTGTTCTTTTCAACATTTTTTATTAGATGTAATTCAATCTTGTGTACAAACGCTTTTACCCTCTTTTCAACGGACATTCTATAATTTGTATTCTTACTGAGTTCGTGTCAACATACTGTTTGTCCTAATAAAATCCTTATAAACTGCAATTTGAACAGAATAAATAGTACAGCTATAACTACGAGCTACCTGACTACAAATAGTTTCTGGATTTATATCCTGGTAAAACTACAATAAACAACGACTGCAATGAAAATAAATATATATCACTTCAAGTGTGCCTACTATCAGCTACCTCATAACAAAGCTAGTTACTATTAAAATCTTTACATAGTTCTGGCTGGTCATGTGACAAGAATGTCAAATGTCTTGACTTTCTCAGTCTTTTTCTCTTTCTCTTTTATGACCTAACCTCTGACTAATATTCTCCCTTTCTTTTCATTTATTTATTTGATAGTGTTATTGCTGCTACTGTAGTTACACTTTCTAACGCCCGAGTGATAAATGACTGAACATTTCTCACTACATAACCTGAGTCCAACTCTTATAATCTTGTTCCATAAGTCACCTAATAAATAATCCAACTTACATAATCAAGTACCATTCCATAAGTCACTTGTCCTTACTTACACTGTGATTATCGTATTCTGCTGCTGTATTTCTCCATCTGTTTATTACATAGAATTGTTTGAAACTATTTCAAGTACAGTAATGTTTTATTATATCTGTAGTTGGAAATTTATTCGATGAACGACATTTTATCTACAACTACTGTTCAATCTAGTACACCAACATAACTAGGCTACTGCCGCCACCAAGTACGAAGTACATAAGTACCTACCTACTTTGAAAGTAGGTTGGCCTACTATTGAGTCCTAAGCATAATTATTCAAACTTAAAACTCGAATAATAAATAAGTTTTGGTTCACAATTATCGAACTAGTTCTTGAGTGCTAATAGCTATTTGTAAAATACTGTATTCAACCTGTGCTGAGCTTATTAGAACTGTTTTAGGGATGTATTTTATGTGACCTAAATAATCATGAACAGTTTATTAGGTAAGGTTCATGTATGAGGGCTTGAAAAACGTCAACTAAATTGGAGTTACGATGGTGCAGGTGCATATTTCACTGCTAATTAACAGTAATCGCCTACAGCCTTGTCAAATGGTAATGTTAGATTTATAGTATTGTATTTTTAAAGTACGAGTACTTAAAATATTGTTTAATTTGTGGGTTTCTTTACTGTCAATTTATTAACAAGAGAATTCGGGTCTCTTGAGTAGGAGGGATCCTTTAGAAAGGATCCTTGAGTTAGAAGGGATCTTGGGTTTGAATGTAGAAGGAATGACGGAATAAATTTGAATGAATATATTATCAAGTGGATAGCAGTTCTCCCAATATTGTTGATTGTGGTTGCGGAAACATACCTCATGGAGTTCAACTTCTGTTATAATAATTGGTCTGTTAACAAAATATCAACTACAAAATGTTCCGAATATAAAACAGGCAGCAAAATAGACTATTTTTGTTGTTGATGTGTGTTGAACATTTACTGGAATACGAGATCACAATTTGCAGCATTTCATAGGCTGTGTTTCTGGGCATTCAGTATTTCAGTGAAATAATCTCGAAAACATATCGAACTATTTCAAGTTTTTTTATAATATCTCTAGAGATTAATTTTTCAAAATATATGTTTTGTGAAGTAGTTTTCGATTTTTGCTTCGTATTTATTATTGAGGCTGTAGAACGAATCATCGATATAGGGGCGTTAAATAATTTCCACTGAATTTTTTGAGAATGAAATGGATCAATCCGCTCTATCAAACGTGTGACCAAACGCGCTATATCAAGTGTGTGTCTGAAATTAGTTCAATTTCCATTCAGTTTCAGTTCAATTCCCGAACAGTCTCATTACAGTTCCCGTTCAGTTCAGTTTTAGTACAGTTTTCGTTCAGTCTCCTTAGCCCCTGCGCCCACTGATTTCAGTCAGCAACCCAATGTTGCCAGATGACATTTGGCTGTTTGGCGGTAATCGGGTAATCTAACGTATCAGCCAAAGTCATCTGGAAACGCTGGGTTGCTGACTGAAATCAGATAGCAGTTGCTTAGTGGGCGCAGGGGCTTACAGTTCTAGTTCAGTCATCGTTCAGTTTCAGTTCATTTCCAGTTTCAAATATCGTGTTCTTATTCTGTGCTACTCTCCTCTTTCTTCTCTTCCCCACTCCTTCCTCATTCTATTTCTTGTATTATGCCCATCAATTCGTGCAACATCTTTTCATTTTTACGTTTCAAAACCGCAGGTTTTGCAGGGAAACTCGGAGGGGAGCGAAAAATCCATGATTGAAACCAATTTATCAAAAAAGACGCTCGGGCAGTCCGGTTAGTTGGAGATTTCCGCAATCCTGAGCTGGCGGGACCTGCTTGGCTCCACTTGTCCATTTCTCTTCATCCCTACTTTATTAGAGCGCGCGACTTCACTCCATTTCCTATCCTCCCTCTTCCACCCCCCTTCCCCACCAATTTCTCTTTGTAGCCGCTGACTACATGCCTAGGGAATGGAGAGGGGGTTGTAACAGGGCGAGCCAAAACGACGAAAATCTAAGAAAACTCCGACAAAGTTTTATTTGGCTCATTCACTCTTGTTCGGCCATCTTTCTTTCTACCTACGCTGATCGTCTTACGGCTTCTTGTTCTCCTTTGTTCTCTTCCATTTTATTTCCACCTTCTTCTCCCTCTGCTTCTCGTTTCTCAACATTTTTACGTCTCTTTTTTCTCCTAATTTCATGTTTCTTTTAGCTTGGTCCATAAGATTCTATGCTTTCATTACATTCACTTCTTCTACAGTATATTCCATTCTTCAAGATTATTAATTAGTCGCCTCCTTTCTCTCATCTGCTTTTTTGTAAATGATTGTCTTCTGAATTTTCTTTCTCCTCATTCCTTTCTCTAGCTCAGTCTTCTCCTTTCTCTCCTCCTCTTCCTCCTCATCATCATCATCATCCTCATCATCAAAATCATCATCCCCGCTTTCTTTTTCTTCTTATATTTGTTCTCGCTTTCTCTGTTTCAACCTCAACGTCATTGATTTACTTACTTATTTGCTTTTATCTGCTCAATTTATTCCCGAAAATCACACTCACTAACCGTGTTCTCTCACTTCCTTTTGTAATCGTTCTCCTCTTAGTCTTCAATTCCTTCAAATTCCATTTCTCAATCTCAATCTCTTATTTCTGTAACAATACGTTATCAAAGTCTCTCTCCTCTAACTATTCTCTTAGCGTGCAGCACAAGACGAATGATCACGATGAACGATTCGGAAAGGAGGAAAATGAAGCTAGCAAAAGAGAAAGATTGATTGTGGGAGAAGTGGATGGAGAGAGACAGAGAGAGTGTAGGAGAGAAAGAGAGAGGGAGTGAGAGAGAGAAGCCAAAATAAAGAATGGCAGAAGGAAAAGTTATAATGGAGGAATATAAAGGAAAGAGTTCGTTCTGTTGAATTATGATGTTTCGGGAGATGGAAGATGGAAGAGGGAAATGACTGAGGAGGAGGAGGAGGAGATGGTGGGGGAATATCAAGAGTAGAAAAAAATGTGTGATAGCGAAACAAAGTGGAAAGAAAGAGAGGAAGAAGGAGTGAGATAAAGAGAAATCGGGTTTGATCTGAGGGAATAAAGTAAAGGAGATGTTGACTAGCAAACTGTGAAAGATTTATCGGCGCAGAGCAAGAAACGAGAAAGAACTCGTGAAGCATGAAAGACTGAAGACCAACAGCTCGAAAAGATGCTGCGCTGGCCAGGCTGGGGCTAAGAGAATGGAGGAGTACAGACGGAAGAGCGAGTGGAAGAAGAAGAAGAAGAAGGAAGAGGAGTTGGAGAAAAGGACATGTGTGATAAGGAGAATAAGGAGATGGAGGAGGAGTGGTGAGTGAAGAGGGATAGAGATGAAGAGAAAGAATAAGTGGACCAATCAAGTTTTGAAGAATTGGGATAATGAGACAAAAAGGGGTGGAATTGTAGGAAGAAGATGACAAGAAAGACATGTAGAAGATGAAGAAATAAGTGTGGAAGAAGAAGAAGAAGACAAAGACAAAGACAAAGACAAAAAGAAGAAGAAGAATAAGGCAAAGAAGACAAAGAAGAAGAAGACGAAGAAGACAAAAAGAAGAAGAAGAAGAAGAAGAAAAGAAGAAAAGAAGAAAGAAGAAGACAAAAAAATGTGGAAGAAGGTGATAGAAGAAGAAGAAGAAAGAACGGAAAAGAAAGGAGGAATAGCTGAAGAAGTGAACGATGATCGATGATGGGTGGGATTAACAAGAAGCAAGAAAAATAATTATAGAGAAGGGAGAATTGGAGAACTAGAAATAATCAAATGAACAACAGTATCAATTGTGTATTGACTGCATTGAGTTGAAACAAAATGAAACAAAGAAGAAGGAGAAAATGATGAGGACGAAGGAGTAGAGGAGGAAGTGGACAAGGAATAAAAGAACCGGAAGCAGAAATAGGGATGGCAAAGAAGACGATGAAAACGTTGGAAAAGGAGAAGCAGCAACAGAAGATAGAAAGCCGGATTTATTAGTACGGGTACCCGGGGTACCAGAGGCTGGCTGGATAATGCATAGTAGAAGCGGCGCATAACGGATAATGCGGAGCAAGCGAGCAATATGCTCCTCTTGGGTTCCGGTTGTGAATTTTGAGGGGTTTTACCACCCCCCCTCAACAATGGATTCAGGGGGGGCGAAAGGACCCCACTCAGCTCCCTAATTGATTCTAATGAAGTACCCAGTTACTCCTACAGCTTTGGTGTGGAGGCCTACTCACTAACACTTTTTACAGTTGTACTCTGTCCTGGAAATCCGCTACGTTCTGTCCCGGTAGCGAGAGTTTCCTTTATTATGCCCTGAAAAAACGTGGTAAATATGTAGAGAAAATTGCACAGGAACATTGTTTGTCGTGCGAAAAATCTTGTTGGAATGTCAAATAAAATCTTTCGTACAAATTGTGCAGAATACCTTACAGAGTAAAAGTACAACAAATTTTATATGAATAGAAAAGAACAGATTTTATTCCTTTAATTACACAAATATACAATTGGAAAAGTCAATACAATACAATATGTGTTTTATTATGTTAGGTATATCTCTATGAAGATTATAGCACTTATAAGTAAATTATGACTGTGAGTACAGTTACTGACTAATCTGATTTAATAATCTTCAAATCTATTCTCGTTTCTTGGTTGATATGCATGATTGAGAGTGTTGAATAAGAGGGTGAGAAAATAATATCAGTAGTGAAAGAGTATCATCATGTTGGTGATCACAATCAATAGAATACTTGGGTATTACTTCCGCCTACCGATCATCAACATACATCGCTATATTTCTGGTAACAACCTTACAAAGACAACAAATGTTTTTTGGAGCAGCAGAGATGCTTCTCCAAGTGAACACACACACATAAATCTGCTGCCTGCAACAAAGAAAACACCCCTCCATGAGTACTCCACACTCATCTGTAAATAAGAATCGATGGAATTATGTTTGCGTATGTGTTGGAAACTCGAGATTTATCTGTTTACCTAGTGTCGTATGCTGTCATCGTTAGTAATATTTTCACTGGAAATAATCTTTTATCATTCAAATCACGCCGTTTTCTTTGTAAATAATCAGGGTCTAGTCTACAGCACTCTGCATTCACAATACTGTACTTAGAAGGACTCGTAAGGACTCGGAAGGCTCTTTTCATGGTTTTGCTTATTGACAAATATGATGACGGGAGTGACAAATGATGCCAGTAGCAATGGAGTTTGTGAATTAAAAGCTTGATTTGTATGACAATTGTCAATCACTACTCTATAGAATTCTGTATTTGTTTAGTGATGGGTTTGAGGGGCACACTACTGTGTATCTACTGTGACACATTTGCGTTCTGTTTTATTGTAGTACTGTACTCTTTATTATTTTAGTACATGTATAACCATGTTCTGGAGAGACGTCTGCTTACATTGAGAACTAGTCTTCCTTCATACATCGGTATTATTAAATTTTAGATCTCTACTCCTTCCTTGTATACTTTCAGTTTAGTCATTCATTACCTTTTATTCCTTTGTACTTTCCTGTTTATTATTGGAATATTTCATCTTCTATCCTCACTTTATATCCCTTTCATTATATTGATAAATAAATAATTTATTTCCACTTTTGGCAATACACTGGACAAAAAAACAATTTGAAAAATATCATAATATAGGATAATACATAGAATCAATTACACAAAAATATTACATAGAAGTTACATAGTGTCATAAATAAGAAACATCATACAAATAGTTAATTTATAGTTCACACAAGTAATAATAATAATGTAAAATAAAATAATAGTAATATGATAATATAATAATAAATTCTGACAATGTAGTTGTTCGCCTCCCATAAAATTAAATACAGTACATTTTTTAAAAAAGCCTTGTGCTTAGCCAAGGATTTTAAAAGTAAGTTTAATGAGGAGGTACAACTGTAACAATAATATAATATCATGAATATGTTACTACATCCAAATATTTTAAATAATCTCGAATGTTTATGGCGATTATATCTCAAACTAATATTGTTTTTGTTTCTTGTTTTTTTTTCAGTGGTGCTACTAGATACGGCAACTGAACAAACGCTCGAGTGGACGCGCTTCCCCTATGGACCTCCGGCCAAAACACCAGGGGTGAGTTTTGAATTAGATTTTAATTCTAAATTATAATATACTTCTATCATTATTCATATGAGTGGAACAAGCCTTAAAAGTGTTTGTAACACTTTTCAAAACACTCTGGATATGCCAGTATGCTTTAGCCTAAACAAACTGTTGGGCTGTTGTCATTCGCCATTATCGAACTGCGAGATCCCAGGGTAGAAAGCCCTTGTCTTATGGGGTGACTCGTTAATGGCGCTCATTGATGTCCATAAATATTGAATGCTTTTAACAATTCGGCATCATTAACGCGGCGTCGCAATTTATATGCATTTATAAAGGTGGGGCGAACAGAATAGTATTTGAATACAGAGGGAAGGTGGGAGTATTTGAATGCAGGGAGAGGATGTTATTCGAGTTTGAAAATTCGATTTCATTCAAGCTCAATGTAAATAATGTCATTTGCATTTGGCGTAAATAGAACGGACACATGGCAAATTTGAAAACCATTAATGTGTGAACTGGGGAAAATAATGCTAGCTACCTTATGCAAGGCTGGAGTTTTTGGCCAGGTATAATGGACAGGAAATTGTTCCAGTAATGAGAGTGAGGTGCAATTTTCATATTCAGGTGCAGTTTTAATTATTATTACGGAACTTTGTTGGGGGGTGATTGTAGGTTATAGGAATTTATTGGTACTCCATCAACATCAACGGAAATTGAAATTTGATGGAACAGAAAAAGAAAAAAAAATGGATATTTGCTGAAGCTTTGAATATTTTGTGGATATTACGAATAATATAATGTATTTGAAGTTTCGAATCACTTATATATACATTTGATGATCTTCATGTTTTCTCCTTTTCTAAATCTCCTTCTTCTCCTTCTTCTCCTCCTTCTTCTTCCTCTTCCTCTACTTGTTTTTCTTCCTCTTATTCTTCTTCTTCTTCTGCTTTTTCTTTTTATTTATAATTCTTCTTTCTATTCATAATTATTATTCTTTCTACTTTTCTTCTTCTCCACTCTTCTTTTCCTCTTCAACGTTTTTCTTCTCCTCCTTTTTGTTGTTATAACTTTTTTGCGGTAGTCTTTCCTGTTTCTCTTCTCCTCCGTTTCAGTTTCCTTCTCTTTTTTCTTCTATTTGTCTCTCTTGGTAGCCTCTTTCCATTTCTTCTCCTTCTGTATAATCCTGAATAATGAAGTTGTAACTTGAATGACCCAGTAACTGCTGCCATCTTACGACAGAATTCAGAACTAGCTGCGTTGTGCATTGCCGACCAATCAGGCGGAGCGGAGAGAGGCGGAGCTTGGAGGCGTGTCTGTAAAAATTGAAGCTGTAAATCACCCAGTAACTGTAGTCATCTACCGGTCGAATTCAGAACTAGCTGAGTCATTCATTTCTGGCTTATTAAGGGATAGAAGGCGGAGTTTGGAGGCTACATGATTTACAAATCAGGCTACGATTCATGGAAGAATTTTAGACACAGTCAAGCATTGTTCAAGTATTTTCATTGCTGAATAAATGAATAAAAAAAAATTGTCTTGGAAAACACAATAAATGATTGAATCACCGTTTCTGAAATATGTTTGAATTGTTATCAGAATGAAATGGTTACACCCCATTAACCTATCTTCCATCAGATGTTGTTGAAGATGTTGAAGTTGATGAAGTTGAATTCCAATTCTCTGATCATAACTCCAAACTCCTCCACTTCCTTTCCAACGATTCATGTGATTCAAAAACAAGATGGCCTATCAAAAAAATAAGACATATTCCATGAAAATATTTTTGGATTCACCTCAAAGTTTTTTCACATGCACGAATCCAATTCACAATCACTTAGTTCATATTAAAGTGATGCAAAAATAGGCTTCCTGTTTCTTCTCTTTATCTTTCCCTTGAATCAAAACTGCTGATAATACGTTCCTTGTAATTGTATATAATTTTGTGGGGAAATCTTAAACCCCATAATCACATTCTAGTCCATAATCACACCTTCTAAGTCCTCAACTATTTTTGTATACTTGAGCTGCACTATATAGTTTATTATATAGTGTGCTGAGACTATTCATTTTCAAGTTGAGTTATAGTTTCAAGTTCTATTGTTAATTTTTTAATCGTATTTTCAATCTCCATTCAAATCGTTTCTATTATGCATTATGCCAATGCAGACATTCTTGTTTTTGTAATTATTTGTCAAAAGTTTTGTCGGACGGGACACTACTCCTTCAGGTATCCTGCCTTATCTCAAACTATCTGAGACATTGCTGTCGGACGAATCGCTACTCGGACAGAACGCTACAGGACCTTTTGAAAGACTTGAAAAGCAATAATTTTGTGAAAAGAAGACCGTTCAGAGGTGTACGAAGCGATTGAAAGAGTGATTAATAAAGCAATCTAGGTAATTGAGTTGGGAGAACGGACAACACTCCACTAAATTGTTGGGTGGTGTGAAGGGAGGTATGAGTGGTCAAGAAGCACCTTTTTTAAGGGTAGGGAAAGGTTGGGGGACGCCTCAACCCCTTGAACTAAAAGTGTGCAGCTTTTAATTCCTCCACTCGTTGTTGAGCAAGAATATGAAGTGGGATTTCCAGATTTCCAGTTATAGGTTGGGGAGAAGTATTGCTTGCGTGACTGCCACTGGGAAACATTACCAAAAAGCAAGATTCATTTTATTTCTGTTTAATCCCCTCATTTTACTTTTTATTTTTATGTATTCCCTCCACCTCATTCAGTGCATCTCATTGAATTAAATGCTGTTGTTTGATTCAAATAAAATTATGAAGTTTTATTCATTTATTAAAAATATACATTACAATTTGGGAAGAATCAACATACATTCGTTTAAAACTACTTCTATCTCAAAGTGTAATAGGTTCTATCGAAGTCAAATATTTTTATATATTTGACTTCACAAGAAATCAATTACTGTTCAACTTACTGTTTGATTTTCACATTTTTTCACCTCTTTTCGAGTTTCTTACTACCTCTCTAAACGATTTCTGCAGTAAGTACAAGAAAGTTTAGACTCTATGAGTATATTATTACTCTACAACTCTGGAATGACTAATTATTCATTATCAAGCATAATAATACATTGGTCATACTGCGCCCGGACATTATTTGAATTAAAATAACTTTCATTTTGTAAAATTTATTCATTCTGAATAAATTATTTTTGTACTGAGCCTCACAGTATAATAGAAACTATATTGGTATTTGAGCTTATAATTTGTTTTAAACAAATTGAGCTTATAATTTGTTTCAAACAAATTATAAGCTCAAATACCAATATAGTTTTCTATTATTTAATACTGTGAGGAACAGCAGTACAAAAATAATTTATTTCGATAGAATGATAAATTTTAAAAATTTTAAAAGTTGTCTATTTTAATTCAAATAATGTCCGGAAGACGCAGTACTTGATAATGTATTATTATACAGTACTTGATAATGAATAATTAGTCATTCTAGAGTTGTAGAGTAATAATATACTCATATATCATGCGAGATAGTGTTCAAATATTTCATATTATTATATTATTCGCTAGATAGACGGCTAATACGAATTGTGTGAAATCAACTTGGAAAATAACTATTGTGAAAGCTGGCTTGTGATTGGTCGAAATCTAAATGGCCGAAACAAAATGGCCGTCGCATCCGCCATGTCAAATCGTATCGACCAATCACGATGCTTGAATGGCTTCCTGGTAATATTATTATCAATGTGGATGCTTCGAGACACGAGAATCATTCAGAGTTAAACCTGTAGGGATTCGAGTTTTCTGTAAATTAGGCTACTGGATTTTCAATAATACGGACGAATAAATAGAAGAGATTATAGTAATAAAATAATATCCAATAGTAATAGTAAAAACCGCATGATTATGACAGTGTAAGTTACAGGATGAATGAATTTTGTTTATTAATATCTACAGCCATGAATCACATGGAGTCCTATTATCACGGGTAGTTTATAGATACATTGCATGTGTAATCCAAGTTGGGGTGATTTATGGTCTAGCTGGAGCACCGTTTTGGACCCAATACAGGATACTACTTCCCATTCCTCTCAGACTACTTCTCAATTTCGTCAGACTGCTTCTCAATTTGGATGTCAAAAAGAAGTACTGCACACTTACTGCTTCATTTTCTTTCTCATTTACTGATTTTAGAAAATTGTGTAGTACAAAAATATACTTATGAAGAAACACATTTTTCTTTCCTAATAATTGATCAACGTTGAATTCATTGAATAAAAAACATATCTTCCTTCTTTTTCAAATGAATTTCTTGAAGTTTCTGTTATTAGATTGAAGAATGACCTATTGGATTATTAAAAGTTCATGTATTTACATCTTTGGAGTAGGTATGATCCTAGATTTTTACAAATATTTAACTCTAGCACTATTTTTGTGCGTACATTAATCAACTAATTTTAATTAGCTATAATATTTTAAATTATTATAATTTCATCATATTGATATTGTAAAATGAATATAAAATTTGGATTGATTTTCCTGACGAATAATTAAGTTAATGAACCACTGTTATGATAAAATCTCAAAGGCTGAGAAAACACCTTTGGTGAAACACCCCGCCAGCAGATAATTGGTGAATAAATTTGTTTCACCATCTCGAACGAGACAAATCAAATTGCAGTAATAACTATACAGTCCATATGCAACATATTCTCCTGCTTGTAGCAACAGCATTAATAATTTTATTTATTAACTGAAAATAACGCACACGCTATACAGAGATTTAGCCACCGTGGGGAGTAGGGTCGACCCCTGTTTAAGTACTGCCCATACAACTCTAGTAATGTATAGTTATACCGGTAGTAACTTGGACGTTGATTACATATAGTAATAATAACTGGTAGTAGGTTATCCTGTTGTACAGGAAAAATAAACTAAACAAACTAATGATCTGAATATTATACTCTACCCTACTGCTGTTAAAAACTCAACACATTCCAATAAACTTGTTGTAAATTAAATACATTATTTCTTCCACTCTCTCTTGTGTTCTATACTTCATCCCCTCTTCTATTCTCTCTCTCTTTTTTCTTCTTGTTCGTTGTTTCTTAATTCCCTCATTCTCTTATACGTGCAACTACACTGTTGCTTTGACTGCATTAATTTATGTGGCACAGCATTCCAGCTTATGCGGCTTGTATCCTTGCGTGTTTTATTCCTTATAATTTATCTCTTTTCTCTTTTTATTTCAATCCCATTTCGTCTTTGCCTCTCCTTTTTCATAGTACTTTCATCCATTTATTTATGTGTCTTGTACTGAATAAACGCGCCGATTGCTTCTCATAATTAGCGAGTGATTTTTAACGCTTATTTTCGACATTAATTGCTAACAAGGCGTGGCTAAGTGTTTAGAAAAATAAAATGGCTGCCGTTTGAGTTATGAACTGTGGACATTTTGTTACACTGATCACAATTTTAAATTTCAATCAATTTATCGGGTATGAACTTCATGAAATAATTTTATCGGTTTATCATTTTGTGTCCCCACCTCTCAAAAATACAATAGATTAGAGGCTCAAACTAAACTTTTACAATTCTATTGTAACAAAGTCTATTAGCCCAGTAAGATAGTACATTCCACCTTCCATGAAATAGGGTAGTTGGTTTCTATTTTGTTCATGTTGTATGTGATACTCATGGTATGATAAATCCAAGTTTTTGACCTCGGTAAACTTCCGGATCATCCTCAAAAACCGTGAAAAATGACGGAATTTTGCACTATATTTTTATGTTTGGCCAATAATTTCGAACCTGAAGCATAACTTTTTCATATAGGACACTCTTCATAGTTTCAAAAATAAATTGAATTACCTTCAATTTGAGACCAAATTGCTTTCTGTAGTTTGCATAATCAGGAAGTTTGCCAAGGTCGAAAACTTGGATTTAACCTCCCAGTAGCATTACATACATTATTAAAAAATGAAACGACTACCCCATTTCATGCAAGGTGGACCCTACTTTTGATGACAATTTTATTGTGCTAAACATTAAATGTTACAGTACTTTTCAATAAAAGCGCAAACGAATGTACAAACTCCACTTTCATAATGCAAGTCTTGTAATTTTCTACATTATCATCAAGAATATTAAATTAACTGGAGCATGGCGGAAATGAAAGAGTAGCTTCTAAGCCTACACAAACACAATACAAAACTCTGTCTTCATTGCGAAGTACTGTACTTGAATACCACATGAAAACCTAACAAATCCCCTCTATCAAGACACCACTAGTATTCTTGGCAGGCGATTTCGAAAAATAGGCAATTTGCGTCCAAATTGGCCACAATTCTCGGTTTGTATTGGCTGAAGGGATTCACTTGAAGTGGGCGGAGCTAGGCAGTCGAGAAAAGGGGGAAACGTGAAGAGATCTCCAGCTAATGTATTGTAATGCTCTTTGTTCAACCTTTTATCATGCGTAGAGTGTAGGACTATTATTGGAATTTTATTACAGATGGAGCGACTGCAAGATAAGAAGATTCCTCTCCTTAACATACTCTCTCTATTTTACTCATTGTCTACTACAAGATCAGTTTCGAACAAATGTGAGTGACAGAGTGGCTTATTGCATTGGAAAAAGGGGGATTGGAGAGAGAAAGATGCTATTGGTACAGACAGACGGTGACAGCATTGAATATACTGTATACCCTGTAGTATAGGCTATATATTCAATGGTGACAAACGTCACTTGAAATAGGAAATAGTTGAGGTCTTCAATAAATGAAATCAAGCGGAAGGCGGAGTAAAAAAAGAAGAAGAGAAAGAGGAAGAGAAGGAGGTGCAATAAAAGGCGAAAGAGAAGGAGGGGGTGAAGAAGAGAAAGGAGAGGATAAGGAAATGCATTTTTAGAAAGAAAGAGAAGGCAAAGTAGAAGGAAAAGGAAGAGGAGATGTACGGATAAGTATAATACAAATGAGAAGAAGAAGAGGAGGAGGAGGAGGAGGAGGAGGAGGAGGGAGGAGGAGGAGGAGGAGGAGGAAGAGGAGGAGGAGGAAAAAAGGATGAGGAAAACTAATTTCGAGAAGAGGAAGAAGAAAGAGTGAGACGGAGAATGAAAATCTTGAAAAGGAAAAAGAGGAGAATTAGAAGGAAAAATAAGAGGATATAAATAAGATGGAATAGAAAAGAAGACTGATTGGTAAGAAAAAAATTGTCGATAAGAAATCAAAGAGATGATAGTGTTGAAATATGAGAAATGTATAAAAGGTAATAAGAGGAAAAGAATAAGAGAAAATAAACTAGAGAAATAAGAACGAAGGAGAAATTAAAACGAGGGCAAGCAGAAACAAGTGGACAAATGTGAAACAAATACAAAAAAAGGAAATACAGGACAAAAATCAAAGAAGACGGTTAGATGTTGGAAGATCGAAGAATCTGAGAGGGCGCTTCAAGAATTAAGCAACTAAGCAACCGTTCATGCACATGTATGTGTGTGTATGTGCTGCATCATTCACATGCACATATGTCTCTCTCGCTCGCTCTCTCTCACACGTTCCTCCTCGACATCCCCTTCTCCCTCCCCCTCTTCTCCTGTGTACGTGCGCCTGTGTTTCTGCACTTAGCCAAATTGTATGCCTCCCAATTTTCATGCTCGAAATCGATTGTATTATTCCCCTTTACGCAACCATTTACGATTCCCCCCGCCCAACTCCTAGATTCATCCAACCCTTCTTTACGATCATCATTATGCTCAATTTCCTTTCGGCTTGTACGTATCTTCCTTGAAGTGTCTTTTACAGCATTCGCTAGGACCCATTCAACAGAACGAGGATTACGTGAACATATATGGAATGTTCATAGGAATTCATTCACTAAACTAAGGTGAATGTCTTACTATGTCACTAAGTGGAATTGAATAATTTCTTGAATAAAGAATATTACTAAGGATACTGATAATGAATGAAGTGAGTATGGTATATGATATACGTAGTGAGATTGAAGGATATTCAAGAGATTGATTGTTATTTGTAAAATAATTATTAAATGAATTATTCTGAATAAAATAATTGGTTGAATAGTTTGCCTACAGTAGAACGATATCTACGTTTAAATTGTCTCACTAGAAGTGCTCTACATGAGCTCTTGGCTTTTGGGTGGGTGATGGGAAGGCTGATGATGAGAGATGAGTGGACCTACGTATTTAGGTGGATTCCGAGCCACCGGGAAGCGATTTGATTATGTTAGTCACAATAGGTGTGAGGCTAGTAGGTTGTGAGAATATCAACCATTTGTTTGTTTTATGGTATTTCAACAGGAATAGCAATCCTGTCCTGAGCTTCAAAGCTGATTATTCTAAGAAAAGAGCTCAGTAAACTTTTCGAGTGGAAACTGATGAATTCTCTCTTTTTCTGTTTCTCTTTTACTCACTTGTCTCACTTTCTTGATCACTGTTTATGTCCTTCTTCATCATCGAGTTCGTTGTGTTTCGCTATCTATCCTTCTCTCTTTAGATCCTCTTCCCATTTCAATTCCCATTCCCTTCCGCATCTACTTTTCCTAAGCTTGGAAAAATCGCTGGAATCCGATAAGAGATGGAAATAAACAGCTTAATTTTCATTTTCCTTCACAGTTTTTTTATCGCCTATATTCAGCGTGTTTTTTTTTCAAAGGATAAGGGTCACCAGTTTAACTCAGCCGCTGAATTTCAAATTTATTTTGGAAAGGATATTTTTCTTTTTCATTTCCTTAGTTGTGATGAGGAAGGATCAACAAAAAATAATAAAAAATCAAGGAAAAAGAAACGGGGGTGAGAAGAGTTTTCAAGCGACTGTTTATCCAGCTCAACCTCACTAGTGGAAATTATCTCTGGATTTACTTGTCTTCCTGCTTCTTAGCTTTATTTGGGACAAAATATGAAAGCGTCATTCCATTTGGTACAACATTATGTTCTCTGCAAGAATATCTCGTTGTATTCTGCAAAAACACATTAAATGCATTTCTGTCGTGTTTCGTCTTTTTTCAAGTTCAAGAAAGCAAGATACCAAACTAAAAATATATATCAATAGATTTTCTTTTTCAAAAAGATTTGCTTTCCATTTTTTTCATTTCACTAATTCCATATATTGTATATCTATTTTATTTCTGGTATTGTTTGCTATTTCTATTAGCTTCCATTATCTCGAGTAAAAAGTTGGCCTTGCGCCCTTATTCATTCAATAATTGATACTTGTTAGTTTTTCTTTCTAGCCTGCCGTTGGTGCTTTCCCTTATTTCTCAGTTATCTTCTTTATGATTTATTAGGTGTGTTTTTTGGGAAGGATTTCGAGCAATGCAGCAATTCACCAATCAGAGGCAAATCATGTTAGCCAATAACACAGAGTAGGTATCTGTACTCTGTGCCAATAGTATTGCTCCAGTCTTGGTGGATATTCAGTTTTGGTATATAATATAACTGATATCGATATAAGAATCTAGTTGCAGTCTTCAACGTTCTTTAAAGAAGACACCATGGAGTAACAAACATACCATAAATATTCAAATTAGAAGTGGATTCTAATGTTCCAAGCTGACTGAAGGAGAAACTTAAGGCTGTTGGAATATAAGCCAAATCTGAAACTAAATGAATTGAACTTAACTCTTCATGAACACATTACAAACTGATTGAAATATAACGTAATTAAGCTATGGGAAATGTTCCATAAATTCCACTTTAACTGACTTAGCTCTTGTTTTGCTACACGTCTCAAGATTTTCCTGCAAAAGCCTGCTGAAACATTCAAGTTTTCCTCGATTTTCTTTCGTGTAAACTTTACGAGAGCTATCTCCACACGTTCTTAGAATTCCCCAGTGGTGAAAGGCATACATACAGTGACAGCCTTGTCATAATAATGTTGTTACAACGGCTTGGAACATGGAATTCCACTTGTAATTTAATTATTTCTGTTTTGCCGGCTCTCCAGGTTGTTGTTGATATTCTTGTCATTTTCAGTTTAGTAACCAGTTTCAGGTCAAACAACGTCTAACTTTAACAATGTACAAATGCACTGTACGTATCACATTGTACTGATAATTACTGTACTGCATTTGACCTAATACTTGGAAATAGAATGTATGTGGCATAAGAAGGGCGAAGCATGAAATAGAAGGTGGTGAGAAATGGAAACATAGAAATAAGATTGAAGAGAAGAAGTAGAAGAGGAATAAAAATGAAAAGAAGAATAGGAAGAAGAAGAATGAGTGAACAAAGAAGAAGATGATCGGGTATGGATCATGTTGATAAAAAAAGGAGAAGAATAATTAAGAGAGAAAGAAAATTATGAAAATGAGTATTATCTTTTATATCAGGATCTATTTAAATTCTCATTTTTTAGTAGGAAATATAAGTGCAGTAGTATATTTCAATGTGAAAGTCGTTTAGAATTAATATAAAATATACAAGTAGTGTAACAAGGATCCATGACGTGTGACATGATTAATACTTGTGATGATGTTCTTCCAAAATTTTCCTTTTTATTGCTCTTCCTTAAAATAACCCTCTCTTTCCCTTTCAATCGCTGTTCCTTTCTCTCACTTCCATCCCCCTTTGTTTGCACTGTTCTTAGTTCTTTCTCTCTCTCTCTCCCTCCCTCTGATTTTCTCTCAGTCTTTGTATCTATTTCTTGCCGCCTGAATTCTCAACTACCCTACAAGAACTTGTAACATGGCTGTGCTCATGGAATGCAATCAAAGACATTTCTTGCTTATAGCTAAATACAACTCCCAGTAGTATTCCAGTACAGTAGCTCTCTTGTCATCTAATAAATCTTCATAAATGTGACGTGATAATAGACTTGCGCTTGTGACTACTAACACTATAATCGTTAATACAGTTACAGTCACTTTCAAAGTACAGTAAAGTTGGTATTCTACAGCAGTCTTTCACAGCTTACTGGTATTTTAGCTACTGGTATTCTTGTGGCCTTTATATTGTAGTCAGGTTATGGAGGTATGGTGGCACATTGGGTAGAAATCTTGGTGTTGTCATTCGTTCAGTTTTTGCCGTTTTACGTGGTTCCACAACTTGTCCATTTCCTCATTATCATACTCATATCATCGAATAATACTGCCTCCAATGTATTCTCCACATAGTTCTTGTAAAATATCACTTCTCATCCATATATTTGTCAACGAAACGAAAATGTCCAATCTTTTTTGCGACATTTCAATTTTAATTTTTATTATTGAAGCAAAGGAAAAACTGTGGAAGCAAACTAAATGAATACGAGAACGTGATGAGCAATAGACTAATATTCCAAGTTTAGAGAAATATCTCACTCTGATAATGCTGATCTGCAATCTAAAATCATCCCCACTTCCAAAAATAGCATCCAAAACATTAGATACGTATTGCGTATTGTTTTTTCTTCTTTTTACAAACGTACAGTATCAAGGACTATTAACCACTAAAGGCCTGTAATAGACACTGATCTAACCATAGATAGTGTTTCACAATCCCAGAATGCACTCGGTAGGTTATCGCAATACAGTATCAGTATCTGCGGGTCAGTCCACATACTTACACCATTGTGCTGTGTACTTACTATCGGTACTATTACTATTTGCGATTATTACTGTATTTGTTTGACTACTATATAGTGGTAATTTGAGAATAGTTGTTGGTACCGCTAACTTGAACAATTCCAGATCAAAGATGGCGGCAAACACTTCAAGATAGGGTCGGGGTTATAAAAAACAATGGTATCATGAACTGCTGATAACAGTGATAAGGCATAACTACAGATTAGAGATAGAGAAATACCGGTTTGAATCGGCACTAATTGGAGGTCGGCCATTAGAGGGAGTCCGCTGGACAATCACATAGTTCTATTGCATTAACATCAAATTCTACATCAAAAGCATATACTGTATTCTCATTTAAAAGTTGCATGAAGTAAGACAAGGAGGGTCCTTTCAATAAAAGCGTAGAAGTCCGATAATACGAGACATTTTATGCACTACGACTGAACAATAATGGACATTAAACACATACGTGAATAAGCCTAAACATGTCAAGTGTGTACTCGCCTTCTTTCCTGTATCAAAGGAGTTCTAAACGTTTATGAAACAAACACCACATCAGTATGCGCCACCCTTTATTATTGACCGAACGAAGAGAGATGACTGAACTAGCTCTTTGATCATCTACTGATGAAGTCTGGACTAAAGAATCGATCAGCTTTCGTCGCAATTGTTTTGTTTGTTCGTTTGTTTGTTTGTTTGTAATGACCATTGCGGCTAAACGCATTGACGGATTTCAATAAGATTGTGGCGAGAATGTTCATTTCAGAGAGACTGCGCGACGATGTATATGTAAAGGTTTTTTCCAATTTTGCATTTGAGGACGAAATAGCAGGGAAAAGAGAATGCGGCTGTATGGAATATAGCTATATATGAATGGCTGTATGGAACTATACAATAGCTATATGGAACACGTGATAGGATTTATTTTGAATTGAATAAATGACTATAAGTTGAAAGTGGAAGTTGAAAGTTGCACGAGCATGGACGACCACAAAGGATCCCATGTAATCTTATTATGATGAGATAAGGACTATAAGTTGAAAGTTGCACGAGCATGCGTGCGTTAACAGATGATTTTTCAAAAAATGATTATTAACATCGTCATATTATGGAATGATCATCAGCTGGGTCAGAATAAGATTTTTTCGCTGCAGTCAGAGGGGCGCCGCGAAAGCGGCAACGTAAGGATACATCGCGTATCTTTAAAAAATAAATAACAAAAATAAATGATAAAAAAAGAAATGAAAATTAAAAAAAAAAAAAAATATAGAAGAATAAAAAGTAAATAAAAATGTAAAAAATTAAAAAAAATAAATTAGATGTACGATTAAATTACTTGGCATGCATATCGTATTTTTGGGGAGCCTGACAACATCTCTGTCAACGATACAGTTGACAGGGCCAGTTCTGTACACATGGACAAGAAAACCGCTAATTTACGGGTAAAACGCATTGACAGCTGATTTCCACAATAGCATGGCTTTTTCGTGATGTCCACTGTTCCTGCCGAACTACTAGTTTTAAAGGATTTATGGATCACCACTATTCCGCACTAACCATGAGGACACAGTCATCTTGAGGGGACATGAAGCAACACAATGAAAACTTGTATTGCCACTAATATTAGACTTGCGGAAGCACTTTTCTATGCCCTCGCCTCACGCGTAGTACTATAGACTAGTAAACTACTAGAGTGCTCTAGTGTCTAACTAGTCTCTAGCTGAAGTCAACTTCAACACGTCTCAAACTTTATCAACCAATTATCGTTATTAGACGAATTCTAGAACTCCCTTCACTACGAATGCGCTTCATAATTAGAGCTGCAATAGCATCCTCTCAAGTTGTTAGACACCGACTATATATATTATCTGTTTCTTCTATCACCCAATAACAATAACTTTAAACTATCTCGTGCTGCTTCATTATCCCATTGCCCTAAAACAGTACACCGGTCGAACATAATTCTAAACTGTATAGAACAGTAGAACTTTCCACGTGTTCAGTTATTAGAGTTCAAGTTTTAAATAATCATTCACTCAACTCTCTCTACTTTCATGTCTTACGTACTTTCTTGTACTTCTTTCTCCTATTCTCATTTTTATCCTCCTTATTCATCTCTTCTTTTTGCTTCTCGTATCAATCCATCTCCTTCAATTTACTTTCATTTCTCTAGCATCTAATTCGATTTCTCTTTATCATATGACTCCTCTTTCTTTACGTTTCTTATGTTTCTTCTTTCTTTCTTTCTCCCTTCCTTCTCTTGCTCCTCCTTCCTTGCTTTTCTCTCCTTGCTGCTTCTTATGTATTCACGTTCTCTTATTCTTTTTAATATTGTTCCTCTTCATCTTATTCCCGTCTTCGTTTTTCTTCTGCTCCTCCTCCTCCTCCACCTCCTCCTTTTTGTCCTCCTCTATGTTTCTCCCACTTTGACGTTTATGTCCTAATTCATCCCCCTTCTTCATCTTTTTCTTTCTGTTCTTCCTATGTTTCTTCATCCTACTGCATATTGTTAATCTTTTCTTTTTTGTTTTACTCACCTTCTACTCTTTTTTGTTCTTCTCTTTCGCCCTTTTCTTCTCCTCATTGCTCCTATCTCCTATCCCCCTTTTTCTTTTCATCCTTCTGTTCCTCTTGTTCTCTTCTTTATCTTCTAATCATTCTATTTTTCTTTCTCTTCTGCTTCCTTTTTCCCTTCATATCCTTCATCTCTAATTAATCCTATCTTCGACCTCCTTTTCGTTCACGTCATTTCTCCGACCTGTAGACCTTTTCCTATTTTTCTTTAATTCCACTACTCTATCACTACACTTTTTACCGCTATTCCTTTTACCACTATACACTATACTCCTCTATTCTTTATACTCCTTTTCTCTTAGTAATCTGGTGATTATCATCATGTATTGTAGCACTTTGGAGGCAAGTATCCATTAACATAAAAAGGCACTCGTACATTCCGACTCAGAATATAGTCTGGACAGTTGTTCTGTATATAGCACTATGCAATAATATTTACAGTGAAATAGTAATACAGTTAGCTGTAATAGAGTTTAATGTGTTACGGGTCGGGGCGAGCTTCGTTAGTGCAAGACTCTGCGCTATTCAGGTCAAACTTGGAGTAAACTTTAACACTTGCCTGCTCTATAAACTGCAGTCTGTTGATAAACCTCCACCGACAAACCTGTCTGTTCAATATTTGAACTAATCAAGAGACTAACTAGCAAATGTGACCAATTAACATTTTGAACTAATCCGGAGACTGGCATGCGAAATCAGGCTTTGGATATTGTCACTTGCACAATATTCTGTTAATAAAGGGTATTCATTGCTTCAAACTAATTACTAAAACTGTAGAAGATATTGTTCGACGTAATTCTAAAACTTTTCATGTCTTGAGTTGTGCAAAAAAGAATTCATTACTTCAAATTGAATTGCATCATTTGAACCGATGTGTTACGAGTTAGACTATATTTGTGATTGAAATAATATCATATTCCAAATTTCAGTGTGTTTAATTTTAAATGATATCAATTTTCATTTCTATTTTCTCAGGTGAGTACAATACGATTACTGATTCTGATGAACGGGTAACGTGAGTAGCCTTCTCAAACATAATCGAAGTTCATCAGATTCTTGATAAATCTTGTATACTATACTAGACCATACTATACTATACTATACTAGACTATACTATACTAGCACTATACTATAGTCGATTCGTCAAAAGTCAGCATTGTTACTATACTATGCTACACCCTGCTATACTAGACTATACTATACCTGCTTTTTCTCTACTTGCAAATTCCGTAAAGTCAGCATTGTTTATATGAGGAGCATTGATGCCAAGTTTCATTAGAGAGAAAGAGAAAACTGCACCAAACCTTAGTTTTAGCCATTTGCAAGTAGATATCTTGAAGATGTCCGTCACACGATGCATATAGATGCATGCAAATATGCCAGAGTGTATTCCTTTATATATACAGTTTCAGAACATCAACTTTCTTTACTCAGTTCTATATGCATGACATGGCTGCATACGGCACCCACATATTAGGCCTATGCTGACCTAATACCAGCATGAATCTGTAATATATACACATTACAGTGGAGACCATACCATGGCTATACTCAGTACACACTGACACCATACCATGGAGTATACACGGTACACCATGACACACATTTTACCACGACTTCTTCCAGGCTATACACAGTACACAACATTCCAGACACCCCATGTCTCGTTAAAAGGATTGTACCGAGAGGTTGATGATTCATCCACTTATTCCTTCTCGGAACTTTCATCTGCCTCCCCCTAGCCATTCGCCAACAACCCCAGCCAGGACACAAGGGTAGCACGTTGGCAGCCATCTATCTATTTTATTCCCCCTTTCCTTCATGTGGCAAAGCACGTGTTCCCCTAACTTCGCCGTACATGCAGCCAACATTGCATCACGTAAACTTTTCCTGCCTATGTTTCCCTTCCTTTTTGTGCTTTTCTTCTTTCTTCTGTCCTATATCGCTTTCACACTATGGTTTTGCTTCCTCTATCGTCTGCTAATTTTCATCTCAGTTTAATAATACATTTTCTCCTTTGTATGAATTTTTTCTTTGAAAAAGTGTCATTTATTATAAGATAGGGGAAAAATTGGTATAATCAAAATTTATTTAGGTTGAGTTTTGGTCTAACGCCTGTTTTTTTTTCCTCTTTAATATTGTATTTAAATCTTAATTATCAAAGTACAAGAATATGAATATTTAAGATGATTGTTTCATGATCCATTACGAACTGCGATGTATACACTATTGTTTGTCACTTTACAACCGACATGCAGTCATGTTTTTATGTAAGAGAACGAATGTTTATGAATACTATATAATAATTGGAATAGAATGTCTTTGATAGATTCAAGTTATGTCGTAGACGTAGTATAATAATGTTGCTCAGAGGCCAATACATAGTCTTCACTTCTGCCAAATTGTAGCCACACAATGGATTTTCATTATGGAATCCATTGTTGTTCCCAATTGAACCCATTCCACATTATTGTGAATAGTTGAACATTATTCCAAGTAAAATAGAAACATCTCTTAATCTTATTCCATGTCTGGGAAGGAGCCCAACTAGCATTCCAGAACAATGAACTCAAAATGAAGTTGCCGTCTGATATCAAATAATGAAAATATCAAGCTTCCAGTCTTTGCTCTTTTTCTTCTCTCTCTTCTAAATATCCCTCTCTTCCTCTCACCACATCTTCTATTCTTCTTCCGCTGAATTTTCCGTTGTCTCTCTCTCTCCAAATTCAAGCCGAGCATTTCTGTATCTGGCGGCTGCCCATTTTCGAAACGATCCCCATTCAAGCGTGGCAAGCAAATGTTCAGCTACGCCAGCACATTACCCGTTGCCGTATGGGTGACCGTCCTGATCAAGGGTGGTAGGTAGGGTGGGGGAAAAGGGTTCTGTTTAATTTAAATATAAATTGAATTTTGTTTGTCTATGTGTGTGTATGCTTCTGTGAGAGTTTCAACACTTTGAAATACAAAACAGGAATCTCATCACACTCTTCTATCTCTCTCTCACGCTTACAATTTTTGGACTCTTCCCCTCCTCTCTTTTGCTTGAGCCCTGGATTGTTTTCAATTCTATTTTGAATTTGTTTCCACGGCTTAATCAACCGTGTTGATAAAATCTAATCGATTCTATGTGTTTGGTTGTAATCATTTCCTTTCTTTATTGAAGTTTGTTTTAGATTGATAGTTTAAATTATTGTTGTACTGAATTTATTCATACGTGAATATATTTTGGCGTTTCAAATTAATTTTCCTTAGGCTCTGTGATGATTTTCTGAACGACTTTCGCTCTTCATGTTTGTACCCTTGAGACCCTGTCTAGAACCAAATTCCTCTATCAGTCCTTGTCTCAATACGTTAGAATGTAGCTGAATACTTGAACCATCACAATACATTCGTATTAATAGAGTGCGTTTTGTGTCGAAAGCGATATGAAGTGTATGGTGTTTGCTAGTACAGTATTAATCTTTCACCGACTAATAAATAAATATACACCATTCTCAATCAGGTCTGTAGTTTAAAAAACGTGACAAGATTTCAAAACATTTGTGATTGTCTCAAAAAAGGCAAATCTAATTCTTTAAAAGTGTTGCTATCTAATTTTGTAGTAACGGGTTTTTAAATTATTTGTATCATGATACCAATACGTGTTTACAATTTGATAATAGTCATTATTTCATTGACACTCTAATAACTCAGATTAAAACCTGTTATCAGAATGTAACCAACCAAACCGTATTTAATTAATTCAATAATCACTCAACAGACTAATTAAATTAACAAAAAACCTTGAAACATTTTATTTATGCCACTTTGGAAGTAGCAAAATTATTCCTCTAACAAGAATATATTATATTATCATAAACTGTACAAGTAAATAGTTGAAAAAGTTAATGATCGAAAAAGGGTATCGTAAAAAACAAAACCATCTATTACACCTTTCAACAAGAAAATTAACATAATAACTGCAACCGTGTTTTGTAAATTATAATTGATGTAACAATTTATGTAGTTGACTTACAGAAGCAGTTGACCTTTCAAGAAAATGTGTGCTGAATTATTTATCAAAGGGCATTTATTTTTCAAGATGAGATGTGAATCAAAAATCTGCCTAACAACCTATAATCAAGATAATAAGCTCACGGAAAGTGCTGACAAAATACCACAATGTCGACACATACGAGAAGTATTGCTGTGATGTCGTAACTTGATTTGGCGACTTTTTTGTTCAACTTGCAATGTTCGTGCCTTATGGAATGCCACAAGTAGGAACCACGATGAATACTATGATAGGCTTGTCACAAATCGATAATGAATGAATAATTAATTTTATTTCCAACCTACAAAAAATTAATCCATACATTATTAGCGGTTTTTTTGTAAAGGGGGAGAAGTGCTGCAACATTCAATTGAAATTTGTTATTCTCGTTAATAAAAATTCTCGTTAATAAAAACCAACCCTACAACTGCTGCCACCTACTGGCGGAACTACGAGTTGCATCCAGTCTGAACGAACATTCTACCCAATCAGGAGAGGTAGGAGGCCAGGTCTTGATGTAGAAGGTAACTAATGTCGAACTCGGTTTTGATTGGTGTCCTCATTTTGGTTGGCTATGATTTGTCTTCATACTCTAGCTTTGTTATCCACGTACAAAATAAAGGGATGAAACTTAATAGAATCTCCTTACTTGAAAACATATTTAACGTGATTGAAGGCTTAAATTCACATAAGTTTGTATAAGTTCACATAAAAACATACAAAGCTAGATTTATTATTGAAATTAAGAATTTAGTTGCTCTTTTACTTATTTTAGTTGCTATTTTAGTTATATCTACTATTGTACATATTTTAATGCCAACTCATCCTGAAACTTCAATCGAATTCTCAATAAGATGAGACACACATAAGACATATACATTATTATATTGCCTCTTATCATGCCTCCTGACTAGTACAGGGTGATCGAAAAGTCGCGCAACCCAAAATGATAACAGTCTTAAGAAAGCTGTAATGTGTTATTGATTTTTCTTTCAAAGTTTATGATACAAGTTACAATTACAACTTACCTGCACCTACACAAGTTCACAACAAGTGCTGGAAATGTCCACCGTGATTTGCCCAATGCATGCATCAACGCGTTTTCTTACGTTGCACGCTGTAACCTTTTTGAGTGTAGCAGTAGCAATATTTGATATACAGTCTTCAATGTTTCTTCTAAGTTCATCTAGTGTATGCGGAGTTGTTTTTGTACACATTATCTTCAAATAGTCTCACAAATAGAAATCAGGAGGAGCCAGATCTGGTGAACGAGGGAGTGCCACAAACCACGAGAAAAGGAGAACCGTTTTCTCCTTATCTGGCTCTTAGGAGGCCTGATGTGCGTTACGTTAATCCGGTAAGGATGAAATTTCAATAATTTAGTATTGGCTTTTATGAACACTTCCTTATGAGACAGTCTCAGTCTACCGGGTAGTGAAAGTTTTCGAAGAGACTCTTTTTGGAGAACGAATGGAGAACGTTGGAGAACGTTTCACTCTATTGTCTGTAGTCTGTCGTCAGTCAAAACACTTGGTCAGCCGAGGTACGATTACGGTCATTCACGCTACCTGTATATCGAAAACTTGATGAAACAAACGACATATGGTCGATTTGTTTGGTACTTTAACATTCTGGAAAGGCATTTGGAGAAAATGCTCTTGACACTTTGCATAGGGATTTCCAATTCACAGTAACTCAAAACGATAGAAACGCACGTTGTTCTTGCACGTATATTACATTTGCGACAGAACTTTGAATAAACAAACTGATTTCCTGGCTGATTGTCGCCCGATGGCGTGATTCATGGCAGTGCTGCCACCTGCTGTACAATTACTGGACGAAAAATTGCCATATGGAAATCATACTTTACAAATTTACCTGTCATTTCCTACGACGGCACAAACATTGGGTTTGCTTTTGACTTTTCGATCACCCGGTACATGTATATTATTTTGTTTTGTGAAAAATGTACGAAATTGTTTATATTTTTGAGCGATATATGGCATGAATCACATTCTTGTCTCACTTTTTACTTGAGAATTTTTGGAATTCAATGCAACATAGAGTGGCACAGATAAAAGGCATGCAACTGCTGCTTTCCCTCACATGTTTTTCACAGTATGTTGAACAGCAACGTCTCACAACAGGTTTGCCAACTTGGAAGGTCGAAAAACGAGAGTGATTTGTGTCCCTGATATAGGCCAGCGCACTCATTACTTATGACAAATGGCTTAGTGAAAGCGTGGTCATAGGAATTTATGACACAAAACCTTTTATGATGGCCTGGACAGTAAAGGTTGTCTGAGCGCTCTGGATAATTGCGTCAAGGACTTTTTGATCGTGATCAATAATTAATCTTTTTCTGTAGTAGATTGAGTGATTGATAATTGTATGTGGGTCAGTTGTGATACGGTTTCCTGGCGAAGGAGAACTGAACTGAAACTGTAAAAGGAACATATACGTCCAAGATTGAAACAAAACCAATTTTACAATTTGTACCTAGAATAAGCTGAATTCTCAACTTGATCTAGAAACAATTCATGTTGCTCAATGTGAAGTAGGATATGTTTCGCAAATTATATGATGAATAACTGTGAATATTTAAGAACTTACATTGAGAACTAGACCCAATAATTTATACTTTGCTGAAACAATTTTTGTGCCTCACTGAACCAATAATATGTGCATGAGAAAATTTAGCGCTATTGCATGTTGGGGTTAGTGAATGTGGATCCAATAGTGCCGTCTTTCAGAAGGCGGCGTTAAGCCAAATCGGTCCTAAGCTGCACAAAAATGTGACTTCTCATCTCTTAATCATCACCCCTCGCATTGCGCCCCACGCACATGCCTGGGAGGCCTAGTGTGGGTATCACTCTCACAAAAAGCAATCTTCCACATTGTGTTTATGAATATTCAGTCGTAGTAAAGCAGTAGGCCTATACTGTATTGATGTGAATAAAAACTTTATCCTCAAATGGATTATTATTGGAACCAAAAATTCAGTCTTCGTTCAGTTCTCTTCTAGAACATCGTGAAATACTAGCTGAAATACTAGGCTGGAAATTTAGGCCTACCCAGTTCTAAAACGGATCTTTCACATTTATATGATCGTAATAAAAACGTGTGCAGTATAAATTTGAGTAGAGTATGAATTATTAAATAAATTTGTTGGAACAAATTTCAGTTCCCATTCAGTTCTCGTTGGCAAGGAAACCGTACAGCACTAGCTCAAGGCTGGAAATTGATCCAGTTGCGACCGAATCTAGCTCTCAGCTCTAGTGCAGTTTGCCAATTATTACAACAGAGCCGATAGTGGCGCTAGATAAGTGCCGTTGTTATCTATAAATGTTATCCGGCTGGAACTGGAATGCGACCGTACTATTAAGCTACTGTAAACTAGAGGATTTGATAGTGGAGTGTGTATGTAGCAACCGGGGACTGAATAAAGGTTGTTGATTAAATTACTGACAATTAAATGATAAAATCGGCAGTGCTGCTCCACTTTGGTCTTCTTGTCAGCTGGGACGTCATTGGTTGTTGGCACCGATCCATATATCCAATGAGATAATTGCTTTGAACTTGAGGTTAGATGTTGAAGATGCTAGAGATTGTGCTTGACCCATGATTTTTGATAGTGATATAGGGGACTAGGTCAATTTTGATCTTGGATGAACCAGCTTTAAGATTCGTAAATAACCAATTTTGTTTTCAACCTAGGTGTCAACATCAGGGCCATCTATAGGTCGAATAAAACTAGTTGTCCCTTGGCCTGTTGCTCAAGAACCAATCACTAGAAACGTTTTTGTCAGAAAGTCCGATGTCCGAAGAGCTGACCATTTGGTTCAATGTTTGCATCATTGAATCAAATGGTCAGCTGTTCGGACATTGGACTTTCTGACAAAAACGTTTCTGGTGCGTGGTTCTTGAGCACCAGGCAGAGGGACAACTAGTTTTTTTCGAACTATAGACTGAACTGTGACATCACCCAAAGCGATCTACTCCTGGATTGCCATAGGTCTCTATAAACACATTTGCCATCAATTTATTTCATTTTTCATTTTATTTCACTCGATACGCGTTCTTGGAGTAGATACCTTTGTTTGAAGTCGCGGTTCACTTTAATAGCCCTGTTAACATCTAGGTTGACGGCCATGTTGGTTGTCTATGAGCCTCTTCATTTTGTTGATGTACGTTGATGGAAAATGAATTATTATCATTAAAACTTAATTCCTTCCCGATTTCTTTATCTCTCCTTCTTTTGCACATTGTTGTTTCTTTTTATTTCCAACAGTATTCAATTATCTTTTTTCTCTCTTATTGTTCTTCTTTTTCTCTTTCTTCTCCATATTCTTTCTCTCCTCTCCCTTCCGGATGCTCTTTCATCATCAAGACAGCTGGTTGTGTTCAAATGTGTCATATCCGATTTCTTTCATACGTGGTTCCTCCTCCTGATTTTTTCTACTTCTCTGCCCTGCTCCGCCCACTCCAACTCCTTCTTCTTCTCTAACACGTTCCTTATCCTCTTTCATTCTTCAACCCCTTTTCCTCCCAACCCTCACCTCCCACAGTCTTATTACATCTCCCATGCTCTCCCTTTTTCCACTCTTTCTCCTTTCCTCTTTCCCCCCTCCCTCTTCCTCCGTCCTCTTCCTCCTTCTCCCTCTAACTCCCTCCTTAAGTCCTCACAATATCATCATCCTTCTTCCTTTTTATATTCTCTTTCCTTCCTTCCTCTCTCTTCTCTTCCTCCTCCTCCTTCCTCCCTCCTCCTCCCTCCTCCTCCTCCTTTTCCTCCTTTCCCTTCCTCCTCCTCCTCCTCCTCCTCCTCCTCCTCCTCCTCCTCCCCTCCTCCTCCTAGCCCCCAGCCCCAGGACAGAGCTAATTTATGCGCCTGATTTGAGTTTACGCTTTGTCAACGCCCGACAAGCCCAGGAAAGACTTCTATTTTTTGAATTTCGTTTCAAAAAGCAGTGTCGATTATGGTCATGGTCGCCTGTCTTGGTCCACAGCGTCATCTCACGTTACACGGCCAATTGCCTCCTGCTTCCTTCCATACAACAACAACAACAACTCAACCACCCGACTATTCACAGACTCCATGTTACTTGACTCGGAACAAATCCTAAATGGAATCATTAATGAGAATTAAAACAATTTAGAACATTTTCAGTTGCACGATTAAGGCTATAGATCGCTGTTAGTTTGCCAAAGACGAGATTAGCCACGTTTAAACATTAGTACTTCATACAGCTGCTTATGAAGCAGTACAAACTGATGCAATGGCTAATCGGTATGTGTTGCTTCATAAGCAACTGGTGTGGAAGTATTGTTACTACACGTGACTAATCCTGCCCTTGTCTTGTCTTGACCAACTGGTGTACCCCCAGTCTACGGTTGCAAAACCATGTTGATTGAGGTGAGGTGTTAATCAACCAACATGGTTACATTTTGGAACAATTATTACAATACGTTCACTCAAATTAGAAGTTGATACAGTATAAACATAAGTACTTGAATCATTCATAGTTATCCTAGTTTGCAGTCACCTTTTCCTTGTATTAAAGGAATTGTACATAAATGTGTATTGATCAGGCTCGGATGTTGTATGTGATAGAATGCACAAACACAATTTTACATTGATACTGTGAAATGAGGTTACACAGTTAGACACAAGACGGATTAGTCACAGTAATTCATGGCCAGCACAAGGCAGCACACACCGATGCAATGACCCGATGGTGTGTTTGCTTCATAAGCAACTATGGCGGTAGTATTACTACGTGATAATCTCGTCTTGTCTTGTCAAACAACTAATCGGTGTACATATGGTTTTTTAAGCCCATCTTTATTAACATCACATAAATTCTTACCATACTTGTTAATCTTGCTCCTGAATTGTCATGCAATTTCAAGTACATTTCAGATTTCGAGGAAGCATTTATGAATTTTAGTTGAATATTTTACTGCACTGCTTCAAAAATCGTTCAATTATAATGCAATTAATTAGATCCTTTTGAGATGTGCCACTCAGCCTGAAAATGAGAGAAAAATTGTAAATTGCAAATCTATGTTGATTAACATTCCAATATACAAAGATTATTCCACTCAGAATGTTATGAAATTCTCGTATGCTCACTAACGTTTCTGGCTTCGTGTAGTAACTGATTGCAAAGTCTATTACCTTTATCAATAAATAAATTGTAAACAGAATTCACCAAAAGTATAGCTTCGTATGAAACGAAATGTAACATAAAATAAAAATAAAAACATTTGAAAGATTATTAAATAGCAATGTTATAACCAGCGACCACATAATACAATATGTATGTATTATGTGGTCGCTGGTTATAACATACGAAACATTAGCTGGAATAAAGAGTGAACAAATGCATGTTTCAGAGAAGAGAGAAGAACTAAAAGATGAAAAACAAAATAAGAAGAATACATTCTAAGGAGCAGGCCTAGTAGAAGAAGTACGGAAAGGAAAGAAACGTAAGCAGATTATTGTTGAGGGTTGGTGATGATGGAGGGGAATTCTTTGTGTGGGGGGGTGTAGCGTGATAATAGGGCACAGTTGCTATGACAACAAATGAGATGAAATTGTCAACGTGTGTGCTTCCTCCCTCTCCTCTCATTCAACTACTGTTTCAACCTATTCACTAAAGCTCCCCCCCCCTACTGCCATCACGTTTTCCTACCCCAAGCCTTCAACATTCATTAGATCTCCAAATGTTTGCTTTTCAAGTCTCTAGTCTACTTGAAGTTGGAGATTACGAAGAAGGAGATGGACTAGAAAAGAGAAAGCAAAAGGAGACGAAGGTGGTAGTAGTAGCAGAAGAAGAAGAAGAATGAGAAGAATAATGGAAATTGAGAAAATACTTCAAAAAAATAAGTCACACACGACTTTTATGGGAAGCGAATAAATTGTTTGTAAATATTTCACTGTAGAAAAGTGTACTTTGCAATAATATCTTGATAACGCATTGAAGTTATAGAAGGTTAGTAACATAGCGACCCCTTTAAACTACATTAGTTTAAATGTTTGCTTGCTTTTGCAAATGTTAGTACTGTAGCTTATTTTATAAAGGTTGAAAATAACTGGTATAATTGTGAAACCATTGAACTATATTATATGTTATATACATATTAGGATTGCTAGATGTAAACATACCTCTATATTTTTGAAAACATCACCCTATTACTCCAAACGTGTTTCAGTACAGTACTGTATCTTGATAATACTGTATTTCTAAAACGTGTGTGAGCACTTTGTTATGGTTTAGTTGCAAAATTCTGCAAACCAAATGTAAAAACAAAAATCGATAATTTTCATATCGCCTTTCACTTTCTCGCATTATTATTGCTTCATCGCTCCCATGATGTCTGAATTAATTAGAATAATAAAAGCGAATATCGAATTACATGCGTGCAATGAAATTTGAAATGCACCGCAGCGGTCAGTAGGGGAAGTTGGGACATGGGAGGCCTTCCCACGATATCGTGCTACAAACGTTGACCTCTATACATTCTAATTAGAATTTCTGAATAATTCCGAAAACGATTTGTTAATCATTTTTAGCCCCTAGTGCACTAATTAGCATTTGTGCTGAACTGTTATTAGGAATCGATATTGTTATTACAAGAATATAGCTCAACATGAATGTTGTACTGTATTTTCTAAATAAAAGCTAAATATGAATGTCACATGTTGACTTCTCATTGAGTTCCTTAATAATTCTGAGAAAAATATTGTCAATACCATCGATAGTTTTGTTTTCTCATTCAGTTAATCAATTATTCTGTGAAGAATGTTGTCAATTCGGCCGATGGTTCTTAAATATTTCAGCGTTTCAATTTTTTCTTCTGTTTCCACTAATATTCAATCAAATTACAGATATTTTTCGGTTTACCGTTTTAATATCCGATTGATCTTCCGTTTTCTATTAAACAATGATTAAATAATAAATGATGAAAAAATATATATTTATGAAAATGTAGCAGAGAAAAGAGGAGACAAAAGAAGATTAAGATATAGGACAAACGAAAAGGTAAAATACGATGAATAAGGAAGGTGGAAATAAGAAGAAAGTGTTGAGGTATAGCAGGATTATTTTAAATTGTCAGAAAACAGCTGATTCAACGTCAGTAAACGATCGTACATCAATCAGCTGTTTTCTGACAATTTAAAATGATCCTTCTATAGGTAATAACAAATTAATAATAAACCAAATTAAGAAATAATTGTGAGAACGAAATTGTTGTCATAGGAGAAGAAATGGGAGAGGAGTAAGCAAAATAGAGAAAAGAAAATGTCTGTCTCCCAGGGGAGTTGCATAACTTTGAAGTAGTGTTGTGTGCTCTCCAGCTGTACAAGTTGAGCACGGCAGGGGGTTCCTTCCTGTTTCGTTTTACATTGGAAGAGCTTCCTTCCTGCAGCAGAGAGAGCTCCTCCGTCACTGATAAAAAATGATACCACCGATTATGCACCGTACTAGCAGTAAAAACTCTTCTTGAAATAAGTTTATTAGCATATGCAACAACTTCTAATTCTACTTTTACTTCTCAACAATAAATATTCATTCGTTATTAGATTCTCACTCCACCTGTCACAACCAAATTACAAGTTACTAGTTCTGGGCTGTCTTAAGTAAATGAAGAAGAAACTACTAGTTTCTAGTTGTACTTTTGACCTAACCTTTCAGTAGTTTTTGTTTTTTTATTCTCCAAGATTTCTGACTAGTGTTGGTTGCACTCTTGACCTGACATTCCACTTGTGTAAAGATTTCTAACCAATGTTCATAATAATTATACTGGCAAAGTTAATTCATCATCACTCATCACTGATGTCGGTTTCCGGGTTTTGTAAGCAACTATGTTTAGTGAAAAATGGTACATCTTTGTTCATGAACATTATATCGAAATTTTGTAATATCTAGTTCCAATGTTGATTTGTCCAATCTGTTGAATGTATTACATATAATTATATATTTCGATGGATAGCCATTGGCAGAAACAAAACAAAATGAGTTTAAATTCAAACTTGTAAATCTAGATTGTTCAGCCAGAGTATGGCATCATCGTCTGCTGAATGTATTATTACAGTATTACATTATCGATGAGTAATCAAATGAGATGAAAAATGGAAAACCAGTCCAAATTAAAAATCTCTTTCTAATCTAATTTCGAAAAATTGTCCTAATGAGTCACCTATAAATTTTTCTAGATTTTGGGATCCATAACGAACTACGAAGTTAACACTATTGTTGTTTCAACATAAGAATTCACGACATGCAGTCAAATTTTACTGTAAATAATTATACTCTACTTTGATATAATATCAAAAATACTGTAAATAAAATATTATGTAAACATAATAATTACTCACTAGACTAGAGCGCTTTCGCTCTTTTTCAACAGTGAAGGTCGATCGGTTTACAGGTTTGGTAGGAAGCAATTAGAAGAAGGAAGGAAGCAAAGAGAAGAAGGAAGGGAGCAATTAGAAGAAGGAAGGAAGCAAAGAGAAGAGGGATGTAAGAAAAGGGTAGAAGGAAGAAAGCATAGAGAAAAAGGAAGGCAAGAAGACAAGAAGGAATCAAGGGAAACAAGAGGTAGACAAAACCAGTAATGTCAATGTCATTGTTGATGACGTCAGCTGAACTACCTCCACGATACGATTTTTTTTATACGATTGCTCAGAGTGCAAGTACTCTCCACAGTACAGTAGTTGCAGAGATAAAAGAGATTCCAACCCTCTGAAAGTAGGGAAAAGCAGAAAAAAGAGAGATAGGGGTGGAAGTGCGGAGGCCCCCAAGGTGGTCAAAGATGAAAGCGAGTGCGGCAGAACAGCCCCCCCCCCTACGGCCCCCTCACCAACTACACTCTGGCTGGCTAGACACCACGACAAGTGGTGACGATGATGATGGTAATTATGATGGGAAAGGGAACTATAAGAAGAATATAGAACAAAGTGTGTATAAGATGGGAAAGAAGTAGAAGAAGAAAATGGAGGTAAGGAGGAAGAAAAAGGGAAAGTATGCGAGGAAGGAGAGAAAGAAGAAAGTGAGAAGTAAAATGAGGAGTAGAGGAGCAAGAAAATATAAGTAAAAAAGGATAACTGGAGAAGAGAAGAATAACAACGAAGAAGAAAAAATATAACAAGGAGAGAGGAAAACCAGAAAAAGGAAGAATTGGTATCGTTGAATAAGTTGAAAAGATGATTATCACCAAATTTCAACTGAATGGCGATGAAAGATGAAGAAGAAAGAATGAAAATGAAAACGTATGACTTTTTCCTAATTGGTACACATACCACGTAGCAGACAGGTCATCAGAGGGTGGAGGGCTGAAAGGGGGGGGTGGCGGAATGAGGGAGATGGCAAATAAAGAGGGTCTGGTGATTGGTGTGTGTGTGTGCGAGGTGCAGTTGGTGGAAATGGAGTAGGAGACGAAAATGAGATTGAGGAGGAAGATTGTGTAAACGGAAAGGAATGGAAGAGCAAGTGAAAGAAAAAGAGGAATGAGATGATTGAAGAGGAGGGAGGAGAGGTTTGGGGGGGGGGACAAAAAAGTCTAAGAGGAGGTGTGAGTGTATGAGCATATAGGAACTATAGAATATCCACCGTTATTCAATGGTTTGAGGAAGAGAATGTAACGTTTAGGACAAGGAGATCAATAATATTAATGGAATAAAGAAGGAAAAAGTAAAGAGTAACGAAAACGTATAAACTGATTATAGGAAAAGGGGGAGGGAACGAAATAGAAGAGAAAATAGGCAGTAGAATAGAGTATGATGAAGATGAAGAGGAAAATAATAAGGAAGAATAGGTATGAGAGTATGGAAAGATGAGTAAGATAGTTATAAAAATAGAAGTAAACTGAAGGAGAAGAGTTGAAGTATGACGAAAAAGAATAAGAATAATGATAGAAAAGCTTGGAGAGGAAATAGAAAAGGAAGGAAAATACGATATGAGGCCAGAGGAGAAAGTAGATGAGGATGACCAAAAGGGTTAGTAATGTGAGTATAATGTGGAACAGGGAAGAAAGAGGAAGATTATAATGAATATAAGTAGAATATGAAAATAAGAATGAGAAATGAAATAAGTGGAATAATCAGGAGAAAAAGAAGTGGAAGAGGAAATGATGATGATGATAGATGGGGAGAGGAAAATGGGTATTATGAGTAGAAAAAAGTAAGGAAAGTCAGAAGAACGTGAAAAAGAACAAGAAGTAGTAGAAGAAGAAGAAGAAGAAGAGGATGATGATGATTATGATGATGATGATGATGATGATAAAAAAAGACGAAAAGGGAGTACAATAGTATTTACTCTCTCCCCTGTTTCAGTATAGAGGCGAGATGAGGGGACCGCCAATATAATTAGAAGTGGTGCGCAAATTGTATCTGCTGTGACGACCCCTCAATCCCCTCTCCCCCAGCTCTCACCACCCCTAAGGGACCGAAACCGAAACGTGTGTGAAAAAGGACATATTCCCTCACCCCCCCCCCCCCATTCCACTATATTCGTCATCACTCCTTGTTGCAAAACTTAATTGGTGGATGAAAAATGGAAAAATGAAGCAGCAAAAATTTGGAAAACACAATTTCAAAAATGAAAAACTAATCTTTGTGGGTAAAATTTTGTGAAACTGTTAGGAGATTGGGGAAGCGTTGTATCGGTTTTGTAGTTTCTGTTTTGGAAATTTCAAGCTTTTGCAATTTCTGTTCTGGAATTCCATAATTAACTGATGGATAGCTAAAATAAGTTTTAGCGTCCGTCGAGTGCTGCAGCGGTGCTATAGCGGTAGGTTAAGTATTGTGACATTTTTGGCTGATTTCTGACAAGTTGAAAGAATTTTAGCTCGAATTCTTATCGCATTCAACTGTACATCCGTTTATTCTAGGCCACTTTAAAAATCCAGTCAATTCCATAGAACTAATCGAATAAATTGCATCTATTAAAAGAAACATTTTCATTTACGAGATATTTGAGGTTAGAATCCCAACATCTGCCGCAATACAGGTTTTGAAGGAGTGTTTCTGAAGCTAATCCTAACATACCAACATACCTTCTTTTTTGTTTGGGACATTGTCATTTTTCCATTACTTGTTGTAGCAAAATATATTCAATAATTTTCTATCAGTTACTTTGTAATGTGTTTTGCTTCCATTTAGTAGTATACTTTAGCGTATTAATTTCAATTATTTCTACATTGTTAGTACACGATACATCAATTACAGTTATTGTTCTGTATTACAGTTCAATTATATTTAGGGACAGTGTTGGACTGTCACAATAGGTAAGGGATTATCAAAATTCCACTACGCAGTAGTTACCAAAGTTTCATTTTCGGTCAAATTCACATTTTGCGTCCATTTTTGATCAGCCGAAAATGACCAGAAGCGTTGTTCACACCGAAATTTAATCCAATTCGCTGCTCGCATGATGAAAGCCGCAGCTGATAACTGCAGCAACCCGAATTTCAATTTTCGGTCGCCTAATTTCGTTTTTGAAAATGATTCCGCCATCGAACGGGAGATTGGAAAAACCAACGCTTCGTCCCAAAATAAAGGTAATTTCGGTGGTGAAAATTGTCGTCACGGCCCGTTTTGATGGAAATTAATTTTCCGATGCGTGACGAGTATTAACAATCAGTGTGGCTTTCAGTCGTTGAAACTCAGTTTCCGAAAAATGTAAAAGATTTTTCTCTCTTCAAACCTTGCTGTCAGGTTATTGACAATTTACAAGTATCATGTTCATGCAAATTCATCAGACTAATATGGAAATTCAGCTTTTTCATTTTCAGTAATAAATATATATTATAAAATATCGTATGAGAACACTTATATCGGTATGAAGTCTTAATAATATTCAACTAATGTCAATAACTATATCGTCATATTAATTTTCAGTAATTTTTCACCACTTTTAGGCTAGAGCTCAAATGCAACAATTTGTTTAAACATGAAAACAATTGCTTTCATATTATTAACTTTGTTCATTGTTCTCATTACCTTAAGCTTTCAATCTTTTATCACTAATCAGACTTATATCCCTTTCAACAAATTTTACAAGCTTTTTTCAGCATTGTTCCTCAATATCAACACTAATTGATACCCACTCTATGAATCAAATCATTTTGAATTGTTTTGCTAGATTCTGTGACGAATATTCACTGTGGTCATGGTCTGTCTCTTTCCCCCTTTTCAAGATTGCAAAACGTGGTTAATATCTGGAAGGAGAAAAAAAGCATGTTAACAAGCTCAGTTGGACTGCAGATTCCTACTAATAACACTGCTGTCCTTTACAGATCTCCCTCAGGGCTTCAGGGATGCTGGGAGATCTCTCTCTCTCTTCCTCTCATTCCTTTCTTTATTCCCTAACATTCTCGACCCGTATCTCTCTATCACTCTCTCTTCTCTAAATATCTCTCTTAGTTTCTCTCTCACATGTATCCTCTGTATTGTCAATTCCCTCATTCCCTCATTTTTATTACTCATTCCCCCATGCTTACCCACTTCTCATTTCCCTCCAACACATTCTCTCTCAATCCCTCTCATCAACTGACAATATCGCTGTCTCATTCATGCCACATAAACTACATACTGTTATCTCACTCACTCTCTACCGCAATATGAATGAAATTTGTTTTTTCGTTCACTCTCAACCGCAATATAAACAAGTGTCTGTGGATGCTTTATGTTGTACATACGTTTGTATGTTATTATAACGTCTGTGTATTAATGAAGAGGGCTCGGACTACACAAACGATGAGCAGATATTAGTTTGGCATCGCCGCAGGCTTTCAATATGTGGTGGTCAATTATTATTATTAATACATGTAGGCTATGTTGACAGTACATGGATATAGTAATAAAATATTCAGTATACTGTTTATAGATGTATTGAGGGTAATGTCGTGTTGCTTGTACTATATGGATTATAGATATAATTGAAGGGTTATATACTATGATCAATGTATATTGTATGCATATTATTATACTATGTTCAGTATATTGAGGGGTTGTGACACTAGTTTATAGAATGTAAAGGACGATCGCTAGTGAAATTGTGGACTACTGAATGCAAATATGTATAGGTCATAATATTTTGAACTGGAAGAATAATGAAAATCAAGGGGAATGTTATTTGAATTTTCATTTCAATAATATGACATTCTAAAAATGAAATTTTGATGAGAGCAGGTCATTTTTATTATGAAGTAAGTAGCTGTGTTATATATTATTTTCGACATGTAAAATTTATCTTTTCTTGGGAATAATTTTTGTTCTTCGTCAGTATATTGATTGCATTGCATACGTTATAGTAAGTAAAATGTCTGTATAGTATCAGATAAATAGTTGAGAATCTACTAAGCATTGAATTTACTAAGAATTTACTAAGTGAATGTGAAAAAATTGAATATTGGAAGCCTGGCTATTAAAATGATCGAAATAGATACCATATTCGTATCTAAGTTCTATCATAGAGAAGAAATAGGAGTTCTAATCTGTTATCTATGGTTCAATTAAGCTTATCTGTGACATGTTCTGAACATTCAAGAATTTTCTAAATACTCATATTAAAAAAATGACGGAATTTTATCACATCATGAGTCTGCTATCAATGGATAATATTTTATTTACTTGATGCTTAGCTTAATGTAAGCTCTAGACGTGTGAATTGTGTGTTAAACATTAAGGAATTTTTAATCCGACATCACTCTTCTAAATTCGTTGGACCTCGACATCAAGACACTTTGTAATGAAATTAATGCCCTCATTCCCATTGTCTTCAGGTAATGGTGTTCCTTATAGTCATTTACATTTTTAAAAGCAACTCTATCCATCTCACTTTCTCTTTCATTTCGCCGGTCTCCTCATCTTTCTTCATCCTTTTTTTAATTCTTTTTCACTTTCTAGATCTTGAATGTTGGTTGGTTGGTTGGTATTCGAGACAATGCAGACATCCACGGCTCATTACGATTTTTTCAGAACCATTTCAATTATTCTGTCTTTCTAGTTGAGAGCCCGTTTTTTTCTTACTCCGCCTCCTCCTCTGTCCTCATGGTTTCTCCTCCTCTCTCTTTCTTTTCCATCATCGTTTCTCTCTCCACCCATCCGTCCGCTCAGTGCTTGTTCTTCTTTTCAGCTAGAAAATTAATTACAAGTTGATGAGAGGTTAGCGCTGGCTGGTCCCGGCCAAGTCTGACATGTCGTAAATTTCATCTACCTGTAAACCACTGGCTTCAGAACAGCCTCGAAAAAAAGACGTAAAACGACGAAAAAGAGAAGAAATGACGGAAAAAGAAGAAGCAGTGAATGGTGTGCGATCTTTTGTATGAACTAACTGCCGGTTTGCTATGGCTGTGACCTTTCAGGTAATTGTTGCAAGGAGCGAGCCTTTATAGAATCGAAAAGGCTACTTTGTAATCCGTGGTCCGAGTTATAAATTATAGATAGTAGTAGTGAACTATTATGATGGTAATTAATTTGATAGAAATAATCAAATATGCCTTGTGACGTGGAATACTATTTTTCGATGTCATACTATAAAATTATATTAGGATATGTATTGATCAAAGTTTATTCATCATTATGTACGGCGTTTTATCGATGGTAGGTTCCACCACGCCTATTTTTATAGTTTATTCATGAAAAAATATTCACTATATAAACTGAAAATTTATAACATTAAATACAAGTAGTAGAGAGAAATTTTATGCTTAGAATTGATGATTTCCTGAATTTTTGGGTGTATTGTTAGTTTGGTTTAACTTTTTCTATGAAATGCTAGTGATGAAGATTCTAGTGACGAGTAATTCAGGAAAAAAGTTGATTGAAAATTATATTAATAGTATTCATCATAATTCGAATGAAAGTTGGAATATCATGAATAATACAGTACTATCAAATATTATGACTTGAATCAAAATAAAATGATAACCTATCCGAACAAATTCATGAACTAATAAAATAATATCGACAAATCTAGAATTGTGATTAGATTGAATGTGTCAATTACCCCTAAAGATGTTTCTTCATTCTAATGTTAACCGGCTGAATACAGCTGATTGTATTCAGCTATATTGTGATTGGTCGAGAAACAAAATGGCTGCTCAATCTGCCATCATGAGCCGCGTTGACCAATCAGACTGCTCGAATATTATTGGTGAGGTTTAAATGAATGTGTCATACTACTTGATTGAATGCTAGAAGGTAGATCTGTTTATGTTTAATCTATCTCTTTATTTCAATGTATTAATAAAAACTCACAATATTCGTTTTAAAATGCTAATTGCATTTTTTTGCTCTTTATAGTAATATCGTATCTTGAAGAAACTAAATTTCCTTGGCAAACAATTTTTCAAGAATTTATCATCATGATAAATAAGCCAATTCGTATAAGAAGTTTTGATTTTTAATTACATAAATTCAAGTCTTGTTCAGGCTTAGGCTTTAGGCTGAAGTTTAGGTTTAGGCTTTGGCTTAGGGTTTGGGTTTAGGCTTTTGTAGGTTTGTTTAGGGCTGAATTTGAAGTCCAATGTGATTAAATAATTTGTTCAACAATGATTCAATTTCATTTCTCATGTGAATGTAATTTGAATACTTAGCTATTCTCTCTAAACCGAAAATCTTCATGAAAATTCTCAAACTTTCCTTGTCTTTGAACGATGGCGCATGAAATAAATTCACTGAATTTACTGTGAAGTCCAACAGACTCATTAGTAAGGAATTGCAATATTTTTCCGGAATGACTTCCAATTTTTCTTCCATCACAGAATTTGTTTAACTTGAATCGATAAGGTGGCAGAACGCAAGTAAAGGAAAATTAGTTTCATTCATCCAGCTCTAAAACTTTTAGCAAACGACACAATTTATCAGCCAACTTTCTATGTTATCTCACAAGTTCTCTCTTTTTATCCCTCTCTCTCACTCTCTCTCTCTCTCGCTACCTCTCCCAAATCCTTTCTCTATCCTCTTTCCCCGAATAGTTTTAACGTTTCTTGTTCAAAGTTGGAGAATTTCTTTAGCTGCGCCACTCTTGAAATATGCAATTACTGTCCTAATTTTCAAAACTGTTATAAATTATCTCGACTCCAGCATTACATCAATAATTTCCGGAGCTACAATTCGGCACAAAAGACGCTTGAATTCCTTAAGGAGCTCTGCTCCGTAATTCCCTTTTATTTCTATCTTCTCTCCTATTTGTACACACCCTTCTATCTCTCAGTTTTGTAATTGTTGTTCAGCAACTTGGCATTTGTCTAATTCGTTCTTGTATATTTTAGAATAATTCTATTCTAGATTAGACTATCAAACTAAGCCTAATTGAAAAAATAGGTTCACCTCATGAATTAAACTTCTTTCTTTTAAACTTCATTTTTCTAATCTTCTTCTCACTATTTTATTCTTCCACCTTACTCATCACACCTTTATAGTTCCATCTGGAAAATGAAATGTGAAATAAACAAATTTATGTATTTTCCTCTTTGTATCTATCTCTTCCCTTCCTCTTTTCGTTTCCTTTTGCCTTTTCCCCTTTCCTTTTCCTCTTTACATCATCTATCTCCTCGTCTTTCGAGTCTCCTCCTCTCTTTCCTCATACTATTCCTCTCATGCAGATATTCTTCTGCGTGCAGAAAAAGAGTCAGCAGAGACCACATGCTTAGTTCACCAGCTCACCACCAGAGTCCATAAGTCCACACACCACTGCAGCACATTGCAACTCCTGATGTTTCTTCTCCTCTCTCCCCCTGGGGGCCCCCTTGGGTGTGATAACTCAGGTCAAGCCCCCCTCCCTTCTAGCCCCAAAAACAGCCTCAACATTACCAAACCCTCAGGAGGGAGCAAAAGCCTAGCACATGGCCATTATACTGGTCATTCTGAGGAGGGTTTGAGGTTCAGTAGCGGCCGTTCCGAGACGCTTATTTGTTTTGTTTCTGAACATAAAAGCCTAAAATTGCGACGGGCTCTATTCGGAGTAAAGCTACGGGTCACTAGATGGCTGTTAGTTATTTGAGAAAAGTCAATTCGAAATGATCGGTGGTAGGGAAATTGGTTGGGATTAACTTATTTTGGAATAAAATTCGAGAAAAGTCATTTCGAAATAGTCGTCAATGCGGGGGTTTGAAAATTACCTAATATGTATTTCGTACTAGAAATTATTGAGAAGGGAATTAAAGTTATCGAAAATTACACATAATTGAAATGAATGGTGGCGACAAATAAATGTTAACAATCTGTATTCGAAAATATTTGATTATCAGAGAAACAAGAAATTGTTTTCTCAAATTTCACTAAAATTGTAAATAATCTATATTAATAAAAGAGAGTTGGTGTCTGTACGCTCGCTTATAACTCGAGAACGGCTGAACCGATTTAGATAATTTTGGATTAGTTTGAATTTTTACAGCACTGGTTAACATAGTATGTATTAAAATATAAGAAAATCTCTTTATAATTAATAAATAATTAGTAAATTAATGACCTAACCTATCAAACATATCACAGACTTATGTTCAAACTTGCCGGCCAAGCGGCTACGGGAAGATGATCGTGTATTTGAGATCGGCAAATCTGCTCTAAGATACTGAGCTCCCGTGGCGCAGTGCATAGAGCGTCTGCGTTGAAAACAAGAGGTCCGCGGTTCAATTCCCGCTCCGATCCATTTCTTTTTGTACTAGGTTTTCTACTCTAATTATTTTTACTATAGAATCATAAATTTATTAAGAATGAGTTATCGTTCGTATCATAGGCCTACATGTTTTATTGTTTCAAATAATAAAATTGAAGAACGGAAAAAATAAAAAATAAATTAATTTTTTTTTTAAATTTAAAAGTAATAAATAAATGAAAAAAAAAACAAAATAGAAGAAATTAAAAAGAAATAAATAAATGAAAAAAAATTACAAAATAGAAGAAATAATTGAAAAAAAAATAATTGGTGGGAAGAGGGGAGTGACATTTGATGGGGAAGAGGGGGTTGACATGAAGAGGGATATGTGGGGGTGACATTTGAGGGGGAATTAACGGGGGTCATTTGGGGGATTTCCCCAGGACGGTTGGTCACCGAGGGGAATTACGACCATAACCCCCCAGGATTAATAATAGGCACTCTAAATGTTCGTACACTAAGAACCGAAGATAGACTTTGTGAATTGGAAGAGGCACTAAGGGAGACAAATATTGATGTTCTAGGATTATCTGAAGTGAGAAGAAACTCCGAGAAAATTATACAAAGAAAAAGTGGATATATTCTCTACCATTTTGGAGAAACGCAAGGCCAAAAAGGAGTAGGATTCATCATTAGAGAGCAATTGAAATCAAAAATAATTGAATTCAAAGGTATTACAGAGAGGCTGGCTGTTTTGAGAATAAGATTCGGATGTTCAAAGATACTGAGCATTTATCAAGTTTACAGTCCGACTGCAGAAGCAGAGCAACAGGAACGAGAGACGTTCTACGAGCAATTGAACACAACAATTAGACAAGAGAAAAATAACTGGAAAAATACAAAAATAATTTTAGGAGACTTCAATGCTCAGGTTGGTTTTCAAGAAGAAAATGAAACGAATGTAGTCGGTAAATATGGCTATGGCCGAAGGAATGAAGCAGGCCAGTTGTTGGTTGATTTTTGTTTTCAGCAGGGCTTGAAGGTCATCAACACTTTTTTCAAGAAAAGAGCTGGGAAAAAGTGGACTTGGATTTCGCCCAATCAACAGACCAAGAATGAGATTGATTATGTGCTGACCGCTCAAAGAGGAATTATTAAACGTTTCGAAGTGACAGGGAAAGTTCAATTCACAACGGACCACAGACTGATAATTATTGAGCTATCACGAGATTGGTCAACAAGGAGACCAAGAATTGAGTGGAACAGAACTGCGAGCAGTGCACCAGTGATTCATGACAATGGTCTGAGAGAACTGGAACAAAAATGCAATTGCTGAATCAAACTCATCTTCAGACTAACTTGCAGTAGAATTATAATATATTGGAAGACGCTATAAAAACCACTTTTGAATTTTCGAAGACCAACAATTTGAGAAAATTATCACAGAGCACAATAGAAATAATAAAAGCACGCGAGGATATGAAGCTGAGAAAACAGAAAAACGAAAAGAGAAAAGTTGGAATACAATTTATTATGCAAAATAGCAAGATACCAAATTCGCAGGGATATTAAGCAATTTGAAAATAATATTATTAACCAAATCTTAGAAACAGATGGCTCTACAAAGAAAATCAAGAAAAAGCTTTCAAGTGGTGTAGAGTGGAATACTGGATTGAAAGACAAGACAGGCTGTATAGATAGGAAAAGAGAAGGCATCATTGAAAAAGCATCGAAGTATTATGAAGAGTTGTTTGAAAGTACTACTAATATAGGAGCATATAACTCTGTCTCAACACCAGAAAGAGTATTCGAATTTCAAGAGCAAGAATTGATAAATATCATTAAAGGATTGAAGAACAATAAGATGGCAGGGATAGACAAAGTTTCTAATGAGATGATAAAGGCTATTTCGACAAATATTTTGAGAGCGCTTGTTAATTGCTTCAATAGAATATTAGAGGAACAGAATGTTCCATATCAGTGGAAATTGGCGGAGATCATACTTCTATTCAAAAAGGGCGATATTTATAACATCAATAACTATCGACCTATAAGTATAACATCTTGCATTGCAAAGCTATTTATGAAAAACTATGTCAGATCGCATTCAGCTAACCCTTGTAATGCATCAACCAGTTGAGCAAGCAGGATTCAGAAGAGGATTCTCAACAGTTGACAATTTACATATTATAAACCAATTGATCGAAAATGTTCCGAATATCGAATCAAAATGTATCCTGCCTTTATCAGATTATAAGAAAGCTGATAGTTTGAATCACGCTTTCTTGTTTGAATCTCTACACAACCAAGGTGTCTCTGGAGTCTATTTGAATATTTTGAAGAGATATTATGAGAATAGTACGGCAAGAATACGTCTTGAGAGAGCAGTAAATATTTCAAATTGAGTAGAGGAGTCAAGCAAGGCGATCCCTTTATCACCGATATTTTTCAATTCAGCTCTTCAGGAGGTGTTGAAGCAGCTGAAATGGGAAAGAAGAGGATTATCAATTGGAGGAATACCTGAATCACCTTCGATTTGCCGATGACGTGGTACTGATCGGAAAGTCACTACAAGAATTAGAAGGATATGATATCAGAGCTATCAGAAATGAGTAAAAAGCTGACTTGAAATCAATCCTGAGAAGACCAACATCATGTCAAATGCAGATCCAGGAGTAATTGAGTTGGATGGAAGAAATTTGAGTTGGGCGCAGTAAGTCATTTATCTTGGGCAGTGTTTTTCATTTGATGAAAGAGAAGAAAAAGGAGCTTAAACGAAGGCGAACAGCTGCTTGGAAGAAGTTCTGGTCGCTAAAATGTATTATGAAGAATAAAGATGTTAGCTTAGCCTCCAAAGCCAAGGTACTGAAAACATGTGTGTTCCCCACTCTCACGTACGGAGCGCAAACATGGACCTGCAAAGCAAGTTCCATCGATTTAATCTGAAAAACGCAAGTGGCAATGGAAAGAAGCATTCTGAATGTTCACCGACTACAAAGAGTTCGAACTGCGTTCATTAAAAGTAAAGTGAAGTTGAGGATGTCTCAGTGCTTGTCAGAAGATTGAAATGGAAATGGGCAGGACATGTCTCAAGGCTTCAGGATGGCAGATGGACGGAAGAAAGTGACGGAGTGGGAGCCGTCGTGGAGGAAGAGGAACATCGGCAGGCTGAGTGAGGTGGAAGGACGACATCGTCAGAGTGGCTGGAGCTAACTGGATGGTAGCAGCCAGAGATCGGCAGAGGTGGAACAACCTAGGGGAGGCCTATGCTCGGTGACGGGCTTAGTTTCCAGAACAGACTAAAAAGACTTTGATTTAAAGAAGTTAAAGAATTTTGATTTATTTTTTGAAGTTACAAATTAATTAATATAAAAGTAATTATTTGAAGCACTATTCAATCATTGTATGTTTTGGAAAAAAATAAAGGCTTTATTTATTTATTTATTTATTATTTGGGGGATGACATTTTTTGAGGGGAGGCATGAAGGGGGGACATTTGATGGGGGGGAAGAGTGCGATACGAAGTTCGCTGGGACAGCTTGTTGTAAATAATTATTAGAATATAGAATGGAATAACAGTGGTTTATGAATGGAAATAACTTAATCTTTCACTGACTATGTAATCGTGAGCAATAATTCATCACATCACATCACAACAATAGTTGAAATAATTGGTTTGGAGTGAGGATTCCATCACTAAACGGTCTCTATTCCCTATATAATACTGTAAGGAGGGAAATACACTTCACGCAATGGATTTATATTCAGAGTCTCACCGACTACCTTCTATAAATTAATGTTGTGGAGGGGCAAATTATTTGAACTTTAAAAATACAAGGTAATTGTTTCTGTTGGATTTGATCGATGAATAACAATATTTTCAACAAACTACAATATGCTTGCAAGAGTTGAACAGAACTTTAGAAATCGGGGAACTCAATGATTGACAGTGAGGGCCGTCATTTGACCGATGTCATCTTTAAAACTAAGTAACAGGAAAATTCAGATTATGCTTTTTAGAATAAAAATTGTGTTATAATGATATCTTCAATACTTTTCTTTCTATCAATCTTTCAAATCAGGAAGTTTCCGTGCCGTTCCCTGTATTACGAGATAGGAAGATCTATAATGTTTACCAATGCCAGTCCACCATCCTAGAAAAGTAAACAAAATTAGTCGTTAGTAAACAAGGGTACCCGGCGTGCACTTCAACTGGGAAGTTATTACCAGTCCAAGGGTCATTCATCTTACTGTTATTTACTTCACTGTATACAGGGTGTGAATGAAAATCGTCTACTACCCCTAGACAAAATGAGGGTAGAGGACCCCTTCTAGGCGGGTTTTGGGACATTTTCAGATAAGGGACAGTGTGCACTGTGCAATAGCAATAGAGATCTATTGTGAAGTGTAGGTTATGAAGACTGGTGTAGCATGGTTTAATAAGAGGAGAAGGGTTTAGTCGTACCACCCATAATGCTGTCCATTTCGTGTAATTGAGGGTGGAATCCTCCCAAAACCCTGTTCGGTGTCCCTTCAGCAGCTCTTGAAACGTTATTAATTTGAGTCTCTCAACCAGTGAGGCCTAAAACCCCCTACAAGGACGGCAGATTATCTGATAAGGCCGGTTATACTAATAACGTCGGTACCAGTAAGCCTAAGCTAAATACAAACGAGATAAACAGGGATGCATGTGCAATATTAACGGCCCGCTGCATTAACATCGATCTTTATTTGATCCTTGATCAACGGTTAAGTTATAATTTTTGTGCGCTATCGGTGATCAAATGTTCACGTTTCCATTGCCATGACTATTCATGGGACAATTATGTTTCAAATATTATCTTGGGTAGTTTCTGTTCTATAGCATGAAAAACGTGGGGAAAATGTATGTATACTTTCTATGAAAAGAACTGTCGTAATTCACTTATTTCAATTTTCACGTTCATCGAATTTCCTTACTTGCTATTATTCTGTTGTCAATATTATCAGTAGCAGAAGTCTTCAGAATATTATATGGCATTAATTAGGAATTTCGTCCAATTAATTATTAGTATTTCAATTGTTGAAAATAATGAAACTAAGAAATTTTTACCTGAAAAATATTTTTTTTAAATTGTTCATGACAAAGAGCCGTTCTAAGTACAATATTAATTGAATTTGAATATTTTTTGGATTGCTGTGTTTGAAGATTTGAGTGTGACCAGTGCAATGTAAAGTTGGTTTGTAAATTGGTATAAATTGGTTAAAAAAAAATGACTGCAGTCCTCCATTACAAATTTACCAATCAGTCCTCATTACAAAAGACCAATTAGATTACTGGAATTTTTCCAAAAGCAACAAATTTTCAACTTCCGTGTATTAATTCATGCATTTTTATTGACGTTTCACTGCGTCGCCCTCGATTATTCGAGTATTGATGGACTAATTCGAGGAGATCATTCCCCTTTCCATTGATTTCAGAACCTCTTCGACATCCATATATCCGTATTTGGTACTTTCCTGTTATAGGACACGTCTACTCATCTAGTGATATCGATAGTCGATATCGATAACCTATAATAACCAATAAGGTTATGTCAACCTATAGGTTATGTTAATAACCTATATTTTCCTCGTATCGATGAGTATCGATACTTTTGAAGCTCGATATCGACTATTGATATCTCTAGATGAGTAGAGGTGTCCTATAACAGGAAAGTACCCTGTATTTTATTATCATATCTGTAATATTACTGACTTAGACTATTCTCTCTCAACTCTGCAGTATCCCTGTTATTCTTGATAATAATTTGTCTGCTTTGTGTGTGTATTGTGTATTTCTGACTTCGTCTATTCTCTCTCTACTCTGCAGTATCTTCCCCTGTTATTCTTGATAATAATTTGTCTGCTTTGTGCGTGTATTGTGTATTTCTGACTTCGTCTATTCTCTCTCTACTCTGCAGTAACTTCCCCTGTTATTCTTGATAATAATTTGTCTGCTTTGTGTGTGTATTGTGTATTTCTGACTTCGTCTATTCTCTCTCTACTCTGCAGTATCTTCCCCTGTTATTCTTGATAATAATTTGTCTGCTTTGTGTGTGTATTGTGTATTTCTGACTTGGTCTATTGCTCTCTCTACTCTGCAGTATCTTCCCCTGTTATTCTTGATAATAATTTGTCTGCTTTGTGTGTGTATTGTGTATTTCTGACTTCGTCTATTGCTCTCTCTACTCTGCAGTATCTTCGCCTGTTATTCTTGATACTAATTTGTCTGCTTTGTGTCTGTATTGCACAGTGGGTGGAGGAGAGCTACACGAACTTCGAGGACGGCATCAACTGGCGCAGCTACGTGGTGTGCGACGTGGCCTACAACGACGTCAACAACTGGCTGTGGACGCCCTTTGTGGAGCGCGGCATCGCCAACCGCATCTACATCGAGATCAAGTTCACCATTCGCGACTGCAGCTACTTCCCCGGCAAGGCGCTCTCCTGCAAGGAGACCTTCTCGCTGCTCTACTACGAGTTCGACGCCGCCACCCGCGAGCCGCCGCCCTGGGAGCCTGACAGCTACAAGCTTATCGGTCAGTTTCGGATTCTAGTCTATTGAAATTGGGAACAATAAGTTGACGTATCATGATTTAGGCTAAAGATTAGATTTAATACTTATAGGCTGATGCCCGGTTTTTCAGTCGTTCAATAAACTTATCGAATCAATAACTTTTTTTGCATTTGAAAACACATGGTTATTGATTCGATAGTGCTATTGGATCCATAAACTGTCTATTGAGCGACTGAAAAACCGGGCGTAAGACTAATACTTAAGACTAGATTTAACTTATAGGCTGATAAGTTAAAGATTTAGGCTAGGCGTACGCCGGTTAGTCAACACAAGACGAGATTAGTCACGTTTAGTCACAGTACTTCACATAGTTGCTTATGAAGCAACACACACCGATTAGTCATTGCATCGGTGTGTGCTGCTTCATAAGCAACTATATAAATTACTGTGACTAAACGTGACTAATATCGGTGAGTTTCAAGCATGTTTTCGGATTCTAGTCTATTGTAATTAGGAAGAATAAGTTAACGTATCATAATTTAGGTTAAAGATTAGATTTAATACTTATAGGCTAAGACTAATAAGACTTGAGACTATAGTCTGTGCAAACCTTAGATTGCAGTGTTACGTTTATGGGGCGCGGTGTTGTCGGATTGCACAGTAGCCAGCAACGCCAACTCGGAGGAGTAGGCTTAGGCAGCTCGTACACCGGAGCAATAAGCAATAGGCAATTAGCAACATTTGGATCATATGATCGTTTACTCTATAGAAACAAATAGTCCAATGCACACCTAAAGCAGCTGTTTCAGTGTGCATTGAACTATTGGTTTGTATAGAGTAGACAATCATATGATCCATATGTTGCTAGTTGCCTATTGCTTATTGCTCCGGTGTACGACCGGGGTTAGTATTCAAAACTTGACATTCTATGCAGTCGGCTCCAATGACTGCTCGAGTTTATCAAACCACGACACTAAAAGAACTGAATGTTGAAAAATGCTTTCTCAATTAATTCTATCTCTGGGTATGTGTATGTTTTCTCATTGATGTAGTTTTGATAGAATAAAAAATGTAAACAAAACAAGAGATAGCGGAAAAGAGAGCGAACAGAACATGGCAACAGCGCTTCCATATCCCCATAACAAATAGCATTGCCATTCAAACGCTTACTGCATTCTAAGGTTTACACAGACTATAGATTTAACTTATAGGCTGATAAGTTAAAGATTGTGGCTACGCGTACACCGGTTAGTTAAGACAAGACAAGACGAGATTATTCACGTTTACTCACAGTACTTCACATAGTTGCTCATGAAGCAACACACACAGATTAGTCATTGCATCGGTGTGTGCTGCTATAAACCATATAAATACTGTCACTAAACGTGACTAATATCGGTAGGTTTCAAGCATGTTTTCGGATTCTAGTCTATTGAAATTAGGAATAATAAGTTAACGTATCATTATTCAGGCTAGGCGTACGCAGGTTAGTCAAGACAAGACGAGATTAGTCACGTTTAGTCACAGTACTCACATAGTTGTACCTGAGCACACACCGATTAGTCATTGCATCGGTGTGTGCTGCTTCATAAACAACTATATAAATTACTGTGACTAAACGTGACTAATCTCATCTTGTCTTGTCTTGACTAACCGGTGTACGCCTAGCCTAAGGGAGTCTATGAAAAATATCTATGAGCAGGGGTGAACCCAGGGGGGATTTAGGGGATATATCCCCCCCCCCCCGAAATAATAGCACAAAATGGAATGATAATATACTTATATATTATATTTTGTATTAAAGAGGGGGATATTCCTTCCGAAATATGTTTCTTTGTTCGCCCCTGTCTATGAGAGTTAATGGAAAAATAGCCTTGGTGAACTGTTTTTAATGTGAAATCCGAACCAATCACATCGACATTGTGCATTCAGGACGATAAGCGATCACATTATCAAGCAGTCATTAGTGGTGCTTATGAACTTGAGTCCATAAATCGAAGCTATTTGACATGAAGGGTTGACAGGGGTGGTGGGAGGGGAGGGGCGATGCATTGATGCATTGAGAACAATGGTCATGCAGGCAGGCAGTGTCCTCATAACTCCCATAATGCAATATAATGGACCCTCTTAACAAGCCCTGTGTGTGTAATGTGTAATGTTATCGCGTTGTAATTAATGTTGGCCAATCAATCTCTGATTAGGGGAGGGGAGAAACGGTCTCCTCCTCAAGCCAGTAGCTGGTGGAGCCAGTAACCTGGGGCAAGTAACTAGCATCATGAGGACAGATGCAATGAATTTTTATTACGGACTAGCTAATAGTACCTTCAACTTCAACTAGACTTGAACTATAGACTTTACATAGTTACTCCAATTATGTAACAGTAACTGCTTTGATCCATGACTAACATGTTTTTAAATGGCTGGATGTCGGTAGTTCAAGTCAGGAATCGAACATGGAATCAAAAGAAAAATTAAGTTATATAAAAATTATGCGGGGAAAATGTGTGAAAACTGTTGCGAGGAAGTAGATTACTTTCGTAAACTGTTATGACTCGGATCACAGTTGAGGTTGGGTGCCGTGAGGAGGTGAGGTGACGTGAGTTGAGGTTAGATGAGGTTGAAAAAGGTGAGTGAGGCTAGTTGAGATGAGGCAGGCACTGAGGGCCCCAGGCAATCAATAGAAGGCACAAGGCAGGCCAGACGTGAGTCAGGGTGATGTATTGTTTCATGTAGAGCTTTTGCTAGCCGGGCAATTTCTCTTCATTCGCGTGAAAAACGCTCACGCGTCTAATTTAACGCCCGTACAACGCCTTCATTTAGCCGCCTTCGCGCACCAACATCAATGATATCGCTGGATAATTTATTTTCTTGTGTATTTTGTAATTGAATAGGCAATAAGTTGATAGAATAGTTTGCAACTACGGAGACTACAATCACAGTTTGGTCGTTGGTGTGAAAGGGTTCATAATATTGTGTTGGAACTTTTGTTTTCTGCCACCGCCATAATTTTGCAAATATTTTGAATTGTGATAGGGTTTACAGGCAAACTTCCAGTTTTCAAAATTCAGGAAACTTCTAGCTTTCATTCAGAAACTTCTTCAAAATTCAAAATTCTAGCAAACTTCAGGAAAAATTCGAATCTATCCACTCATTTGTCAAACTTCTTTCAAGAGGAACGAAATGAAAAATAACTTTCCTCACACTGAAAATAGTTTCTCTCTACTTGATATTGATTTCAAAGCTAAAAATGCTGAATACTGTACTTACATTGGTCCTTACAAGGCGAATTGTACGTTAAACTGTCTTGAAAAAAGTGTGTCTTGAAAAATTGAATTTATTGACTTTATAAGGATTGAATTTATGAATATTTCATGTATGAATTATACAATCTTATCCGTTAAAGCTTATAAATGAGATATGGTGATGAGAATAGTCCAGAAGAGAACTGTTAATATGAGCCAAGAAGAGAGAAAGAGAGATTGGAGAGAGACAGACATAATGAAATAGGTATAAAATAAGACTTATAAAGAGAGTGAAATATTGTGAGATAGAGCGTGTGAGAGAGGAGAAAGAGAGAGTGGATTGTAGTAAGGTGTATTACACACAGGCCAGCAGCAGGCCTACTGTGGAAATGGGGTGCACGACCCCTACACAGGTTCACAATTTCTTCAATAGTAGTAGGATGTGCAAAATATGAGACGAAGCATGCTGTAAAAGGGGGAAATGACGAAGGGAGGAGGCAAAAGGGTGCACAAAGAGATGGGGGAAAAGAAGGAGAAGATGAACAAGATTAAGAAGAAGAAGAATAAGGGAAATAAGAAGAAATAATGCTCCCTTTTGAGCAGCAGTTCTGTAGGTAGTAAAACTTCAGTGCCAGCTAATTTCGGCTGCAGCGAGAGCACTCTTCAGAGGCGATATAGCATGGAAAATAGAAGTGTAATATTCCGGAGACGCCTCTCGAATTAACATGATTATTGTTATCGTTTGCAAGATGTGTTCGGCGTCGCAATTCGGCGTCGTTTTTCAGACGCGTTTCTCAGCAAGCGACGTCGTGTCTCATTCTCTTCCAGTGAGCCTAGCTAGTCTCAATTCATGTGTAAGGGTTTCAAAGGCAATCACATATATTTGAATATCAAGATAAGGTTATTGAGATATTGGGGACCTATTCATAGAGTATTCCTATGAGAGAGTGAGAAGAGATACCTATGTGAGTATAACTATTCAAATTGAAATTGATTATATTGAGTACTCAATTAATTGTTGAATGTTCAGTGACAATATACTGAGTTTATTGAGTATTGATTTATAAGATATTGAGTAATGAGTTATTAAGCATTTTGAGACATTGAGTACAGTATTCAGAAATATTTAGTAATGATGAAGAATATTGGAGAATATCAGGGTAGGAGAAAGACAGTAGATATGTATCTTATTCAAAATAGTTGACTTCGTTTTACTTCCGAAAATGATTGTAATTATTGCTAATGTAGCACCTAATCTTGTTGGAAAAGAAAATTAGAAGAAGGGACAAGTAGAATTTCAATTCTACTCTACTTTGGTAGGGAAAGGAAGAATTAAAGGAAAAGGATGTAATGGAAGAAAAATAAAAAGATGAACAAGAATCTTCTGATTTCGTGTAGGTACCATGAAAAAATGTACCGGTACTGTTTACTCCGGCAACCTCCAAACTCTATGAAAATTGAAAAATATT